>JAJHZJ010000154.1:4022062-4622062 GCA_023548195.1 Bettongia penicillata ogilbyi | reverse complement strand
CAATCCTCCTCTAGGGTGTGGAGAGTCTGTCTCAGGGTCACTGCAGTGAGCTGCTGTGTGAGAAGCGACCACAGATCCTTGGAGTTCACGTAAACCATCTTTGCACTACCTCCCTCCAAAGCTTGTTGGAAAGCCCCACTTTGTATGTACTGCAGCCTTCTAGCAATGGGAGCTGTTCTGAGAGTCCTGATCCAGGGCCACCCTCCTCACCTCCCTTTAACTGGGATCTCCTCCATTCCACCCATCCCTCCCTTGCTCAAACACATGTCATCCTCGTTGACTAGAGGATGAAGCCCAAACTCCTCATCTTCCACCTTCTCTTAAGGAGTCAACAAGCAATGACTAAGTACCTACTGTTTGCCAGACAACGGGCTAGGTGCTGGGGATAAGAAGATAAAAATTCAACAGTCCCTTGCCCAGAAAACTCCTCTTTCACACCCTATACTTCAGCCAGACCATCCTGAATCCCCGAACATGACCATGTGTATTCCCTTCCCCATGCCTCTGTTCATGTTGTACCTCATGGAGAGTATTCACCTCTCTCTCCTATTCAAATCGTCCCATTCTCCCAGGACCAGATTAGCTCCCACTTCCTCCAGGTCTCTCCTTGGGGAAGTATGTGCAATAATTCACAAACACAGGCTCCCACAAGGATAGGAGGAAGGCCAGGCTAGGGAGAGGATGGATTTATGGCCCCCAACTCCCCCACTGAGGAAGACGGTCACCATCCTGGAGAAGAAAAGCATAAACACTTTAGCTCTTCATAGTCTTTGATAGCAACACTATCCGAAACATACACACAAACACACACACACACACACACTCTCTTCCAAAGACCAGGACAAGAGGTCTTTGACCTGAGGGCCTCACCTAGGGGTTGCCCTGGTCCCCAGCCTTGCACTACATTCATTGCTCTCCTGTCTCCCTCCTTTCTACCTACATCTGAAGCCCCTTCACCTAACCCCAGGCCCCAAACTCCATTTCTCCCCTCACATCTGGCCAGGGAATACAACTGTTCCCAATCTTCCACAGAGAATGTAACAACACATGTAGCTAGGTCCAGTAACCATCTCTCCAGTCAAAGTCAGGGTCTGTGTGTCTTCATGGAGGGAGGGAGCTAATGCTTTGCATGTTTAGAGCCCAGAGGAAGATGTTTTCACATTCCAAAGAAATCAAATTAATTCACCTCGAGTGGGATAAGGCCACATGCCCAGGTTCACTATGCCAGCAAGGCAGATGTCAGGCATCCTGTCTGTCATTCTGTCCGGACCACAGGCTGACTTTCCTGATGGGTAGAACTCCAGGAAAGAATCCATTCTGATGGACGAGCTGCCCAGGCACACCTGGGCTAAGAGAGAAAAGAGGGGATGTTACCAGCATCCTGGGGTGGGGGAGGGGGCTGCTCCTTGCTGACAGCCTTCCAGGGTTCCAGGTACCCCAAAGCCTCGGGGCGAAAGCCCCATTCCCCCCGGCACAGTCCCCCACTCTTGGCAGCTTCGCTTTGTGACTTCACACGCTGAAGTCACTCGGGAGACAATGCTGAGCGTTCTAGCTCTAACAAACTCCAGACCCAGCCTGCTCAGAGGACTCTCCCACAGTGTAAATGAGGACACTGTTGGTCCATGTGGGGAGGGGATGTAGATAACAGCGTCAGAGGCATCGGTTGCTTCTGGCACCATGGACGATGCCACAGTCCTAAGGAAGAAGGGTTACATCGTTGGGATCAATTTAGGGAAAGGCTCTTATGCTAAAGTGAAATCCGCTTACTCTGAGCGCCTGAAATTCAATGTGGCGGTCAAGATCATCGACCGCAAAAAAACACCCACCGACTTTGTGGAGCGATTCCTGCCCCGGGAGATGGACATCTTAGCTACGGTCAACCATCGCTCCATCATCAAGACCTATGAGATCTTCGAGACATCTGATGGGAGGATCTACATTGTCATGGAGCTTGGGGTTCAAGGAGACCTCCTGGAGTTCATTAAATGCCGAGGAGCCCTGCACGAAGACGTGGCTCGCAAGATGTTCCGCCAGCTCTCCTCGGCAGTCAAGTACTGCCACGACCTAGATGTTGTCCACCGCGACCTCAAGTGCGAGAACCTCCTCCTGGACAAAGACTTCAACATCAAGCTGTCTGACTTTGGGTTCTCCAAGCGCTGTGTACGGGACGGCAATGGGAGAATCATCCTCAGCAAGACATTCTGTGGGTCGGCGGCCTACGCAGCTCCTGAAGTGCTCCAGGGCATCCCCTACCAGCCCAAGGTGTATGACATCTGGAGCCTGGGCGTGATCCTCTACATCATGGTCTGTGGCGCCATGCCGTACGACGACTCCGACATCAAGAAGATGCTGCGTATCCAGAAGGAGCACCGCGTGGACTTCCCCCGTTCCAAAAACCTAACGGGTGAATGCAAAGACCTCATCTACCGCATCTTACAGCCCGACGTCAACCGGCGACTGCACATCGACGAGATCCTCAGCCACTCCTGGATGCAGCCCCCCAAGCCCAGAGTCATGCCCTCGGCCTCCTTCAAGCGGGAAGGGGAGGGCAAGTACAGGGCTGAGTATAAGCAGCTGGATGCCAGGCCGACCAGCAAGCCGGAACACAGACCCGACCACAAGCTAGGAGCCAAGACCCAGCACAGGCTGCTGGTGGTGCCCGAGAATGAGGAGACCAAGCCTGAAGACAGGCTGGCTGAGACGTCCAGGAACAAAGACCATCTACAAGGATCTGAGGTGGGAAAAGCTCATGGCTAATGGTGGCTGGAAGTCTTGCCCCTCTCCCCCAGGGTAGTCTCTGTCACGTAGCTTAGTAGGCAGGTGGGAGCAGAAGAAGGCACGGGTGCAAGGAAAAAGTAAAATCTGTCAATTAAACCACTATTTTGATTACGTTCTATAGCTTTCTTCCCACTCAGTAGCGGAGATACTACTTGCTAATCACCAAATAAATCACAAAGTCTATACAAGTGCAAACAATGCCCCGTGAGGAGTCTTTTTCTCTAGGACGTGGCGGCAGGGCCAAGGGGCCTCACCACCCTCCCCGAGGTGGGGTTGGGGTGGGGGTCTGCTCAGACAGGGTCCTGGGGTGCAAGAAGAACCTTCAGAGGAGTCGGCGAAGGCAGGTGTCTATGCAACTAGAGAGCCCCAGAGGTCAGATCCCAGGCCTAGTGAGCTCCACTGGCACCACCCCCACCCCCACCCTCACCCCCCCTAGGCATCTTTGGATTCTGTCCCTAACTCTAGTCTCCCATTCCAAGGTGCCTGGGAGATGCCCCCAATACTCAACAAAGTTCATTAGCTTCCAAAGAAAGCTCCCTTCACTTCCAGCATCTGGTTCAATTCCACAACTGATTTATTAAATAAGCTGCCACTTTGGGCTACCTCTAGAATTCTGGACCTGGAGTCAGCAGACCTGAGTTCAAATCTAGTCCATGCACTTACTAGCTACATGACAAAAGGCAAGTTACTCTCAGGCCCTTGGTCTCCCATATCCATAAAATAGGGCTATGGTGCTTAAATGAGATGATTTACATAAAGCATGTTGGAAACTTGAGCATGCCGGATAAATGAGAATTCTACTATTAACTACTAAGGGAATAAGAGATGGAGATGTTTGTAAACAAGGAAGATACAAGATCATTTGTGCCCAGGCCCAAGGAAACAGCCCAACATGGTATCTAGGAGGAGGCAGAGAAAGGAGGGGAGATGGCCTTTGAGGCTCAGGGTGTGAGCTGGGCCTGGTAGGTAAAGGATTCAGGGCCTGGGTTTAAGACAAGGAGAAGTAAAAGTCAAGGACAGGAATCCACCCACACAAAGCAATGGCAGGAGGGAGACACCATGGCCATTTTTTCCCTACCATCTCAAATCCACCCCCAGAACGACCACTCTAATCCACGCTTCCACCCTCCCTCCAGCCCATCTCCCCCAGCTGATATAAGGACCTTTCTTAGGCACCGTGCTGAGGAGGGACCACCCCTCTCAAACTCCTCATGGATCCCTCTTGGCAACCTAATACCGTGGCCCCACAGGAAATGCCAACCCTCCCCATCCCCCAGCTCTCCCAAATATTACCTGTCCTTTCAAATCCAGCTCAGCAGTCTCTCCTCCTTAAAGCCTTCCCTGACCTCCTAACTGGAGGGTGCCACCCATCTCTAAATCCATATTAACCCCTTCCTTTCTATTCCACTGACTTAACAGCAACTGAAATCAGAGATTTAAGAGAAGGACTTTAGAAAAACAAACCTCCTCATACAAATGGGGAAACCAAAACCCAAAGTGGGGAAGTTTTCCCAAGAGTAAATAGCAGTCAGGATCCTAACCCAGATCAGCTTCTAGATGCACTCTTCCTCAGAGGTATCTATGTGTCTTGTTCATCTTTCTATCCCCTACGGTGCTTTACTCACCATCAACTCCATAAATACTCACTGACTGAAAACTAGTAAAGAAAATGAACCCTTGGAAACTCCCCTCCCCCACTCTCTCCCTTAGGAGACCCCAGCACTAGAGGGACCAGGCCCCTGGCTCTCAAAGGCCTTCTGGGGCAGCTGCCGCGTAACAAAACACAGCCCAACCTGGCTATCTGCCACACCCTCTTCTCCCAGAAACCAGGCCTGCGGGTCTAAGATACCTGAGTCTGTTGCCAGCTAAGGTGTTGACAAATGGAAGGAGGCCTGGGTTACTCTTGGATATTTATTGCACCATGGACTTTTGGCAAGTCACTGCCCCCTCTGGGTTTTGCTTTTCCCCTCTTCCACATGGAGATGATGGTCACTGCCATGACTGCCCCACAGTGCAGGTGAGATGTAAATGGGATAACTGGGGGGGCTCTAGTTGTCTTCACCCCCCCCCCAGAGGTCTTCAAACAACAGCTGGATGTCCAACAGTTTGGGGGCGAGCCTCTGAGGGAGGGAGGAGTTAGATGTTTTTCAGGTATGGTTTGGAGATCTTAGACAAAATAATATAAATCTAAGGTTATCTTCAAACATTTGGAAGGTTCTCAGCAGGACATTCTAGCCCTTGTTCTCCCTGCCCCCAAAGGGTAAACTGTGAGCAATGGGGGGAGGAAGCAAGAAATATTCTCCTAACAACCCAACTCACCAGAAGGAGCTACCTGCTTCAAGAAGCGCTGGGTTTACCTCCACTGGAGATCTTCAAGCAAGGACTGAAGGATCAATCTAGAGGGGATTTCTGCTCAGGTAAGGATGGATTAAATGTCTTCTCAGGTCCTTTCTAAGATGCTAAGATGACTCTGTTTGACCCGAACTAAGAAAAGAAGGGCCCATCCTCTGCCTCCACGGAGACAGGGATGTGTCAAGAAGGTCATAGTACCAGTCAGGGGAGAACAGACAAGGAAGACTCAGGGACACAGAAGAAAAATGGAGAGAACACTGAACTGGACATCAGTGGAGCCAATTCTACGGCTGGGGTTAGGCATGGAGCATCCTGAGAGAGCACCTCAGACAACCTTGTCATTGCACATACGAGCATAAGTGGGCTCAAGCTCCAAGGCCATGAGGAATACAGAGCAAGCCAGGCCTGCCCAGAAAAGACCGGGAGTATGCTGAGGGCCTGGAGGAAAGACTGGCGCAGAGCTTACAAAGGCCTTCCACAACCTTGGTCAGCTACAGGCCCTTGAGCCAGTCTGCTTCCTACTCTGTGACATGGAAGAACAATCATGGCCACATTCACAGAGCTCTTGTGATGAGGGGAGACAAAGGGCTTTTAGAAAACCACCGTGTAAAGCATCGCCCATGCTGCAGGCATTAGAAAACAAACCAAAACAACACCTAAGTTTCTGGTGGGGCGTTGTGGGCTGGAAGCCCTGGAAGAAGGAACCCAAGTGACGTTCCTCGCCTCAGAAGTGGAACCAAAGCAAGCTAACATGGCGGAGAGCCACAGCAGGAGGCTGAGAGCTCAGCCCTTCTTGTGTAAGGAGGTGCAAGAACCTCAGCTCACCATGCTCCTCCCAAGCAGCCAGCCAGGCTTTGCTTGAAGGCTCCCCCAGCTCGCACAGAGCTTCCTGACTCTGTGACTGCCGCCCACTGCCCCGGTCCTGCCCTCCAGGGTCTTATCCCTCTTTCTAGGTAAAAGTCGTACTAACTGAAGGAGGCAGTGCCTGGAGCCCCAGCTCAGACGCTTTGAGTCGGAGCGCCAGAGGAATGTGAATTACTGCTATTCTCCCACTTGTCCCCATGGCTCAGATGCTAGGTGGTGTGGCTATCAAACCTGCGAAAGAAACGAAACTGAGACAGAATGAGGCAGGTCCAAAAAAGATCTCAACAGGCTAAGATGGCATTTAATAGTCCAGTCCTGTGAGTGAGCTCATACAATTTACGGTCTGATACAGAATGGGAACAATGCTGGAGATGCTAGATCAGGTGGGGTCTCCCTTCCACTGGGCCTTTCACTAAATCCCCAAAAGGAGGCCCAGGTTGTTTAGGACCCAAACAACCAGGCTGACAGCTCCATCCTAGCATTTTCTCCTCCACAAAGACAAGGATTAGGATCCCAATTTTATGGAGAAGGGAAGTGACACTAAGAGACATGCTCAGTGTCACTCTGTTCCTAAGGTTCAGGAGGAAAGACCCTAACCCAGATCCGGGCCCACCAAGCCCTTCCCAGACTAAGGGGCCAACCCAGAGGAGGGAAGGGGCCATGCAGCCAGACAGGGATAGGAACCCAAGGAAGCTCCGTTTAGCTGGTTTTTTTTAATGACAGCTGCGATTTCAGCTTGCATATGAAAGACTGAGTGCCCCGCTGGTCAACTAGGTCCAGGTATGGCCCCTCGGCGGGAAGCATTTCAATCCCACCTGACAAAGCGTCCTGTTGCCATGGAGGGAGAGCAGTCCCAATGGTCCCACAGCCAGGGAGGGCTGTGCTCTGTCCAGGATCCCCAGCACTGGGTCCTCAGAAGAAGTCTGATGCTTTCCGCCTCTTGGGGAGCTGCAGGAGGTTGTCAGTGATAGAAGCAGGGTCCTGGGTCAGAGGAGTCCTTGTGGTAGTGCCGGGGGCTGGAGTGCCTGTGGGAGTCTGGGGGCCACCTGCAGGTGTCTTGTAGCCAGGGTGAACTGGGGATGGTGTGTAGCTGGCCCGCAGAGCCTTGTCGGTGTATTTGCTAGCAGTCCTGTTTACGAGACGCTGCAGGGCTGGAGACATAGCGGGGCTCAGGCCTTTGGGGGTGAGGCTGCAACACAGAGAAGGAAATAAGGTACAGACACTTAGGGGCCTCTAGGCAAGCAGCCACCAAGGGATCCCAGGGCACAGTAGGGCAGGGCCTGGCTTAGACAAAAGCTACCTCATATTCCTTCTTGTTAGAGGACAAAGCGGAAGCCAGACTCTTGACCCTGGATGTGATGAGGCTCCAGGCAACCCTGAGAGCCCAGAGGCCCTGACCCCTGAGGGATCAGGGCTTCTGCCAGGCCAGGGTCACCCTAGTCTCTCCAAGGTCCCTTCAAACCCAGGGGCACAATGCTTTTCCTGAAACGAAAAAGCTCATCTGGACTGGCTCAAGGCAGTGATGCACAAACAAAGGAAAGCACGCAGTATCTCCAAGTGTGGCAGCATCCAAGACCCAAGGGGGTGAGTACACTTCCTGTCACAACAAGGACAGTAATAAAAGGACCAGTAGCACGTGTTGAGCACCTTTCAATTTGAAAGAAGACCAAAGTAAATGCATTGCCAGGGGATGATGGGCAGCCTCTCATCCCCGGCCCCCTCAGAGCAAGATTTACCCTTAGGCCTCTGGATCCTTGCAGGATGGGGCTCCCTCATTTTCTAGCCTAGAGGGTTCTCCTCCCACCACCCCACAAAGACAGACAGAGCAGAGACATCCTGCCTGTGCACCTTTTCCATGTAAACCCTCCTGCTTATATCACTTCCCTGAGTCTTAAAGGTGCCTGATGGGGCCCAGGGCAGCTACTCCCAAGGTCCCTCCTAGTCAGACGAGAGGTCAGGAGACTGAGGGCTCTACCAGCAGGGCAGTCAGGGCACACAACACACATGCTCTCAGAGGCCACAGCACGAGCTAACTGCCCCTGAAGTTACTTTTTCTCTCTTTCCTAATCTCTGTTCTAAGGAATGGCTCAACTGATAGATGAGGAGAAGGAAATGTTCAGAAATAAATGTGATGTAGGCACAAAAGCCTTCAGTAAAACTTTAAAACAAGGTTGGACTAGATGATAAGATCTGAATCTGAATCCTGCCTCCACCACTTAGTACCTGTGACTTGGGACAAGCCCTTTCAGGTCTCTGGACCTCAGTTTTCCCATCTGTAAAATGGGGCAGTTGTGCTAAGGGATCTTTCCCTTCCATACCTAAGCTAAGCAATGTTGTTACAGTAGACAGGGCCAGACCCTCCGCAGAGGTCCCCTTACCTCACCCTTCCCTGAGAGAGGGAGCCTCACCTGGCCAGGTTCTCAGTGACTCTTCTTAGGGCTTCCTGTTTCTTGGCTCGGTTCTTGGCAGCTGCCTCGGTGGCCATCTTGAGACCTAATCTCTCTCTGCGTCCAGGATCCAGGATCTGGGGAGACAGGGGACCAGGTCAGAGTATGGGAAAGAACACCAAAACACCAGGCCATGCGTCCTCAGACCTGGCCTCCCTCCCACGTTCCATCAATAGCCACACCACATCTGGTCTGTTTCCCAGGCTGTTGGCAGAGGACATGGGCACAGAGCAGCAGCTGGGGGTGGGCACAGACTCGCCACTAGTGGGTGCTCAGAATGCACCACACACCAAAGGGACAGACACTGGGGGCCCTCCCAGCACGTGCCTAAGGGGCTTTCAGCCAAACTGGATTATCCGTTCTGTACCAATCCATCTCAACAATGTGGCAAGTGCAGGTACCATCACACCGCAAGTCTCTGAGGGCAAGGGAGCAGGGCCTAGGTTGAAAGTACAGTCGTGGCAGGGCCTGGCTCCCTTCCCTAATACTCATCACTGCCAGCAGCTACATAGCACTTCACAGCTACACAGCACTGTCTCAGGGGAGTCTCACGACTACCTGGGGAGGCAGGTGCTTTTATGATACGTGCTGGCTGACAGGGGTTAAGTGATCTGCCCAGGGTCATCCAGCTGGAAGGGTTAGAGCCCAAGGTCTGACACTTTGACCACTGCACCACCCAGCCACCTCTGTTGTCCCATCTTGAGAGCCTCCCATCCCCTTTATGAATGCAACCAACTCCCTGAACTCATGCTAAAAAGGAAAGGCTTTTATTGGTCTGATGTGCCTTCCAGAGTCAGAGACTAGTCACTGATTTGTCTACATCTCATACCTCTCACCCACTTCAACAATGTAGCCTACCCTCTCTGGATGAGGCCTGGGGTCCCCTCCACCACATCATGCCATGCTGCACCATGGCAGACAGGCAGCAGCAGCAGCCGTCAACACCTAGGGACCAGCTCCAGTGCGGAGCTCAGCCAGGCCTCAAGCCCCACCCATCCCTGATGGAATCTCCTGGACTTCAGGGTCATTTTCATATCACAACAAAGCACAGAGGGAGGCTTCGGGCTGCCAGTATCAGGCTCCTCCCAAGAGCCCACCGTAACTCTCCTCACTTTCTCATCCTTCACAGCTGGCCTGTGCATTCTCAATTGGTCTGGACATCAGACATTAGAAGTCCTAGCCAAGGCAGCTTTGGACTGGTCCAGACTCAAACCTAAAGCAGAATCTGTACCCTAAGAGGGATAAGAGAGAGAAGATCTCTGAAAAGGGGCCTCTGGCATTAACTAAGCAATAGCCGAACAATTCTGTGGCTTTACCAGAATGTTACTATTCCACCAGAAATAAGAGAGAACCTTCTGGGAAGGCTCATCAGAACCAACGCTGTGCCCAGGGAGCAGAAGCAAGAGAGCCCTGGACGCAATAATCACAGTCTTGTCAGAAAAAATGCCTTTGAAACAGTATGGGGAGCCCTTATCAATGCAGGGCCCAGCTCCCAAAGCCTGAGGCAATAGCTGCCTCCCCCTTCTGGGTTCAGACACCAAAATATACATCTACAGACAAAGCCTCAAAGGGTAGAACTGAGAGCAGCTGGGCGAGTCCTGGGGCATCGCTGAGGTTCAGGCTCTGAGGCTGAGCCACAGTGGAGCAGCCATAGGGCCTACGTGGACAAGGACAGTCCAGATGGGTGCTCAGTTTGGGTGGAGAGAGGACCGGCTGCCTTTAGGCCAGGCCTCCATGTTCTCCAGACACATTTGGTGGTCAAGGGCCCTGCTGGGGCTTTTACTCGGCCATGGAAGCACAGAGGGAAGGACAGCCATGCCACCCTTTGCCCTGGCTGGCTGGGGTGGCACATACAACGACCAAACCTGCCTCTGAGTCCTTCCTGGAATCCCCATTAAAAGCCTCTCCTCCTCAACAAATGGTCATCCACTCAGTCTTTGCCTGAGGATCTGTGAGAGGAAAGGTGCCACACTGGAGAGAGGCAGCCATTTCCCCTCATCACTCAGGGGCCAAGCAGAACAAAGTTCGTGCCCCCTTGCTCCAGATGATCCTGCTGGGGTTTGATCCCAGCCATCAAGACCCATGAGAATGTCTGGGTGAAATGCTTAGTGCCAACCTGAGCAAGCCCAATGGGCAGAGCCTGCAGACCCATCACCAGGTGGACTAGCTTGCCCAGAGGCAGTGAGGTCTGTCTGGTCAGACCTCTTCTGAAGGTAGCCAGGCTGGGTCCTGAGATAGCCACAGAAACTCAAGGCATGCTCAGAAGCCTAAACACGCAGTCTACCAACTCCATGCTCTTCCTTCTGGGAAAACACACATGTATCACCCTCCCCATCCCCACAGAGGCGGTGTGCCATACACACCACCAAAGGGGAACGTGTTCTTCTCCCAAATCCGACACCCCCCTCCCCACCCTGAGACAGCCTGACCCATGCACACATGCATGCACACACATATACACACTATACCTTGAAGGCTGGTCCTGGAGTTCTGTCCACATATGGAGTTTCTGACCCATCAATCCTCAGCGGGGTGCTCTCAACCTCGCCCCATGTCATCATGGGAGACTCATTTACACCTAGAGAAGAGGCCAAGGTCAAGCCAAGACAGAGTTAGTAAGAAGCAACAGAGGCAAAAATATCCGAAGTTTAAGGGAAATCACTGGGGGAGGTGGGAGAGGCTGGGACGTACAACTGATCCAAGCACCTGCTGCTCCTGTACCATCCCCCACCTGAACCCCATGCCAAGGCTCACACTCATATGGAGATAATCCAGCCTTGGGGGAACACTCTCTTACTCCTGCATGTAAACTGGTCTCATGAACCCAAAAGGCCAACCCAGAGGGTTCGGAGCCTTGCCTGCCACAACCTAAGGAACCACTGCAGGCCCATCCACACATCACTGGCCTCCTCAGAAATGGGAGCAGGGAAATGATTCAAGGCCCTTGGAGGTGTATGGGGAGAACGGATGAAGGGATGAAGACAAGGAAGAGAATACTGGGTGTAAGTCTCAAAGCTTCCATTATCTAAAGACCCGAGGCTGTCAGCAGAAAGTAGTGCAGCTCTATGGAGTCCCCAAATAACTTCCACTGGAGCTCAAAAAAAAAAAGTCAACAACATCCCCAAATTCCTGGGCAGAAAGGACTATTATTATCAATATCAATTATAAGATCGATATCAAAATCAATCATTGTGATCACTACTAGAAGCTATTATTATCTC
The DNA here is from genome assembly GCA_023548195.1 of Bettongia penicillata ogilbyi. Classification (NCBI taxonomy): domain Eukaryota; kingdom Metazoa; phylum Chordata; class Mammalia; order Diprotodontia; family Potoroidae; genus Bettongia; species Bettongia penicillata. The sequence continues at coordinate 4,610,400 of JAJHZJ010000154.1, read as the reverse complement.
TATCCACCAGAAAGTAAGCCCCTTGAGAGCAAAGACTGTCTTAGCTTTTCAATTTGGGTCCCCAGCATTATATGTAAACACTATGCTATGTATTATGTACACACTAAGCATCTAATAAATGCTTCTTCATTCATTCACAAAAATGATGATTTCAGTATGCCAGTACGGCGTGCCTTTCACATGGGATGGAGAAGACCCTGAGCTCTCTACAGTGGCAGTCAAGTCCACACTCTGGCAGGTCCTATCGGGCTGGGGAGCCTTCAAAGACAGACCTGGCCAAAGACAGTTCTCCACAGGGCGGCCTAAGGACACAAAGGCTCATCACCAGGATGATCTGAAGAGACAGTGGTGGAATAAAGGGAGGGATGGAAGCTGCTAACGAGCCCAACAAATCCAATGACCAATGACTCAACACACCAAGCTGGACATCCTCACCATGAACAAAACCAGCAACCAGAGCAAGTTGTAGTCAAAGGGGTTTTCCTTACAAGGACAAATAAAGCTTGTTTTAGTAGGCACTCAAAGACAAGAAACCTTTCAGAAGGCATGTGCTCATCACCCACTGCAATGTTAAAATATCTACAAAAAGAATCCACTGAAAACAAGGGTGGCTGATGTGCTAATATAAGCTGTAAACTTTGAGCGAGGAAGAGAAATCATTCCTGCAACAACTAGCCCCAGCCTCCTGTTTGATCACCAGCAACATCAAAGCCAAGCTGGACAAAGGAGAGGAGGGTGAAACCCATCATCCCTCCTTCCGTGACCCTGGGTCCAGTAACCTCTCCGGGAAAATGCACAAGGTGAACCAGATGCAGCTCTAGAACCATGGCTGGAGGGTGGAAAACATGGTCTGAAGCTTGGAAGAAGAGAGGTCAGAGTCATGTGCACACCACACAGAGGCTTCCTCTCTGCCTGAGAAGAACTGCAAGGGGCTAAGCAACGCTGAAAACAAGCACAAAAACAGACCCACGTCCGTTACAAGGGAGGACTGATTGGTGACCCAGAGGCGTCCAAGGCAGCGCCTGTGCATTCAGACAGCGCCTCGGGAGAGCTGACGTCACAATGACCACAAAGCTAGAAGAAACCAGAAACGAGGAGAAGGCCCAGTGTCCAATCAAAACAATTCTAATCCGACCTACTGAAATAAGGAAAATGGGAAGTGGGTGGAGGAAAAAGATTGACACCCATTCCAATAACTCCAGAAAAAAGTTTAACCATAGGGAGACCAAGAGAACCTAAAAACCTCCTTGCCAAGTGAAGAGAGCTGGTGGCCAAGGGCATGGGACAGGGCTGTGAACAATAAGAAGCAGCAGACAGTAAAAACCAGCTTTAAAAATCTGCTGTCTGAAAAGACAACAAAAGCCACAAAAGATCTGCAGAGATGTCTGCCATGAGCTTTCTTCACCACTGAAGACAGTGGAGTCACCATTTCTGAAGTAACGTCAATTCTGGATGATCAGAGAGGAAACGGAAGCAGCAAAAAAACCAAAGATTTAAGAGATAACTTGGGCTGACTTCATGGTCAGTCATCAATAGATAAAATATACCATACAATAAAACAAGAAGCTTTGTCCTCATTAAAGCCAGCTGCCACTGACATGGAGGAAACCTCACCCAGGGTACACCCCCAGGGGTGGCCAAGCCTTCCCAATGCTTTTCTGTGTTCTTGTCTTTTCAAATAGCCTCCCGCTGACTACCTGAAGCCCCCTCTAACTGAGATCCATAATCACTCAGAGTTTGGCCTAACTGCCCACACAGGAAAAACCAAGCAGATGAAGAATGCCCACTTCAGGGTGGCTGGACAATGCAGAGAGTACATCCCTGAGTGTCCCAGACTATGGGCAGATACTGCAGATGGATGCTGGATCGAGCCCTAAACTAAACAGAAAGAAAGCAGGCCAGACTGCTTTTGGGAAAGAGCCAAGCTCTCCACTAGCACCACGACTCTCCCTCAAGCAAAGGCCCATGCATCCAACAGCCACTTTCCTCCAGCAATGGTGGGTGGCGGCCAAGACACAGAACGTCAAAGTATCCAAAGACTGAAGTTGAGATCACCCACAGGGTGAGGGAAGGCACCTGGGAGGCACAAGTTGGCTGCACCACGTGACATGTGAATGAGGAACCATGAAGGAGTGGGGGGAAGGAGGGCATGTGGGTCATCCTGGTGAGAGCCCAGGACTGAAGGACAGTCCAATTTGGGACAGACACGGTCACAGCAGATGGGCAGGCAGGCATGAACAAAGGAGAGCATCACACCCCAAGAGCATCTCAGCTTGGGGACTGTTCCGAGCACTCTGACATTTACCAAGGGGTCTCCGGACAAAGGAAGGACATGTTATAATCTATGAGGAAAGGGCCCACCTAGGGAGGCAAAGCTGGGACTCAAGCCCAAGTCTTCTTGCCCACTTGTGCCATGATGCCCTGGATGCCCATGATCTTGGCAGTCCAAGGATTATCATTCCCACAGCTTACAGGTGAGGAAACAGAGGAAGGCACCTGTCCAAGGTCACCTGGCTCGGGGAAAGTCACAACAAGAAGCCAAGAGTCCTGAATGCCAGGCTGGCACTCTCGCCACAAGTCTGGGCTTTCAGAGCAAAGGCCCCACGTCCCGTGGGGTCTTGCCTCCCTGGCCAATGGTAATGTCCTACAAACCACACAGACAAATCAAGAGCTTATCTTACCAGGGGCCGGAGAAGGAGTTGCCACAAATCCATACCCGTTGACCTTGGGAGACTCCTGAGGGATCAGCTCCTTCCCGTCAGGTCCCACTTTACCCTGCTTGTACTGAAATACAGTACAGAAAGCTCCAGATGGTCAAGTGCGCACAGGCAACTAATGCTACCCAAGGCCCCAGACGCCCCCCTCTCTGGTCAGCAGGCTCCATGGCCTCCTCTGGCCCGCGGTGAGAGCTCTCAGCAGCAGCCCTGCTTTGCTCAGCGAGTCAGGCAGGCTGCTGCCAAGAATGTGCAACAACCCCCACAGGGTCAGAGGCAGCCCATGGCAGGCAGAGCTGGGCTGTGAACCTAGCTCCCCTCACCTCAGCACCTCCATTGTCAGTCTTCAAGGCAGCCCCCTTTTCTGTCCTCCCTCACTGTGGCTAGATTAACGTTAACAGTCCCAGTCTGCTACAAGTGAAATCTCACTTGTAGCTCACGAGTGCTCACAACAGCACAACAAAGCACAAACCCACCCTTACCCCCTGCTGCACCATTCCACTGACTCAGGAGGCTGGTCTTCCCTGTTCTGACACAGGACCTGTCAGTTCCCGCCTCCATACCTTTTCTATGCTGTTACCCCTACCTGGAGCACCCTTCCCCTCTGCTCCACCTGGCTCTCCCAGTCCCAGTTCCAGACCCCACAGCCTCCACAATGTCTGGCCTGACTCCTCTTGCCCACATTTAGAGTTAATCATAAGACTTGGCACTTCGCTGAGCTCAGATGGCTTCCTGCACTTTGGCTGAGAACCAAGACCAGAGCAGAGCTCACAGCTTGAGTGTCCTCCACCAATGCTAGCCACCCAGGGTGCCCAGGAACCTCAGCAAAACCTGTCCCTGTTCAGAGTGAGGTCAAATTCTGCCTCAAGAGCTGACCCTGGCCAAAGGCAGGCCACTCGTGTCCACGTACCTGTGCATTGAGAGCAGCTGCCTGCTGCAGCTGGGACTTGCTCAGGGCCTGGCTGAAGGGGTCCCTGAGAAAACGCGTGTTTCTGTGCAGCACCTGCCGGGGCTTCTTAAACACATCCTCCCCATCAGGGACACCTAACGAAGTACAAGAAGGGCCAGACTCAGAACTGCGGCGTTTGGCCCAGGTGGGTCATGTGACTGTGGGCACAGCGATCCCTTTTCTGAGGCTCAGTTCCCATGATTATCCATGGCTATGAGAGTCACACGGCTCCCAGGGACCCCCCAGCACCTCATCTTCTGAAATGACCAAATGAGGACGACTTTCCCTACCCCCAAACAGGAGGGCCTGAAATGGCTCCCTTGTCCCACCACAGCCACAACTGGCACCAGAGCGAGTCCAACTGTGACCATTTCACTGTCAAGAAAGCTGAGGCACAGCAAAGTGCACGAACTTGCCCAGGGAAAAACAGCTGACATCAGAGCCAGAATTTTAACTCAGAACTCTTGGCTCTAAATCATGAGCAATTTCTACTAAGCCACTTCTTCCAAAAAGGCCAACACACAAATGCCCTCCCAAAGTAAACTGACCCAAAAAACAACTGGAAAAAAGGCACCCGGAGGGCAGTCAGAGCACTACCCACCCACCGCTATTTCCCAACTCCCCAAAACCCAGGGCCATTATCTCAGAGCCATTATCCCAGGATTCCCAGCCCAGGTTCTTGTCCCAGGGCCATGACTCTGACCAGCAATCCCTCCCCAGCAGGTCTCACCCTCAGGGTAGTACATCAGGGAATTCTTAGCTTTGTACTTCCAGGTCTCCACCCCAGCCTGGTTGCTCTGCAGGGCCTGCTGCTCTGTGGATGGCAAGGTCAGGTTCTCCTGTTGCCTCTGAAAGCAAGAGAAAAGTAAAAAAGGAGCATCCCTGAAGCCCAACCTCTGCCAGCTGCCATACCTCATCCTGTCCATACCATGCACACTTGCAGGATCTGAGAAATGCAGGAAATGGAATTTATGAGAAACACAGAAGTGAAATTCCATCTCCCTTGCCAATCCCCAAGTCTCAAGTGAGCAGTGACTGACCAAAAGAGCTCCAGGGAGGGCCACAAATCGTAAGAATACAGCTGGAAAGGACCTCAGACATCACCTGTTTCAACTTTCTCATTTTCCACAGGAACAAACAGGCCAAGAAAAGGGAAATGACTTTTACACAGGTCATCAGCAACAGATGAGAATTTGAACCCAAGTTCCAATCTCAGGACCCAATGCCACCTCATGTTTGAAAATGAATTGCAATTTGGTTCCAAAAGGCCGGGTCCTGTGGTGGTAATGCTGTGAAAGGAGGAAGGTCTGAAAGGGCCAAGGAGAGGCCAGGTGAGGAGGCCAGCAGCGGCACAGTGTGGCGGGGAGGAGAGCAGACCCAGGCCCAGCAGCAGAATCTGAATTCAGCCGCCACATGTGTTGGCTACAGAAGCAGAGGAGAGGAGCTCAACCCTCTGAGCCTCAGTCTCTGAAAATGGGAATAACAATGTGATGCGATTCGAACCAAGCTTATTAAGCTCCCACGCTTGGCAGGGCCTGTGCTGTTCCCAGCAGGAAAACAGCCCCTGCCCTCCAGAAGCCTTCCCTTTTGGGAGGCCCCAGTGGGGTCCAGAGGGGATACAGAGGGTACTCTGAGGAGGGCCGCAGGGCCCATTAACAGAGCACAAGGCTGCTAGGAGGCCCCTGTGACACAAGTTTATGACAAGTGCTTCTGAGCCTTGAGGAAGGTGCCAGGTGTGGGCTGCTCTCAGTGACTTCTGGCTAACCAAGAGTTTGGCTCACCCCAATGCTGGGAGGCAGGCACTCTGACAGAGGCTCAGGAAGGTGGGCACCTTCTCCCTCACCACACTGCCAACTCCCACAGGTCAGGGAAGTTGGGCCTTGGGTGATGTCAAGTCCCTCAGGGCCCAAGCCACAGAGTGAGCTTCAAACTCCAAGTCTCCCCTTCCTCCCTCATCCTGGCTCTCCTTAGAGCTCTGCCTCCTCCCTCGAGGCCCCGACATCCCAGGCATCTCTCCTCACCTTTTCAAACTCATCCTCTGCCTCATAGAGCCAGGCATGGCGGGCACGCTCCTTCTCCTTTGCCACTTCCATGATTTCCTGGAACGAGGCATTGTCCTCACTGGTATACCTGGTCAGGAAAGCGTCGAGACTAGGGAGGGGCTCTTTGTCCTCCTCTTCCTCTGCTTCTCCTGACCCTGACAAGGACAAGAACCCAGAGCAGTTGAAGGGATGGCCAAGAGCAAGCCCCTCTGCCAGTCAGAGGGAGTCAGGGTCTGGAGCCACTAGTCAGAGCTACCACCTCTCTGTCACGTAACCCTGAACAAATGACTCACAACACTTTGGATGGTCAGTCTCCTCCTTTCGCACAAAGGGGATGATATCTGCCCTCCCACCAGACCAAAGTGGTGTGAGAGTTAACACTGTCTCTCAGGGGCAGGCTGGCCTGTTTCTTCACCCAGAGTAGCCCAAATCCCTCCCAGCTGCTCTTGTCAGAGCTCAGCACATCTCCTCTAGTCAGCCAGCAGTGAGACACCAGGCTGGGCTAGGAAGCAAAAAGCCCAGAAAAAAGAATCACTTTTGCATATCAAAGACTTGCCAGAAGCAACAGAATTTGTGCCTGACATTCTGAGAACACTTGGAGGGGGTCAGCAGAGCTGGGGAAACGTCACCAGGGCTCCTGCGTTTCCAGGCAGGTACGAGTCCAGGGATGGGACAAGCAGAACGCTGAGCTCTCCCTCACAGGGCCTACACTGGGAGGACTGAGGCCACCAGCAGCCCGATTGGCTTTGTGGGCCATATGACCAGCAGGGGAACTTCCCTGGGGAAGCACCTGACGATAGCGACAAGGGTAAGACCACTTACCTTCCTCAGGACCTCTGGAACGAAGTCTGGGCTTAGTTGCCAAGGGGGCTGTGCCTGGGTGAACCTCAGGGGTCTCAAATGTGGCCGGGGTCACATCTCAGAAATAAAAGAGGAAAAAGGCACTAAAAAACCCAGTCCCTGGCCACCAACTCTGCCACAATGTGTCAAGGACAAAGACGGTCTTGCTCCTGAGAAGCCACCAATAAGGCAACACTGTATCCCTCTTCCCCAAGACAAGCCCAAGGCATTTCTCCCAGACTAAGCCAGAGGTGCTGCCTCCAGGGACTCTTACATGGCAAAGGGGTGTCTCTGGACAGTCTGCCCAGGGAGGAGCCAAACTTGATGGCTATCTGCCGCATCCTCTCCAGGTCCCCGCTCTCTTCTGCCTCCAAGTACTCCTTCTGAGCTTGCAGCTTCTCCACATCCGGAAAGAAGTCCCGCTGAATCACCGTCTGGAGACCCTGGGGAGAGGAAACCAGAGGCAAAGCAGGTGGTCAGGGAATCTCTTCGAGCCTCAGCATCTCCATCTGAAGAATGGGGAGAAGTTGCTGGCTGCCCCTCCCCCACAGGCCTGGGGAGAAAAGGCCCCGCTATTCAGGAGGGGCCAGCTACAAGGAAGGGTCTATTCCGGACCCATCTGGGTTCGAAATTTAACGGGGAGAGAGGCCTCACGGGGGAGGGGCAGGGGATGACCTACAAAGCTTGGGACTGCAGCTCACTCCTACGTTGCCCCGCAAAGAGCCAAGTCACCGGGGCAAGTCGGGCCAGGGACCACAGGGCCCTTTGGGAGCCCGATCCTTGGAAGCCTTGGGCTGGGTGGTGCCAGGGGCCTTCCTCGCCCTCTCGGGCTCCTTCATCACTGCCCACTGCCGGGAGGCGCTTTTAGCTCTGCTCTCCCTCTAAAAGGCCTTTCCCACTTCGGGGCTTTAGGGAGGTGGTGATTTCGGGGCCCAGCCCCGCGGGGGAACCCGGGAGGCGTGGGCCGGGCTGCGGGGGTGGGGATGGGGGGGCAAAGGGCGCCTTCTGTGCACCCCCGGCCAACCCTCCCTCCTGTTGGGGGTGTGGTTAACAGGGAGAGAGGTGACGTCAGAACCAAAGAGCACAAAACTTGTTAAAGTGTCAGACACACTCCGGGCTCGCAGCCCGGGCCTCAGTCTGCTGCTCGGCAGAATGGGTCCCAAGCGCGTTAGGGAAGCGACGCTGTCACTGCTGCGGTCACCAACAGAGATTATCCGGAAGCCCCCGGCGGTGGGGGATGGACATCCGAGGGTCGGGACCAGAGGACGCAGGGAACCAAAGAGTAAACATCCGCGTCACCGCGGGACCCATAGCAGATGGCGAACCAATAACATCCGGGTCTCCTCCCCCAAGGTAAGGGTGGGGGTGGAGTGGGAGAAAGGGAGAAAGGGAGGGAACAAGGAACATTCGGGGTCCTCCCTCAGGAAAAAGGGGAAGAACGTCCGGGTCTCAGAGGAGGGTGGGAGAGAAACATCCGGTTGTGAGAGGAGGGCGGGACTTCCGGGTGTCCGCCTCGGGAGGTGGAGGGGACATCCGGGTCTCCGCCTTAGAAAAGGGGGGACATCCGGGTCCCCGCCTTAGTTGCGGGCGGAGCCGGGGCTGCCTACCTCGATGTACTCTTCCTCGTCGAGGACGCGCTTCCTCGCCTTCGCCTCCGTCAGCCGCTTGTTGAGCGTCCTGGGGCCGGTGAGGGCCGGCCCTTGCCTCCGCAGGGTGCCCAGCGCCCGGGCCGCAGCCGCCGGCGAGCCGCTACCGGCGCAAGGGCTCTCCATCTCGCTGGGCCCCCGAGGCTCGAGTGCGGCCTCGAAATGGAGCTGGGGGAGGGCGGGAGACCGAGCGCCGATGACGACACTTCCGGCGCGCGCTCGTCACACAGACGTGGGGGCGGGCGCCAAGCGTGGGTCTCCGCCAACGGCCTCTGATGTACCCCGTGGCTTGCCGGGAGTTGTAGTCTCCTACCTGCGGGCGGTGGAGACGGAGGGGCAGCGTTGAGTTTGGAGTTGGTTCAAATCCCTGCTGTGACAGCTGTAAAATGATAACGATAACTAGCAGGTGTATAGCACCTTACAGATATTGCACAGAAGCAGGCAGGTACTTCTGTGATCACCATTTTACAGATAGAGAAACTGAGGCAGAAGGGTTCATTTGAACTCAGGTCCTCCTGACCCCAGAGCTAGGGCTCTTAACCACCTAACTGCCTCAAAATGGAGACAGTACTATTTGTACAATTTACCAAACAGCTTTGTGACAAGGCAGGTACTTAGGAATGGAAGCTTTAGTTGTAATATTATAATCAGTTAACATCTAATAAATTAATAAAAATATAATTATGAATATTTCTGCTGTTCAGGCCCCCAACTTCTTCCCCAGGGCTCCTCCCCTGTGGCTCCACCTGCTTCATACCTGTGCAATCAGGACAAGTCATTCACCTCCCCCGGGCTTCACCTTGCTCATTTGTAAAATGAGGAAGGGTCCTCCTCTGAAGCCACAGTCCTGTGACCCCGGGCTCTCCCCTGCCCTCTCCTCCTCCCCCTGCCTACCTAACTACTCTTAATCCCTCAGCAGGGCTGTCCTCTAAGACTCAGCGGACATTCCTTCTCTCATCAAACTCCCACAGTAATTAAATTAATTAGGCAACTGGGGGCACACTGCACCTGTTGTCAAGAAGAGTTCAAATCTCACTTTTATAAAAGTTTATATAACCCTGAGTTGTGAGCAAATCACAACCTCTCCGTTTAGGTTTCCTGTTCTGTAAAAGGAGGGTAATGATACTTCACAGAGTTGTTGTAAAGATGAAATGATGTTGTTGACTCTTTGTCAGTAAAGCACTATGTAAGTGCTAGCTATCATACTTGCCTATACTTTCACTCAGATGACTCCAAAGCCTGTCTCCAGTCCAAATCCCCAACAGCTTGCCCTATATCAATAGCTCCCAACATTTTTGACTATGAGGACATTCACTAATGTCCAAAAATTTCCTGGACCTCCACATGATAGTATCAGAATCAGTTATTAAATATGTGATAACAGAAACTACCACCTATGCAACAGTGGCATCTACATGTATTTGAAAAATAACTATACCTGTGTAGCAGGCATTGAATATGATGAGGTGATGGGACCTGGACCCCCAAAGGAAAAGACCATGTTGTTCAAAGGAAGATAGTCCCTGAATTTTCCCATATATTTCAGCAGCCCAGATCTCTGGAACTTCTGCCCAGCCCACGGAGATCATGAAAATAGCTTTATTCATTTCACTGTTGCACCTGGCCCACCCTTGGTCTTGAAGTGCATATACCACCATTCCTTAATCACATCTAGGTCACCTAATTAGGCACCTCACAGACTATTTACTATTCCTTAATCCCATCTAAATATGTTCATTCACTGTCACTTTTGTATGTAAGCATCAGCTTTATGCCTGTGAAGTTGCTGGTTAACTAGGAACCCTGACCCTTGACTGGAAGGTTTGAATGTGTGAATTCATTCCAGGCAGACACCTCCAATACCCTGACATTTCAGATTTTCCAGAAATCCCAAACCTCATCAAATTAACCTATAGAAGCCGTCTTGGGGATTATGTTCCTAGAGGTCCCCTAGAAATTTCTGGGGACATAGGGGTATGGTAATTCAACACTTGACCTTCTGGGATTGAAGGATTTCCTGGCTACTTTCAGCTTTGTGGGCCAGCAGCAGTTCTTCATGTAAGGTACAGCTATTGATTCCAAGGGGCTAGAGCACTGCACCCATTCTTATCTAAGACACCTCTCTGGTCTTTATCCAAGCACATAGCTCAGACTCAGTTCAGTCCTGGAAAACCTGAAACCTAATGAGGAGAGCCTAGGCTCCTTTTCTCCCATTCTTTATCTCTCTACCCCAGCATCCTGCAAATTATTTAAAACTTAGATTTGAGGCCCATACCTAGGTTTCCACACAAAGGGAAGTAACGTGTGTTCCATATACAATATGAATCAACTATGGAACAGGTATTTTATTCCTATATGCAAAAGAAATGCTCAACATCAAATATTCACCACAGGCATTTCAAGAATAACCTAAAACAAGATTCAGTAACTGTAAACTGCTTTTTTCAGTCAGTTAAGCAGGCTGATACTTAAATCTCATCAGGACATAAAGCAGTTTCTAGTACTGCTGAACCTCTTGGATTCACAAGGTTGCCTACAAGACTATAAACATTCACCTTGAGGTTGCTGCTCAGTCACCTCCTAAGGAAAAGACACAAAATGAAAACAAGGCATTCAGGGACTTGGGTACAAGTTCACCTAAGGAAGTTGCCCTTCTCTAAAGTGGCTGCCATGATCCCATGGTGAGGAGGGGGCCAGCCCAGCTACCTCACCTGAAACTGGAAGTCTCAGCATTATATGAGGCCTTTTGGAGGGTCAAAACAAGACAGCCATGGAGAAACCATCTCTTCTTTAAACTGTGACACTTTATGCCCCTGTTGCTGTCATAGGGTTGGGAAAACCAAGAAACCACTTGGAGTTTTCCACATCAGAGCAAGCCACAAGTCCTTTCAATACTTAGCCAACAGGAAATCTATCATCAACAAGATGCCCAAGAGCTTAGTAATCATTCTTCTGGTGTTCCCAAATGTTTCCAGGGTAGCATGGGCATAATTAGGAAGGTCCAGTTCCCAGAGCCTCAACAGGCCAAGCTCTTTAGGAGCAGGTAACTGATTAGGCTTATTAGTGAACATAGGCACTTATTCTATCTTGGAACTTACTTCTTCCTGCATATCTGTCCCAGGCCTCTCTGATTTAGGGTTGGAAAATCCCTTTAACTCCAAAGACTTCCTAAGTAAGACATGGCATCCCTCTTCAATCATGTAGGAGCTATGTGTCTGAAGCACCCCAGTTTTCCTCATTTACCCAGGATCCTTTGGGTCTTGATATACAAGTAAGTGTGAGTAAATCAAAACCTAATGTGGGCACGCTTGTGATCTTCTCTCGTCTTGGTCCACATTCCTTTATCACCTAAATATGAAGGCCAGGCTTTGAGCTGTCCAGTGCCATTTATGCTAGACATTATTCTGGAAAGATCCCATCTCTGACAAGTGCTAACAAAGTCTTACCAGTTTTCTCACTTCCCAGAGATTCTCGAGCAGTGATTGGTGGAGAAACAAAGTGTTCTAAGATACATCTGCTCCCAGAGCTATGTTCTGAAATCTTTGAGCATTATAATTAGTTGCCTGGCTAGGGTCTCAGAAGTTTTCCTAAAGCCAGTGAAGCTACTCCACCCAGCTACCCACTAGCTCACTGAGAATTTGGATAAGGGCCCATTCAGGCAATGCAGCTTTAGTAAATGGAAGAGACCAGTAGGATTGTTCATTATCTAAACTACTGACAGTCTCTAATTTTCCAGAAATAGACTCCAAACCCTAAAGCAGGGTCTCTGTGTAGGAAACATCAGCAGGTTAACGTTAATCTTGTTGAGTACTTAATATATTGGAGCGTATGGCATGTATGCAATGGGTCATGAAACAAATACAAGAGAACAGAAGAGGCCTCTAGAACGAGTGTTGAGAGGGACACTGTTACCCAATGTTCCTGCTATTCTGTCCAAAGTAAATATTTTGATGTTAAATATAGGAAGTCATTATTCATTCCACTGGAGAGAGAGAGAGATCCAAGGGTGTGCCCAGGAAGAGATTCCCTTGGCCCTCATAAGTCCCTTCTCTTCTCCTTAACAAGGCACTAATCTCTTGACAAAGTTAACTCTTTGGTAAGATGTGAACAACCCTGGCCCAAACTACTGCCCTTACCCCTTTAACACAAGATCAACAATGACTGATTAATGGATTCAAAGCCAACTGATACACCTGAGCTGTACCCTGACTTGGCCTTTAAAAGGGGGAGCAGAGACACAAGAGAAATGAAGATACCAAGGAGAGAAGTCACATGCAAAATCAGATTCAGTTGCCTTAAGAAGTCTGCTACCCCAAATGAGGCTCTGGATATGATAGTGAATGGAAGGCCATGCCAAGTAACTAGGAGCTCCTGATCCAACTGAGGAGCCAACCAAGTGACAACCAGAGTGGGGCATAACCAAAGACAGAGCCACACCAAGGGGGAACAAACGCAAAGCTTGCCCTTTGCGGCTATGTGAATGACACAGACTATTCAAGTCTGTAGAAAGTGGCCGGTTTTCCACTGATCCCAAGTGCTTTTGGCTATTGAAGTGCCCTAAAACTTCCGAGACATTGTAGAAGTCCCTGGGGAGGTGGTACATGCTGGAACCAGGAGGAAAGTTATTTTGACTTTTATGGGCTCAGGTAAGTTCTTTACATCTTTTGCCCTATGTTTGGTGAAGTTTTTTAGCCAGAATGTTTCCATGGGAGCAGAGAGCCCTTTTCATTTGTTGTGGAGATGTAGGTATGAACCCACTTCTGATATTTCCAAGGAAAACCCTGGGGTTGTCACAGAGGTTAAAAAAAAAAAAAAAGGAGAGCATAATCACTGAGATTCCTCCAACATTGAACTTGTTTTTTTTTTTTTTTTTCAGTTCTGGGCCATGGGTCATGATAACAGTAACTGAAAGTGCACATAATCATCTCCCCAGCCCCAGGAATGGGCATCTCCCAAGCTCAGGAATCTCTTGTGAAACTGAGATTGCTAAGTGTGATTCTTCTGGGCTGTCCAGGACCTGTACTATTCCTAGGTCAGGATTCCAACTTGATTGTTTCTCCCAGAGGCCCAGGTTGGGGCTCCCTTCCCTCCTGGGACTCAGCACAGAGGGTGATCAACCTGGAGGGGATCTTTAAGAACAAGTCCAATATACACATTTTATCAACAACACTTCAAGTTGGGATTTTTTTAATGCCTTCTGCCTTTTATAACACAATCATTTCCTGATATGCCTGATATACACATTAAGCCAAAGAGAAAGGCGTGAGCAGCACCACCTAACAAAGTGAGCACATCTGACCGGGTATGAAACATTCCACACCCATAGACACACCCCTTCCCACCCTACCAAGAAGAGGACATGTCCCGTCATCTCTTCTTGGGGTCATTCATAACCCACAGTGTGCCTCCCAGTTGATGTGCAGGCTCCCTCATTGTTTCCGGTTTTTCCAGCCACTTAAGGAATGTTTTAGTCTTCATTCAGTTCCTTTCTGTGCAAAACCCTGTACTATATCCTGGAGATACAGAGGTCTCCCCTTTATCCAGAGTGGGGGAGGGACTTGCCTAGATTCACACAGGAAGTGAATGGCAGAGGCAGCATTTGAACTCAGGCCCTCTGACCCTACATCCATCTCATTCCATAGGATTTCAAGGCATTGCTCACTGTGATCTTAAGACAAGAATGTCAGTATACTGCAGAGGGCTCTGGCTGGAAAGAATGTCCGTGGAATGGTGCCTTGTCCAGTCCCAGGCAGGCAGGACCTGACAGACTCAACTGATTTTTGTCCCTTACCCCAAGGCCCAGCTCTGCTGCCATCCCCTCCAGGGAGCCTTGCCAGTTTCCTCCCAGTGCCCCTCTGTTCGGCCTTCCTTACACACAAAATCATTTTCTACCTTGTTTTATCCTTGTCTGTGTCCATGCCTCATCTCCCTTTTAAGCTGAGGAGCAGCGTAGGGTGGGGGGAAGGCACGCCAGCTACTGAGTTACCTTCCAGATCTGAAAGCCTTTGACCATGGGGAGGTCATTTCCCTTCTCTGGCCCTGTGTCCTGGGCAAGGCTTCTGGGCTTTGAGGGGGATGGACTGAGAGCACAGAGGGACTCAGCCTAGGAAAGAGAAGGCCAGCCCCAATGATGCTAGCTCTCATCTTCCTATGAGGTCTTAAGGGTCACAAAGAACCATTGTCATACCCACCCTGGGAGATAAGTAGTGGAAACCTTAGCATCCCCCTTTACCAGTGGAGAAACTGAGGCTCAGGTGAGTTAAGTGACTCATCCTGGGTGGCTTACTGTGGGAATGCTGGGGCCATGCATTGAACCTTTATCTGAAAGACCAGCACCCTCAAATACCATATCTTCTAAGAAGGATTCAGTCATGCCAACCAGTTGTCACCTCCTGTCCTCAGATCATTGCTTTAGAGCTGGGGAGGGGGAGCTCAGAGATCAGCTAATCCAACCTCTTCATTTGACAGATGAGGAAACTGAGGTGCACAGAAGTTAGTTAACCTGCCCCACAGACAGTAAACATCAGGGGCAAGATTTGAACCCAGGACCTTTGATCCTAGAGGAATTTATTAATCTCTCTGCTGCACAGTGGGTATGAGTTATCAAAGCACACTCTCAGCTGTAAATCCTATGGAAAACTCTGGTGACTATAGATACCCCTTGATTGGTCAGTGGCTAAGCAAGCTACGGTGAATGTCCTAGAAAGAGGAGGGAAGAGGGAGAGGAAGGGATGGGGGAAGGAAAGGAAGAAGGGAGGGGGAGGGAAAGGAAGAGGAGGAGAGGAGAGGAGCATTTAGAGAATACCTAACACAGTCACTGCTGTAGCACTTTTTTATGAATATCTGCTCCTTTAAAGGAATTCTACGGTCCTGTGAGAGCCAGTGCTTGCAAGGACACAGAAGCCCCTGGGAAGCCTGCTCCCACCGGAGTAACAAGACCTGCCTGGTGCCTATACCCATGTGACACCAGCAAGACAACAGAAATGGAATTCAGTAGGCCAGTCAATAAACCTTTATTAAGTGCCCACTGTGTACCAGGCAGAGTATAGCGCCCCAGCTTGTCTTGGACCCTGGTCTGCAGTGGGTCGCCAGTGACTGCAGGATGTTGCACACACTGTCAGACCTTTTCAACATGGAGATAATTTTACTGAATCATCTGTTTCCATCTGTTCTTTTTTGTAAGAGGACGTTCTCCAGACCAGGAAAGAGCAGGATATATTGGGAAATACAATGATGTAAGAACAAAATTTATCCACAATTTTAAGGAAAACAAAAACTGTGACTCTGAGTCCTGGAGAAAGGAGAAGGTGATCAAGGTCACATAGGGAGTAAGTGACCCAGATGGAGTCTCACACAACAGTGACTTGCCCAGGGTCATGCAAGTATGTGAAAGAGGTTGAGTCTGTTCCAAGGGCTTGGATGGGCCTGACATTAGTAAGCTGGGAGCTGCAGGGCCTTGGTGACAAATTGTGTGGGCCTTCGATACTGAGACAAAGACTTGGGATTTTTCATTAGGCGTTAGGGAAGCAGAGAAGCATGGGGTAACCTACCTCAGGAAGGTTCCTTGGGGGGACATGGACCGGAGAGGAAAGACTGACTGACAGGGCTGCAGGTAAGTGGTTGATGCTGCCCCATTCCCATCTCTTCTCATCCCAGAAGCCTTCCCAGCCATGCCAGGCCCCTGTGATGCCTCCCCCCTTTTCCAAGTTACCCACACTCTGGCTTTAATAGTCAGAAGTCTACACTTAAGTAGACTTTATGCACCAGTGCCCTGGGCTGCCAAATAACCCACTTAAAGTAGGACCCAGGCCCTGGCATTTTAGGCACCCCTATCCCTTCCTGTGCTAGCCCAGGACAACACATAATAGGGGCCTCACCCCTTGAATTTCCTCCCAGAATCCAGGCAATCCCTCAAGCTGGGCCCCAGACACCCAGGCTACCACTCCAATTAGCCCAGGAAGAGGAGTCACAGGTGGGTGTGGGCTATCATTAGCAGCTGTGAGATGTTAGTGGTTACTGGGAGCTAAGGGGAGGTTTCAGTCACAGGGGATCATAAGGGACTATAGAGAGGCAGGTTTGGGGTAGGGCACTTGACAAGCAAAGTCCTGGCACCTCAGGCCTTGGACAAGATGACCTCTGAGTCTTTTAAAACTCTGACTGACTTAAAGGGGTTGGGGGGTACTATCTGGCCCCTTCTCCAGTACCCTCCACCAGGAAGCAGGCAAAGTGGACCTTCTTGGTCAGCAGGGTGGAGGGACTTGGGTCTCAAGAAGAAGGGTGGGGCTCAGGGCCAGGATTGTAGGGATGGTAGGGGGTGAGCCATTCTCCTTTATCAACTCCCCCACCCCCCTTCGCCACCAAGATTACTGACCCTCTCCCACCTCAGGCCAAGGGGTGAGGGACAAGGAGAATGAAAAAGTCAGGGACCGGGGGAACGAGGTACCCTCCCTCTCCCCATGGCCAAGCCCTCCTTCTTCCCAGAGAGCCCCAGTCTTGCTTTCTGCCATCATTCAGCAGCTCTCCTTGGGGGCCTTCTTAGAGCCTTGCAGGATGAGGCTTGAGGCTGACGCCCGCTTCTGATGCCGCCACTTGGCCCGACGATTTTTAAACCAGACCTGGGTGGGGGAAGGTAGGGGAGAAAGACAGGAAGAAACTTGGGTCAGACCTGGAACAGCAGGTGCCTCCCACACTGCCCTCCACTCCTGCCTCAATTTCCCTTCCTGCCTTCAGTGGGGTGGGGAGGAGGGTTCAGAGTGAATGTGGGAGCTGCTTGGCAAGTTCCCCCAGAACTTAACAAGAGGACTTCTGGAAAGAGATGCCCCAGGGATAGAGCAGGGGATGGGAAAGGGGGCCTGTCATGGACTAGGAGAATGTCATCCCTGGGAGAGATCTTAGAACACAGAACACCAAGGCTGGGAGGTCCCTCAGAACACAGATTGCCCAAGGTGGGAGGGTCTTAGAGATCAAGGGGATGAAGGGAATTGGGATGGATGGAGGAAGGTGGAACAGACTGGGGAGAAATGGAAGAGAGATAGGGATGAGAAATCTGGGGAGCCTGGAGGAATGGGAGGCAGCAGAGGCTGGGGGTGGCATGCCAGGAGGTAGAAAGGAGGGTCTGTGTGTCTTTCTGAACCCACAGAAGTTCTCTGGCCCTGGCCTCTCTTTCCAGGAGCTCCCCACCTCCACACGCTCCTCCTTGAGGTGGATGCGGTTTGCCAGATGTTCCCGGGCCACCACATCTGGGTACTGGTTCTGCAAGAACAAGGCCTCCAGGGCCTGCAGTTGCTCCTCACTGAAGATGGTGCGGTGCCTCCGGGTTCTTCTTTGCAGAGGCTGGAATGGGGGCAGGGTCCCGGTTGGGGGTCCTCGGGGTCCCTTACACACACGACCTGTAGCAGGGAGCAGCCTCAATGGCCAAGGAAACCTGGAATCTGGGAGAGAGAAACAAAGGTGAGAGAGAAAGTCAACCTGAGCTCCTACCCCACAGCTCAAGTAAGCCCCAGCACTGGCCCAGGCACGAGGGCCTTCTGAGGCCAATGGCCAACCCAGACCCAGGGCCAGCTAGTGGGGAAGGTGGGAACACAGTGTCCTAGATCTAGGACTGAAAGAGGTGTCAGAGGGCATCAAATCTAATCCTCTTCTATTTACAGCCAAGGAAACCGAGGTCCAGAGAGGTTGGAAAATTTCCCAAGTCATGCAGGTCATAAGTGGCGAATCTAGGATTTTAACTTGGGTCTTCTGGTCCCAAATCCAGTGACTCTTTCCATGGAATTTCTCTGAGAGAGACAGACCCTGACAGACAGGCAGATAGACAAAGACATAGGAGGGAGACAGAAGAGAGAGAGACATAGGAGAAAGAAAGAAATGGAAAGAGAGGAGCAGGGACACATAGAGGACTCCATAAACAAGGGACAGAAGAACAAACACTGAGCTCAAAGACACAGAGAGGAAAAGACAGAGATTGTGAGAGACAGGGAAGAAACATCAGAACAAGCCAAGGAACACTGAGGCAAGTCAGACACCAAGAGAGAGACAGAGGCAGAGAGACAAGGGGGTAGAGATGGAGAAAGAGAGAGAGAGAGCAAGAGACACACACACACACACATACACACATACACACATATACACACACACATACACACACATACACACACATACACACACATACACACACACACATACACACACGTACACACACGTACACATACACATACACACACGTACACATACACACACATACACACACATACACACACATACACACACACACATACACACACGTACACACACGTACACACACACATACACACACACATACACACACATACACACACATACACACACATACACATACACACACATACACACACATACACACATACACACACATACACACACATACACACATACACACACACATACACACATACACACACATACACACATACACACACATACACACACATACACACATACACACACGTACACATACACACATACACACACATACACACATACACACACATACACACATACACACACACACATACACACACACATACACACACGTACACATACACACACATACACACATACACACACACACACACACGCAGATTACAAAATGAAAAGAGAAACACGGACTGAGGGGGCAGAATGGCAGAAAGCGCCGGTGCCAGAGACAAAGGCAGAGATCTCTGGAGGAGAAAGGAAGTGAGTGGGAGGCCCTGAACTGCGGATCGAAACAAAGATGGACACAAGAGAACAAAGGTGAGAGACTGGAAGGAAGTCAGTGTGACAGGAAGCATTTATGAAGCACCTACTACGTGCAGCCACTGTGCTAAGTGCTGGGGACACCAAAAGAGAACAAAGCCAGGACCTGTCCTCGAGAGGCTCCCAGTCTAATGGGGGAGTCATGGACATGAAAGGGGTGGGGGAGTAGTGACTGAGAAGCCAGGTGGACATGTGATCATGGGGAAGAAGGAATACCAGAATGTGACATCCCTGCTCCCCCAGCCTGAGCCTCCCTGGTCAGCCACCCCAATGGGGATGATTCTCTCCCTGAGCCCAAGATGATAAACCTCCAGGGAAGAGGAGGGAGACTCAACTCAGCCACTTGTTAGTCATGTGACCATGAGCAAGACCCTTACCCAACTGGGGCTTCAGTTTCTTCATCTGTAAAATGGAATGACCAGGCCTAGACTCCCCACCTCTCAGGGTTATTGAGACAAAAGTGATTTTCCAACCCTAGAAGGCCCAGAGGGCTAAGCATTCATATTGTCCTGGAGTAGTGGGGCCTGGGGGGACTGAGTCTTGTCTGCATCCATACACCCCCATACACACACTTCTCTTCTTGCTTGGCCCCTGGAGAGATTCCCAGCAAAGTTGCTGGAAGGGAAGGGGAGATGAAGGCATCACTGGGGCTGAATGGCCCCTTCTCTCAGCCCCAGCCTTTTCCTTCTGCTCAGAGGCAGCCTTGGACTGCCAGTGAAGAGACCTGGGTTCTAGCCTTGGCTCTGCCATTAATTCACACAGTGGCTTCAGCTGTCTGAGTCTCAGTTTCCTTCCCTGAAAAATGAGAGGTTGGACTAGATGATATCTCGGCTCTGCCACTCTGGGTTCTAAGGCCCTCCCAGCTCTGACATTCTGAGCTCTAAGGTCCCTCATAGCTCTGACATCCCCTGTTCTAAGGTTCCTCCCAGTCCTGATATCCCCTATTCTAAGGCCTCTCCCAGCTGTGCCATTCTGGGTTCTACGGCCCCTCTCAGCTCTGACATCCCCTGTCCTAAGAGCCCTCAAAGCTCTACCTTCCATAGTCTATACTCAAGGGCCATAGACGCTGCTATGCTAATAACGTTCTCCAGCCCTCCTTGAGCACAGGGTGGTAGCTATGACTCATCTGCTCCATGCTGCAGAGATTGGTTTTCCAGGGTCCCCTCAGCAGCTCACAGTCACAAACGGTCATAGAACTCCAGGGCAGGTGGGACCTTAGCAGCGATTTTCCCTGGAGGAGATTGAGAGAGGACAGGCCTTGTCCAAGACCACTTAAGTAGTGAGGAGCCCGGCCAGGATTCAGATCCAAGGCCTCTGACTCCCTTTCTGGCACTAACATCAGGGCAGACCCTCCTCTGCGGCCCAAGGCTCATTGCAAGCATACTCACCCAACCAGACAGCAGGCTCCTGCAGATTGTGGGGGCTGGCATGGTGGGCACAGCAGCAGCAGACAGCACAGGCTGCTGGGCCTGGCTCCCCCATCTCCTCAGAGTCCTCAGGCAGGGCTTCAGGAGATTGGGCCCCCCTGGGTGGCTCAGAACCCTTGGCCTGGGTCTGTGGGCCAAAGTGGGGCAAAGCCGGTGGGGGAGGGCTAGATAAAATATGGTCGATGCTAAATGGGCATGACCTTCCAAGGCCCCCCCGGCCTGTGACAGCCCTGCCCGCTAATGCCATGCCACCCTGCTGCCTCCTGAGTTATAAAGCACAAGCAGAGTATGGCTGGCAGACCCAGAGAGCCCCGGGCACCTTCCTGCCACCTATCAGCTACGAGTCAGTTGTCCTGTCCCCCGGAGTCTTATGGTGCGGAGACCACAGGCATCGATACGTATTTCTCTCCTAAGCTCCCAGCTTGCTGACTGGGAGCTGTCTTAAATATCTATCTATCTCTTTATATAAATATATATATACATATATATCGGGGGAGAGAGATGTATAATCCCTTTGGAAAGAAAACTCTAAGACCCCTGTGAATAAAAGAAATTCTCCCTAATCTTTGTAGCTTTGTGTGGGGTTAGCGTGGATCTAAGATTTAGCTAATCCTCCTGAAATGAGTCCAGGAGGAAATCTCGCCTCTCCATCTCGAGTGGAGATTGGAGGTGGTGTTTGGTGCCATTGTGAGCAGCCTGGGTCCAAGGCATCAGAAGGAGAACCCTTCCCAGGCCAGAAATGGGCCCAGGGGATTAGTGCCTTAAAAAACTGGCCATTATCCCCTGGGGACAGGGGAGGGCTCCCTGCCAGGAGAGAATTGTCACATCAGATGGCACTGGAGACAGACAGAAGAAAAGACACCATGCCGGACGGGATGTGCTTGTAGATACAAAAACACAGGGCAAGAGACCGAATGAGAAGGATGGAAGAGACAGAAATAGTGAGAGAGACAGAGAGAGATAGATGTCAGAGACAAAAGCAGAAAGAGAAATAGACAGTCAGAGGCAGAGAGAGAAATAATGAGAGAGACAGAGACAGAGAGAAATAGGGAGAGAGACAGAGAAATAGTGACAGAGACAGAAAGAGAAATAGAGAGAGAGACAGAAATAGTGAGATAGAAACAGACAGAAAGAGAGAAAAATAGTGAGAGAGACAGAGAAATAGTGAGACAGAGAAAATAGTGAGGGAGACAGAGACAGAGAAATAGCAAGAGAGACTGAGAAATAGACAGAGGCAGAGAGAGAAATAGTGAGAGAGACAGAGAGGCTGATGAGGGAGAACAAAAGAGACCCCAGGCTCCAGATGGAGGGATCTGAGAGAAAGGAAAAGAGGGGGCCAGAGACAGGGCCATTGACAGGCTTCCAGACAAGACTACAGGAACACTTAGGAAGGTAATATCACCAGGACACATTTAGTTCCCTAAGGTTTCCCCTGCATTCTACACGTGTAATTAATTTGATTCTCACAGTGACCCCAGGAGGTAGATGCTCTCACTATCCCTGTTTTACAGAAGAGGAAACAGTCTGAGAGTGACTACGTGTGCAGGGTCAGGCAGGTTTCAGACTCGGGGCTTGAGGCCCTGTCCCCTGGCAGCCTAGTTGGCTCTTGTTGCGCAGAAATAGGGAGATTCTGGGAAAGAGAAGCCAGAACAGAGGCAGAGGCAGAGGCAAGGGAAAGGCCCTGATCTGAGTCCTACACCGCCCAGCTTCACTCAGGGTGGCAAAACTGTCCAGTCTTTGGAGTCCCTGTCTTTCCTGCCTTCAGGGTAACTTGCCAGGCTGGGACAGATGGCACATGCCTATCCCCCATTACCTCTTCTGCTTTTGAGGGAGGGTCCCAGAGAAGGAAGGCGGCATTCACCCAAAGAATGCACCATGAATGGTGGACATCCAAGCATTGGGAGATTGCAGCTAAAGAGTAAAATGAGCTGCCATCTGGGGTGCCAGGGTCCCCATCCCTAGAGATGAGGGGGTTAGAGGGTCAGCAATTCAGAACTGAAAAAAGACCTTAGAGATAATTTAGCCAACTCCCTTGTTTTACAGAGGAGGAGACTGAGGACCAGAGCAGGTAAGTGCCACATCCTTGACATCCTAGTTCGAGACCTCAGAGGCCATGTACCCAACTCCCTCATTTTACCAAAAGGAAACTGACCCTTAGGAAAAGTGAGTGATTTGTCCAAGGCCACACAAGTAAATAAATGTCAGAGGCCTCTGCCTCCTCAGTATTTTCCCTGTACCCTATTTCCCATGGTGCTTAGTAGCATAGTCAATATTCAAACCCAGATCCAGCATTCTTTTCACTAGGTAGTGCTGCCACTTAGAGTGGTTGGATGACTGACCATTTGGAAACTGGATGAAAGAATGCTGAACCAATGACCCGTCTGAGAGCAGGTCCTCCTACTTACCATCTGGGTGACCTTCCTTGGGCAAATCCCATCTTTGTGTTTTCTCCTTTGTAAGACGAGAGGACCTGGAAAGGAAACCCTAGGTCTGAGATACCAAAATTCTGTGAGATATTGGAGTAGTGGGTGGCAGACATTAGACTCCTTTGTATGATGTGCCCAATGGGCACAGGATGCCAATTCCCTGACCTAAATCCCACCTCCAATGCTTACTAGCTTTTGTCCCTGGGCTAAGTTTTCTCATCTGTAAAATAGGGCTAGTACCACCACAGAATCTTGGAGTTGGAAGGGAATCAGGGGCACTTAGACCAAGCTATGCCAAAACAACACCTCTGATAAGACCCCATTTCCCCTTTGTTTGGAGATGTCCCTTTTGAGATTGCCCATTCCATCTGGGATGTAAGAAGTCTATCATAACATGGAGCTCAACTCTGTGTCTTTGCCCCTCTTCCTTTATTCCCCTCACTCCCTTGCCTTCTGAGGTTGAGCAGAACAAGTTCATCCTTTATCTCTCTATAATACGGGCAGCCCTTTGCACCACTTAAAGATAATGGTCATGTCTCTCCCTAATCTTCTCTCTCCTGGGGCTATCATGAAATTAGCTGACCTACTGGTTGTATGACTCTGGGCAAGTCACTTACCCTCTGTTTTCCTCAATCAATCAACATTTATTAAGTACTGACTATGTGCCTCTCCTGGTGCTAAGTAGTGAGGATACAAAAAGTGGCAGAAAACCATCCCTGCCCTCAAGCTGCTTACAATCCAATGGGGGGAGCCAATATGAAAACAGATATATACAAAGCAAGCTACATACAAGACAAGTAGGAAATCATGAACAGAGGGAAGGTGCTGGAATTAAGAGGGATTGGGGAAGACTTCCTGAAGGACGGAGGATTTTTAACTGGGGCTGAGAGGAAGCCAGGGAGGTCAGTAGCTGGAGAGGAAGAGAGAGAGAGTTGGAGGTGTGGGAACAGCCAGAGATAGAGGGTCTTGTCTGTGGGACAGCCAGGAAGCTGGTGTCTACGGATCAGAGTACAGGGGGGAGAGTAAGGCATAAGAAGGCTGGAAAGGTAGGACAGGGCAGGTTAAGAAGGGCTTTGAATGCAGTATCCCAGAGAGGATAGGGAGCCATGGAGTTTATTGAGTAGAGGGGAAGGATGATATGACCAGATCTAGCTACACTTTAGGAATGGAGGATGGAATGGAGTGGGGAGAGCCTTGAGCCAGGTCAACCCCCAGCAGCCATTGCAATAATCTAGGTGTGAGGTTATGAGGGCCTGCACTGGGCCGGGGGGCAGAGTCACAGGAGAGAAGGGGGTGTATTAGAGAGATGCTGGGAAGGTGACATTGGCCAGCCTTGGCACCAGCTTGGATGTTGGCAGGGATGAGAGATAGTGATGAGTCCTGAGTGCCTCCTAGGTTGGGAACCCCGGGGACTGGCAGGCTGCTCTTGTCCTCTACAGTAATAGGGACAGTTTAGGAAGAAAGATAATGTCTCAGTTTTCTCATCTGTAAACTGGGGCTAATAATAGCACCCACCTCCCAGAATCATCGTAAGGACAGATGAGACAATCGCTGTAAAGTTTTTGCGCAGTTCCGGGCATGTGTTTGAAGTTATATAACTGTTTGTTGTTATCAACATTGCTCTTTAGATGCTGTCAGAGGGCTGGACACAAGAATTTCCAACTCACTTGATGATCTTTTGGGGACATGTGACCTTGACTGGATCTCTTGACTTGGCCAGTTATAGACAGGTTCCTTGGGGAGTGAGGTTCCATGATCCTAGAGGGGTTAATTGGCTCTGACTCCTGGGGGATGGTGGGTGGTGGGAGGGCCCAAGGAGAGTCAGAATCATTGCACTTTGGGTGCTGGTATCTTTCACTGGAGTTAGAAACAGACCTGATCCTGACAAGTTAACATCCACCCCACTGTGGGGCAGGCATGAGAATTCTTGAACCTTAACCTCCAATAGAGAGGAAGGCAAGAATCTCACCTCTGATACCAGCTGTGGGATTCTCAGCGAGTCACTTACCCCTTCTCAGCCTCAGTTTCCTCATCTGTAAAATAGGCATAAAAATAGCACCTTCTCTACAGGGTTGTTGGGAGAATCAGAACGAACATGTATAAGGAGTTTTGAAAACTTTAAGGCACTGCATAAAGACTAGCTATTGTTTTCTGGGCAGTGAGAATCTAGAATCTAGACTTCTAGCTGAAGAAAGCAGATGGGCAGCAGTGGCCTTGGGCGGTGCACAGTTAACAGCACATCGGAGAGTCTTGGAAAGCGCTTTGGTTTCAGGATGCCAGTTGGTCTCTGAATGGTTTCAGCCACAGATTTTTCTTTAATATCTTTACACTCAGCATGTCTTGCCTGGAGGGAGAACAAAGTTATATGCTGGCAGTGCCTTGTTCCAATGGTTCCATTTGACCTTCGGTTTCAAGCACGAAGCCTTTCATCTCTGGTTTTCCTGGGTGTGTGTTAAGCATTTCACTTATTTTGATGTCATTGGAGAGAGATTTAGCCAATGAAAGAATTGCTTAATTTGTTTTTCACTGAAGTCCTATAACAAGACATTATCCAAATCGTGTTTATTTGGTTGTTCCAGTCATGTCCAACTCTTCAAGATCCCACTGAGGATCTTCTTAGCAGAGATGTTAGAGTAGTTTCCCATTTCCCTCTCCAGGTCATTTTGCAGATGAGTAAACTGAGGCAAGCAGGGTGAAGTGACTTGTCCAGGATCACACTGCTAGGAAGTGTGACTCCAGGGCTGGCACTCTAACTACTAAGCCACCTAGATGTTAGCTGTAACACTGACAACAAAAAGATATTGAAAGAATAAGTGTAGAAATTGAGGAAATGATATTATCACTTTTTGAAAATGTTAGGATAGTTTACTTAGAGATCATTAGAAAGTCAACTAAAAAGGCTAACTAAGAAAAATAATTAACAACTTCATCAAAGTTACAGGCTATAAAATAAATCCACACAAATCATCAGAATTTCTCTATATCACCAACAAAACCCAGCAGGACGAGTTAGAAAGAGAAATTCCATTTAAAATAGCTTCGGACAATATAAAATATTTGGGAGTCTACCTGCCAAGACACACACAGGAACTATATTAACACAATTACAAAACACTTTTCACACAAATAAAGCTATATATAAACAACTGGAAAAATACCAATTACTCATGAATAGGATGAGCCAATAAAATAAAAATGACAACACTGCCTAAATTAATTTACTTATTCGGTGTCATATCAAACTACCAAAGGGCTACTTTACAAAACTAGAAAGATAATGAAATTTATCATAAAGAATAAAAGGATAAAAATATTAAGGAAGCTAATGAAAAAAGTGGGAAGGAAGGAGGGCTAGAAGTACCAGATTTTAAACCACACTACAAAATTGTAGTTGTCATAGGGCTGCTAGGTGGCGCCATAGTGCACAGAGCACTGGGCTTGGAGGCAGGGAGATTCATCTGGCCTCAAACACTTACTATCTATGTGACCCTGAGCAAGTCACTTCACCCTGTTTGCCTCAGTTTCCTCATCTGTAAAATGAGTTAGAGAAGAAAATGGCAAACTACTCCAATATCTTTGCCAAGAAAACCCCAAATGGGGTCACAGAAAGTTAGACATGATTGGATACAAAAATGTAATTTTCAAAACAATTTGGTTGATCAGTGGAACAGATTAGGTCCACAATATACAGAATCAATGGATATTTATCGAGCCCCTACTAAGTGCTAAGAGGCAAATGAACACAGTAAAGTAGCCTTTGATAAATTCAAAGAGCCCAGCTGTTGACACAAGTACTTGAGTCCCAGGCACCATTGATTCTCAGAACTTCCCTACTGGCCAGGCTATAAGATCAGTGTACAATCCTTCCTCCAAGGTCGCTGTGATCCCATCACCCATACCAGTCCTTCAGATGAGGTTTGATGATGGTCAAGTGCAGTGGGATCCTTTGCCCAAAGGTGGCCTGAGCTTTGTTAGCTCTCCCCTCACACCATGAATTGAAACTGATGGAGTTTGCAATCCCCTAAAACTCCCAGATAGTTTCCAACCCAGTCCCTGTCTTACCATGCCTTCCTCTTCCTGCACTTGTGGGGTTGATTTTTTGAACCCAGGTGTAACATTTGACATTTATCCCTAATAGGTTCCATCTATTAGATTTAATCCAATGGTCTGATATTCAATGTGTTTACTCCCGTCCATCCCAGCTTTGTTGGACAAGTCATCTATGTGTCTAACCAAGTCTCTGAGAAAAATGTAAAATGGGTCAATGTTGGGGGCGCTGCACCAGGAAGCTCTTGCCACATGGATATTGAACCATTGCCAACTTTAGTCAAACTATCAAAATGGTCTGCGTATCTTCACTTCCTTCAAGAGGATTGCTGAAAACATCTTACCAAATCATTTGCTAAAATTTAGGAGAATTATGTGGACAGCACATTAGTAAACTTGTTTCAAAAAAGGAAACAATGTTTTTCATTTCCACCCAGGCTAGTCAATAACATTATAAAGTGAAAGAAGGCAGGAAACCAGATTCAATGCAATGACCTCCCTCCATCTTCTCCCACAATGAGGGGCCCATATGTAGAAGGGTCCCCCTCCCACCCTTGTGCCCAGCCTGGGCTGCAGGTTCTCACAGAGATGAGCTGCCCAATGGGGACAGAGAGAGGTCAGACTCTGACTCAACAAATGGACTCCCCGTCTTGGCCTTGCCTGCTGCCCCCTGCCTCATTCCTGGAGAGTCTAGATAGATGGGTTC
The DNA here is from genome assembly GCA_023548195.1 of Bettongia penicillata ogilbyi. Taxonomy (NCBI): domain Eukaryota; kingdom Metazoa; phylum Chordata; class Mammalia; order Diprotodontia; family Potoroidae; genus Bettongia; species Bettongia penicillata. The sequence continues at coordinate 4,582,830 of JAJHZJ010000154.1, read as the reverse complement.
TCTCTCCTCCAGTCCCAGAGCAGAGCCTAGCTATGATGGGGGAGGCACAGTCACCTCCTGGCCTGTTCCAGAGCAGGGGCAACCCCAGCCCGAGGGGCCTAGATGCCCCCCTAGGTCTCCCCAGGGCTCTGCCCTTCCCTCCAGAAGACTTCTTGTCTTCTCTGCGCAGAAGAATTGAGACTTCCTGAATACAGGGCCCTACATTCAGATGCCCCAGGAGACAAGGGGCTGAAACTCCAAAAGCTTCCTCCACTGGATGGGTGAGGACCCCAAATGGGCCAAGATGGCACCAAACTTCTGGTACCCATGCTTGTTTCCCTCTGTCTGGTTCTTTCCCCATCTGGGCCTCAGTTTCTCTCCAGATCCCTCTCATGGTCTCTTTCCCATCTCCACACTTTGTCCTCTGCCTCTGGCCCTCTCTCCTCCAAGTCTGCATCTCCCTTTTCCATTTTCTCCACTTGTCCTCTCCTGGCTTGTGTACCTCTGGCTTCTGCTCCCATAGACCTCTTCCCCCAGAGCCAGCTCTGGCTTCCTTTCACCGTCCCCAGCCCTGGGCCTCCATTCTGCCCTGGCTCCATCTCTGCCTTCAGCCCCCACCACCCTCCCTCTGTCTCCTGGACTGACACTCTGCCTGGCTCACTCAGGCACTGAGTCTCTTTCCTATATTCGTCACTTTGCCTGTTCTCTCCCCCTCCTCCGGGACCATCTCTCTGACTATCTGTCTGTGTCCCCCTGTTTTATCACTTCACATTGTCTCTCCTTCCCATGTACCCATCTCTTTGCCTCTCTCTCCGATTCTGCCATTTCTTTTCCCCTCTGTCTCACTTCTCACTGCCTTCCCCTCTGTTTCTCTCTTCTCCTCTTTCTCTCCCTTCTTCTATCCTGCTCTCTCCTCTATCTCTTTCCCGCTCACTCTGTCACTATATTTCTTTCTTCTGTCTCTCTCCTCTCTTGTTATCTTTCTCTGTTTCTGTCTCTCCCTATTCCCCCCTCCTCTCTCTCTTTCCCTCTCTCTCTCTCCCTCTCCTCTCTCTCTCTCTCTGTTTCTCTCTGTCTCTCTCTCCCTCTCTCTCTCCCTCTCCTCTCTCTCTCTCTCTGTTTCTCTCTGTCTCTCTCTCTGTTTCTCTCTGTCTCTGTCTCTCTCTCTGTCTCTCTCTCTCTGTTTCTCTCTGTCTCTCTCTCTCTGTCTCTCTCTCTCTCTCTGTCTCTCTCTCTCTCTATCTCTGACACACACACACACACACACACATACTCTGTCTCTCCCTACCCCCTTTCCTTCTATCTCTCTCCCTCCTTTCTCTGTTTCTTTCTCTTTCCTCTCTGTCTCTCATTCTCTCTCCATCTATCCCTGTCTCTCCTCACCGTCTTGCTCCATCTCTCTCTCTTTCTCTGACTTTCTTTCTCTTCACTCTCTCTGTCATTTCTTTCTTCATCTTCTTCTGTCTCCTCTCTCCTTCCCTTCCTCCTTCCTTTCCTCCCTCCTCCCCTCTCTCTTCTATCTCTCCCCTGTTCCCATTTCTTTTCCTTTTCTGTTTACCTTCTCCCTGTCTTTCTCTCAGCCTCAAATCATTATGTCTCTCCCTCCCATTCTTGTGCCGCTGTCTTTACTTCCCTTCACCATTCTCTTTTATTGCCTTTCTGCTTGTCTGTGCCTGTCTCTGTCTATCCTTCCCATTCCCAATCCTGTCTCAGTCTCTCCTGTTCCTCTCTCCCTCTCTCTTGTCTTTTTCCATCTCTCTGCATGTCTCTCCTTGTCTCTATCTCTCCCATTTCCATCTCTCTGCCTCAGCCTCCCCTGATCCCATCTCTCTTCTCATCTTTCTGCTTGTCTGTGCCTCGACCTCCCCTGCTGCCATCTCTGGTCCTGTCTGTGTCTGTCGCTGCAGCCCCCTCCCCTCCCGGGCCGGGCCAGGCCATGCCAGGCCCACTTGGCTATTAGTCGTTCCTGGAATTGCTTTCTTTCATTGCCTGATTCCTTTCACTGGAGAAAATGACTTGGTAATGCTTCTTTTATCACAGAATTAGAGGATTTCGGGCCCAGATCTGACAAAGGGACTTTCAGAGGAGCTAGGAGTCAGGCACCAATCAGCCCTGCATCTCTGGGGCCTGGGAGCAGAGAGGGAAATCGAGGGATTATAGATGTCCTGTTTACTGAGCCTTCTGCCTGATAGCATCTCAGGCCGCTCTGTGGGAGAAAAGAAGCGAAATCCGGAAAAAGGAGAGGCTGGGCCCACAACAATGAAGGGCTGCCCACAGCGGAGGGAGGCAGCCCAAGCTTGGGCCTGCTGGGAAAGAGATCCAAAAGCCATTAGAGAGGCTTAACTCCGAGGTTAATCTGCTTTGGCCGTTCATTTGTCAAAAGTGAATTTATAGGTTTGGAGAAATCCTGCCTTCAGGGCCGGGCCTTGAGGAGCAGCCCGCCACCCTCCCTGCCCTCTCCTGGGCCCCCACAGCCTTGACTTCTCCTCCTGGCTTGTCCTAGGTCCCTCACTTTATAACCAGCAGCCTCCCCGCCTCACTCTTGCCATTCCAGCCTCCTTCCATTTCCAGTCCTTCAGCCTTTCCCCATCAGCCCCCCACTTTCTTCCTCAGTGTCTTCACTGCCCACTGTGTCCTAACTTCCCATCCCCTTATACTGTCCCTTCCACATCCCCTACCAGTCCCTGACTTCTCTGCCCCCTCAGTCTTCTTCTCCCAGTCTCCTAGCTTCCATGCCCCCTTACTCTTTCCCTATTAGCCTCCCTTTGGTCCCAGGGTCCCATTTTGTCTCTAGCTAAAGAGCTGTAACTAAGGCTAAGTGCCCTGAGCTTTGTCCAGAGTGTTCGTGGTGTAGTGGGGGCTGATGATGCCTGGAGGGCTTCAGCTGCTTAATTATCAAGAATAATTCATTGGAAGAGGAAGAGGAAGCCTCTGGGTTCCACTTCCCAGGCTCAGCTGAAGACAGTTCATGTTTCTTACCCTGGAAGTAAACGTGACTGATGGTTCCTGACGATGCTGAGCAGCTTCCAAAGAACCCCACTGCAGCTCCTTCCATCTGCACTTTCCCTCCCAGCCTCCCTGCCTCTACCCTCTCAGTGTCCAATGCTCCCCAGCCTTTTCCATCTGTCTGTTCCATGTATCCACCTGTCCTGTTCCTTCAATCCATCCAGCCTCACCATAGACCAAAAATCCAAACCCCTCCTCTGGAGATGGCCCCTTCTCGTTTAACTAAAGTCCATGCTCAGCTGGTCCTTGGTCACCAGTTATAATCTGTCCCTGGGTCCCAGCTTGGCAGGACTTTCCAGAGCCTTGACTTCCCTGGGGGTCCTATCAATGGCTTGGTATCACTATCATGCCACAGGGCTGGGGTGCTGGTGGGGGGGGGCAAGGGGCATGGGAGGATTAGGTCAGTGTTTCTTGTATGATCCAGACATTCACTGTGTGACCCTAGATACTTAGCTTCTGTTTGCCTCAGTCTCCTCATCGGTAAAACAGGGATAAGCATCTACCTCCCAAGGTTATCGTGAGGATCAAACCTTACATAGAAATGCCTCCTACTTATCTTTATTGTTATAGGGCATCCTGACCTCCTTCCTTTGAATGTTTTTCACTATGTCAATGTCTTTCCTAAGCCCAATACTTCCTGTGTTGCTGACTGAGGGCTGAAGGTAGAGGGACCATGCCCTCCCTCATTCTGGACAGCAGGCATGCCAGGATCACATTAGCTGCCATATTGTATTGACTCATGTTGAGCTTGTGGTCCACTAAGACCCTGAGATCTCTTCTCAGACAACTTATTGCTTAATCATGCCTCCTCGATCTTGTCCTCGAGAAATTTAAATGCTGATCCCAAGGGCAATGCTTTACTGTAAGAAAAGTCCCTTGGGATTTTTTTTTGTAATTAAAAAAAAATTATGTTTAAGCTTAAATATGTAACGCAAAAGAAAACATTGGCATGTACACAGCAGAACATGAGAGGATTCAATATAAAACAATACATTTCCATTTCAAGAAAATCTATATAATAAATACTCCAGTTTGCTTTCAAAGTTATACAGCTTTTGTCTGCTTCCTTGTACGTTTTCTTTTGTTCTTTGCTGTGTGCTTTTTATTTTGTTTTTTATCCTCCTTCCTTCCCCCACTCTACCCTAAAGAAAGGTTACAATTAAGTAGGAATACCTTATCCATCCATCCATCCATCCATCCATCCATCCATCTATCCATCCATCCCTCCATCCATCCATCTATCCATGTATATACATATACATACCCATAAACATATACATATATACTCATACACATATATGTAAGGCTATACTATGCTTGTCATCTGTTTCTCTGAAGGTGGAGAGCATCACCCTTTATAGGTCCAAGTCTTTCCATGTTTTTCTACATCAACCAGCTCCTCATTTCCTACACCACAGCAATGTTCCAACTCAGTTCCATTCTTTCTGAGAGATTATCTATGAAAGTTTTCCCCCAATTTTCTGCATTCCTCCTATTCTTGGCTGTATAGATTTTATTTATACAAGAAATTTTTAATTTAAAGTAATCAAAGTTCTCCTTTTTACACTTCAACAATGCTCTCATCTTATAATATAGTTTAAGGTCTGATACCACTGAGTCTGTTTGCTTTATATATTTTTTCCCTGGTTTCTTTGAAGTTCCTGACCTTTCGTTTTTCCAAATGAACTGTATTATTTTTTCTAACTCAGAAAGATATTTTTTAGTAATTGAATTGGAAATGGCATTAAGTAATTAATTGGGTAATATTATCATTCTTTTATTATACTGACTTTACCTACCCATGAACAATAAATATTACCTCCATTTTTTAGATATAGTATAAAGTGTTCTATGTTTATGTTCACATAGTTCCTGTTTCTGTTTTGGCAGGTATACTCTCAAGCATTTTCTATTGTCTAGTTATTCTAAATGGTCTAAAACAATATTGAATAGCATGGCTGACACAAAGTGTGGTTTTGTCACTTTTCTCTTTTGATTAAATCTATTTTAACTTTCACTTTGTCTGAGATCATTACTATCCATGCTTTTTTATACACTAAATTCTCCTGCCCTTTATTTTATCTTTGTGTGTCTCATTTTTGTTTCCTGAGAGCAACATATTATAATTGAATTAAAATTTTTAATCTGCTGTCAGTTTCCATTTTATGAGTGAATTCATTCCATTCACATTCTAAGTTGTAATCCCTTATAGGTTTTCCTCCTTTCCATTTTCTCTCACTATCCTTCTCACCCATCCTATTCCTATCCCTTCTCACTCCTCTGCTTTACTTCTATCTGCTACCTTGCTGGGCAAAGGCAAAATGGGTCCCTTGAAGGTCTCTGTCCTCAAGGAACTCATAATCTTATGGGGGAGATGAATGAATGAATAAATAAATGAATGAATGAATGAATGAATGAGGCAGGCAAGCTGACCTAAGGCAGTCACCCAAAGGGAGAGAAGGAAAGCAGTATGTGCTACCTGGCAGATCAAACCCCATCCACCACCTTGACTACCATCTGCCCTCAGACCTTGATGGAGACAACCCAGGACCCTTAGCCCAAGAGCCCTCAAGATAGCAGTGCCCCTCAAACATGCCTCCAGCCCAGCACCCACAGCCATCACTGAGGGCAGAAATCCCATGGAGAGCGGCCCACCTTGGGTATCAGCAGCAATGGCAATGCCACCCACAGACAGACAAGTAGGGCAGCCCTGGGGGTAGCAGACCCTCCCAGACCACTAGCCCTGCCTCCGGTCCAGCCCTCACAGCCTTCATCCAGGGATGTTATTCTGGTGGAGAAGGAATTGGCCCTCTCACCAACTGCCAACCACCTGCCACTCCTGAACAGACAGGTAAGTTGGCTTAGCTGAAGCAGCCAGGCACCTGAGGGAGAGACTGGAGGCAGCATGGGCCAGGAACACTTCCCTCCTCATCTTCATTCTGTCTCCCATCTCCAGACATTTGTAGGGGCTGCCCTCCCTGACTGAAATGCCCTCCCTCCTCATCCTTGCTTCAGAGAATCCATCAGGATGCAGCTTAAGCATCATCTGCTGCACAAAGCCTGTCCTGGTCCCCCTCCCCCATTGCTAGAACCCTCCCTCCCTCCCAAATTACTGCCTTTAACCACTTTGTGTTTTCTTGCATTTGTATTGTATGTATTTCCATGTCCTTATTGTCTGTCTCATTAACCAATCAGGGATTGGCTTCCTCCAGCCCCTGGCACATAGGAGGCACTGAATACATAGTTGTTGACTTACCACTCATTCAGTACCACCTATCTAGGCCCCAAGATAAATACCTCCCCCAACCCCCTCTCCCCCCAAGAAATGAGATCACTTTGGATGGAAAAAATCCAGGTGTGGACTAAAGAATGACTACACATGATTACCATATTATAAAATATATTTTTTTCTATAAATGTTTTGTTTCCATTTCTTTAATGTACAAGTCATATTGGGGGGGTGGGGGAGAGGGACAGCTTCTGTCTGAAACCAGGAGTCTCTGCAGGAAGACTGAGTCATACATATCTTTGCCTTGGCTGGCCAGTATGACCCAACCTGGAAGAATGCTTAGAGATCCCCTCATCCAAGCCCTCCATGGTCCAGAGGGACAACCAGGGCCCATGCAGCCTCAGGACCTGGAATGTCAGGGCCAGGAAGGGCCCCCAAGATAATCCCTGCTTTATGGAGGAGGGAACAAAGGCTGGACCACACAAGATGTAAGGGAGAGGGCACTGGCTTTTCAGCTGGACTCACATCCTCACTCTAACTAGGATGACCTATGTGACTGAGAGCAAATGGCTGCATTCACCAGAGCCTCAACTTCTCCATCTGTAAAATGGGGGTGATCAGAGAAGCATGACCCGCTGACAGACATCCCAGGGTGCTTATGGAATGTCATCATGCTCATCTAGCAGCACACAGTAGGTGCTTATGAAATGTTCATTGATTACTGATTGATTGATCATCATTAATGACGGAGCTGTCACTAACTGCATGGTGCCCCACCCTCCCTGGGCCTCAGTTTCCTCCTCTGTAAAACGAGGGGGTTGGATCAGCTAGCTTCCAAGGTCCCTTCCAGGGCTAACACTCTGTGACCTATAGAACTCTGCGATGAGCCCAGAGCCCCGGTTCCAGGCCGCTCTGCCCTCATGACCTGATTAGACTCTGTCCTAGGTGGCTATGGCAGGGGATGGACATCAAAGCAGGAGGGTGCCCCCGCAATGGGGGAGGCGCTCGGGGCCACTGAGAAGTCCCTGAGGGCTCTGTCTGTCACACATTGTCCTAGACATCCTTGTGCCTGGGCTCATGCTCCCGCAGGCCACAGCAGCCCCTCCTCTTTGGTGATCACCTGGTGCCATCAGTAAGAGTGTGTAGCCTCTTGTCCAGTCCTAGCCTCCTGCTACCCTTCAGCTGGGGAGCCATGCCATGCTGAGTGAGCAGGGCCCGAGCCCTCTCCCAGGCCTGTCTCAGATCCTGAGGAGAGCAGTCCACTCCAGGCACCATCTCCCCACTGGCCTCCAGGACCCGCACCAAGAGCTTAGCTTCTACCAGCAGCGCAGTAAGGGCCACGTGAATCTTGGGACAGCCCAGGGCCTTCAGGAACAGAGCACCACCATGTTCTGAAACAAGCAGGGGGTTGGGATGGGGAGTGAGAGGGAGGCCAGGGATGCTCAGCCAGGAGCACAAGAGCCACATTTCAGCCAGACTCTGGTCTCAGCACAGCTTCCCCAAAGGAAGGCCCCAGGTCCTGACAATGCCCACCAGGGAATGTCTCTGTGAGCTCTGCCCCACCTCTCCAGCTTCCTCTAGCCCAGCTCTCAGTCATCTCCAACTTCCTGAGCCAGGCTTCCCTCAACCTGCACCCCATCTATACACTCCCACAGCCACATACACATACACACGTGCATGCGTGCACACACCCACCAAATTCATTACTAAAGAAAGTTTCTTGAGGGCAGAGATTGTTTGGTTTTTGTCTTTGTGCCCCCAGCATCCAATACTGTTCCTTGTGCACAGGAGGTCCTGAGTACATGTAGAATTCCTACCTCTGAGCCTTTGCTTGGGCTGTGCTCCCTGCCAGAATGCCTCAGTCTGGCCCTCCCTCAGTCCCTACCAGGGTCTGACCCGGGTCTGCTCCTTCTCTGCTGCCCTGCCCCTAACTATGACCTCCCTGAGGGCAGGGCCCAGGTCTACATTTGGTGTTGTTTGTCCTTCCTTCTCTTCTGGAAGAGGACCATGACACCAGGGAGGTGAGGCTGTGACATGCAAGTGAACTGGATTGAAGTGAGGTGGGGCTGTGCAGTCACTGGCCTCACTTTTTCCTCCGGAGCCATCTGGGTCCAGTGGCAAGCTATAGATCAGGACACCTGGAGATGGCCCAGGATGCACTGGGGCACCTTGGCCTTTTTAAGCTAAGATCTTTCCCAGGTTTCAGTCTGTCTGAGGCAATCCCCACTCAGTGATTAAGGCTAGGTAAGAAAGGAGGCACAGAATGACCTCTTTTACCTAGTCAAAAAAAAAAAATCAGTCTGGGAGGGGAAGCTCCTCAGGGTTCTGGCCAGAACAAGTGCTACTGACACTCCCCAAGCCTGGGCTTGGCACAGAATTTTTGCTGGGGCCTCTGCGCCCAGAAGACAACTTTTCTGCCAGCTGGCTTGCACCTCTGGATTGCCCCTCTCCTGCCTACCTTGACTCCACCAGAGGCAGCAGTGCTGGAGGCTTTGGAGGACCATGGGGCCCCGAGCAGCTGCCCACTGCCGGGCTTGGGCCCTGAGGGGCGCGCCATCCTCAGATCTGTCCAGCAGCTGGAGCAGGAAGGGGAGCAGGACCTGGGCAAACACAGCCGGCTCTGCAAAGAAGTTGACTCCATCCTCTTCATAGAGGCTGGGGGGCCTAGGGAAGCGAGCGCCACATCAACCCTGCCTCAGAAGGTCCCTGCCCTGACCCGCACCCAGAGCTCACCAAGTCCAGCCTGCACAGAGCTGGCTGACAATCACTCACCCCCAGGGCCCTACTGTAGGGGAATCACAGGTAGTGCAAAAGAACAGCTCTAGCCTGCACGAAGCTGTGAGGTTTACCAGGCACCGTGCTCAAATCAGCTCTAAGAAAATAAGGAGTTGAATAGGCCTCCCCACACCATGTGGTCCCAGGGCCAGGCTTGCCTCTCTCCTTCAGTTGCGCAGAGCCTCCAGACTCCCTGGTCTGGCTGGCCCCCATTCTAGCTGTTCCCATGCTAGCCCCTTTCTAGCGACTGGCCTACTCTAGGGAGGGCCTAGGCTAGCCCCCTTCTAGCTGTTCCCATGCTAGCCCCTTTCTAGCGACTGGCCTACTCTAGGGAGGGCCTAGGCCTTCACGGGCTCACGCCCAGCAGTCAGTGTATTCCGAGGGACACTGAGCATGTACGGGGAGATCCAGGGCCTCACCGGCTAGAGTCCACCTCCTCCAGGAGGCCCTCCAGATCCCACTGGGGGAGATGGAGCATCAGAAGTGGCCAGGTGTCTTCACAGGCCCCAAAGTGTGTCCCAATGACCTGCAGCAGAAGAAGCAGCCCTTGGTTGGCCTGCAGTGTCACTCCAGCCTCCCAGGGCTGGGCTCCCATCTGTTGGGCTAGCAGACTAGCAAATATGGATGCTTCCAGCCTCACTGCCTGGTCCTCGTCCTGCAGCAGGAAAATGCCAGCGTTCAGAAGCCTGAGGGGAAAGGTTAGGTCAGGGAAGCCAGGGCACGTCCAAGGGTGTCAGCAGAACAGAAGAGTGATATTCTATTAGAGACAGGGGAGCTGAGCTAAGGAGGAGAAAGACGGTAGCTGCTGCCAAGGGCACCAGCCTCTCCTCTGCCAGACCATGGGAGCAGACCTGCCCAGTCTCTAGTGCGCGTGTGGACATAAGGCCCGCCCTTCCACATCAGTGTTTTGGAAGTGGCCTTCACCAGGACTGGGGATGTCAGATGGTCTGAGGCTCCTTCTAGTTCTAGAGCTAGGAGCCTCGATTTCCATTCTGCAGATAAAAGAGACCAAGACCCAAAGAGATTTCCTGGTCACACAGCCAGCAAGACGCAAACCTTGTTCTCATGGCCCCGGGCCAGTTTTCTTCTCACTGTGGCATCCTGGCTCTTGAGAGTTCTTGCCCTCACCCCTCACAGCCTCTCCTGAACCACCACCCTTCCACCTCTCCCTCTCAGAATTCAAATCACCACTACCACTGCCTCTGGAGAAGTCATGTCAATGACTTGGCTGCCCTATGGCTCTACACACCATCCCTGTGACCTCTCACCCCAAAATACCCTCAGTCCCTGGCCGCCACCCTCCCCAAATGTGTCGTCTTCCTCTAGAGGGCAGGTACCGTCTCTTGTTTCTGTATTTGTGTGCCCATCACTTGTGTTTAGAAAATAGTAAGGGCTTAATAAATTCGCTGCTTGTCTCTGCCCAAGAACACCTGCCAGCAGCCATCAGGGAGGCTCCATCTGGACCAGCATCTTCCCCTCCTCCCCAGAGTCCACTTTGATGACACTGGCACACACTGTGTTCTCCTTTTTCTCATCCTGGCCAGACTGGCACACTTGCTGTTCTCCATATATGGTACCCCATTTCCTGCCTCTGGGCTTCTGAACAGGCTGGCCTCTTTGCAGTCCTCATCTATAGTTAGAAGACCTCATTCATAGCTGGGTGCTGCTCACCTGGTCCAGATGACTCCAAGGGACTGTCTAGCCTCCCACATCATGCACAATGTCCCTGCCATGTCATCCCTAGCAAGAGGCCATTGAGTCTAGCCTTGGTCACTCTCAGGGATGGGGAGTTCACTACATCACCAAACATTCCATCTGCTTGCAAGGAAGCTCTACTTGAGTATTGGTCTGAAACCCGCCTCCTTGGAGAGTGTCCTGCTTGCTGCCTGTTTAATGCATGAGTCTCCTCTCACCAGAGGGACAGTGAGGTCCATGAGGGCAGGGGTCATGTTTCCCCCGCTTCCTGGTGCCAACATAAAGCATAGCTGGAAGATCTCCCCTAGCCAGACCTGACTGAGGTTTTCCTGACAAATGGCTAACCAGCCTTCAGCTGAAAATTCCCAATGGGGGAGCCAATGGTCCCTGCCATTTGGGGTCAATTTCCCTAACACTGACCCCAAATCTGCTTCCTTATAGCCTAGATGACACAGCTGGAGGCCCGAAAAGGCCCTTCAAGGCCCTTGGTCAACCCCCTCATTTTACAAAAGGGGAGACTGAGGCCTAGAGAGATGAAGCTGGTAAGGGGATAGCACTGGAATTCAAACCCAGGCCATGACACCAATTTAAGCCTTCCTCCTGTGGCCCTGAACAACCTTCTCTCTAGTGCTCCTGGCTATTGCCCTTGGGCTAGCTAACAGCCCTTCATGGCTCCCCTGAGACTTTTCCAGACTAGACAGGGCCAGTCCCACAGTCGATGCCCTCCCAGGTTTCCCTTCAGCCCCTAATGGGGGCTGGCACCAAAGTTGGCCATTGTGCCCCATGACCATCCCTAGAGGCCCTGAAATAGTTTACCGGAGAGCCAGGGCTGCCAGGGCAGACGCAGAGCGCGCCAAGGCTGTGAATACCACCCAGGTCCCAGCCAGGCGTAGGGACTGTGCTGCCGCCAGTCTCAGCTCCTCACAGGCACAAGGCTCACTCCAACCTTCAAGAACCAGGCTCCAGCGGCCCAGGGCAGGGAGGTCCTCGGGCCTGGGAGAGGCACAAAGACATAAAGGGGGGATGTTGTCATGGTGAGAGCAAAGCCACCCTGGAGGGCCCGCAAAGTGAGCACTGTGCTCCCAGGAATCAGATCAAAGGTAGGAAAGAGCCCTGGGTCTGGGTTCGAGTCCCAGTCCTGTTGATACAGAAAGGAGAAAGGGGAAACAAAAGAATCTTATGGATGAGGACAACTGTGTAAAAGAAAGGTAATCTTGGACAGAGAGTAAGAGAAAAAGGAAGGATGGATGTGAGTTCAACGGGCAGCGTACCACACTCACCTCCTCAGCGCCTGTTTCTCCCTCTCTCTCAAATGGAATCATAAGCCCATTCTCCTTTCCTTGTTTAAAGGAAAGCAATTTGTTGACTCCAAAGTGCTAAAGAAATGTGCGCTGCCACTGATCCTCTTTGGCCTGGGCCTGATCTCTGGGGTGTGGGGAACTCCCAGTGTGGAAATGCCAGCCCCTGATGCAGAGCAGCCATTTGTGTGTCACTTAGCATCTGCATGAGCTTCCTGAGGCTCAGAGGTCACAGCACAGGATGTGAACCCAGGTCCTCCAGCCGGCCTCCATAACCTACCAGCCTCCGCCTATGGACAGGAAGCTCACTGCCTGTTTGGGCAGCCTGTGGCTGAGCACACACTTAAATCTGTCTCTAGAATGCCAGATCCTACCATCTGAGGCCACACAGAACAACCCTGACACTCCTTCCCATGACCACCTTCAGATATCTGATGGCAGCTATGTGTCCCCCCCAACCCCCTCACAAGTGAGGCCAGAACACCTGGCCCCCCTTTATACTCTGAGTCCAATACCACCTCCTCCAGGGGGTCATCCCTGATCCCTACAGGAGCTGATGGCCTTCTCCATCAGCCCTCACCTGGCCTAGGGCTTCCTGGCTCTTGAAGGGCCTTATCACAAAAGAGTGTGTGTAACAGTGGGTTTGTCTGGCCTCCACAGCTGATAGCATCCTTGCTGTACTATAAGGGTCACAAACCCTTTACAGACATAATCCTATGAGGGAGGGGGTGCAGGGCTTGTCACCTCCATTTTACAGATGGAGAAACTGAGTCTCAGAGAAAGGGAAGTGACTCATCTATGGGGACAGAGGGGTTGACCAAGACTCATGAGCTGCTGGGACTGGGTGGAAACTTTAACAACACCTCATCTGACCCACTTGATTTACAGATGGGGACACTGAGGTGCAGAGCTGAAGGGAAAGCAAGGAGCTGAGCTGGGGGTTCAAGGTCAAGGTCACAGGATCACAGAGCCAGAAGGGACCCAAGAGGTCATTTAGCCCAATTCTCATATTTGCAGATGAGTAAACTGAGGCTTAGGAAAGGAAGGCATCTGCTGAAGGTCATCCCAATCCTAAAGAGCAGGTGGGATGTGACTCAGCTCCTCTGACTCCAAGGTAGGGCTCCAGAGATTCTGGCACTGAGTGCTTCCTCCTCCCAACCCCAGTTAGAGTTGGGCCAGAGCCCGGTGAGGGCAATGAGAGGAGGGGTGAGGGGGTCTTACCCCAGGGGCAGGAGCAAGCTGAGGGCACACAGTGCCCTGCCCAGAAGGGTGGGGCTGGCACTGGCCATCTCCACTAGGGAGAGCAGTAGATCCAGGCAGGCCGGGGGCAGGGCTGGCGACAGCTGGTCATTGCGGGCTGAGGGGTCCTCATGCAGGTGCACCAAAGCCTCCAGGTGCAGCTTCAGGCCTTCTGGGTTGCCTCCATCCTGCAGCACTGGCCACAGGGTCTCCTGAGGGGGAGGCCAAAAAATCAGGCTTAGGGCCCAGCATAGCCCTGCTAGGTCCTCTGGCCCCTGGGCCTTGCAGTGTGGGCAGCGTGGCTCCCCCATCACTGCCCCAGCTCAGCAAGCAGTCCCAGGTGCGGATGCCGGGCCACAAACAAGCTCCTGCTCAGGGCATTAAGACAGCTGGGGCTTTGTCTGCTCCTTCTCTATCCCCTTTCCCGCCCCTGGGCAGCTGAGTTGCCAACAGTTCCTGCTGCCTTCACTGAACTGGAATGCATTCAGGGCAGCCCTCAGGGTCAGACCACACACAGAAGTAGGCAGAGAGGACTGAGAAGGAGGAGTCCGAGGGTGGATACTCACCAGCAGCATGGCCCGAAGAACACCTGCCACAGGCTTGCAGCGGTGCCCCTCTTCCAGCACCCAGGCCAAGATGGCCTGACGCACCTCCGGGTCGGACCCTCGCAGTAGGGAGCCCAGGGCCTGGGTTTGGCTGGGATCTGCCAGCCTCCCTGCCTCTCTGCAGAGGAACCTGGCACTCTCCTGTCGCAGCACGCTGGCACCTACCTGAGGACCAAGCAGAGCCCATCAATTGACATGGCCTGAACATGTTCTGTGTCCCCTGCCCCGCTCTCAGCCAGGGAGTGTTCACTTGGGCTTGGCTTCTGTATGGCAGTGTAGGCCAGAGGAAAGGACAGCAGATGGAACCATGAGGTCCTGGGCTTTCTGCCCCTCAGGCTCTGTGACCCTCCCCTCTTAGGGCCTGTGAACCTCTCTAAAATAAGGGGGTGGTGCTAGCCCAGGGCTGGGAAACCTGTGGCCTCGAGGCCACATGTGGTCGACTAGATCCTTAAAAAAAGGATTTATTCTGTAAAACTTGGACTCAGTCAAGGACCTAGAGGGCCACATGTGGCCACGAGGCTGCAGATTCCCCACCCCTATGGTAGGTGGTCATTGAAGTCCCAGCTCTAATATGATGATCCTATGAACTCACTACCTACGTAACTGTGACCAAGTCCTTTAACTTCTCTGGGCCTCAGTTTCCCTCTCTGCAACATGGAGGCAATCACAACAGTAGTACCCTCAATGCTTCTCCTTCTGGACCGGTGCCTTCCCTGGGGCTCCCCTTCTCTCCACTGCTGCTGATCACAGTCTGGTCCCCCCTCACCCATGGTAGCAAGCACTTATTGATGGACTTGCCCTGGGCTCTGGCTCCAGACAGGGCACCCTCCTTTTCCCTATGTGGCATCAGGATGCATCTCTGACAATGATGTCATAGCTACTGAGGCCAGAGAGGACCCGGTCCTCTCCGCTGACCTGTGTGTCCTTGAACTAGTCACTCCCCCTCTGGACTCTGGGCCTCTGACCTGGCCTCAGACGGCCCCCAGTTAGGTCAACCTAGGCCTGGCCCCAGACCACAAAACGAGCCAGTCCAGCCTCCCCAGAGCCCCAAGTCTGGTCCTACAGGCCAGGCTTCTACCTGAGTATCTGGCCCTGAGGGGCCCAGCTCCTGAGCCACAGTGGCCTCGACCTGCCTCAGGAAGTCCTTGCTGCAGCCGCTGGTCAGCAGGGAAAGGAGCTGTAAGTAGGCTGAGCGGATCAGCGGGCAGCGCTGGGTGGGCGTGAGCAGCCAGAGTGCAGCCTCTGCCTGATGCACAACCGTCTGCAGGCCCCGGAAGGCTCGGCTGCGGGCAGAAAAGCGCAGGCTCAGTCCACAGGGGTGCCCAGGGCCTTGTGTCTTTCCCACCATCCCTCAGAGCCCTCAGTCCAGCCACTTCCTTCAGGAAGCCCCCCTCATCCCTAAGTGATTTTGTGTCCTCAGTCACAAAGGACCAGCCTCATGCTAACAGACCTGCCTGAACATAATCAGCACTTGTGCTGTGCTTGTCCCTCTATACACCTAAAGCTTTTGTACCCCCAGGAGACCCTGGGCAGACCCCCATACCTGACTCTAATGTGAACACCCCCCAGGAGACGTGGGCAGAACCCTCTTAATAATGAGGAGGAAGAACTAACATTTTTCCAGCTTCTCACCGATGCCCACACCTCATCTCTGTTAAAGGGTCCAAGCCTGAGTCTCAGGGGCGTTCCATAATATGGGGCACTTGGGCTCAGCTCAGTCCCAGTCAGAGGATCTAGGGTCAAATCTCACCTCTGATGCTCAGCTGTGAAACCTTAGACAAGTCATTTCACTTCCCCTGGCCTTGGTTTCCCCATCTGTCAAATGATGGGGTGGGAACCCTGAGGCTTCCTAAGGAACTCCCTTTCAGCTCCCAGTCTCAGGTCCCACATACTGGACCTTGGGAAGCACTGAGTCTAAACCCTTCATCTGACAAATGAGGAGACAGAGCCAGAGGGGGAGTGACTAGTTCAAGGACACACAGTCAAGAAGTATCTCACCTGGAGGCCAAATCCAGACCCCTGCTCTCATCTGCCATGGCCAGCATCCTGGCCCACTCTGAGCTCTGCCCCGCCACCTCCAGAGGCAGTCACTCTACACTGGGGAAGCACTGATCATGGGCCCAACAGGCCCTCTGGACCAACCCTAACTTCTGCCCTGTGATGGGGCCTCAATCCAGCACCATCCAACCACGATGGCTCCTCAGACCAGGGCACATGCTGTCCTGAAGTGCCATGGCCTGTTGTTCCCACCAAGAGAGGGAGAAGGAGAAAGTCCCCAAAACAGGCTTACCCAGCATCATCCTGGGCCAGGAGGGCACAGGCTTGCAGCAGCCGCCCATGAAGCACATTGTGGGGGCTGGGCTCCGCTAGCCCCTGCAGCAGGTGCAGTAGGACAGCCTCCAATTCTTCCAGAGGCACAAAGGGCACTAGTGCCTGGGCAGCCATGGCCCGTGTAGCATAGACTGGACTTGCCGAGAGATGAAGTAAGCACCCCTGGAACTGGGCCATGGAGCTGTGAACAAGGTCAAATGCTTGGTGAGGCTGCTGTGGGGCCCCAGAGATAAGGGGCCATGCCCATTCACAGACCTGACCAGGCTTGCATGAGCTCAGCACTGCACCAGTCACTGCTGGCCTGGCCATGACCAGAGCTGCCCCAACTACTCAGGCAGCTGAGCCAGGGCTGAAGCCAGAGGGACGTCCCCCTTGGAATGCCACCCTCTCTGTGTTTGGCAGCAGCGGCAGCAACCTCTGTTGTACACCATCATCTCTCTGTCCTCCTGTCTCCACATCAACGTGGTCCAGGCCCAGGTGAGCAGAGATCAAACCTTGGAACACCTCTCTGCTCCCAGGCCAGCCTCAGCCGCTCAGCATGTGGTGTGATCAGACTGCCCCTCTGGGCAGAGCCCCAGCCTGGATAGGACCCAGTCCCCATGGGCACTCCTCCCTCCAGGCCATGCACCCTCCCCAGGTCCAGTACCTGCTCAGATGCTCGGTGCCAGGCTGGAGTTTGGCCAGGAGGGTGAGGACAGCATGGAGGGAAGGGCGTAGATAACTTTCCCCCATGGAGCCCAGGGAAGACAGCAAGGGGGCCAGGAGAACAGCTTCCAGAGTAGGGTACAGGGTGAAGAAAGCCTCTGGACTCAGGCCTTTGTGGGAGCCACCATCCTCCCGGCTCAGGCTCTGCCCCAGCAGCCGACCCATCAGGGCCCCTGGGGAGGCAGATCCACCAGCTCAGCCCGAGGAAGGGCTTCCAAGGCATAACCCCCAGACCCTCCCTGACCCACCCCATCTTGGAGCAGAAAGCATTGTAGAGTCCCTTACTCACCAAAGAGTTGGGTGCCAGCATTCCTCATGGCCCAGCAAGGGGAGCCCAGCACCCCTAAACACAGCTCAAGGAGTGGACAAGCCTGCTCCAGCATCGGGGCTCCCAGACTAGCCCCCCGCACCAGGGCTTGGAGCACATGCAGAGCAGAGACCTGTGGGAAGCAAGCAGACCAGTCACCCTACCCAGGGCCCCTTAGGGCTCATAACCCATTTCCCTGGGTGTCCTGGCCACAACCCCATCCCTAGGAGATACTAGCCCTTCAGGATGAAGGGCTAAGATGTCTCCAGCCCACAGGCCTTCAACAGGGACTAGAGCACAGGTGTATTCAGAGCATTGATTTTATACCCTGAACCACATGAAATGATGAAAGAGCAGGGGATGGCAGAACTGGAGGGGCCTCATGACAGGGGATGGCAGAGCTGGAGGGACCTGGGGGGCCGTTCTGAATGTTCTCATGTTCCAGAGGAGGAATCTGGGTCCCAGAGGAGAGCAGTGCCTAACCTTAGGTATCCCATGCAGTCCATCCTCTTACAGACCTGTACCCTAAGGCCTCTGGTTTTCAGTCTTGTCTCTCTAGCCAGGCACTTAAGGCCCTTAATTTAGGCACCACAAATACATGTGCAGAGCATAGTGACTGGCCTGTGGGCAGAGGGATGGTAGTTGTGTCTTCCATGGTCAGTGGGTCAGTGACGGGGCAGAAGGGCAGCTTTGCTGCAGCTGGTTGGATGATATGACGTCACCACATGGCAGGGTTTCAGCAGGGCTGAGATGTTCTTTAGCAGACCAAGACTTGGGGTCTGAGAAGGGTATGAGGGGAGGGGGTGCTAGCCAGGTGACCTGGTTCACTGAGGCATCAAGAGAGGGAAGGAAGGAGAGCATGGCCGGCACAGCAGGGACAGGCTTGCTAAGAACTAAGGACCCACTGAAGATGAGGGAAGAGTTGGGGGGGTTGGGTGGGCACAAAAGCTCAAGGTCAGTTCAAGGACACTCAGAGTTCCTGATTATAGAAGTGCTGCCTTCCTGGGAATGGCTGAGGAGAAGGGGGGAGGCATGCCCAGAGGGGGAGTGACGACTCTGGGGAAATCGAGGCAGGATCCCAGAGCTCCTAGACAGATGGACAAACAGTGTTTGCCCAGAGCCAGGGGCTACATGGGCTGCCTGGTGGGCTCCTGGGCCAGGCTGTGGGGTCTGGGCTGAGAATGAGGCCAAGGTTCTCAGAAGGACTAAGGACCACGGCCCATTGGCCTCTCAGGCAGGGAAGGATGGGTACCATAGCCCTCACCTGGGGCAGGTCCAGTGTCTGGTCCCAGACCTGAGGCAGTGGCCTATTGGCCAGCTCAAGCAGCGTCCCCATGCAGCAGGTCAACAGGGGCCGGGCACCAGTTGGTGGTTCCCCCGCCACTATGCACTGGATGAAGAGGGGGAAACCTGCAGCCCGGCGTGTCACAGAGCTGTTCCGTGGACCCCTCAGCAATTCCAGACCCTTGGACACAAAATAGTGGACAGGATAAGCAGAAGGAAAACAGAGCGAGGGGAGAGGTGTTGGGGGGGTGAGCCTGGCTCCCTCCCTCTGCCCTCTAGGCTTCACTTGGGTTGTGGGAGCCCCTGTGAAGACACAAGACCCAACCTGGAGCCCAAGAAGGAAGGATGCAGATGGCACTAGGTAAGGAGAGAAAGGGGCAGGTACCTGGGCCAGCAGCTTCTGGGGCAGTTCGTGCAGCTCTGGGTCAGGCTGGCTCAGCAATGCCCTGCAGACCATGGTGAGACCAGAAGCACAACCCTCCAGAGCTCCCTGTTGGAAGGAGGGGCGGGAGTGGGGAGGGTGGGTACCCGAAGGATCAGAAGGAGGCCCAGGCTGGGACCAGAAGGGTTAGGATGAGGCCTGGGCTGGTACCTGAAGGGTCAGGAGGCCTGGGTCAGGACCAGAAGGGTCAGGGGAAGGCTTGGACTGGGTAGAATGTGCTGTGAGAGGCTAAACCTTGGGCCAGGTTTTACAGGACGTGGTGGGAAAGGGTTGGTGAAGGAAACTGAGGCCAGGAAAAGCAGCAAGGACAGACCATGTTGGTCACTGAGATCCACCCCAGCCACAGTCATACCCTTCCTTCCTTCCAGGGCTACAGTCTCAGGAGGCTGGAAGTTGAGGGGTCCCAGGGCCCCCTGGCACAACTGTCTAGTTGGGGAAAGGAATAGCGGGGGCCGGGCGCTTAAGCCACTCACCCAATGGCGGCATCTGAGCAGAAGCCCCTGCAGGGTGGCCACAGTGGTCTGCAGACCCTCCATGGGCAAAAGCATCGTCTTTGAGCCAGCAGTGAGCGGGGCCAGTGGCAGGACCTTCTCTGCCAGGCCTCCCAGAAGCAGGCCGATCTCCTGGACGTAAGAATGGGGACGTATGAGGGAGTCTGCAGGTCACAGCAACGAGAGTGCCCCAGGCCAAGAGCCCAGCTGGAGACATGAAAACTGAGTCCTAAAGAGCCTCATCAGCCTACCCCCAGGCAGCAGAAGTAGCCTGTCCAGGGCAAGGGGGATGGAGAACGTGGCCCCCAAGGGAGAGCACCCTGATGTGTCTGGTCTGCCCCAACAGACTCTTCCCCTCCTCCTCCTGCCCAGGGATATGTCAGATAGGAGGCAGGGCCCAGAGTAGGAGGAGGAGCATGTCCATCTAAGGTTAGAGGCCTGACTGGGGCAGGGGGAAAGGGACCTATGTCTGTGCCAGACTGTGGAAGGAATAGACTCTCTGTGCTGAGGGGGTTCAGCAGCCTCCAGTCCAACCAGGATCCTCCTAAGAATCTCCACTCTGACATATTTGAAGACCTTCAAGAGTGGGGAGCCTGCCCCCCAGCAGCCCACTCCCCTTTGGAGCAGATCCCAACATCAGGACACTTTTCCTTAACTCAAACTTAAACCTGACTCTGCAACTTCCCCTTAGGGAGTCTGACTTCTACCCTCCTCCACATGACAGAACGGGGGGTACTTGAGGATAACTGTCACGTCCCACCTCGGCTTCTCCGCACTCGACATCCCCAGTTCCTCTACCTGATTCATGTCTTTCACAGCCTCTAGACCCCACTCACCCTGGCTGCCCCCCTCTCTAATCCCTTCCATAGAACATGCTTGCCCACCTCAGGCTATCCCAGTGGGTGTCTGTTCTCTGAGTAGGAGCCTCTGCCCCTGCTGACTGGGCAATCCTGCCCTCAAAGAGCCCTCTGAGTGACCTTGCTCTTACCTTTGCAGAGATCCAGCAACAGGTCAGAATGCGTCCCTGCTCCTCGGACAGCAGGAGTGGAGGCTCTCCCTCCTCCTCCTCCTCAGATCCCAGGCCCCCGGCTCTGCCATGCCACACAGCAGCATTGATGGCTACACCCATGTCAGCCAGGGAAGGGGCAGCAGCTGCCAAGATGAGGGTCACTTGAGGGTCACCATAGGGCAAGAGCTAAGAGAGAGGAACTCCCAGAGGAACTAGGGGGCTGGGAGCTAGGGGCTGGGAGCCAGGGGCTGGGAAGCAGGTCAGGACAGGTCCCAGGGTACAAGGGAATGAACCTCCAGGCTCACAGTGGGGCAAGGATGGTAGTGGGACCCACCTAGCTGTAGGTCTTGTCCAGAGCCCCGCAGTACAGATAAGAGGAAGGAGGCAACCTCAGCAAGCATCGTCACCATAGCCATGAGCAGCTCCTGCCAGAGCCCCTGCCTGGATGCCTGCTGCATGGACCGTTTCGTGCAGGGGGCCTCCAGGAGACATCGACGAAGAGCACACAGAGGGCCTGGGAAAGGGACATCTGCTCCATCAGTTCTGCCCAGCGCCGCCCAGCTCCAGAACATCTCCTAGCCCAGCCTGTCCTTGAAAGGTCAAACTCCCCAAAGCCCCTTCACAATGGCCACCTGGAAAACAGCCTTAGGAGGATAAAGGTAGAGAGTGTGGGCAGGGGCCAAGGGCAGCAGGGAAGGGAAGAGTGAGACCTGGGGGGCACAGAGTGGGTGGGACAAGTACAGGACCCTATGGGGATGATGGGAGGGAAGAAAGAGCACAGAAGAGGAAGCCAGCAGGGAGAAAATTACCTGGAGGATGTTAGGGTGCAGAAAAAGAGTGAGAAGACAGTGAGGGAGAGGATCAAAGTGGGGGTAGAGTCCAGGGAGAGA
This sequence comes from Bettongia penicillata ogilbyi, assembly GCA_023548195.1. Taxonomy (NCBI): domain Eukaryota; kingdom Metazoa; phylum Chordata; class Mammalia; order Diprotodontia; family Potoroidae; genus Bettongia; species Bettongia penicillata. The sequence goes on along the minus strand of JAJHZJ010000154.1, from coordinate 4,561,545 downwards.
GAACCGGGGGGACACAGAGGGAAATGGAGAACTCAGTGAAATAGGGAGACAACTGAGGGGAACACTGTGGGAGAGAGAGTAAAATGTGCAACTAGAGCAACAAGCTGGGGAAAGGGAAAGAGTACCTGACACAAGAGAAAACTGAGAGAACTTGCCATGGGCAAGAGAGAGAAGCAGGGGCACCCAATGTTAGGAGAGAGAAACAAGGGCACCCAAAGGTGAGGAGAGAAAAACAAGGGCACCCAAAGGTGAGGAGAGAGAAACAAGGGCACACAAAGGTGAGGAGAGAGAAACAAGGGCACCCAAAGGTGAGGAGAGAGAAGCGGGGGCACCCAATGTTAGGAGAGAGAAGCAAGGGCACCCAAAGGTAAAAAGAGAGAAACAAGGGCACACAAAGGTGAGGAGAGAGAAGCGGGGGTACCCAATGCTGAGGAGAGAGAAGTGGGGGCACCCAATGCTGAGGAGAGAGAAGTGGGGGCACCCAAAGGTGAGGAGAGAAAAGTGGGGGTACCCAATGCTGAGGAGAGAGAAGCAAGGGCACCCAAAGGTAAAAAGAGAGAAACAAGGGCACACAAAGGTGAGGAGAGAGAAGCGGGGGTACCCAATGCTGAGGAGAGAGAAGTGGGGGCACCCAATGCTGAGGAGAGAGAAGTGGGGGCACCCAAAGGTGAGGAGAGAGAAACAAGGGCACCCAAAGGTGAGGAGAGAGAAGCAAGGGCACCCAAAGGTAAAAAGAGAGAAACAAGGGCACACAAAGGTGAGGAGAGAGAAACAAGGGCACCCAAAGGTGAGGAGAGAGAAGCAAGAGCACCCAATGTTAGGAGAGAGAAACAAGGGCACCCAAAGGTGAGGAGAGAGAAGCGGGGGTACCCAATGCTGAGGAGAGAGAAGTGGGGGCACCCAATGCTGAGGAGAGAGAAGTGGGGGCACCCAATGCTGAGGAGAGAGAAGTGGGGGTACCTAATGCTGAGGAGAGAGAAGTGGGGGCACCCAATGCTGAGGAGAGAGAAGTGGGGGTACCCAATGCTGAGGAGAGAGAAGTGGGGGTACCCAATGCTGAGGAGAGAGAAGTAGGGGCACCCAATGTTAGGAGAGAGAAACAAGGGCACACAAAGGTGAGGAGAGAGAAGCAAGAGCACCCAATGTTAGGAGAGAGAAACAAGGGCACCCAAAGGTAAAAAGAGAGAAACAAGGGCACCCAAAGGTGAGGAGAGAGAAGCGGGGGCACCCAATGTTAGGAGAGAGAAGTGGGGGCACCCAATGCTGAGGAGAAAGAAGTGGGGACACAGACTGGTAAGAAGAAAGGAAAAAGGACACCTAAGAGAATAGATGGGGAAAGGAAAAAACAGGGGGCCTACTGGGGAAGAGAGAACTGCACAGTAGGGAAAGGGGAAAAGACCCAGTGAGAAGGAAAGAGAACAGGGGATGGGAGGGGGAAAGCAGAATGGGAGAGAAAGAGACCTCAGGAGACCCAGGAGCTGTAAAGAGACTGGGGTCAGGGGGATGCAGTCAGCAGGCAAGAGGACAAAGCGGAGTTAGAGGGTCTCCACCCCCCAGGAGCCCCCACCGTGGAGTGGCTGGACACAGGAAGCATGAAGCAGGTCTTGCTGGGCCGCAGTGTGACGCTCTTGCAGCAGTTGTAGAAGGTAGGAGATGAGAATGAGGCTGGGGCAGCCCAGGGCCGGGCCCTCTTCCTTGGGCCTGGGGACTATTTTCTGGAGGGAGTCACTGTCCGTTCTGACAAAGAGAACACACATTAACTGTCTGTGGCCCTAGGGTTCAGGACAGAGAAAACAACCTCCAGCTTCAGGGAGCCCTGGCCAAGACCACCAAGCCCCACCACCCTCACACGAAGTGGACCTCGGAGGCAGAGTGGAAGAGGTGGCCAAGGGCAGACCCTAAGGGTTGAAGTGGCCCCAGTGGGTACAGAAAGAAAGGAAGGGCAGTCTGAGCCTCTGAGTCCACCCTGCCCCATTCTCCATCCCAAAGTCTTACTTCTGCAATAAAGTCTGCATCATGAGGGCCCCAGCTTCCACCTCCTGTCCACGGGCACTGCTCAGGGCCTGGCATGCCCGCTCCAGCAGGGCTCTAGTCATGTCAATGGGCAGAGTAGGGGGGAAGTAGAGATGCAGGAGGTTGGCAGCTGGCTCCCGGATCTGGGTGAGGGAAAGTAGCAGTCAGAAGTTTGAGGGGACTAGGTCAGGCTCTGCTGGGCTTGGGGAGGGAGTGAGGTGTCCTCACTGGCACCCTCCTAACCTGCCTCCCTGCTCCTGAGCCCAGATTTAGGCAGATCACAGATCCACCTCTCCCCTCATGCCTCAGAGATGCCTTGGACTCAACCTGTCCAAAACAGAATCCCCTTTCTGAATGCTCCTATTCCTATGGAAGGTCTCCTCACTCTTCCCCAGGCTCACAGGCTCTGGGTCATCCTCATCTCTTCCCTTGTGCACTCCCCTACCTCCAGCCCCCTCAACAATCCAAGCTGTTACCCAGCTTTGTCAGTGAAAGGACTCTCCACACAGGGAGTTTCCTGCCTCAATGACCTCACAGACCTGGATTAAGCAGCCCTGCCTTCCTCCCAGGACAACATTATTCTTGGTACCTAGTGCTAGAACTGGATGATACTTCAGAGGCCACCGAGTCCAGGCCCCCTCCATTTTTACAGGGGAGGAAATTGAGGCCCAGAAAAGGGAAGGAAGGGAGAGACTGGATTTGAACCCTGGACCTTGGCCTCCACAGCTAGGGGTCCTTCGGACAAGGGCTCTGCAAACATTTGGCTGCTCTAGCAATGGCACACATTCCTATCATGAGCTCATCAGTCTTGGAGAGCTTTTCACTCCTAAACCAGACTCAGAGTTCCCAGACAGCAGGGCCCCATCTCCTCTTCCTCTTCCTTTCCATCTCCAGTCTATGGGCAGCCCACTTGGTGCCTGTTCCCATCCCAGGACAACCAGCCACCTTACCTCACTGGTGCTGTCCTGAAGGCAACTGAGCAAGGCCAGTAAGGCAGCCCTTGAGGTGAAGTCCCAGCGGCCACTCTGCCTGGCCCAGCTCAGCAAAGCCGCCATGTTAGCTGTAGAGCAATGGAGGGAGCAGGGGTCAGTAGGGTAGGAAGTCAGCCCCAGAAGGAAGCAGCAGAAAAAGAGTCAGGAGAGGTAGGCCCAGGGGTAGGGGTTGGGGTGGGCTCTGAACAGGAAGTGGGTGGCACTCTGACAGGGGTCACAGGGGAGCCAGGACTCACGGGGAGGCTGCCCCTTCTTCCGCTCAGGGCTCCAACTGTCTGTGCATGTTGCCAGCAGGGCTGTGAGCAGGAGCAGGGCAGTCCTTCGGCGCTGGAATCCTGAGGCTGGGCCCAGCTGGGAGATACTGAGCTGCAGAAGCCACTCTACGAAGTCTGCAGGTGACAAAAGGAGGCTTGGAAGACCCCAGGCGGAGCCTGCCACCCTGGAGCTCCCCTAGTCCCTTCTCTTCTGCATCTCTGTGCCCAAAGCCCACCTGGGAGTCAAAGCTTCGTAGTAGTCTGTCAGCCCCCAGTTCCCACCTCCTCAACCCCCAGCCCTCTAGCCCAGAGCCCACTTCCCTAGGGCCTAGCCCCCTCAGGGTCCCTAGATCTCTCCCCAGGCCCCCCCAATCTCCTCCATCTCAAAGCACACCTCCTCAGGTCCCCCAAACCCTCCCAGTCCAAAGCCCACCTCCCCAGGCCTCCATCCTCCTGCCCCAGCACTCAGGAGAGGATGAGGAGGGACAGAGGGAGTGGCATTTCTCAGTGATCCCATAGTTATCAGCAGTACAGGAGGGCTGGACTCATGGGCTCACCTCCAGTGAGCAGGAGAGGCTCCGGGGGTGGGCCTGACCCTTCTGCCCCTTGGCTACGGAGTGCAGCCAGTGCACCATCCCGAAGTCGGCCTAGGAGCCTGCTCACAGACGCCTGCAGCAGCTGCCGGAACGATGCTGAGTTACCACTGAGGTTCAGCAGCAGGAAGTCCTGGAACATGGCCAGCTCCTTCGGGCCAGGGGCCTGGGCAGAGCCAGGACCCCCGCATAAGAGGCTGGCCCCGGCCAGGCGCACAGCCTCATCTCCACAGGCCAGGCATGCAGCCAGACGAGCTGGGTTCTGGCTAGTTGCTGGGGGACCCAGGCCCAGCTCCTTGCAAGTCTTCTGCAGGGCTGCCCAGCCCCGCAGGCAGGCTAGCCCCGGGCGTGCAAACACCTTCTCCAGGAGTCCAGCTGCGTCAGGGAAGAGCCGGAGGGTGGGAGGAAGGAGGGAGCTGGCTGCCCGGCCCTGCAGTGCTGTCACTGGGGACTGGAGGGCCTCAGCCACCACTGGCAGCCAGTGCCGGGCCCACTGCTTGGCCAGTGCCTCCTCACTGGCCCCAGCTTCTGCCCACTCTCTCTGCTGTGCACGGAGGAAGCAGCAGTATGTGTCCACTGCTGGGGGTGTCAGGGGATTGGTGGAGAGGCAGAGCAGGAGGTGTTTCGGGAGCTCAGGGAGTGCAGCCAGGACCTGAAGGAATAGCGCCCACGTTGGCCACAGTGCCAGCTTCCCAGATCGACCCTGATAACCCCAGGAAAACAGGACTGTGGCCTCTGCTCATTCCAGGCAGGGCCTGCTGGCCATAGGATGTGGGAGCTGTGATCCAGGGAGTGCCTCGGGCTGGGAAAGCTCTTGCTCACACCCTCCCACCCTCCCACAAACAACTGCCTGGATCACAGTTGTCCTGTCTACCATCATCCAGCAGAAGGCTCCAGCATGTCCTCTCTATGGAGCCCAGGAAGGCCAAAGGGACCCTGGGCTTCCCCCAGCTCTGCTCCTGCTTACCCCTGGCCATGGTGCTGAAATGTTGCAGGCTGGGACTCTCTGCTCCTAGTACCATGGAGGGCTCCCTCCCCGCAGTTAGACTTTGGGAGCTCCTCTCCAGCCTTTCCCTTCTCTCCTCCCCACCATTCTGACCATCCCAAAGGAGGGAGCACTCACCTTCTCAGAGCCCAGGAAGGGCAGCAGGGCACAGAGGGCTGGGTAACGGGCCTTGGTGGACCAGGGCAGAGCCCGGACCCTCTCTAGGAGCTCGTCACAGAGGGGCCGCACTACATCATCCCCAAGGTGATCACATTCCTTTCCATAGAGCTCCAGAAAGAGGCTAAAGGAGCGCAGAGTAACCTCGGACAGGCCTTCCATCTGTGGGGGAAGGCACAGGCTCTGTGTGCCAAGAAAATGGTCTCCAACGTCCTCCTCTCCCCACGGCACCCTGCCCCAAACTCATGGACCCAACTGTGGTGCCCACCCTCCCGGGGTGGAGAGAGCTTCTATTGCTGTGACCTAGGGCACCCCCTCCCCAATCTGGGCCTCAGTTGTCTCATCTGTAAACCAATGAGGTTGGATTCCTTCTAGAGTTTTAGCTCCATCACCCCACAGTGGGCTTTCCAGACACCTCTCATCACCCCACAGGGGGTTTTCAAGACATCTCTCATCACCCCAGCTCCTCCTCATTTTACAGGCACATGACCTGCACCCTGAGCCCAGACAGGGCAGGGGCTTCCAAAAGCTCCCAAGGGTTGAGGTTTTGGTGGTCCTAGGCCAGGAGTGTTTCCATCACACATAGTATCAGACCGTGCCCCTCCAAGCAGTGTGCCAAGGACAGTGTCTCTGGCTCTATCCTCCCTGGGCCTCCTCCTGGGTGGCCCAAGGGATAAGGACAGGCCTTGCTCTCTGGTTGCTTTCTCTGGATGAGAGACTCAGATACAGGGAGGAGACGGACCAGAGTCAGCCTGGCTGGGCCCCGATCCCAGGCCACCCAAGATGGCAAGGTGGGGGCTCCCTACCGGGCTCTTGGTGTTGCTCCAGATGAACTGAGTCAGCTGCTGGGCCCCCAGGGAGGCCCCACTCAGCAGTCGGCCAGTCCAGATGCCTGGGGTGCTTTCCTGTACCCGCTGCAGCCACAAAGAGAAAGCTGGGAAAGGGCAAGAAACGCTTGGCTCCTCTCTTGAGTCAGGCTGCCCTGAGCCCTCCCAGCCCTGGCCTCCAGGCCCTACTCTCTATCTTGACTACTCTGCTCCTGCCAGCCCACAGCCCTCTGGTGAGATCCCCTCAGTCCCAGGCTTACAGCTCCTTCTTTCTGCTTCCCAGCATCCAGCCTAGTGCCTCTGGGACCATTCCCCAGGATCAGAGACCTTGTGGCCTCCCCTTCTTCACCAAGGCCCAGGACAGAACAGTCCCAGGGGGCAGCCTCTCTCCTCAGACCTCCGGGATCATCTCCTCTGCTACCCAACCCCAACCGAGGCCCCTGCCAATTTCCCATTGGCCCCAGGCTTCCCTCACCACTAGACCCTGCTCACACACCAGGAGCTGCCCCCGAGTCCTCACCCTGCAGGAGAGAGGCCCGGTAATCCATGCTCTTCTGGCTCCAGCCTAGGCCAATGGGGGGCCTCAGGTCTCCAAGCAGCAGGCATGCCTGGGGGTTTGGGGGTGGTGAGAATGAATAAAGCAGGCGTCAGTGGGCCCAGGACCCAGGAAGGGAGAGCTGGGGTCCTCTGGGAGAGGCTAGCATAGGCAGGGCAGAAACTCAGCAAATCTCTGACCTGCTCTGAGACAATGACAGACCTCCTGACCCCTCGGTCCAGGGCACCCTTGCTGCTTCCACTTCCTCCAGGCTCCCCAAATCTAGCCTGGGACTTACCTCCCCACCCGGAGGTCTGAAGGTCAGGATCTCCCTCCTACAGGAGGTCAGAAGGCCGTGGCTCAGCATCAGGTACTCCAGCCCATCAGAATTCATAGGGGGAACAGCCATTAGAAGCCCCCCAAGCCTCTGCACCCCGGGGTCTAAGGACAAACAAATCTGCTCAGAGAAGTGCTTCTCTCCTTCCCCCAACCACTCTGTGCTCCTCCAGGCTGAGGCCAAGCCCAGCTTAGCACAGATCAGCTCCTTGATGTTCAAGTCAGGGCCTACTTTCCAGAGACACCCCCATTTTCCTAATGAGACTGTTGCACCCTGAGCAGAGGGCCCCACTGTCCCCCAAGGCCCAGCTTGCCCTTGGTGTCAACCAACAGGTCACACTCAATACAGGAGAGACTGGTCTGCTTGGGTCTGGGACGCAGGGAGAGTCTCTCTGTCTCTCTCAGCTCTCTCCTTTGTAACCTCACCTGGGCTAAGCAGCCCCAGCAGTTCAGACACAGCCCTGGCCCCTGCCTCCAGTGTGGGGGCCGTGTTCACCAGCATGCCCAGGGCCGTGCCAGCCAGAAGGCGGGCATCCTTGTTGGCTACCTGCAGAAAGGATGACAGCGGAAGCAGAAGAGTGTTCTCATGAAGGCAGTCAGCAGGCCCCACCTCCCTCAACCTGGGCCAAAGGGTCCCATCACCTTTCCCATGATCACTTGCACCAGGGACTGAAGGATGCTTGCCAGAGGCTCCACACTGCCTGCCGGACTCCAGACCAGGCCACCCACTTCCTCCGGCATGGTTTGGAAAAGTTGGAGGGCCAGCTGTGGGCAGAGACCATGCCCATCACCCAGTGTGAACATCAGTTAGCCCCTGCCCTACCTCCCGTGGACCACCAGAAGCTAGAGGGTTCATAAGTAGGAGAGAGGACACCAGACCCCTTGGGGTTTTTTACCATGACTCCTAGGCATGGTCCCCTGGCCCAGTATGCCAGGGTAAGGTTACAGGGAGAAGATGGAGAACAAGGAAACACACCCACCTTCACTGCATGGCAGGCCCGCTCTGCGGACCCCATGGCAGGGTCCTGTAACACAGAGGCCAGTGTGGAAACGGCGCTGCCCAGTAGCGGATCTAAGGCATGTCTCCAGTGTTCTCTGGCCAGGCTGCTCTCCTCCAGAAATAGACATACTGGGCAGGGGGGCCCATGAGGTCAGGCAGCAGACAAACAAGAGATCCCCAGCATCCCCCAGAGTCCCTCCAAACACGACCTCCCTGCCAGGCTCTCAGAGCAGAGGGTCAGAAGGTAGACAGCCAGGGTGGGGCCCACGAGGTCAGATGGTAGGCAAACAAGGGATCTCCAGCACCCTCCCAAAGTCCCTCCAAACACGGCCTCCCTGTCAGGCTTCTCAAGGCAGAGTCAGAAGGTGGATGGCCAGAGCTGGGGCCCTGGATTCCCAGGACAAAGGCCGGGAACCCTGCTCATCCTCTGGCCCCAGCCCCAATGATGTGATCCCAATCTCCAGGATGATGTGGAGACAGGGAGGCAACAGGGGACCATTCCCTGATCTGCCACCCCCTCCTTAGACAACACAGCCTCAGCTCCCTCCTCTGTAAAAGAAAGGGGTAAGGCTAGATGAGTGTGTGGAGATGTGGGTGAGGGACTGACCTGTGCGAAGATCTCCCAGAGCCAGGGCCTAGAAGGGAAGTGTAGGAATGAGTGAGTGCCCACAGTACAGTCAGTCCCAAAACCCATGGCGGTCAGGAGGAAGCCCTGAGCAGCCACTTGTCTCAGAGGGCCAGTGTCTTGAGAACTCAGGCCCTGTCTTTACCCCCTCACCTTCTGGCCTTCGGTCAAGCTGCCCAGCACCCTGGATACTTCCTCAGATACCATGCTCTTTCTTCCCGCTGCCAACGTGGTCAAAATCTGGAGGAAAGGGAAAATGGGGGTGAAATTCTACCCAAAATAGGATGAGTCTGGGAGTTGGGGGGCGGTCCTTGATCAAGCCTCTAGACCAAGAAGGCTCCTCTCCAGGAGCTCCCCAAGTGTCATTGGCCAAGTACTGAAGGCTTCCCCTCCCATGAGGTGCCCAACTACCTGCCCATCTCTGTCTCCTTACTCCCCTTCTGCACTGTGGGTTCCATCTCCCACCTCAGGGCATTTGCATGTGCTGCTACCTTCTCCTTTCTGACTCTCAGAGCTTTGTCTCCTGTCATCTCCCACCAGGATGAAAGCACTCCTGTTCCTACTCAGATTTTCCTCAGGCTCTCTCCTTTATTCCTAGCACAAACAATTCTAGCACTGGAAGGTTCAGACTGCCTGGCACACCCTCTCTCACATAACTATGACCTCTAGAAGGAAGGTTGTACAGGTATTATCAACCCATTTTACAGGTGATGAAGCAGGCTCAGAGAGGCTGAGGGGTCAATGGTTACCCAGCTATCAAAGGATACACAAACCCAGAGATCTTGTCTCCTTCGGCTCCAGAACCAGCAGCAGTCCTGTCTAGGGGCACCAGGATGAGGGGAGGAGGACCCAGGGTCCAGGATTCAGCTCCCACCTCATTCTCACCCCCACAGCCAGCCTGGGCTGCCTGGCTCTACCCACCTTCTCCAGCTTGCGGAAGGCCCCCAGGCTGCCCACGGCCTCCAGCTGGCAGCTCAGGAGGCAGCGCAGGAAGGGCTGGGCCTCAGAGGCACCCAGCTCAGCCCAGACCCGGCTCAGGGCAGGCAAGAGCCCACCAGCCTCTGCCAGGCTCTGCTCCTGGCACCGCCGGCCAGAGGCTCTGCAGAGACAGGAGAAGGGGCCAGTCAGTGATGGCATTGGCATCCCCTCCCCAAGTGGTCAGTGTTCTGGCACCACGCTCCTCACCCCTGCAGGGCTGGTCAGCATGATGGCATTACCCGCCTCTCCTTCTCTGTGGGGCACAAAGCAGCTGGGAAAAAGACCCCCAACTCCACCTGAACCAGCCAGGACCCAGAGACCTCCAAGGCTGGGGAGGGGATCTGTCCTAGCCCCATCTCCAGCACAGGTCAAACCTAAAGCTGAAGGCTTCATCAGGACCCTGGTCTCCCCCACTCACTCCCCAGGTGACTGCAGGGTGCAGAGGACACGGGATGGAGACAGAGAGACCCAGAGGCTTGGGGGAGATTGAAGAAGGGACACTGGGGCAGCATCAAGACTCTGTATACAGTAGGTGCTTAATAAATGTTGATTAATCGAAGAAGAGGCGGACACAGAGACAGACAAGAGGTTCACAGAGACAGACGCAAGGGGGGGGGCCCTCCCTCCTTCACCTCCACCAGAACCCCAAACCAGGCAGGACCAGAAGCCAGAGAGACCCCTGGTCCCTTTCCCCAGAGGTGGGTGGGCCCCTCAACTCCCTCCCGAGGTGGCAGGGCCGAGCCAGAGGGGGTAGGGGGTTTGGGGAAGGAGTGGTGCTTTCAGAGGGCAGGGTCTTGCTTGCTGAGGGGGCGGGGCTTAGCTGAAAGGATGGTCTTGGGCTTGGGGGAGGGATCTACTGAGGGAAAGGAGGTAGGAGCTCAGGGCGGGGCCTGGGGGCGGGGCCTCTGGACTGGAGGCGGGGCCTGGTGGCTCGGGGCGGGGCCAGACTCACCGGGCGAATCGTTGGAGCATGCGCAGCAGCTCGCGCAGGGCCGGCGGCGTGTGGGGGCCGCAGCGGGCCAGGCAGGCGCTGACCTGGTGCTCGGCGCCCATGGAGGCGGTGGCGGCAGCCCCAGGCTGTCGGGAGGTCTCCGGCGGGTCTGTGATTCCTTGGGAACGAGTCTCCGGCGTGCACCCTCGGCTCGGCTCCGGCTTCCGGGGCCACCGAGCCCTGCCTTCCCCCGCAGGCGCCTGTAGGCATACGAGACCGGGACAGCGCCGCCTGCGACCCGGAGGACTCAGTCACCCCACGGGGAGGGGGCGGGGCGGAGGGAGGAGAGACACCCGGCACCCCGGGGTGGAGCCCAAGGGAGGACAGGGACAGCCTCACCACCCCTGGAGGTAGAGTCCTGGGGCCTCGGAGACCGAGAAAGTCATCAAACTCTGAGGAAGCAAGTGTCTACTGTGTGCCAAGAGCTGAGGAAAGAGAGAAAGCGCCTGTGACAGAGACAGAGCAAGAATGACCGAAAGGGCATGGGGGCAACTCTCCTCCCTCTTAATGCCACGGTGGTCCCTCTGTTGATTCTCTCCAGGTTATCCTGGCTGTGTCTAGTTTTTAGATAATTATTTGCGGATCGTCTTCCCCTTTAGACTGTGCTCCATGAGAGAAGGCGTTGTTTTCATCTTTCTTTGTCTGTCCTGCATGTACCACCCTCCCTGGCACACAGCACACACTTCATAAATGGTGACAGTAACAGAACGAGAACCTGTGGGAGAGACACGCTGAGAAGGGCAGAGCCTCTGGCAGAAGACAAGAAATGTAGCCCTCCTGTTAAGGTTCAGGAGTGCTGAGTCTGTACCCCATCACTACTGGGGATCCCTCCTAAGGCCAGAACAGCAGCAGCAGCAATTTGGTGAGGCCTGGCATTTAGCATTTGAAGGAGATCCTCTAGTTCACCTTCTTATTTTACTGAGCAGGAAACAGGCTCAGGAAGAGAAAGGGACTGCCCAGCGAGGTGGCACGGGTCTTTCAACTAGATTGGAAACTCCCCGAGACTACTTCCATCATAGCTGTGTTTATACTTTGCTTCAGGTCAAGACCAAAGTGGAGGGAGTTGGTGCATGACTTTCTGTTTGCAGATGACTGTGCACTTAATGCAGCCTCTGAAGCTGAGATGCAACAAAGTAGGGATCAATTATCTGCTGCCTGTGCATAACAAGAAAACACAGGTGCTCCATTAGCCACCACCACACCATCCATACGTGGAACCATGGGCTACAACAAATGGAGAAGTTTTGAATGCTGTGGATAAGTTCACTTACCTTGGTAGTATTTGCCAGTGATATACACATTGATGATGAGGTTGATGCATACATTGCCAAAGCTAGCTCAGTGTCTGGGAGGCTCCAAAGAAAGGTTTGGGAGAGAAGAGGTATTAGACTGACTACCAAATGGAAGGTCTGCAGAGCCGTTAGGCTGATCTCATTGTTATATGCCTGTGAAACATGGACAGCCTACAAGCACTATGCCAGGAAACTGAATCGCTTCCACTTGAATGGCAGGATAAAATACCAGACACTGAAATCCTTGCTCGAGCTGAACTGCTAAGCATTTAAACTATGCTTTAGAGACTGCAACTCTGATGGACTGGCCATGTTGTTTGAATGCGAAATGTATGCTTGCCAAAAAGACTATTTTATGGAGAACTTTCATGGGGCAGTTGATCACATGGTGGCCAGAAGAAAGGATACGAAGACACTCTCAAGGTCTCTCTCAAGAACTTTGTATTTGACTGTGCAACATGAGAGACATTGGCACAGAACCGCTTAGCATGGCTTGCCCACATAAGAAAAGGTGCTGTGCTCTATGAGCAAAGCAGAATTAAGACAGCACAGAGTAAACGCAGGATGTGCAAATTTGGGATATCCAGTCCAAATATTGAACAGACTCTCTGTGCCCAACCTGTGATAAGCAGAGCATTCTGAGCTCTCGTATTGGTCTGATCAGCCATAGTTGAACACTGAAATTTCACTTTACAATGGTGAGGTCATTATGGTCCTCTTCGAAGATGAAGGGTGACAGGCACCCACTATACTTTGCTAGCCCATAGTATTTGATCCAAAAACTATATATTGAGCACCTGCTCTGAAACAAACACTATACAATGTGCTGGGGATTCAGGATAAAAAGAAACTGCCCCTTTCCCCAAGAAGCTTAACGTCTACTAGGATAAGGATACACTATCTGCATAGATAAGGAAATACAAATTACATACAAAGTAACTGCTCTGCCCCTGACTACACAAATTCCTGTTCCTTCTAAGCCTCCTTTGCTGGATCTTCATTCAGCTCATGAACACTAACCATGGGGGACCCTCCAAAGTTCTGTGCTACTCCTTCTCCCTGTGGACTCTTTGGATTGGTGATCTCCCATAGACTCATTCAGCTCTAAGCTGAAAATTCCTAGGTCCACTTATCCAGACCCAACCTCTCCTGACCTCTGGCCGCCCATCTCTAATTCTCTTTCTTGACCTGGACGTCCTGTAGACATCTTTAACTCAACAAGGCCAAAATTGTATCCACTCTCTTTCTCCAAAAGTTCTCTCTTCTTCCTAATTTCTTTTCTCAGTTACCCAGCCTCACACCCTAGGGATCAGCTTTGCCTCATCTCTCTCACCCCCATATTCAACCTAGTCCTGTTAATTCTACATTTAAAACATTTTCTACATAAGTATATGTATACTTTTTGCATACACACATATATACATGTCTACTTATAGCTGTGTATATAAAAAACATATTCACTCCTATTACAGTAGCCTTCTGGTTGGTCCCCCTGCCTCAGTTCTGTCCCCTGGTCACACCACCCCGCAATGGTCAAAATAACCTTCCTAAAGCACAGATTTGACCACATCACTTCGGGGGCTTCCTATGACCACCCTTTACTCTTTGCTCCCATGCCTCCTGGCCGACCCCCATGCCTGGACAGTCTCCCTCCTCTGCTCTAACCACTGATTTCCCTGTCTTCCCATATTGTATCGGCTAAAAAGCCACCTCCTACAGGGGGCCTTCCCAGATTTTCCATAGTACCAGTGTCTTCCCAATAATCCCGTGAACATATCTTCTTTCATGCCCTCTCCCCATTAGACTGGGGGCTCATCTATGTGCTTTGCCTCTCTTTGTACGCCCAGGTCATAACACCCTTTCCACAACTTAGCTGGTGCATAATAAATGCTCGTAGGGACGTGGCCTCCCAGCACGCGTCCTGCTCCGGGAGCACGTGGGGGCCAGCCACGCCCCCCGTTGCCTGGGCAACCCCGCCCGATCTCCAGCGGCATCGGCGCGGGGCGATGCCGTGCTTGTGACGTCATCCACGCGCGCCCGGCCCGCTGGGGCAGGCTGTCTCCGTGACGTCATCGCCGCGCGCCGCCCGGACACCGGCTGGCTGCGGTCACGCGTGGGGGCGGGCGCCCTCGCCTCAGGCGGCTTGGGAGGTTGCGCGTGGGCTACCACCGACCGACGCCTGGCGCCATACCTGAGGGAGGGCGTGTAGGGGACCGGCCTATGCGAGCCTCACGACCACCCTGGGAGGTAGGTGCGCTTATGGCCCCCATTTTACAGATGGGGAAACTGAGGCACATGCGGGCCTGCCCAGGACCCTACAGCTAGCGGGCGGCCGAGGTGCCCCACCCGCCCCGCCCTGCCCCGCCCTCCCGTCTGTGCCCCCACAAGGGAAGCCGTCCCTGCCCCCCGGGAGCTTCCACTGCAGGAGGGGAGAGGGTTCCGCCTGGTGCGCCCCCAGGGGGTCCCCAGAGTCTAAGGGCCCAGGCAGGGTCAGGAGGACAAAGAGCGTTGCCCATCCCAGGTTCTAGGAGGGCTGGGGAAGGGGGATCAGGGACTCCCTCCCACCCTGAATGGCCCCCCAGGTGACCCCGAGCCTGGCCCTTGAAAGATTGCGAGAAGCCCAGGTGAGGCGCGGAGTGCCTTCCAGGCCTGGGGACCAGCCTGGGCAAAGGCCTGGATGGGGGAAGATGGCTGTGTTTGTCATCGGTCTGGAGGAGGACCATGACTTGCGGAGGATGACACGACTGGCGGTTGGCTTCGATCTGAGGGAGGGAGGTCCGGGCAAGGTCAGCAGCCTCACTTCTCCTCTAGAGCCATCTGGGTCCAGTGGGCCAGGATGCCGTGGGGGTTAGGAGAAACATGGACCGCGGAGTCTGGGAAGAGGCGCGTTAGTTACAAGGCTGGGGGGTCCTTGTGGGGTCCTAAAGGCATGGGGGCCTCTGGATGGCCAGGGCGGAGCGGGGCTGCCGTTCAGGGCTCTGTGTCCGTGGGTGAGCGGGTGCTTCTGTCTCAGGGTCACCATGACGACGTCCAAGCCAAAGAGAATGAAGTTTTCCGAGGAGGAGAAGTTTGTGATCCTGGAGGAGTTCAGCCTGCGGAAGGATGTTCTTGTGCCCAAGACTGGCCGCTACCGCAACACGTCGGAGCGCCAGCGAGCCTGGCAGGAGATCGCGGCAGCTGTGAATGCGCTGAGCCCCCTGGTGCAGCGCACGCCCGATGAGGTCCGCAAAAAGTGGAAGAACATGATCCTTGATGCCCGCAAGGAGCTGGCCGCCGCCAAGCACCCCCTCCTCCTCCGACGCCCCCGGGAACGCCTCTCCCACGACATCTTTGCCCTTCTCAACAAGACGGGCCCCGAACCCCCCGAGTCCCTGGATGCCGCGGGCCCTGGCTTTCGGACTAGAGGTCCCGCTGGCCCCTCGGGGCCGGCCTGCAAGGCGGAAGGCCTTCTGGACCCTATCCCCAACTCAGTGCTCCGGCCCCAGGGGGGTGGGATCGAGCCCAGCCAGGACAGGGAGGGCCTCTGTCACATAGAGGTGGGCAGAAAACTAGACTCGTGGCCTGAGGTCCCAGGGAAGAGCCTCTTGCCACCTGCAGTGGGGGTTCAGGCCCGGTTCAAGGAGGACACGCTAACTGGAGATGCCTCTGAGTATGGTGAAAAGAGGCTGCTGGACCCGCTGAAGGACTTGCCTCTGCACTGTGAGGCTGTGCCCCCGGTACACCCTGCCACGGTTGGCGGGGCAGCGTCACCGGAGGGCCCTGCAGGGGAAATGCCTCACCTCTGTGCGATGCCAGTCCCAGCAAGCCCGTCCCCAGACCCGGCTCTGACTTATAAAATTAAATGCCCCGTCAGTCCTTTGCTAGACTGGCCCTGTTTGGGAGTGAGCACGAGCCCCATCACACCCAGTGGCCGCTTGGACGCTCTGAGCACGGAAGGAATCCCCACAGCCTTACACAACAACGGTGAGCACCTTGCACTCTCTCCGGCCTTATCCAAGTCTAGTGGAGTCAGTTAGTCATGTGGTCCCATTATTGCTTGGGTTAAAAATGAGTCCCTGGGATCCTGGGGATCTTCAGGGTTATATTATAGAGGGGGAAACTGAGGCTGTGGATGTCCCAAGGTCACACTACAAAGTGTCAGAGCCTGGCCTGGAGTCTGCGCTTCTCATTCTGGTATTCCTGCCACTTCCACTTCTCATCAAGCTGTTTTGATAGAAGAGAAATGTAGAGTTAAAGACAAAAGAATAACGTCGCAGATTTGCTCCTAAATTTACAAGTTGGCCACCAGGAGATGATTTTTATTACTTTTTTTACAGCAGCGCTTTGGAAAATGGGCTGTCAGGTTGTGTAGAAATTGGGATTTCTGATGAAAATAGTATAGACTAATGACATTTTTTTAAAGAAGTTTTTAAAATTTCATTTCAAAAAAAGATTTTTTTGTTCCATACCCTTTTTTGTCACTCTAGTTGCTCAGTAGAGAGAATCAGTTTTCATGTAGTCCAGACTCAAGGCCATATTTGGGGAGAAGATGTGACATTTTAATCAATTCCCAATTAGCATGAGCTCCCTCCTCATTGGTTCTGCCAGTCAACCTGTCTTTGATCCTGGCATTGTCTGGGGAATGTCCTGGCCCTGACACTTTGCAGCTCTGTGACCCAGCCAGAGTAATCTATTCAGTTCCGTCATCAGGAAGAGTATGATAGAACTCTGATACCACGGGGGAATTTGGCACCAGCCACATGACCAGACCCAGTGAGCCTTGGCCTTGCTTTAGAAGGAGCCTCCATGGGAGTGGGTGCCCCAGGGGTCTTTATCAGTGATTTGAGTGGAGGCAGACACGGCATGCTATTTAACCCATCTTTATGCCAAAGCCAGGAGAGAAGAACTTCCTGGGTGATGGTCAGGATCAAAAAGGATCTCCGTGGGCTAAGGAATGGGGAAAAGGAAAGGGACTGAGCACCTACATAGCACCAAGTGTGTACCAGGCACTGGGCTAGGCACTTTACAAAGATTATCTCAAGGCTTGTGGTGCTTGGCCCCCCAGGGCAGAACATGAAAGGGGCTGGCCAGGGCAGGGAGGGGCCTTAGAGGCCTCTGGTCATCGGGTGTTAGTTGTTTTTCAGTTGTGTCCGACTCTTCATCATCCCATTGGGGGTTTTCTTTACCAAACAGGGTAAAGTGACCATCCTAGGGTCACACTGCTAGTGTCTGAGGCTGGATTTGAACTCAGGAAGATGTAGTGCTCTATGTGCTATGACACCCCCTAACTGCCCCTGCATCTTCTTTCCTGCCCTCCTGTGATCCATGGGTTCCTAGAGTGGACAATACTGCCATAATGGGCCCTGAACACAATCCAGGAGGGCAGTAGTAGCCTCGGGTGCAGTTGGAGGGCATTGAATAAAAATATGGGAGAGGTAGAAGAATAAGAGAATTTTGAAAAGCCGTTAATACATGTTTCATCTGTTGTGTAATAGAGCTAAAGTCGTAGTGATGATGTTATTTTCCAAATAAACACACAAAATGCAAGTTGTTATAACCCATGAACGGTCAAGTCCACCAACAGGTCTTAACAAGCAAGTATTGGCAGGTGCGCTGTCAAGAAGTCCAGTATGTATCAGCAGGAATGTGTGCATGTAATGACTTGTTTGCATTATGATACTGGATATATGATGTAATATTGCATCATCAAAATTTCAGTGCAGAAGAAACCCCCACAACTTTACAATAAATTATTAAATTGAAGGTGCATCTTTTAAAAAATATTTTAGATTTTTTTTTGAAATGACATGAATTTAAAAAAAAAAAAACTATTAAGAGGTTAAAGAAAGTAGATTTCTAGGGGCGTGCTGAGTAATTTTTTTTTTTTAAAGGGACAGTGGGCCAAAAAAATTTGGGAACCTCCACTCTATCAACACAAGGGGCTATTTCATGTGCCCTGACCAGTTCAGTGTCTCCATGTGAGTCTTTAGGAATCACTGCCCACTGTCTGCTGCACCCATGTCCATGGTGGCAGCTGTCAGGCTGGTGTATTTCAGAATCAGGGAACGGAGCTGAATGAGGAAAGGACTTTATTGATCCCTCACCTAGTCTGGCCCATACATGAAGGGAAGGAAGTTCTGCCATTACACAGCTCTGATCCATGGTCCAGCCACCTCCCTCAGGACCTCCCACCCCATTATGGCACAGGTGGGATTGTGAGGGGGTATTTCCTGACATCCAGACTAATTGGCCTCTTTACTACTGCCTGCCCACCAGCCAAACACGATGTACCCAGTTCCTTCAACTAATGCTTTCCTGAGGCAAACCCCAGGTGCTTCTGGATCCCGGCTGCCCACTCTGAATTCTTCAGCTTTTCAGTACTCTTAAACAAGAGTGCCCAGAGCAGAGCAAGGCCCTCTAACGAGGGCTGTCATAGCAGAGACAATCACTTTCCTGTTCCTGGGAGCCTGTCCTCTCTTCAGTAGCCCAAGACTGAATGAGTTTTTTGACCTCCACATTACCATACAGACTGATAGAATTTACAGTCCACCAAAACCCCAGATCAAGGGATCTCTCAATCTGTAAACATGTATTAAGTGCCTACTATGTGCAGGTTACCGCACTAACCCCTAGGGATACAAAAAGAAACAAAATACAGTCCCTGCCCTCAGGGAGATTCTGACCTAAGGGGCATGTGGGGGAGACCACATGCAAACAAAGCAAGCTATATACAGGATAAATAGAAAATAATTAAGTGGGGAGGGTGATTGGAGAAGGCATCCTTCCTGTAGAAGGTAAGGTTTTAGTTGGGACTTAAAGGAAACCAGAGAGGTCCGTGTTCCAGGCATGGGGAATGCCCAGAGCTGAGAAATGGAGGGTCTTGTCTGTGAAACAGCCAGGAGGTGGAGGTCACTGGACCAAAGAGTACATATAGGGGAGTAAGATGTAAAGATACTTGAAAGGGAGGAGGGGCTAGCTCATGAAGGGCTTTGAATGCCAACCAGAGCACTTTGTATTTGCCCCTGGAGGAATGCGGGGTGAGGAGTGGGGCATGATGACATGATCAGATCTGTGTGCTTTAGGAAAATCACTTTGGTGGCTAAACAATGGTTTGGAATGGGAAGAGACTTGAGACAGACACAGCCACCAGCAGCCACTGCCATAGTCCAGGTGTGATGCGATGAGGGCCTGCCCCAGGGTAGGAGCAGTGGTAGAGAAGAGAAGGGGGCATATTCAGGAGTTGGTGCTTAGGTGACATTGACAGGCCTTGGCACCAGTTTGGATGTGCGGAGGGACAGGTGTCAGAGATAGTGAGGGGTCCAAGATGATGCCTAGGGTGTGAGTCTGGGGGCTAGGGATGGTGGTACTCTCCATAGTAATAGGGAAGGTTGGAGGAGGGGAAAGATAATGAGTTCCATTTTGGATGTGTTGAGTTTAAGATATCTTCTTCAGTCGTGTCTGACCCTATGACCCCTGAATCACAATACACCTGGGCCCTTCTGTCCTCCACTGTCTCCCTGTGTCTATCCAAACTCATGTTCATTGCTTCCCTGAAACCTTTCTATCTCATCCTCTGCCATCCCCTTCTCCTTTTACTTTCATTCTTTCCCAGCATCAGGTCCCATCTTCTCATGATGTGGCCAAAGTATTTAAGCTTTGGCTTCAGTAGTGAATAGCCTGCATTAATTTCTTTTACATATTGACTGATCAGTGAGTTCTGTGGTGCTCAGCTCTCCTTACAGTTGAACTTACAGACATACATTGCTAATGGATAAACCATCACTTGGACTATAGAGACCTTGGTGGGCAAGGTGAGGCCTCTGCTTTTTCATATGCTGTCCAGATTTGCTGTGGCTTTCTTTCCAAGTACAGGCCTCCTTTCATCTAATGATGGCAGTCTCCATCAGTGACTTTTGAGCCCAGGAATATAAAACCTGACCCTGCTTTCATTTCTTCTCCCCGTTTTCCAGGAAGTGATGAGGCCATTTGCCAAGATCTTAGTGTTTTGGTTTTTTTGATGTTAAGCTTCAAGCTAGCTTTTCCACTCTCCTCTTTCCCCCTCATCAAGAAGCTTCTTAACTCCTCTTCACTTTCTGCCATCAGAGCGGTATCATCTGTATCCCATCCACCTTCATTCTGCCCTTTGATTCATCCAGCCTAGTATTTCACATGATGTACTTTGCATATAAGTTAAATAAATAAGCAACAGTATATAGCCTTGTCATACTCCTTTTCCCGTCTTAAACCAATCAGTCATTCCATGTTTGGTTCTGTTACTTCTTGGCCCACATACAGGCTCCTCAGGAGACAGGTAAGATGATCTGGTTCTCCCATCTCTCTGAGGGCTTGCCACATTTTGGTGTTATCCACAATCAAAGGTTTTAGTGTTGTCAATGACACAGAAATAGATGTTCTTCTGGAATTCCCTTGCTTTCTCCATCAAACAGGGAATGTTGACAAGTTGGTCTCTGGTTCCTCTGCCTCTGAAAATCAGCCCACTCTTCTAGTAATTCTTGGTTCACATATTGCTGAAGTCTAGCATGCAGGATCTTAAGCATAACCTTGCTGAGCTGTGAAATGAACACAGTTGTTTGGTAATTTGAACATTCCTTGGCATTGCCCTTCTTTAGGATTGGGATCTATCCAATGGCCACTGTTGAGGCTTCCAAATTTGCTGCATATGGAGTGCAGCACTTTAACAGCATCATCTTTTAGAGTATTAAACAGCTCAGCTGGAATTCCATCACCTCCACCAGCCTGACTGTGGTTGTGTTTGTCCTTTGTTCTTGAAGAGGACCATGACATCAGGGAAATGATGACACAACTTGCAGTTGACTTGGATTTGAGTAAAGGAGGGCTGTGCAAGGTCACCAGCCTCACTTTCTCCTCCTGAGCCATCTGGGTACAGTGACCAGATATTCATCAGGATGGCTGGAAATGGCCCAGGATGCAATGGAAGAACCTGACCCTTTCAGGCTAAGGTCCTGTAACATTCTCACTTGGAGTGAAATACACACATTCAGTGAATAGGCCTCTTTAAGAAATGCATCACGGGATGGCCCCTTTAATTAAAAAAAAAGTGTTTGTTTTGATCGTTAACAACGTTCCCTGAGGTTCTCTGGGCGTCCTTCTCCAGGATGTCTGGCTCTATCTAGATCTAAAACTATACCTCTGTGGTTATCTGATGTGAAGATCTTTCTTGTTCTAGGTACACTCCCCACCTCTTTTATTTCTGTTACATTCCTCCCATTTTTGTTTTTATCTGGCCCATTTTTCCATGAAACATTCCCGTGATATCTCTAGTTTGCTTGATGAGATCTCTTGTCTTTCCCATTCTGTTGTTTTCTTCTGTTTCTTTGCATTTGTCATTTAAGAAAACCTTATGATCTCTCCTTGCTATTCTCTGGAATTCTGTATTCAGCTGGATATTCCTTTCCCTTCCCCCATTCCTTTTTCCCTTTCCCCTTCCCTTTTCCTTTTCCTTCTTTCCTCAGTTTTTTGTGAAGCCTCATCAGATGCCATTTTGCTTTCTTGCCCTTCTTTCCTTTGGGATATTTCTTGTTGCTGCCTCCCTCTGTCCATAGTTCTTCCATCATTCTATCTACTAGATCTATTCCCTTAAATTCATTCATGGCTCCCACTTCATACTTATAAAGGATGGCATGTAGGTCACACCAGTGTGATCTGATGGTTCTCCTACTTTCTTCAATTCCAGTCTGAATTTTGCAATAAGGAGCTCATGATCTGGGTCTTGTTGTAATTGATTATCTAGCTTCTCCCCTTCTGGCTGCAAAGTCTATCATCAGTCTGATTTCTACATTGGCCACCTGGTGATGTCCATTGTAGAGTCACCTTTTGGGTTGTTGAAAGAGTGTTTGCTGTGACTAATGATCTTGACAAAACTCTAGTAGCCTCTACCTTGCTTCATTTTGTACTCCAGGACAAGGGTTAAGCTCTCTACTAGTCATCCAGTGTAAAATGTCCAAAAGATGGTTGGAGATGAGAGATTGGATGTCAGTAGAGAGCTTGGATCAAGATAGACAGATTTACGAATTATCAGCACAGAGATGGTTGTTAAATCCCTGGGAGGTGATTTGATCAGGATGTGAAGTAGTGTAGGAGGAGAAGAGAAGAGGGTGCAGGACAGAGTCCTGAGGGTGTGACCTGGAGGAGGATCCAGCAAAGGGGTCAGAGAGGGAGCAGGAGAGCTAGGAGAGAGGGAGTCCTGCACTCTCAAGCAGGAGAGAGTGATGCAGGGAGGCCAAAGAGGAGGCTCTGGCCCCTTAGAAGTAATAGAGCCATTATGGAGGAATGGTGATGTGGGAAGCTGGAATTGGAAGACTTGAGGAGAGGGAGTGAGGACTTTTCCAGGAGTTTGGCAATAGAGATGTCCCCAAGGGCCAGGCTGGAGATTTCTTTGTTCAATTTCATCTTCCATCCTGACCAGGATCACTATCATTGGTCTCAGTACTGTGGACAGCTCTGATCTTTGCCCTGAGGGAGTGGGGGGAGCTATGGATCGCCAAGGAAGAGAAAAGGGATTTCAGGTGAAGGAGGCCTGAGCAGAAGCACTGAAGCAAGAATGAGATTGTAGTATTTAGGTTCCGGCCTCTCACCGGTGCATGAAAAAACAGGCCCGTGAGGAGCGACTTACCCTGTGTCACAAAACCACAAGCAAAAACCCTTTATTAAATAAATACCTCCCACGTCCCCAGCATACAAAGATAAAAAGAGGTTTATAGATGCCTGTGGGAGGCATAATTCACACAACAGAGATGTGATATGGGCAGAGGGAGACTCCAGGGCACTCTGAGGGCAGAGGCAGTAAGTGGCCGGATGGTCTCAATGGTCTGTCCCCTACCCCATCAGACTGACTCCTGTCTTCCTGGGTAACCCATAATCCAAACCTGGCACTGCGCACAGCAGCAGTTCCTCCTCATGGTGACTTCTTCCTGGAGCTTCTGCAGGGATGGTCCTGGGGTCATGACCTTGATCCCCATTCCCCCATTCCCCACCCCCACAAGTCAGTGAGTGATTCTGCCCCCCCCCCCCAGAGTATACCTTGACCTCCTGGCTTGGGCTTGAGAATGGGGCAGAGGGGAGTTGGTGAGAAAGGGCAGAGTTCAGGCACAGGCCCATGGTCTTGCCTTCTGATACAGAGAACAGCAGCTCCCACATCAGAAAACCTTGGCCACTTTCTTTGTGTAACTTAGCACCAGGTAGTTTGGGATTGATCTTTAAGCCACAGGCTAAAGGCAGAGCTGGGATGGCCAGTGTAACTTGGCAGAGATAGTGGATGTCTGAGCTGGCAGGGGCCCAACCCATGACCTCATGCCCATGTTGGTGATCCCGCCTCAGCCCTCATCCTTCCTCACTTCCCTGATAATGGACATCCCTGATTTCCTTTCTGCAGGGTTGACCACCTCTTAAGTCTCCTTCCTGCTGAATGTGAGTGTATTTTCCAGAGTTCTATCTGGGGCCCTCCTCCCTGTCTTCTCGATCCTGGTGCACTGGCACATCTCCCATCCTCTCCCTTGAGATCTCAGGTCTTTTGTCCTGCCAGCCAAAGCTCATGTCTCAGAGCAGCCCCATCACTTGCTCCCTACCTGCCTGGCCAGCCTGCCGTGCTCATGGCTATCGGCCTTAACTGCTCTAGCACAAAGAGCCCTTATCTTCCTCCCCCTCCGCTCCCCTACTGTGCTAGCCCCAGAACAAGAGCAAGCACAACTGCCTTTGGCCTAGACATGGGGAAGGAAGATTTGGCATTTCAGCGTTGCCACAGTGGCTGAGGATAGCTGTGAAAAACCTTCCCCTTCTTCCACCCCCTGGGTCAGGCTGGCAGCACCGGCACCCAGGGTGGGAAGGATGAAGGCACCCTAGGGTGATGAGGTGGGGGGATGAGGAGAGAGGTTCTGAGAGAACCAGGATCAGAGGTCTTCCCCTTGGCTCCCCCAAGGACAGGGAGGAAGAAGTAGCCAGGAAGGAGGGAGGGGAAGGAAGGGGCTCCTGTGACCTCAGGCAGACTGAGACCTTGAGCGAGGGAGGAAGAGCCTCAAAGGGCCATGGGAGAAAGAACAGTGTGTGCAGAGGCCCTGCGTGGGCTGCTGCTGCTTATTATCTCAGTGTGACCTCAGAAAATAACAGATTTCATTGTGCCTCAGTTTCTTTATCTGTGAAATGGGAGGCTTAGCCTAGCTGATATCTAGGTCCCTTAGGGTACAGGCTGAATTAGCAGCTGTCCAGCTTGGAACTCAGGCCTTGGTCTGGGGCAGCTTCTCACAGGCAGGCAGGCAATGCTTTCTTGGGAACAGGCCCAAAGGAGTGAGGTCAGGAAGCCAGGTCCTGAATCTGAGTCTCTGAACTACCATGCTCGCATTCCAAGGAGAGGCTGTTGCAGGACATGTTAGTGTGTATTCTAAACGCTGATGTACATGTGAACAAAAATGGATACTAAGAGGAGAGTGTGGAAAGTCAGAGAAGGAAGGTTAGAACTCCTTCCCTACAGATCCAGGTGTGATGGTACACACCTGTAATACCTGCTGTGGGAGCTGGGGCCAATTAGGGAATCTGAGTGTGGGGGTCTGCACAGGAGGGGCACTGAGGGAGCTGGCCCAGGCCAGAAACAGGGACTTCCTGTCCATCAGCAGTGGGACCAGGCCTGTGAATGGCTGGTGTCCTGCCAGCATGGTCAAGGTTGGAAGACTTCCTCTATTTAAAAAAAAAAAAGAAAGAAAAGAAAGAAATATAATCAGATGTTGTCTGAGCTTGAAAGATGAGTTAAAAGGCGCCTTAGGATCTAGAATGTCAGAGCTACAGTAGAAGGGATTTGGACACAGAATTTAGCTTGTCAGAGCTGGGAGAGGCCCTAGAACAAGGAATGTTAGGGATGGGAGGGGCCTTAGAACAGGGGATGGGTATTAGAATAGTGTCACAGCTGAGCGATAAGCCTGGGAACCATGTCTAGTCAGGTGAAAGAACTGAGGGTTTTGTAGCAGTGTGTAGAAATTGCAAAAAGACATTTCCCCCCCAGTGAGAGCTGTCCAGAAGTGTGATAGCTGGCAAGTTCCTTCCCCTTCACCAGTGGTTTCTAAGCAGATGGGTAGATTACCCTGGTGCTGGGCACTGTAAAGGAGATTTCATGTTGAGATGTAAATTGGAGTGGATGCCTCCTGTTCAGAGATGCTGGGATTCTTTGGCATGTACAGCACTGTCCCTGCTCTGCTTTGAGCCACTCATAGCCTTCTGGATGGGATCAGGCATGCAGCAAGATTAATTGGTATTAACACAGAGGAAAGTTCTTAGAGAAAAGTGTGATTGAGTCTGCTCGGCCTCGAGAAGATCCAGGACAAGTCAGGGCCTTCCTGTTTGGCCTGGGCTGGCCCGGGGTGAAGGCAGCTTCGGGCCCACGGCAGGAGGCTGAATCTCAGCAGAGGGCCTGCTCCCATCCATGGCAGCCACCACTCTTTCATCCTATTGGCAAACATTATATCCTGACTCCTTGCTGAGCCTCATACTAAATCCTCTCAGCACCACCCAGTCTTAGAGAGACACCTGACACACTGAGAGGTCACTCTGCACCCCCACCTTTCAGTGATAGTGGTCATCAGTAAGCATTCATATTCATTAAGCACCTACTCTGTGCCGTGCACTAGGCTGGGTGCTGGTGATACTAGGACAAAGAATGAACCCTTTCATTTTACAAATGAGGAAACCAAGTCCTAGAGAGGGGAGGGACTGCAGGGCCTCCCCGAGGGCACAGGAGTCTCCTGTCCATACGGAGATCAGTAATGGAGTCAGAGGGGAGCTCTAGTCTGCTTGTTAGACCCATAATTTGTAGAGTAAGATCTGGGACTGCTGCCCAAAAAGTGGCCATCAGTGAGCTCTGAAGAAAGGAGGGAGGGCCGGCCACACATCAGCCCTGGAGGCCACAGGACTCCTTTGTCTCCCCCACCCCCACCCTGACCTCAGCCTGGGCCTTTCCCTGATTGGCCAACACTTAAAGCAGGCCCGTGGGGATGCTTGCCTGGGCAGGAGCCTGCATCCTCACTCCTGGGCCTTGGTGGCCTTGGTTGGTGAGAAGGCCATTTGCTACCCTTCTATGTAAGAGTTACATCCTTTCTACCTGCCCAGGAACTGGTCATCTTGAGCCTGTCACCTTCTGGAGCTTCAAGTTACTGACGAACTGGTAAAGTGAGGCCATTGGGACCCTAGATTTAGAGTTGGAAGGGATCCCAGAGTCTATCTCCAAAGCTGACATTTTATAGAAAAGGAAACCAAGGCCCAGGGTGGGGAAGGGATCTGCCCAAGATAACACAGTGAGGGTGAGTGACTCCAAGGACAGTGTTTATTCCACTGTACCATCCTGCCTTTTTGACTAGTGGCAGGAGGAAGAGCCCTGGAGCTGGGATTTGAAGCCAGATTCTCCAGTGCCAGGTATAGTGCTGCCACTGGGCCTCAGATCCAAGCAGAGGCCAAGTGGTTTTCCAGTCTAGGTGCCCTGTCCCCCTGTCCCATATAGGCTTGCCAGGCCTCCTTTCCCTCTCTAACTTACTTGTCTTTTCTTCTCCTCTCCTATTGTTCTCCTTCAGTGAGTGCCTCACTGGTGACTGCGGAGGAGGACTTGCTGCCAGACCCCCGGCCCAGTGAGGAGGGGCTCCCCGAGAAGGATACTGGGGAACTGGCCAAGCAGAGCCGCCTCCAGACAGAGATATTGGAGCTGCAGAAGGAGACGCTGCAGCTGCAGAAGGAGAAGATTCTCCTGGAAAAGGAGAAACTCGTTCTGGAGATTGTCAAGCTGCGGCGGGAGCTGGGCACCTGAGCTGCCTGCCCCTGCCTGCCTGTTGCCCACAGTCTGAATTCCTGGGGAGAAGATCCTGGAGCCCACCCACCTGCCCATGCCCAGAGGCTTTCTCCTTCACAGTGCCTGTGTGGGCCTCCCAGACTGAGCCACTCAGGCCAAGTGCCACCTCCTCTGATGTCTCTCAGCAGTTCTACCCCGACTCTGGGCCAGGGGGCAGGCTCCCTGTGGCCTGCTTCTGGAAGCCCTTGGAGTCCTGTTGAGTTGGACTGGGAAGGGTGTTCAAGGCTCCTAGCCCAGACTTTGCCCCTCGGAGCACTGCCTGGGCTATGTGGGGTCAGAAACCTGAAGCAAGCACTCAGAGCCCCTCAGCAGGTCCCAGAGTGGGAGTGAGGGCATATGGCCTAGGCTCCCAGCCAGCCTCTCCCCGGGCTCAGGAGGTTCAGAGTTTGGGACAGGCCCTTCCACTGGCTGGAGGTCAAATCAACAAGGACATACTTCTCAGGCCCCATCTGTGTGCTCAGAGGATGGGACCATGGATCCTTGTGCCAGAGGCCCTGGCCTATTTGTTCTCTGCTGTCAAAAGAGTAAAAGCATCCAGGCTCCTTATCATTGGGTCTGCCTCCTTTTTGTATGGGAGGAACACTGTTGGACAGCCCTGGCAAGTCCTCCGTGGGATGCCTGTCTGTCCACCCAGAAAAATCACCCAAGCTCCCTGCCCAGGAAGAGATAACTGTGAACCCAGGCCCCTGTGGGCCAGAGAGAGGAGGGGAGGAGGTGGGGCCCAGCACACTCCCTTGTGTCTGTACAGACCCTGGCCTTCAGCTTCCTTGCTTTTATCTTATCTGCTCATCCTGGTCTCTGAGAAACCTGGAGGGCTGGAGGCAGGCGCTGTTCTGGAGCTTGGTCTGCCCTGTGCTCTAAGCATCTCCAGCATGGGCCTTTGGGGGCCTCAGCCCACCTGTTCTTTTGGAGGGGATGCCGAAGGTAGGCATAATCCGGGAATAAACTGCAGGTCACGTGGAAGCTGCCTAGGAGACCCTGGTGAGGAGGCCTGCCAGGAGGAGCTCCCTAGAACCCGGGCAAATGCTGAGGTTCAGGGGGGCAGCCTCTGCCTCTCCCCCAGCCTCCAGGGTGTGTAATCTGGATGAAGCGCACATCTCCGAGGCTTCTGGCCACTAGCAAGAAAGGTCCCATTTCCCCCCCCTCACTGACCAGAGGCCTGCCATAGATACTGACTGGCTGTGAGACCTTCAGCCAGTCACCTCACCTCTGCCTCAGTTTCCTGTTTATAAAATGGGGTTCCTAATAGCCTCTGCCTCCCAGGGTAGTTGTAAGGATCTGGTTGTAAAGCTCTTTCTTTGCAGACTTTAAAGTGCATTTGCTGTTTGAAATATCCAGGCCAGCCCCACCCCCCCAATCCTTCCAAACGAAATTCTTTTATAGCCCAACATTTTACCCTGAGTGTTAGAAGCTGATAATGGCTCCATAAATACCTTCCTGAGCCTACAGCCCCTAGGACTGGCTTTAGCCTCTGGGATGATTCCCTTCCCCTCCTAGATGTCTCCAAGTGTGCTGGGGGTGGGGGTGGGGGCAGATTAGCTCTAACCTCTGCTTTGGTTCTAAGGCCCCTCCCAACCTTGGCATTCTCTGTTCTGGGGCCCCTCCCAGCTCCAGTGAAGTGGACATCCAATGAATTTTTAAGAACTGGATGTTTTCCTTCCATGAGACTGCTCCTCATAAATTGGAGGCACATGACATCCACATCCTGTCTCCGCATTTCTTTTCTGGTTCTGTGGAACAAGGCCCCTCTCAGAAGGACAGATGGGCAGAGTTGGAGTCTTCCCCTCAAGGGCGCTAGGTGATCCAGAGAAGGGACTCTCAGCTTAAAACTGAGGAGTTCTTTAACTAATAGATGGGCAAACAGCAAATATTTAATATGCACCTACTATGTGCCAGGCACTAGGGGCTCCCGAAGCAGCCTTAGGGAGCTGAGCTGGGGAGGGGAGGGGAGACACCGTGTACAGGAGGACCTTTGAAGTTCTAGATGAGTCAAGTCCCTCTGCCAGTGCAGGACTTGGCCCTGGATCACACAGCTGCTATGAAGGAAGGGGTTTGAAATTCTCTCCTGGGACTTGGCTCCCAGGCCACCGGACCACACAGGCATGTACTATGTAATTGTAATTATGAAGGTAATTTCAGAGGTGGGGAAGGAGAGAAGGAACTGAGCCCCGGGACCCAGCAATGGCCTCACAGGAGCTGAGCTCAAGGGAGGGAAATGGTGGAGGGGAGGCAGTGCATTCTGTGCAGGGGTAATGTGCGGGTGCACGCGCGCGCACCCCCCCCTCCCCCCAGGTTGGGCCTTCCTCTCTTAACATTTGTCTATGGCGAAATCTTTCCCTTCAGAGGCCAACTAGGGCCTTCCTTGATTCCTCTAAGTGGGAGCCCATTTGCCTTCTAAAAATAATACCCAGGGTGCCTGCTTTACAAGTGACGAAGCCCTTTCCTCTCTGCACAGTGAGAAGCGTCACTGGTCATGCAGTTTGGGTACCACCTCCAACTCTCCATGGCCCCATTTGTCCATGGGGTTTTCTTGGCAGGCATACTGGACTGGCTTACCATTTCCTTCTCTAGTGTGTACCCATTTTATAGATGGGAAACTGGGGCAAATAAGGATTAAGTGACTTGCCCAGGGTCACACAGCTAGTGTCAGACTGGATTTGAACTCAGATCGTCCTAACCCCAGGCCTTGTGCTCTGATGGAGCTACTTGCTTAACCTGGTGAGTCATTGGTATTAGACCTCTCCAAGGTCCCCTCCCAGCTCCAGATCTATTCTGGAACAAGGATTGTTGTCCCCAGCTTAGAGAAGAGGAAACTGAGTTCCCCAAGGCTAGCGTCAGAGCAGTTCTTTGGACTCCGGGTCTTTTCTTTTTGTATTTTAGAGGCTAGCCTTTATTCCACCCCACAGAACATGTAGAAGGGATGAGAGGGCTTGCAGGACCAGGTACCAAACAACATGCCCTGCGTCTCCCTTGGAAGGAACTAGACTGGGAACAGGGGAGGGGGCCATCAGGGCAGCCCCTTGACATTCAGGCAAGATGCTGCCTTTTGGTCCTTCCCAAGGACCTTGTGCCTTTCTTACTCCTAGAAGTCAAAAGCTGATTGCCCTCCCTAACTTCATGTCCTGGACCATGCCTCCCCCCAAAATTTCTGTTTTACCTGAAGTTCTCGTTGGCATGGTTGTGTCATTCATTCAGACGGCATTAGGCTCTTCCCTCCCCTGAGTGTCCTTAGAGAGAGGGCCTGGACTTGTTTCAACGTCACATCTTCAGGCTTAGCACAGAAGTGGGCACACAGTAGGTACGCACTGGCAAGTGTCTGTAGATTTGAAATGTTTCAGCATAGGCTTGTGCCACCTCTTGTCAGGGACAGTAGGATTCGAGATTGATAGCCCAAAGGGACCTTGAAGACCTAGTCTGACCACATTTTACACGAGGAGCCTGAAGCCCAGGCATGGGGATCGTATGTGCCTAGACTCACACAGATCAGTTAAGTGAAGAACCAGGGGTAGAACACAGGTCCTCTGAATCTAGAGCCACATCTGTCAGTCAATAAACATTTATTAAAGTACCTACTGTGTGAC
Organism: Bettongia penicillata ogilbyi; assembly: GCA_023548195.1. Taxonomy (NCBI): domain Eukaryota; kingdom Metazoa; phylum Chordata; class Mammalia; order Diprotodontia; family Potoroidae; genus Bettongia; species Bettongia penicillata. The sequence goes on along the minus strand of JAJHZJ010000154.1, from coordinate 4,531,527 downwards.
AGGAGGGCAGCAAAATGCCTCAGTGGATAGACTGCCAGGCCTGGACTCAGGAAGCCCAATTTCAAATCTGACTTCAGACACTTCCTAGCTATGTTACCCTGGACAAGTCACTTCACCCTCTGTACCTCAGTTTCCTCATGGGTCATAGGAGCTTGATAAGGAAATGGCAAGCCACTCTAAGTATCTTTGCCAAGCAGACCCCAAATGGGGTTAGTCAGACATGACTGAAAAGCACTACACAATGTGCTAGCCACTGCACAAAGTGCTTGGCATACAAGCAGTATTTCCTCCACCAAACCCCACTTCTCCCTGGGCGTGTGCACAGGAGACAATCCAGGAGGGAGCCACAGACCTAACCCTGCTGGAGCCACTTACCACCCCCAACTAGAGCATGCCTAAGGTCCTGTTCCCACTCCCTCTACGAGGTGCCCCATGGGCTGAGCCGGATGCCCTGCTGGCATGGCTAGCGTTCCCGGGGTTACAAAGGCAAGTCTGGAGCCAGAGTCTCAGAGCTGGAAGCAGCCTTGGTCTCTGCAGTCCTGCTGCCTGGCACCAAGGAGGATCATGGGAGTAAGTGGTTTATGATGGAGATCGAGTTGCACAAGGATCCTCCTACTGTGGAGAACTCACCTCTTAAAGACTGTGCTTTCGGGTTAGTTTGAATCATTGGAGAGACTATTTCATCGTATCGAGTCTAAATCAGCCTTGGCAACTGTTTCCCCTGGTCCTATCCTCTGGAGTCCACGCATCTCACCAACAGCCTCATGCTCCCTGAGCCTTCTTCAGGTTCAATGTTCCCCCTTCATCGGAGGGCCCTCCCACAGCATGGACCCCAGCCATTTCCTGCGCTGCTTGGCCCCGCCTGGTATTCAGCCCTTCCTAGTGGGTAGCTCGGCCCCAGCCCCCCAGGACAAGGTTCACCCTGCTCCTCGGTTTCCTCCCATGTCTGTTCCACTCTCTCCTGGGCTGGAGAAAGCCAAAACTTGGCAACCTCCCCAGGGTGTAACATTCAAGGCCTGCTGGACTGCCATTTTTCTATAGCACTTAAATCCAAAGCCACTTTTCCTCAGAAAAGTCTGTCAAATCAATTGATCTTTAAGCACCTACTGTATACCAGGCACTGGACTAAGTGCTGGTGATACAAAGACAAACAGATATCCTTGCTCAGGGAGGTCACATTCCATTGGGAAGAGGGTGTACCCTCATCTGTACTTGAGGAAGCACCTCAGAGTGCCCCATCGAGGGCCCAACCCACTGTCCCAGGTTGCCTCTACTTCTCCAGCTGTTCCTGGACTCACCAAGTTCCTGGGTGAGCTCCCGCTATCCATGCTGGGCTCATCCTCAACCCCCCTGCGCTTTTTGCCAGTCTCATCCCCATTCTGAGCCTCAGTCCGCTTCTCTAGAAAATGAGAGGGTTGCACTCCATCCATCTCTAGGCTTGAAGACCCTCCAGTTCTGACTCCTAGAATCTCTTTGTTAGCCCTGATGCTCTGGTCCTGCCTTAGCCAAGAATCCTCTGGTGCCTACCTCAGGGATCCCGAAGATAGGAAAGTCAAAGGTCTGGTAAGAAAGGTCACTGACCTTGGGCCACACTGCCCAGCCTCCAGACCCCCCTTTACATCTCACAAAGACAAAATGGCCATTGACACCAGTTTCCGGTTTATTCTGTCATCTGGGTGTGGTTGGAAAACCTGAGAGAGCATCAGGAAGTGGACTTGGGGTTGTAGGTCCAGGCCCCATTGTAGAGACTGGGGATGCAATCTGCTTCCCCCTTCTCCCCGTACCACACACAGACCTTGGTCCCATGACATATTGTTCGAGCTGGCCCCCACCAACCCAGAGTGATGGGGACTCCCACAGGCCCAAGGTAAGGGCACCGATGGCTTTGGGGGCCATCCAGTGAGGCTGGACCCCCAGAGGCAGCTTTGGTGTGTGGAGTGGCGAGGTGAGGGGCTGGGATATCTCTTCTCTGTCTCCTGAGCAAGGCCCAGGAAAAGAGAAGGATTTGGTCCTGGGGAGTGTCCCCAACCACCACCAGGCGCAGAAACTCAGGTGGGGGGTCCCCCATCTCCCTGGGGGAAATCCCCTGCCTCCTCCCCAGCGAGGCCTGTAGCTTAAAAGGCACGGGGTTATTGGTGGTTGTGGTAAATGGGGGTAGAGCCGGCAGTGGACACACACACACACACACACACACTAGATGGACACAAGGATACACACAAAACATGGAACGCAGAATACAGACACAACATAGAAAACACAGGACAAGATCTGTTTGGCACAAATCACACTGGAATCAGAAGAGCCTGGGGGCAGAGGGGGGAGCTTGACCCTGCCCTAGGATCTCAGAAGATAGGTGGGGCCTGAGGGGGGGAGGCCAAAGGGGTGGTGCATAAAGGCTGGCCCAGCCAAGCCTCTGCTCTACTCACAGTGGGGGTGGGAGGGCCAGGGAAGCCTAGACTCACAGTCCCCCATCTGCCATGGGCCCTGGCACCCAGGAGCAGGGATGGGGCTCTTGGGGATAGGTTGGGCGGGGGGGCCTGAAGGCCCACCCCAACACAGCACTGGTCTCTCCTCCACCCGCTGGCCTCTCCTCCGCCTGCTGCTCTCTCCTCCGCGGCTCCTTGGCCTCAGGGCTGAGCAGCAGCAGCCCTGCTTCAGTCTGTCTTCCACACTCTGTTGAGAAGTTTGACTACTTCATCGTAGATGACGAAGACGATGGCCACGTCCAAGCAGACCCGGCCCAGGCGGGGCACCGTGCCTTTGTAGAAGCTGGAAGCCAGGAGGAAGAGGAGGCCAGGTGAGTGGGGGCCTCTTCCCCTCCCTCCCCAGCAGCCTCGGGGGCCCCAACTCACGCCTTGAGCCCCTCATGCTTCATGATCTGGTAGCCGCAGTCCCACGTACTCTTGTACTTATGTGCTTCCAAGCCCTGTAAGGGGAAAGAAGGAGGCCTTAGAGAGCCCACAGAGGCCAGGACTGCCTAACCTGCATTTAGGTTTTCAAAAATATTTGGATCATTGTTATTTTCATACACTTTGAAATCTTTTGTGTTTTATTTTTTGCATTTATCTTTTTTTGAGGCAATTGGGATTAAGTGACTTGCCCAAGGTCACACAGCTAGTGAGTTTCTGAGGCTAGACTTGAACTCAGGCCTTCCTGACTCCAGGACTGTTGCTCTGTCCACTGCACCACCTTATTCCATGCATTTAAACTTAACCCTGGCATAGAGAAGGTATTGACTAAATGCTCTGCCAGACAGGGGTTCTTGACACCCACAAAAGCTCTTATAGAGGAAGAAAGTAAGGCACAGAGGGATAACAGGTCCAATGGGGAGAGCGCTGAGGGACCTTCACCACCTCAAGAAACCTGCTTAGGCCCCCTGGCTGGGGAGTGGCAGGATGGAGACTGGAACTCAGGGCTTTTGTCTCTATGCATTCCCTGGGCACAGATTGCCAAGAAATGCAGAGACTAAGGGCTGCTCCAGTCCAGGCCCTCAATGCTCAAAGGGAAATGGGCATGCAGTGCCCTTGTCTTGTACAAAATTAAGAAGAGCAGGAGCAGCATCTCCCCAGTAACTCATGGGGGGATACGGGGTCATCTGCTTTCTCTCTGTGGGCCTCAGTTTCCCCTCCTGTGAAATGAAGCCAAGCCCTGCCCTCCTTCCTTCCCTCTGTCCCTCCACTGGCTCCACGGCCAGACTCAGACCATCTCCTGCATTTCTCCAACCCCCATCCCACTGGATGAACACAACTGGCCTGCTCTGGGCAGTGTCTCTCCTTCATAATCCCAATCTTCTACATGGCTTCCACAGCCAACCTCCTTCCTCACTCTTCTGCTCCAAAAATGCTAGTGGGTCCTCACTGCCTCAACAATAAATTATTGACTCCTGACTTGGGCATTCAAGGCCCCCCCACAACATGGCGGACACCTCCCTGGCCAGCCTACTTCCTTAATACTCTCCTCATTCTCACCCAAACTTGGCTCTCACAGCAGCTGTTCCTGGAATCCACCCTGCCCTGGCCCCTTGCACACAGGAGGCAATTAATACATGAAGAACATGTGATCTATTCAGAGATGTAGGGACCTCAGAGGCTCATGGAGGGAAAGTCACAGCATTCAGTGGCTGAAACAGGACTTCTTGTAGGATCCCGAATTCTAAATCTGAGGAGCTCTGCTGTTACCTGCATTCGGGTCTTAATCACATCCAGCGGCGTGTTTCCAAAGACACTGGCAGCCCCAGCAATGGCTCCGAATGTCCCAGTCACCAAGGGGTTCATGGGCTTGTTGGGGTCATCCCCTATAGAGGACAAAGTGGCCTGAGGGAGGCCAAGGTGGGGGCCTGGCAGGGGTAGGGGTTCTGGGCAGGGCTCCAGCAGGGGCAGGGGCCTGGCAAAGTTAGGGTCCTTACCTCGGTACCAGTTTCGGAGGGAAGTCATGACAAAGAATCGGATAGCCTGGTTGGAGCCTTGTTTCAGCACGGTGGCGGTGAGGCCCTGGTAGGTACCCTTCAAACCTGGAGGCACCCAAACAAAGGGGTTTCACTGGACCTCCTCTCCTACCCCCTTCCCTTCAGCTTCCCTAGCCCTCCTGAGCTGGGCCCCACTGACCCCACTCCTGGCAGGGCCTGTCCTTGTCTTGGCCCTCAGTGTGGCACCAGTCCAAATGGACCATCCTTCAGTAGGGCCCATCACCTACACCTGGAATAGTCTCCCTTTCTGCCACTGGCTCACGCCTTTCTCAGGTACCTCAGGCCTCCAGGAAGCTGGCCCTGATTACCTAGGTTAACAATCCCCACCTCTGCCCCAGACTCCCCTAGTAACGCTATGTAGTAGTCTGCATTGTGGAGGTCTTAGTCTGCTAAAGGTTACCATGGCCCCCATCAACTGCCCAGAGGGTCACCTGGTCCTAGAGTTGTCCAGGTCCCATCACTGACCTTGTTCTCGGACAATCTCCCTCACGCCATGGAAAAAGCCACGGTACTTGGGATTGGCAGAACATTGGTCATGGATAAATTTCACCTATAGGAGATGGAGAATGGGACATGTTCGGGGTGTTGGGGAGAGGTCAAACTGAGGCCAGGGGTATTTACGCCCACCTCCCCTCCTCCCACATACCCAGAAGTGCCAAGAGAAAGAGAGAAGGAGGAGGGGGAGAAAACCAGGGCCTGCCCTGGGGGGGCGCTGAAGATGAGACATATAAAGAAAGAGAAGTAAGAAGTCTGCTGGGATAGACAAGGAGACCCCAGGCTGTAGGGAGAGAGAGAGAGAGAGAGAGAGAGAGAGTGTGTGTGTGTGTGTGCGCGCGCGCGCATGGGTGTACTGACACACGAGAGGCAGAGAGGAGAGATGAGAGACTCAAAGCAGGTCCAGAGAAAGACCACCCAGAAGTCAAGAGGGCCCTCAGTTCCAACCTCTGCCCAGACCCAGGTCCATCTGCCTAGGAGCTCCTCCAGGGCAGAGTAGGCCTGGGGTTCCTTCTCCAAAAAGCTGCTTGGACTCCCTCAGTCCCAGGGGGTTTGCCTCTTCAAATGAGCCAAGAAAGGCTTTAACGCAAGAGGAAAAGCTGTAATGGTGGAATCTCAGGTGCAGGGAGGCCACTGGGTCCCTGGCAGGTGTGGGCCCCACCTTGATGGTCTCCATGGGGCACACGACCACCACAGCCTCAGCCACGCCGGCCCCCAGCCCGCAAAGCAGCCCTCGAGTACTGTCCAGCCGGCCCTGGGCGTCCCGCATGTGGTTACTGAGAAATTCGAATGTCCCAAACCTGGGGGTAGGGGGGGTTAGGAATTAGAGTGCCACGCACCAGGACTGGGCTCCCACATCCCCAGCTGGCCAACCCCTGCCACCAATGATGCCAGCTCCCATTTTTTGAGTGCCTGAAAGTTTACAAAGAACTTATTTTGGGAAGGAAGTTGGCACCCCATTTAACAGATAAAGAAACTGAGGCTAAGAAAATAAGTGAGTAGCCTGGGTCATTAGACAGCTAGTGAGGCTGAGTGTTTGACTCCAGTCCTGTGTCCAGAGCCAGCCTGGAAGAAGGGAAGCAAGTCTAAAGAAAAAGGACTTGGCTTTGGATCCCAACTTAAGCCCATTCTGGATGGGAGACCTCTAGGGAAATCCTTTCTGAGCCTCAGCTCCCACATCTGTAAAATGGGCTATACATGTGCGCTACTGTCTCCAAGGGCTATGGTGGGGAGAACCCTGGCAAACCTCGTAGAAGAGTGGTCCTGGCATCTCCCTTCTCCCCCTGCTGCAGGCTCACCTGACCGCTGCCTTGGGAATGGAGCCATAGAGGAGAGAACTGAGTCCGCGGTAGAGGCCCAGGACTCCATGGCTGCGAACTGTCTGCTTCACACAATCCCCTGGGGAGGAAGGCACATATCTGATCAGCTGGGCAAAGGTGCAGAGGCTGGACCCAGCCATGCCCTTAGGTTGCCAGCCCTATCTGCATAATAGAGACAACAGTATTCACAATGCCACCCCCATTTCCCCGGCTCGCACTGTAGAGAAAATAAAATGCCCAGAGCTCAGATCCTTGGACCCCAAGTCACGCTCAGCCCTCAGCCCTCGGTGATCGAGCTTCCTGGTGTCCCTTCCACTTCTGATCCTGAGCCCTGGTCCTCCATGGCAGGTCCCTGTGCCGTAGGGCTGCCTCCAGACAGCCTTCCAGACCAACTCCCTCATTTTACAGTTGAGAAAACTGAGACCCATGGACTTGCCTAAGGTCACCCAGATTGGACGCATCACAGCCACTATTCCTACCACTCCCTTCTCCGATCTATTCTCCAGAGGACTACCAAACGTCACCCTGCCACTCAGGGGCATCAATGGCCCTCTGTTGCCCCTCCAAGCACACAGAGACTCCTCTGTTGAAGGGCTGGAGCTCCACCCTTTGAGGCTGTCCCTGGGCCCCAAGGTGAGTGACCCCCTCCCATGACAGACTGGGAGCACCCCAAGGACAAGGACTGTCATCCCCAGTGCCCAGCATGGTGCCCACCACTCTAACTCTGGCCTTGTCTTAGCTTTCCTCTGCCCTCTGTTATCTCTCTAGAACATTCCCCTCCCCCGCACCCCACAGCATGACAGGGGCCACTCTGGGCCTCTTGTCTCTCCTCTCACCCACTCTCCTTGTTTTTGACCTTACCAATGTTCCCTAACCTGGCTCCCTGCCAGCCCATCTCAAAGGTCCTTCCCCGCCCCCCCTCACCATGTTCTCTCTATCCCTACCCTCTCAGCTCCCTGCCCTAGTGCCCTCCTCATCCACAGCTCACTGCCCTAGTGCCCCCGCATGCCCAGCTCCCTGCCCTGGTGCTCCCTCACCAATGCCTCGATAGCGAGGGGGGTTGGCTTTCTCATCCAGTTGCAACTGAGTCTTCACATACTCAGTGGGGAAGGTAATGCAGATCTCAATGCCTCCGGCCAAGCCACCTGGATTGAGGGACACAGTAGTTTGGAGGAGGCCTGGTGCAGGGCTCCAACTCTGCTCTGGTGGGGAGTAGCTTGCCCCAGGCTGTGCCACTCCAGGATGGTGAGGGGGGCAGGGCTCAGGTATGCCAGTTCTTGCACCCCTTCCCCCACAGCTATGGGCTGAGGTCTCCGCTGGGGGGCAGGGTCAAAGGAAAGGCCTTTAGATTTGGAATCCTAGGACTGCTGGGATCCTTGAGTGACCCTAAGGGACTCAGGAGAAGCCCCTTGGCCAGCCTGGGCCGGTTTCCTCCTCTACAAAAGGTGGGGGTGGGGCTGGAGGAGGCCTCCTGAGCAGCCTGACAGGCCAGACTGGGCAGGTCTACACTGCCTCCCTCTACCTGCCCACCGTTCCCCCTCCTCCCCAACAAAAGGGCCCCTCAGCTCAGGGTGGTCTCAAGATAATGAGATTCAAACTGGCTCCACTCCTAAGCTCAGAGAATAATTCTAGGGCAGAGTATGAGAGGCGCTGAGGCCCAGATCCCCAGGGACACACCCCCTCCTACTGGGAATCTTCCAAGCCCCTCCCCCAACCCAAGTCTGGGGAGACATGACTCAGCAAAGGGGTGGGGAGAGCTGGCCACAAGCCATCCAACGGATCCTGACTTCAGGGCCAGAGATCCAACCGCCTCATTCTACAGAGGGGGAAACTGAGGCCCAGAGGGGGCAAGGGGCTGGCCCAAGGCCCAGCAGGCAGAAACAGGCGGAGACTGATTAAAACCCAGAACTCTCAACTACTCCACACCTGACCAGTCTCTGGACCTCACACAGAGCACCTCCCTCCTCCCTAATGCTGGACTTAGGACTCCCCAGTTCTGCTCTCTGCTTAGCCCCAGGGTTGACATTCCATGGGCAAAGGGTGGTCTCCAGAACCTGGACTTCACTTCCAGACTGAACTGCCTTAGTTTCCCCCTCACCTGAGGCCTGGCCTTGATCCAATTCTCTTGGAGGGAGGGGAAAGGAGAAGGGGACACCTCAGCCAGGACTTTGCCCCTGTAAGTGGGTGCCTGAGGCTGGACCACAGACCAGAGGCCCCAGAATGTCTACTTTAGAAGAGATCCAGGGGCCCAGGTTCCAAGCTAAGCTCTGCCACCACCCACCCTCCCTCCCTCCCTCCTCACTAGACTTCTAGAATTTCAGGAAGATGTTAGAGATGAATGAAAGGCACCCAAGACTGACCATCCAGTTAGTAAAATGATCCTGGCTCTGGGGCTCAGAACTTAAGGTCGCTCTTCACTTTACAGATAAAGCAACTGAGGCCTAGGGAGGGGAAAGAGCTGGCCCCAGGCTTACACTGGTAAGAAAGTGCCTTCACAAATGAGATTTGTAGCCAGGTTCTCTGACTCAAGCTATGATTCCTTCCCCTGGCCCTGGCTGCTCCTGCTCATTCTAAAGGTTCAGCGCCCTCATTTTACAAGGAAGGAAACTGAGGTCTGGAAAGGGCAACTGCCTTGCTTCAGGCAGACCCAAGCTTCTGGACCTCCCACTCCATGCACCAGAACCCGGGGAGGGACCGAGCACCCCAGGACCCTGGCAGAGACCCCTCTGACCAGGGAAGGAAACAAAGGCCCATCCCCATGCAAACCTACACACTCCCTCACCCCGGGGAGGCTAGCGTTCCCCGGGGACAGATAAGGCAGGGTGGGGGTCCCGGGGGAGCGCCCCCCAGGCCCTTCCCCATGCAATCCTGCAGACCCCACCCCACCCCGGGAGGCAGGAGCCTCCAGGACGAGGTTCCGAGGGGAGCCCCAGGGGAAGGAGGCGGGGGCGCAGGGGTGCACGGGAGAAGCACCAAGTTCCCTCCCCCACCCCGGGGAGACCAGGGAGAAGCCCCCGGGGGAAGGAGGCCCCCATCTCGGGGGGGGAGGAGGGTCGGACGGACAGCAGAACTTCCGGGGGGAAGAAGCCCTTCCTCCGGGCCCAGCTCCGCCTCCGGGGCGGCAGGGGGCTGGCGGCGATGGCGGCGTCCTCACCTGCCAGGATGGCTTTCCCGGGGTGCGTGAGCTTGGCTTTGCCGGCCGGGGCGGCGGCGGCCAGCGGGCGGCCGGGGAGCGGGGCGGGGGCCATGCTCGGGATCGCGGAAGGAGCCGACGCTGGGCTCGGCGTTCTGGGCTCTCGGGCCCGCGGCGGGCGGACAGGCCGACTGGCTGGACCCGGGGCGGCGGCGGCGGCGGGTTCTGGGGGGCGGGGGGCGGGTTCTGGCGTCAGGGCCTCGCCCCACCCCCTCCCGCCCCCCGCCTGAGGTCGGACGGCTCCGGCTCCGCCCCGCCGCCTGACCCGGGCTCCTCCCCATGCCGTCCTCCGGGGCTCGGGTCCGAGGCGGAGGGAAAAGCGGGGCTCCGCGGGCTGCCGCTGCTGGCGGGGAGGGGCGCCCCGGGTGCGCGCTTTCTGCAGCCCCCCATGGCCCCCATCCCTGTGTCTGTGCCTCCCCACGAAGAGACAAAGATCAGGGTTTCCGAAAGGGCTAGGGCTGCCACGTACTAGAATCTGTGTAATCTTAGACAAGCTCCTTTCCTTCCGTGGGCCTCAGTTTCCCCCTCTGGCTAATCTGCCTCATTTTCAACTCTGCTACTCTCTGTTCTGCCCCTCTGCGCTGCGACATTTCATACTCTATAAGGGGCTTTCCTTTGGGCCTGGGGGTCGTCAGGGGAGGCTGGCTTGGAACTTAGGTTGGGCTTGGATGACCAAGGGAGGTGAGAAGTAGGCAGCCAGGCAACAGTGCAGTGTGTGTGCATGATCTAGACACATGGGGGGGACCCACTTGCCTTCAGGCCATTCCCTGGCCTTTCTCCATCTTCAGATCGGTCTCTGACCCCCTTCCTTCTCCCTGTGACTCACCTGAGCCCAGGCTTTGCTAGGATCCATTCCAAAGACTTTCCCTTTTCTTTTGCTGCCCCTCCCAGCCCTCCCCCCTCAATGGCTCCTCCGTTTGACCCAGATCCCCTCGCTGCTCTTCCTCTGGCTGCCAGTTATCTCCCTCTGACTCCCTCCTTCCTTCTGGGGCTCTACTGTGTTCTCTCCAAGGCCGTCCTTCTGTGTCCCAGAAGGTCCAGCCCCCGCATTTTACAGGGAAGGAAACTGAGGCCTGGAAAGGGCAAGTCCCTTGCTCTAGGAATAAATGGCAGACTCAGAATTGGAAATGCAAGTGGGACCTCCCACTCATGCACCGGAACCTGGAGAGGGACAGGGAACCCTAGGACCCTGGCAGAGACACCTCCACCGAACCAGGGAAGCAAAGGCCCATCCCCATACTGTCCTACACACTCTCCCTCACCTGGGGAGGCTAGTGTCCCCCAGAGTGAGATAAGGCAAGGCTGGAGCCAAAGGGAGCCCCCCCCCAGTCCCTTCCCTTTGCGATCCTACAGACCCCACCCCACCCCGAGGTCCCTGAGACGTGAGAGGAACATCCCAAGTCCATAATGTCCAGAATTCCCAAGAATCTCCTCCACGTCTGACAATGGAAGGGCCTCTCCCTCTTCACTCCTCTTTGGGACAGTGTCCATTCTCGGTTCCCTTATACCACCTAGGTATCTTCCTCCACCCACGGTCTCGGGCCCTACCTTCCAGGGCCAAGCTTACTTCCAGGTGGCTCTTAAGGTAATTATTAAATAGTTAATTGTTTCTCTTTTACCCAGGAACCCTAAGGGTTTTCCCCTCCCAGTTTCTTCTTCTTTTTTTTTTTTATTAAAGGCGCGATCCTTGAGTAACTACTTAATCAAGCCTATTCATTGAATGGGACTGCCCTCTGAAGCACTTACATTGGACTACACTAGGCCCCTGCCTAAGGGCTTTTCTGGACCTTCCTGGCTTAAGAGAGATTGTCAATAGTAACTGTTGCTGTTTCCCTCCCAGCCTGAAGTCTTTCTTTTTTTTCCTCATTAAAGGGGCCATGCCCCGGCTAGTTCTTAAGCAGGGCTATTCAAAGAATGGGTGTTGCCTCACCCTAAATGAGTACCTGCATAGACCTTGACCTAAAGGAGCCAAGGTCTCCCAGTGCATCCTGGGTCATCTCCAGTCATCCTGAGGAATATCTGGTCACTGGATTCAGATGGCTCTGGAGAAGTGAGGCTGGTGACCTGAACAGCCCTCCCTCACTCCAAACAAAGTTAAGAGCAAGTCATGTCACCATTTCTCTGATGGCATGGTCTTCTTCAGCAACGAAGGACAAACACAGTCATTAAAAAAAACACACAATAGTATCTCAAAGTGAGATTGTGATAAGACCTTAGCCTGAAAGGGCCAGGGTCTCCCAGTGCATCCTGGGCCATCTCGTCACCCTGATGAACATCAGGCCACTGGACCCAGATGGCTCAGGAGGAGAAAGTGAGGCTGGTGACCTGAACAGCCCTCCCTCACTCAAATCAAAGTCAACTGCCAGTCATGTCATCGTCGTGATGTCACGGTCCTCTTTGAGAAAGAAAGATAAACACTGCAATTGCTTGAAGAGAGCTAATCACACTTTCTTCCCTTCTTTTCTTAAAGCCTGGATCTCCCCATGTGGCCCAGGCTGGATGTGTAGGGCTAGCCCTCCATCCCACTGTCTTCTGCCTGGGAGATGTTGCACTTCTGAGCTGGGTGGATCAAAGCCAAGCTTCGGCCTCGGCCTCTCAGGGGCTTGACGATATGATAAAAACTGAATGGAGTGAGGCTGGCCCAGCCCTTGCAGCCCCATCCTCCCAGGGAGCTGGGGTTAAATACCCAGAACCCCTAACCTCCCACTCCACACAGCCTGCTCCCCAGCTGGACTGCATGGCTTCCAACTGGGTCATCTTCCCTTAGCCTCACATGTCCCCATCATCTGTCTCCCTCCTCTCCAATTCATGGCTGCTAAACTTCAGGCCTGACTGTGTCACCCCAGGTCAGAAGCCATAGGGGTTTGCTAGGATCCCTAGGAACAAATACAGACTCTTCTAGTTAGCATTTCAAACCCTTCACAATCCGGCAGCAGGAGGTCCATAGACCCTCAGTCCCAGCCCTGCAGACCTGTTTATACACTATATTCTAATCTCTGTGCCTTTGCCCAGGCCATCCCTAATGCCTGGAATGCCCTCCCTCTGTCTCCTCCTCTGAGAACCCTTGGCTCAAATGCTACCTCCTAGGGACTGCCTATCTGGATCCAGCACCTGGGGCTCTGACAATTACATTGTATCTACTTGGGATATACATTGTATTTATACATCTGTGTACTTGTTTCTCACCAAAGACAATGTCAGCTCTCTGAGGACTGGGACTGTTTTCTGTTCCCACCCACTGCTTAGAGCAAAGCTCTCATCTCAGCTGATGGGATTGAAAATCCCCTTCTTCTTTCCCCTGACCAGGTGGCTGCTGAACTCGCCCAGGGAGGAGCAGCCATGAGGGACGGGGCACACTTGGGGGTAGGAAGACCTAAGTCTGAATTCTACCTTGGACACTTAGAGGCTGTATGACCTTGGTCGAGGTACTTTCCCTCTCAGTTTCTTGCTGTAAAATGGGGGTAACAGTGGCACCTGCTTCACAGGATTGTAGCTTGAGATAATATATGTAAAGTGCTATAGAGCTGCTTAGGGTTGGTGGTTGGTTTGTTTACGCCAAAATTAGTCACACCCAAGGAGGAGGGAATGAATGTCCCTTGGTGGCTCAGCCCCTGACCTTGGGTTGGGGTGTCCTGAGGTCCAAATTCTCTATCTCAGGAAAATTCTATGGTCTGAGAAACTGGGGTCCAATGCTCCTGCCAAGCTGGTTGCGTGTGTGTGTGCGTGTGTGTGATCGCTGCATTTCCACAACTCACAGGCCAGTATGAACCCTCCCAGCCCCTCTAGCCTCCTCTCACTACAATTCAATTCAATCCATAATTCCACAATATACAGTTTGAAGCTGACCTAATGCCCTCATTTTTTTTTTTTTTGGTTTTGCTTTTACTGCTAAGGAAATTGAGGTTCAGAGCATCACAGAGAAATCACTTGCCAAAGCTCCATCACATCAGAAGTAGCAGAGGTCCAATCTGAACCCAGGTAAATTTGGGGGCTACAAGGGAGGGAACCCAGAGTCCTAGGCTTCCAGTTCCACCACCCTTATTCCCTAATTGGGGGGGAAAGGGCACATCACATTCACCAGTCTGGTTCACCGTCAAGCATACTTACCAGCAGAGCTGTGTGATGTTGGGGGAGTAACTTGCCCTCTCTGAAGCTGTAATCTAACTTGTAAAGGAGTCTTGGGTTATCAGAGTCCTGTTTTCCCATGCTGTCTTACCAGGGTAGAGGCAGGAATGGTACTTTTAGCCCTTGCATCAACCAGGGACAATTGCTTCCTGAATCAGGCCTTGTAGCCCACAGGAGTGCCAGGGATCCTGAGATCCAGCCTCTCGTGTAGCAGGTGGAGGGGGGTGAGGGTCAGTCAGCCATGACGGGTGCCAAAAGACCTAGGCACCATGCCTGGTACTGAGCCTTTCAGGATGCTGGATGCTCACACTAGAGAGGACTGCCCCAAGTCAGGCTGGGGCCCTTCCTGGCTGCCTCCGCCCCTTCTCCTACTGGCTCCTTCCACTGAGACAAAAGTCAGATGGGCTGTCCTTTTCTTATTCAAGAGGTTGAACGATCTTTTCCTAAGCGGAACTGGAGCTTGATTTTGGTTCAGCTCTTGGCGTTTGTAGTAGCTTCAAAGGAGCTAAAAGGAAGTGAATACTCTGTTTTCTGAGGCTCCCAGGTAGTAAGCGATAAAAAGGAAGAATTTGAACCCAGCGCTCTCTCCCTTAGTCCCTTAGGTTATGTTGCCTCCCAGGAAGGGCCTGGGGACTTCCCCCAGAGGCCACAAAAAAGAAGCCTGGAGCAGTCAAATGTGTATTCTCAGAGCCCTCAGGGGCAGGAGCGTGTGGCAGGCAGGTGGACACAGTGGGCAGACTCCCAGCAGGACCCTCATTCTCTGGGAAGCAGACCCCGGACCATTGGGCCTGCATCTGCCTGGCAGGCTGCTTTCCTAGCTGCCCTCAGGCTGATAACGTTAATATAAAATTGTGGAATAATCTCTTTGTTCTCTCCGAAGCAAACTCAGAGAATGCCTCTTCCTATGTCAACAAAAGCCAGCCAGGCGGACTTAACATTCCTTAAGAGACTTTTAACCTAAGACACTATCTTGTATAATGGGACGTTTTCCATATCTTAGTATCTGTAGACATATACTATGTTATAGCATGTTAATGGTAAAGAAAATGCAGACATCCTACGTTGTAATTTAATTGAAACTTTGTTTACCCTTTCCTGTATCAACTATTTCGAGTACCTGTTTAGGACAGGAAGCCTGGTGGGATTTTCTTATCGTATGTCACAGAGACACACGTTTACCCAGCCTGGAATGGCAAGGCCCAACTGACACTCCTTTGTTGATTATCTTGTCTTACTAAATTGATGATTTGTTCAACTAAGAGAGTTCCTTTCTCACGGCAAAATGTATTTCTGTACTGGGTAGCCAGAACACTTCTGGCTCCATAATGCATTATGTTACCGTTTTCTTTGATAGGGAATTGATTAATTAAATCATAAAATGTATGCATTTAGCCTGTTGCCTTCTCTTTAACCAAGTTTTCAGGTCAACAAGGCTGATCGGGGTTTCTGCTGATGCCCACATGAAGGACCTGGAGAGACACAGCGAATAACTAAGTCTCTCCATGGGATATTGGAAATGACTAAGAATCCATCCCCCAAAACAGCAGCAGCCACCAAATGATGGCTGGAATGCCAGCAGGCCTCCAGAGAGGCCCAGGCAGCACTGCCCTATCCCCCATGTACCCCCTTCTTGGCAGAGGTGAGGATGGTAGACTTTTACAGGCCAGGTTGGCTGGCCTTGCAGAACTTTCTCCTCCTTTTTTCTGTTATTGAGGCATGGTTCTCTGGGCAGGGGAGAAAGGAAAGATAGAGAAAAGAAGGTGCCAAGTCTACCTTCACATGAGTGGACAATTCCCTAAGGCCCAAAGGGGCCTAACCACTATTTATATATGCCTGTCATTTAGGGTTGGGGATGCTCAAGCCAGCTTTCCCAGAGTGCCTCTGGTTGGCTGGTCCAGGCTCTGGGTCACCAGATGTGACCTGTGCCAACCTGGAAACCTTTGAGGGCCCCAAGGACCTCTGTGAAGTTCAGCAGGCAGCCTGGGAGTGTCTGGAATGGGAGCACAGTGGAATTGCTGAAAGAAGTCCTGTGTGACCCTTCTGTTAAGTAAATTCTGCCATCTTTAGAACAGGGAGAAGTCTAACTCTGCTACCTTCCAGTCTATGAGGATCAGACGAGGCCAGGTCAGGGATGAGAAAGCACTTTGTTCTCTGGAACAAAGTTTGGAACATGGGTTGTTTTTTTTTTTCTCTGCTCTTAGCCAAATGAGCTTTTAAAAAAGAAAAAAAATTAAATGCCAAGGAGACTGATTTGAGAGAGTTGTTTTCTGGCACCAAAGGGAGCATTAACAGAATTACCACGTCACAAGTGGAGTAAAGGAGAATGAGGGCATGGGGGGAGGAGATGCCACCAAGCTTCCTGGCCTTGCAGGAGGCTGTCCTGAGGTGGCTTCCCACGCCACCCTTCCCTAGCCTGGGCCTCCAGGTCTCAGTCTTGGTCAGGTGCTCTCAGTAGCACTGAATGTGAGAACCAGGCCATCCCCCACTGGCAGGGCTTCTTTCCCGGGGAATCTTGGAGGTCCAGTTGTCTCCCTGACAGACCCAGGGACTCAGCTCTCTCTACAGCCAATGGATGCCTTTCTCCGGACAGCCCACAACATTCCTACTGTTACCCACTGTGACACTTCCCATGCCTTGCCCCTCCCCTTTCTTGGTCTGCTGGATCTCCACTTCCAAGCCACCCGTTCCAGGAAGCCTTCTCGGATTTCTCCCAAAGACCACCTTAGTTTCACCCTCTCATAAGCAATGAAGATTGTAGGATGTAGACTTAGAGCTCTTGTACAGATGAAGCAACAGTGGCTCAGAGAGGGGATGCCAGCTGCCTCAAACCCAATCCTCTAGACTCAGGTTGGGTCTCTTCATCCTGTGGGTCTGGCTGGGGTCTCATCTCAGCTTTGTACCTTTCTCAGCCCCCACACAAAGGCCGTTTGTGGGATGGCATCCTGGAGGGTCTTCCCATCCTGGTCACCCATCCATCCCCTGGTTCATTCTGTGCCTGCTCTGGGGCACCCAGGAGACCTGCAGGAGCCAGCCAGGTCAAGACTGGGCTTCGAGCCCCACCTACTCTCACAGACTACATTTCCATCTGTACTGATCCTTTGGGGAAGGACTAAGGACCACAGGGTCCCACAAGAATGCTCAAACCCAGTCTATTCAGAGCATTGAACCAACAGAGTCACCTCTATACTCCCTAACTTATTAGGGCTAGCATTTGCTACCCCCTGGACAAACAGTACAGTCTTCCTGGGGGACATCTCAGGGTAGGGGGAGGAGGGTCAGAAGACAGGAAGTAGCTGATGCCACAATATCATCCTGCAGCCAGTGGGACAGTGGATGGGGCAGCTCCATTCTATGTGATGAACTTCAATGGCAGACCACCTTGTATCAGGGCAGATCCCTTCTTAGGACCTGCTTTAATGGTGAAAGGCTGCCAAGCAACCTCAGTCAGGCTCTGCCAAGAACCTGGTGATGGTCTGGAGGGTCCACCTTGGCAGCAGGCCTCCCAAGGGAGGAGTCAGGGGCATCAGTCTGCCTAGCCAGACTGCTGGGCTTCCCAGCACAGACCCCACACCATCTGGCTTAGTTATAATGGGTTTTAATACTCATGATTAGCACAAAATCCATAACCATAAATTATACACTTCTCTATTTCCAGGACATCCAATGCTAATGGTATATATGTGTGTGAAGAGGCGAACCCAGTAACAACCCTGTTAGCACTTGACCATCGCAGTGTCCCAGGACAGAGGAAACCTGTGGGGTCTTGGGCTGCCAGGGCCCCCAAGGCTTGCACTACAGACATGGCTCCAGCCTCCCGCAAGCAGCTGGGTCTTCTCAACCATCCCCTCCATCCAGTGCTCATCCTGTGATGCACCTGCCCAGGCAAACCCTCCAGGATATTGGCTCTCAGAGGCCCCAGGGGCTCCCTCCAGGCCTTCCTTCACCTGCCTGGTTTGGCACACCCAGGCATTCCCACACCACAATCTGCTTCTCTTTGACACCAAAGCCAAGAAAGAGCAAAGACAGATAAGGCAGTGAGTTTCCATCAGTTGGGAGTGTGGCAGCCCCCCACCTCGCAGGGCCTAGGACTGTAAGGTGGGAAGGGGCTGCTGGTCTTCCACTATGGCTATGTTGGTGAGGTCCCTGCAAGTCAGGTCCAGGCAGAGAAACAGACCCTGCTCAGAGATGGAGCCTAAGGAACGTCTGCAAAATAAATAAGCACCAGGGCCCTTTGGAGGAGCCCCCCACTCTTCTGGGATGGTTAGCACACCTCAGAGAAGCCCCCAGGAGCACCTTTTACATGTTGAAGCTGTAAACAGGTGCCTGGGTGAATCCATAAGAAAAACTGGTTTGAGAAGGGCTGGAGGTGGGGCCTGCCGTCAGCATCAGTTGCTGCCCTGGAAGAGGAGAAGGCGGGTGTTAGAGGAATTCTCTGGGGCATCAAGTCTGGCCAGGACATGGCAATGGCTCACTCTGGGGGAGGGGAGTTTCTGTATAGCCCGCGGGCTCTGGAGGAGCACCCCTAGCAGTCGTGGCACCTGGCTGGCAGTGCTGCTGCCAAACTGGCCTAGTCTCAATGGACACATTAAGCCACTGTGAAAGCTGGTACTTGGAAGCTAGGGGCCAGAGGGGATGCCTGCCAAGCCCCAGCTGTCTTGGGATAAGAGCTGCCTTCTTGCAATCAAAGCTGGTACTGGGAACGTGGCACTTACTTAGCCGAATCACCTGTGTATCACTCATGCCCATCAAAATCTAAAAAAACCAGATTCACATTTAATTGACACTTGTAGACACTTGTCCCCCCGCACAGTGGCGGCCCCCGGTCACATGCTCCGTGCACACACTTGCCTGCTAAGGCATTGGTTAGCATGTCCCAAGCAGAACCCAAGGGTCCAGGTAAGGGAAGCTGTGGGCCAGCCCAAAGAGACGGGGCTCTGGCATCAGGCCTGATGCTGCCCAACAGGGTCTCTAGGCAGGCCTTTCAGGGAAACATTGGTCACAATTACGGGTAGGCTGTGCCAGGCAGCCCACATGGACATGAGGTCACGGCCAGCAGTAAGCTCACACATGCCTTGGGCAAGCTCCCTGCTTCTCCCTCTGCTGTCAGGCCCTCCCCACCACCCCATTCCCTTGTCCTCATCAGGGAGCATCCGAGGCTGTGGCACACAAAGCGAGCAATTCTAACTGCCTTCTACAACTAGGGGTGCCTCATCACTCCATCCAGCCATCCTGGATCACACATACCAAAGACAATGGGCGTGGGTTCCACGCCCTGCTCCTCGACTCTCCTCAGGCTCTCAGAAGCATCCAGTTTATCCACCTGTGTGGTAATAGACAAGGACTAGGTGAGTAGGCTGCAGGGGCCTGGGCCAGCACTGCCACCTCTGGAAGACTTTTAGCACCAGCCACAGATTGTTCAGGCCTTCTCCAAAGATCTTCCACCAGAGCCTTCTGTAGGAGGCCCATCTGAGTCACCTCCACTAACAGTCTGCAGGTCTGGGACTGAGTGGTGGGGAGAGTTCTCATTTCCATGGTTTTTTAAGCCCAGGTTAGTGCAGAGGCCCCCGCCCCCCACTTTCACAGCTCTCAAGGCCATGGCTGCCAGAGCTTCCTGGGTCCAGAGGCCCCTCAGTAGCTAGGTCAGACCCATGTGGAACACCCAGGACACATGGTGATGCTTCCAAGGACTCAGGGAATGCATCTCTGGGCAGCTCACTTGGGCTATGCCCCTAACCAAGACCTCCACCACAGAGCCAGGGTGTCCTCACAGGGCATTGCTCCCTACAGAGGACATCCTTCTAGGTCACAAACCCCATCCTTCACCTTGTGACCAACGGTCTGGTGAGGATCCTCTGCACATTTGGGCCAGGCTTGGCTGCTCTCTCTGCCCTTCCAGCTGGGGAACTCATCTGCCAAAGCTTACATTCCTCAATGGCACAGAAGTCCTATCTGTGGCCACAGAGGCTGAGGAAGACCCTGGTCCCCTCAACTCAGTTTCCAAGCTTCTAATGAAAGTCCTTTGGTCGGCTTAATGGTGCCTGCTCCCAGGCTCAGGGAGCTCCCAGAGACCCCACTTCTAGGACAGCCCTAATACTCTACCTGGTGAACAGTACATTCCACCTCAGAGGTGGGGACATTTACAACTGTTTGGGGACAGCTTCACAAAGTGTCACTGCGAGGGGAATGGGCATGAGCTGGCATGGGTACACGAATGAGGTTAGAAGAGAATGAGACGGAACTGCCAGCACCCTCCAAAACACTGGCCCTGGCTGGTGGGTCCTAGTGAGAAGAGCTTTGGGGAAGCTAGTCTAAAACCGCAGCTCCCATGGCTTATAGGGAGCTACTCAGACAAACAGGGAGACTGAGGCCCATGGCCACCTGGCTTATTATACAAGGATTCAAACCCAGCTCCTTGGGCTTCCAGTCTTCTGGTTCTACAGCAAGCTTCAGTCTACACTACAATTCAAATGTCAACTGGAAAAGAGGAGCCTGGTACCTTGAGATGAGGGGAAGGCCTGGCCTGCTCCCTCCTGCCCCCTGGTGGCAGGACTGGGGAAGCTTCCCATCAGTCACAGGGTGGTCACTCACTGCCTCTTCCTAAGGTCCCCTCCCCAAAAACCCCCTTCCCCCACCCCTTCAGCTGCCATGACTGATGGGCTAGGCTTCTTGTGGTCGTGCTTGTCCTTTGTTCTCAGAGGGCCATGACATCAGGGTTAAACACAAAGGCCACAGAAGCAATCTGTGTGGCCAACCCCAACTATGGCTCATCCCTGGTCCAACATTGTGGGGCCTGTTCTGGGACGCTTTTCCTAGGAAACCTAATGACTCTAAGAAAGTTGGAGTCCAGCTCTGCTCAGGGAAGGTATGCCCCCGACCCCCAACCCAAGCCCAGAGCAGAGCCCTGCGTCCAGCCAAGCAAGGAAGCCACACGACACAGCTTCGCATCCAGGAAGGGGGCCATGGGTGCTGCTCATGGTGGTGGCATGGCTCAAACAAGAGCTGGTCCTACTGGCAATATAGTAGCAGCTGCATTTTAACTGATGGTGATGATATCATTTTTATATATTCACATGAGCCCCGATAGGCTTCTTTGGAGTACAGGGATGCCTAGCTCCACCCAAGCTCCCCAGGCCCTGAGTGGCAGGGACCATGGGCCCAGTAGAATGCAGTAGCAGCAGAGCACGGTTCCCCCCCTCCCCCTCATTATCGAGTCCTGCTTGTGGGACTAAGGATGGGCATGCTATGGAAGAAACAGTGGGGGCAGGGGCCAGGTCTCAGCCCCAGCTACCCATGAATCAGAGCACGGGGGCAATGGGAAAGGCCCAGAGACAGGGACCAGGGTTCAAAATCTTCTGCAGACACCAGCTACCACCTCGTAGGAAGCCCATGAAGAGTGAATCTAAGCAGCTCCATACCCCATCTGTAAACTATCACGTGTCTCCCAAGATTGTTATAAGGAACAATGTCTGCAGACCTTCAAGGAGCCTCCCCATGAACAGAGCAGTTGTGTACACAGGTCACCCCTACCTTCCTTCATCTGTTAGATGAGGAGGATCCTCTTAGCCAGCCTCTGCCCTTCACAGATGAGGATACTAGGGGCTTCCCAATGTCACAAAGGTGACAGGTAGCAGAGCCCCCAAGCCTCTAGAGCTCTTCCCAGCAGGCCCCTCTCCCAACATGGGCCAGCAAAGCTGTGTGAGGCCCTCAGCAGGACTAGTCATCCTGAGCAACTCCCTGGAGGGCTGGACCCTGGCACTGGGGATGTGCTGAGTTCATGAACTTTGCCTGCCTTCGGGGGTCCTTCTCTGAAATGAGAAGTGGCCACAGTCATGACTGAACAGCTCAATCTGCTTCTCTGTAGAAGAACTTGGACTCAGGAACAGCCTTGTGAAATGCACACACATACAGACACACAGACACACACATACACAGACACACACACACATACACACACACACACACACACACACACACACACACACACACACACACACACACACACACACGGAGAGTCACCCAGTAGGGGGCCGACTGGATTGTCAAGTAATCCCTGCCAAGAGGTGTCCTTTCTTGAATTATTAGAAATGACGAAAGTCATCTATATTACACAGCTCATTTGGCAGTAATTCTTAACGAGGTTCCTGAAACAGATTCCTAGGCATGTCTGTAAGGATGGGACAGGACCAATAAGGAAGTTGAAAAGCAGAGACTGCACCTTATTAAACAGCCCAGCCACCTGCAGGAAAAGTCACAAGTGTAATATCTGAAGTCTCAGTGGACAAGGAAAAGCAGCTGCCCTGCTTGGGCGCCAGGGGCTTGTGGGGAGGAGCTGGGCTGCTCAGGACGGAGCCCACAGTCCCAACCACACCTGCCTTCTCAGGCTTCAAGCTCAGAACCACCTCTCACCCCAGCCAGCTCGTTCCTTGTCGTCCTGCCCCCTCTGGAGCACAAATGGGTTCAAACACAGCTGACCCCGGCATCTAGTAGTCAAAGAAACCACACTCTGCTCATAAGATTAAGAAAAAGAGTGGGAGGCAGGGATTTGAGAGAAGCCCACAACCAGGTGGAGCAGCCTGTGCTGCATGTACAAAGTACATACATGCTGAATTCTTGTTTCCTCTAAAGGTGTGAAGGCTGCTGTGCATGGTATGACATCTGTAAGAGGCCAAAATCCTCCTCTGCTCTAACCTTGCCTCCACTAACCAGTGAGGAAGAAGGAAGGCATAGGGAGTGGATAGGACCCATGTCTCCAAGGTTTGGGGAATTAAGAATAACCCATATGGCCCTGAGCACACCTCCCCTCCCCCAGAGGTCAGAGGGATACCCACAAGACATACTTACTTTGGTAAGATATTCCCTCATCACCTGGATAAAGTAGGGCATGGCAAAATCCAGGATGTTGTGCCTCCAGGAGAGCTCGAGGACCACGTCAGGGTGCAGCAGGTCGTAGCAGGTAAAGAGAGACGCAGCAAAGCACTCCCGCTTGCCTTCCTCTAGGAACCACTGCAGCAGACCCTCAGCCAGCTCGGGATCCCGGGACTCAGCCGCGTACTGCATGGCATCCTGCAAAGGGACAGTTGGTGAGGAGGCCACCCTGACAGCATGTAAGATAGAGGAGCAGCCCTGGGACTTCTTGAAAGCCCAAAGAGAGCCTGGACAGCAATTTTCAAGAAATCACCAAGAAAAACTGCCCCAGTATCTCTGCCCCAGAGGGTCAGACAGAAATGGAAAGGATCCACCAATCACCTCCTGAAAGATATTCCAAAATGAAAACTCCCAGAAAAATTATGGCCAAATTCCAGAGCTCCCAGGGCAAGGAAAACTATTTCAAGTAGACAGAAAGAAACAATTTAAATACTATGGAGCCAATCTGGATCACACAAGATTCAGCAGCTTCTACATTAAAGGAACAGAAGGCTTGCAATGATATCCCAGAAGGCAAAGGTGCTAGGATTGACCCTGAGAATAAACTGTCTAGAAAAATATAATCCTTCAGGGGAAAAATGGATAAACAATGAAACAGATAATGAAACATAGGACTTTTCAAGCATTCCTGATGAAAATATCAAAGCTGAATAGAAAGTCTGACATTCAAACACAAGTCTTAAGAGAAGCAGCAAAAGGTAAACATGAAAGAGAAATCATAAGGGTCTTAATGAGATTAAACTGTTTCCATTCCTATATGGAAAGATGATACTTGTAACTCCTAAGAACTTTATCATTATCAGGGCAGTTAAAAGGAATTTATGTAGACAGAGGGCAGGGATATGAGTCCATTACACTGGGATGATCTAAAAAAAAAAAAAAAGAAGAGGTGAGAAAGAAAGATGCATGGGGTGAAGAGGGGAGAGAGAGGCAGAATGGGGAAAAGAGACTTGAAGGGAAAACAGGAGGAGGTCAATCTTTGAAGCTCAGCCTCATCAGAACTGGTTCAAAGAGGGAAAAATATATGCATATATATCAATATCTATCTATGATAAAGGGAGACAGTTGTTAGAAGCAAAATAGGCTTTTGAACAGGAAGAGAATAATGAGTGAAAAGGAGGGTTAACACACAGTTAGTGATCTTAGCTGTGAATGCGACCAGGAAGAACTCACCCATAAAATGGAAGCAGAATGGATTAGAAATGAAAATCCAACAATATGTTGTTTACAAGAGACACACTTGAAACAGAGAGACACATAAAACAAAGGGCTGAAGCAGAGTCTATTATGCTGCAGCCAAAGTGAAGGGGGGGAGGAGGGGCAAACACAGACCTTAAAAGAAGTAATCAGGTAAACTATATTTTGCTGAAAGGTACCACAGACAATGAAGCAGTATTAAAAAAATTTAAAACCAGTTCTCAAATCTGACTCAAATTTATAAAAATAAGAGTCATTCCCCAACTGGTAAATGTTCAAAGGATATGGCCAGACGTTTTTCAGAAGAAACCCAGCCCATATAAAGCCATATGAAATAATGTTCTAAATCAATAACGATTAGAGAAATGCAAATGAAAACAACTTCACACCTATCAGAAATGACAAATGCTAGAGGAGAGGATGTGGGAAAATAGGAAAATAATGTACCACTGGTGGAACAGTGAACTGATCCAACCATTCTGGAGAACAATTTGGAACCAGGTCCAAAGGACTATAAAACCATGCACACCTTCTGACCCAGTGGTACCACTACTAGGTCTGTATCCCACAGAGATCAAAGAAGAAGGGAAAAAACTCAAACGTACAAAAATATTCATAGAGCTATTTTTGTGGTGGCCAAGAACTGGAAATTGAGGGAATGCCCATCCACTGGGGAATGACTGAACAAGTTATAGTATATGAATGTAATTGTGCTATAAGAAATGATGAACAGGAGGACTTCAGAAAAATCTGGAAAGATTTACGTGAACTGATGCTGAGTGAAGGGAGCAGAACCAGGAGAACACTGCACACAGCCACAGCTGCAGTGTGCTCTTCTCAGCAATGAAAGGACCCAAGACAACTCCAAAAGACTCATGATGGAGAATTCACAAGCAGAGCAAGAATCATGGATTCTTGAATGCAGATGAAGTGCAGTACTTGCTCTCTCTCTTTTGTGTTTTGTTTCTTCTTTCTTGTGGTTTATTCCATTTGCTATAATTCTTCTTTACATGAAGAATTGTGAATTGTGAATAATGTGAAAATATGTTTAATATGAATGTATACATAGAAGCTATATCAGAATGCACTCCATCTTGGGGAGGGAGGGGGAGAAAATTTAAAATCCAAAAGCTTGTGGAACTGAATGTTGGAAACTAAAAATAAATGAATTAATTTTAAAAAAGAAATGGTAAACATGATGGTTTCAGAAAAAAAAAACATGGCAAGAGCTACATAAACTGATAGAACAGGAAATGAGAAGAAATGGGATCACTGTGCACAGGAATTATCAGTGTCTAATGATGATCAGCTCTTAAAAGACTCAGCTGCTCTACAATCACCTGAGACAATTCCAAAGGACTCCCAGTGAAAAATACTGTCTGCCTCCAGGGAGAGGAACTGAGGAACTCTGAGTGAAAACTGAAGTATCATTTTCTTGCTTTTTTTTTTGCCATATCACTAACATGGAAAGATGTTTTTGCATGATTTCACGAGTATAATTAATATCATATTACTTGCCTTCTCAGTGGGTGGGGGAGGGGTGGGAAGAAGAGAATTGGCAACTCAAAATTTAAAAAGAATGTTAAAAATAAATAACAAAATTGAAAAGCGCAGGGATTAAAATATTTTAAAATAAGTTCAGGGACCAAATGTCAAAAACTTCTGCCAAAGGCAATTAGTTCGCTGCTGTGAGCCTCAGTTTCCTCCTAATTTAAAGTGGAGAGAACAGGGCAGGACCTTCTTCATGGGATGCTGGGAGACTCAAGTCACCACAGATTCATTAGGAACTTGCTATGTGACAGGCACCGTGCTAAGGGCCTGAACACAAAAGAAAAAACTGCCTCCCCACCTCCAAAGCCCAGTGCCCTGCTCTCAAAGAACTCACCATCTAATGGAAGACACAATACGGAAAGAATCATATAAACAAGGCAGAGATTGTGTAAAGGGGACATCTCAAAAAGAAATTCCTCACATTAAGGAAGGCTGGGGAGGGCTTCCTGGAGAAGGGGGACTTTAGTTTAGTCAGGGAGCCCAACGTTCCAGGCTTGGGGACAGCCAGAGAGAATGCCAAGGATAGAGGGTCTTGCTCATGGAAGAGCCAAGAAGCCAACACCAACAGACTGAAGCGTGCGCACTGGGGAGTGAGGTAAGAGAAGACTGGAAGTGAGAGGGGGGCCTTCAAGTGCCCAGCAGCGTGTCTCTGATCCTGGAGCAGCTAGGTGATGCAGGGGATAAAGCTCTGGAGACATGGGTTCAAATGCTGTCTCTGACACTGTGTGACCCTGGATGTTAAGCTCTTTCAATCTCAGTTTCTTCTTCTGTAAAATGGGGAAAAACAGCACCCACCTCCCTACCTTACACTGAGGCTCAAGGAAGATGATCCCCAAAGTGCTTTCCGCACTGCTATGTAAATGCTAGCTGTTATTACTTTTTATAGCATGGTCAGATCCACACTAGGAAAATCACTTTGGTGGTTAAGTAGAGGATGGGCTGGAGTGGGGAGAGATTCGAGGTAGGCAGACCCCCCCCCCCCCCAGCAGACACTGCAGTAATCCAGGCATGAGGTGATGAGGGCCTGCGTCTGAGAGCGGCTAGTGTCAGAGGAGAGAAGGGGGTGGACTGGAGGGATGCTGCAGAGGTCACATGGACAGGCCTTGGTCACGGATTGGATGTGGGGGGGTGACATGAGGAGTCAGTTGAGTGTGGGTGTCCTCCCAGTAACAGGAGAGAAGAGGGGAGGCCTTGGGGGAAACGTAACAAATCTATGTGGATCTGGGGAACTTAAGACGTTTCCAGGACATGCAGTCTGGGATGCCCAAGAGGCAGTTGGAAATCACGAGAGAGGTCAGGGCTGGACCAGCAAAGCCGAGTGCCATTTGCACACATCTGATAACTGAATCCTGGGAAGTTGATGAGATTCTTGAGACAGCAGAAAGAGAAGGGAATAAGCTTTTACACAGCAGATACTATCCCTACAACATGCCGGGCATTGCACTCAAATTAAGCACGTTCACAATTATGATCTCACATGATCCTTGTCGGGAGAATGTGCTATTATTATCCACATTCTACAGTTGAGGAAACTGAGGCAAACAGAGGTTAAGTGACTTGCCCAGGGTCACACAGACAGGAGGGGTCTGAGGCTGGATCTGAACTCAGCTCTTAACTCGAGGTCCAGCAGTGTACTCATTGCACCACAAGCTGTCTCTAAATAGAGAGCAAAAAGGGAAGAAGAGGCAGGACATAGCCCTGGAGGGGACACCCACAATTAGTGGGGATGAAGACCAAAACGTATTTGGACTGGGATGAGGAGAGCAGGAAAGAGCAGCATCATGAGAACATGGAGAACAAAGGTACCAAGAAGAAGAGGGTGGTCAGTGGTGCCCAAGGCTGAGCGGTGAGGAAAGGCCCCTGGATCTGGCAGTGAAGAGAGTGGTTTCCTTAGAATGATGAGACTCCAGAGGAGAGACTGCCTTGTTATGGCCTTTTCCAGGAATTCAGCCATAAAAGGAGGACACGTAAGAGCTGGTAACATGGGATTTTTAAGTGTGAAGGAGATATGGGCATGTTTATGGGCAGGGAGAGACTGGGGCGGGGGAAGGCTGCCAAAGAAGCCAGGATGGAATGGGGCTAGTTGGGCATGGGTTTATCCTAATGAGAAAAAGGACCCCTTCATCATGAGCAGGGGAAGTGGGGCAGGAGGTGGTGGGGGAAGGCATCTGAGGGCTATGAGATGTGGATGAGGGGACAGGACAGAGCTCTTGGGGAATGGCCAGATTCTCAGCTGAGAAGGGAGGGACAGGAAGGCCTGGAAGAGATGCCATGGATGAATCAAGGAGAGGGAGGAAGGCTTGCCTTGCTACAGTGAAGGCCCTGCTGAGACTTCATTATGCTCATCTGTGAGGGACCCACTAAGGGCAGGAGTTGAAACCAAGGCAGCTGACTGTGGGGCCTGGCAGGGCTAGTACACTCAAACATCACTGCTATACAGAGCTGGAGGCCCCAAGGTGAAGGGTCTCCAGCAGCCTCGAGGGGTCCTGAGGGATGAGCTCCACTCTCAGAGGTGGCTGGCAGGCACCACCCTGCCCTTGAGCTGGCAAGGGTGGAAGCTGCTTATGTTCAAACATGAATCTGGTGCAAACCAAGTAAGGTGACAAACTGGTCCCACGTTCCTGTCTGACCAGCTTTCAGGGTGCTTTGTGAAGTGGTCCTGCCCAGTGGGTACCAAGGAAGCTCTGCTTACACTGGCGTTCTTGGCTACTTTCTATGAGGCACTGCTCGTGTCCCTGCCTGCGATGACTTGGGACAGGATGGGATGATTGGTTCTCTGGGGCGAAGCACCAACAGCACCAAGTTGGCTGCACGGTCCAAATAACCTAACACTAACCTGCCTTTCAATGGTAGGAGGTAATGTCAGGGAACCAATTAGAGGGGCCCCATTTGCAAGGTAACATTCAATCTGTCATGGAGAGCTGCAACCTGCCTGCCCTTGGACTCAATGATTCCATTTAAGACTATCTGTGAATGAAGCACTCCCACACAACAGCCCCTAGAAGGAAAAAGAGCCGAGGACAATCAATGGGGAACCCGCAGGGCTAAAGGTCCAGCTGTCACAGATATTTCTGGGTGCCAGGTCCTGGCTGTATTCAGATGGATACAAAATATATATGAAGCCAACCCATCTTCCCCAGTTCAGCTTTCCTCGAACAGTGAAAGCTGCTCCTTCCATGCCATGAGGGGGATTCTAGGAACCATCAAACCTGCTCAACACACAGAGAAGCTTCATCAGTCACTGGCATTACAGAAGCTCTCAACATCAAACACCCTGGACTCCACTCTAGCTCAGTTTGGATCTCAGTCCAGGAGATGCCGAGAAATGGAGTCAATCATAGCATAAACTTGTAACAGATGAGTTAACCCCAAACAAGAGCACCATGAAAAGATTCAGCCTCTGGCTCCCAAGTGAGTGGGTGCCTCACTCCTCCTCCCCTTCTCTTTCTGTCTCCCCTTCTCTGTCTCTCCCCTGACTTTCTCTGTCTCTCCCCTGTCTTTCTCTGTCTCTGTCCTTCTCTCTCTGTCTCTCTGCCATTCTCTTTCTGTCTCTTTGTCTGTCTCTCTCCTCTCTTTCTCTGTCTCTCCTTTCCTTCTCTGGCTCTCTCCCCTTCTTTCTGTCTCTATCTCTCTCCTTCTCTCTCTGTCTCTGTCTCTCTCCTTCTCTCTGTCTCTCTCTTTCTTTCTGTCTGTCTCTCTCCCTCTCTTCTGAGCGGTTGTTAAGAGTTGCCTCAAATGTTCCTGTAGCCACCTGTAGCCCTGCAGAGCCCTGACCAAGCTGCCCAAAAGGAGGGTCTGAGGTGTGGGATCAGGTGGGCTTAGGCAGAAGACATGGCCCCGACAAAAAAAAAATCAGAGAGGGGCTAAAAAGGGACACTTCATTGCCTTGGTTCCACACCCAAATGGCTGACATGGGCACGGTACTGACCTTGTAGAGGTGGTCTTTTTTGCACAGCTCCACACTCTGTCTCCACCGATTATTGCCTTTGTACAAATAAGCCGCGATCCTCCTGAACTCCATCAGTTGGTGCCTCTCCAGTCGCTGAGCCAGGCTGATGTTGTCAAAGTTATCATAAGCATCAATGGAAGCCCTCAAACCCTGTAGGAGGCAGGTATGGGTTAGAGCAGACCTGGCAGAGTGGCCTTCTGGGAGCCCAAGAACTCCTATCATCTCAGCAAGTGATACCTCCCCCCCACTCCAATCAATCAGCATTTATAGAGTACCTACTATGTGCCAGGCATGACACTGGCAGGAGGAAAGCGCAGGTGCTGATACTAGCAGCCTGAAGCAAGCTGTACCAAGCAACCACCACCAAGCACCCATTTCTGGATCTGATAGGAGGAATGCAGCTGCAGAGCTGGAGAAAACCCACTGACTCTGAGGGAAGCCAGCTCAGTCTGCACTAGAAGGCCAATATTACTTTAAGGCTGGAAGGCTCTGGTGTATTTTACAGGCCTGGTGCAAGGCCAGGTCTGCCTCTGGTCACAGTAACAAGAGCCCCAAGGGCAGGTGTGGGCCCCAAAGACGCCAAGAGCACAGCATGGCAAAGTCTGGTGCAGCACAGCACAGAGCTCCCCATCACCTGGGAAATGGAACCTCCCCCAAACTAGTATCAGCGACATCTCGAGTAACCAGGGCAGGTTGTTCCAAGCCTGTTAGCGATGCACGAGGGGAGAAGAAAGAGGGTACAAAGGGACTGTCTGGGTCAGGTGAGATGCTGACTGACCTGGTAATCCTCCTCCTCTGTCAACAGGTTATTAAGAGCCTCATTCACTCCCCTATTATTGTGGTTCTGGACTGAGCGCAAGTAAGGTTTCACCAGCGGAAGCTGATTCACCTACCACATAGGGACAAAGAAGAAAATGTCTGAAAAATCAAATTACTGACTTTCAGACCCATCCCCCTTATAACTGAGACATGAACCAGACTATGAAACCTTCTACCTGCAGGCAGTGGTTTAGCTAACTCAACAGAAATCTCAGGTATGGGGTCCTGTGTAGATAGAACTCTTTTTCACATATATTATTTTTATAATTAAAATTAGGCACTTAAATAATCTATCGGCTTTGATATAGGACACCCTGTATTTGACGAGGAAAGCACAGGATCAATGAGTGAGCCCTTGGGTGCAAACACCTCCTCCTCTGCCAGTTGTCCTTCCTTGCTGGGAAAGAGAGCCAAGGCTACATGGGGGTGGGGGTGGGGGGAAGAAGAAAAGGTCCATGAGATAGATTTCTCACAGGGTGGAAGTGACCTTGTGCTTTGTAGCTACTTGGACTGGACTTCCCCTTTCATGCTATTTCTCAGGGCAGTTCTATTCACAGTTTTGGGTAAACTCACCTTTGAAAAAAACCTGACTGTGCGCGTGTGATCCAGGCGGGGGGAGAGAACCAGTAAGAGGTCATTGATCAGGAGGGGCTTGTAATCCAAGTAAAAGCGGAGGGCTTTGTAGTACAGCTCCACATTGGCCACCTGGGCGAGGCGGTGAGGCAAAGGGTTAGTGTGGCTTTGAGCACATCCAGCTCAGACCCAGCTGAAACAAGGGAAGGATCCAGATGACTTTTATTTTTAACATCCTGAACTTGAACATGGGGGGGAAGTATGTCCATATACCAAGTCTAACATAAAAAGGACTGCATATGAGACCAGGACTCAAAACACTTATTTTTTTCATGCACATAAATTCAAGATGTTACTTGTTTTCAAAGCTTGGGCTTCCTTCTGAATAATCTTAGCCAACAATTATTTACTAAATGTTTGCTGTGCTAAGTGCTGGTGGAACAAAGAAAGGTTAAAACAATTCCTGGCCTTAAGCAGTTCCCATTCCAAGGCGGGGAAGGGGCTATTAGTGGGGTCTCTGTAGTAGCAAAGGCCTCTGACAGAAGGGGAGATCTGGGCTGAGATGGGAAGGAGCCAAGGAAGCCAGGATGGGACATGAACTGTCCTCTCTTCTGTTTTATTCCTTCTTTCTTATGTATCATCATTCCCATCTTTCTGCCAAGGTCCTGTCCCCACAAATTAAAGAAGAAGCCTATAGTCAAGGCAAACATCCCCGCCCACCCTGCGAGTAGAGAGGCAGGAAGCACACTTCTTCAGTGTGGAATCACAGCTGGGTATGCAATCGAGCAGAGCTCTTCAGTTCCTCAAACAGGGTTTTCTTGCCAACGTGGCATGGTCTTCCTGGTCCTGCTCAAGACCTGGCTCACCCCAAGTCCTGTGCTGAGGCTGTCCTCCATTATTTCTTACAGCACAATAACACCCTTCATCTTGGCCATTCTTCAGTCAGTCTCTTTCCTTCTCAGTTCTCTGATTTTCTTTTTTCCATTTAATCCCTACTCTGGGGTCACACTGTGACCCTGTGAACTTACACCTTCTAGCACAGGCTCCCATAACCTTGTGCCTCAGTTTTGTTGATAGCTGCCAGAGGGTGGCACTTCTGCCTGCATTCTGCCACCAGAGTGGTATGACTAAAGCTCAGGTCTGACCAGGCCACTCTACTACTCAATAAACTCCTGTGGCTCCCTATGGCCTTCAAAACCCTCCATAAGTTAATCCCTCTTCTCTTTTCTGCCTCCTCACCCCTCAGCCTCTAACCCATCCTCCTCTATCCAATGCCCCTGGCCTCCTGTCTGTTCCACAAACAAGATGCTCTGTCAGCTCTGGGCCTTCTTTCCCCTATGCCTGCAATGTTCTCTGCCTCCTTCAAGTGTCAGTTAAGGCCCTTCCTTCCGCACAGTGTGCTCCCTTAGCCTCCTTAGCCTTGGTGCTTTCCACCTAAGTGTCTCTGGATGCTGAAGTTTGCATATCATCTCCTCCATCAGACTGGGAGCTCCTTGAGGACAGGGGCACAGTATCCCCAGCACCTGGCACACAGCAGGGGCTTAACTGATGTATGTCAACCTTCTAGGCTTGTGCCAGCTTTTCATTTTCCTTTTTCTTTCCCCTCTTTGCATCTGCCCCTTGGGGGCACTTTTCTTCTCCATTAGGATCCAACTGCCCTAATCCAATTGCTCCAATAAATGTGTCTCCATGAGTTTCTCCTGACATGTATCTGCCCTACAGACTTCCCTCAGAAATATGCCCAAGTCCTGTGTGCCTGGGGATGATCCCCAGTGTGGCAGGGCACACTCTTCTGGACTGGAAACCGACTCTGTCTCTTGCCTTTTGGAGCAATCTATCTCAATATCTCCTGGGAGACCTCCCTGGTACCCTACGGCTCTCCAAGGTCAGCTCTGACCTTACCTTGCCCAGACCAGGGCCTTCTTTGTGGGCTGCCATCTTCCCCCTTAGGATGGAAACTCTTTGCAGGGATCGTCATGCAATAGGCTCGCTGATGCTCACCAGAATGTGGGCACATAGTAAGCATTTAATAAATGCTCTATTATCACATCTTCCTCCTTCTCTACTCAACCCTTGCCAGATACCCTGATCTACCTCCCAAGGGATGTCTTTAACAGAAGCTCAGTGTGCTGGGTCTACAGAGCCCTCTATGGCATCTCAGCAGAGTTGGCTAGGGACCTCTGAATCTTCTGGTGCCCCAGGCAAAGCAATTCCCCATGGAACTGGTCACAACCACTCTTATTATTTCCAAGGTTTGTCCTATGGCTTTCTCATAAAGGCACACTGCTCATGGAGGTCACAAGTATCCCTGGCCCAGCTCTGGCCACATAAGGAGGCTTCCCTTGTTTTCTGATGCTGCAGCATTTTATGCCAGGTCCCATTCCCTCCTGTTCAGGGCCTCCTCGGGGACGTTCTGTGCAGCTCTGGGATGGACAAGGTCAGTCACTGTGGTTTCTCACTGGATTTTTTGACCTCATTTGATCTGGGACATTTTTTTGCTTCTGCTGCAGCAACTGTGGGACAGATAAGTTACCTACCCCCATTTAGACGCCACCTTGGCCATCACCAAGTCACTGTGAGTCATGTTGGTGAAAAAGAGACCTCTGGTGCTGGGCACACAGCCAACTATCATGGCTTGCTAAGTGGTGGTGAAATGCTCCAAACTCAACATCTCAAGGGCCAAGCCTCAGGTGATGGTGACAAGCAGGAGCTCAGCCCACCCCTGGCATCTCTACCAGGTTTGTTATCTCCATGAAAGAGGATAATAGACTGGGGGTCAAAGCAGTGACTTTGGAGGTAGATTTTTAACTTAAAGAGACAGGTGGGAAAAAAACAACTCACAATATCAAAGGGAACTAAAACTGAAGAAAGGTCCCCAAGAAGTGGCTGGAACATATGCATTTGATCACTTCTCCGTCTCATGGAGGACATGGAGCAGCATGGGCTCTCCTCAGCCAGGTCTGGGATGGAATGACTGGCAATGACCCAGAGGAGGACTGGCTAAGGACCTCCACTGGACAGACCTGAGTGATGCTTTTCTCTGAGCGCTGTAATACAGCTGTAATCAATGCTAGTCACCTCCAAAGAGAGAGAACTGGTGGACTCCAGGCTCATTCAAAAATACTGCTATTTTCCCCTTTTTTCTTGCTTTTTTTTGGGGGGAGTGGGGGGTAGAACATGGCTAATGTGGAAGTTCACTATACATAACTTGTAATGGGCTTGAGAAGATTTGGAACTCAAAATAAAATGGGGGAAAAATGAACAAGAAATAATAATTTAGGGAAAGAGAGGCATGTTTATCAAAAGAGCAGGCGCCATAAAGCTGAAAGGGATTCCTAGGAATGTCTGGATTCGAAGATGGCTTGTCAGGCAACAACACGACGACTCAGTCTAGTAAGATGGGCCCAGAAGAGCAGTGCTCCAGGGACAAAACAGATGAGGCAGAGGCAGATAAGAACCTGAATCTTTGGGGAGCTTGGTGACCTAAGAGGAGCGAGGGCAGCCAAAGGATGCTCAGGCCACCTTAAGGCTACAGAGGAACAATGGCCCAATCCACAGAGGTGACAGGTCCCATGAACTTTGCAGGGGCAGAGCTCACATGGAGCAACTCTGGGGGCCATCCAAGGAGCAGGACAGAGGGACCAGGAGGGAGAAGGCCCAAACCACCATACCACAAACGGCTCATGATGCTTAGTCTGGGGTAGGGGTAGGCAAACTATAGCCTGTTTTTGTAAAGCTTTGTTTAAAAATATAAAACCCATTCTCAGCTTAAGGACCATAGCAAAACAGGCAGTGGACCTGATCCTGGGGGTGGGTTAATGGCAGGCTCTTTGAAATTCTGAAGGGTTCCCATGTGGAAGAGGGACTGATGGCTGTACCCCACCCTGCTCCAGAGCAGAAGGTAAACTGTGGAGGTCAGAGCCTCTTCATTTGTGTCTCTGAATTCTCAGCACTAAGCATGCCTACCACACAGGAATTAGATGCTTGTTTTGTGAGCTGAACTGAATTCTACTTGGCCTCACAGAATAAAACCAACAGAAATGGGTGAAAGCTGTAGAACAGCAAAGATGGGAGAATCTCTTAGCACCAAGAAGCTATGGGGCAGGGGAGGGCTGATGAGAGGCTCTCAGGCTTCCTTTCAGCTTGAGAGACAGCATCAAAGTCTGCAAAGCGTCCCCTTCCCCATTACCTTGGTGATGATGTCCTTGAACTGCCCTTCTTTCCAGGCCTCGGTGGGATGGGCCATCATGGTGGTGATGGCATTATCATACTCCTCATACTTATCGTAGAGGAAGACGAGCTCGGCCCAGAGGTGAGCTTGCTCGGCAGCCCTCAGGACCTGTGGAGGAGGGCACGCAGCGAGGATTGGGGTGAGGCTCCAGGTCAGGACAGCCCCTGGGCAATGGTGCCCACTGCCCTCCACATCTGGGGCAGCCTCACCTTGGGAATATTGACTCTGGACCAGAAGAGATCCAGGTGCTCCCGCATCTTCTGGGGCTTGAATTTGGAATAGAGGATGGCGAGCTCAGTGAACATCCCCATGTGGGCCCGCTCCAGCCCCAGAGCAGCCTCCAGCAGGGAAATCACTTCTTCAAAATAGCCACGATCCTGGGGTGGAAGAAGGATACCCTTAGCATGGGGAATTTAAACTGGGAAGGAAAAGTCACTTGCTGCCAAATGCTGCTCTAAGCAGAACCAGAACCATCAGATAAGACTGTAGTAACCCCAGGGAGGAAACCATGTTGACCTGGGATATGGGAGCCTGGGGTTCTAGAGCTGGCTCTGTCACTAGCTAAGGAGACTCTGGGCTGTCCCTTTACCCTCTGAGCCTGATGTGATGGTACTTTGTATCCCCCAGTCCTGTGTGGGGTCTCTCCTCACACACTCACTGCATAGGCATCCTCCTGCACAGAATTCATCCTTTCTGATGTGTGCCCTACCAGACACAAGCCAGAAAGAACTCCCACCAATGAGCAAACCCTGGAGGAAGGTGTCAGTAAAAAGCAGTGGTACTAAGGAGCAGCACCATCTGAAGCTAGTTTGACTCAGCACAAGTAAACTTCAACAGACCAAAGCAAAGAAAACCACACGGGTCCTATGCTGCCTTGGAAAAGAATACACAAGACAGACAGACCTTCTGCCAGAGAGAAAGATGGCTGAAGAGTCTGGTGTCTCATTTAGCTGAGCTTTATTAACTGGTCTAACTGGGCTGTTTGGGAGGACTCTCCTTGGGAAGCCCTCATTAGGCAGAGGCGGTTAAAGTCCACTCCTCATTTGAAATGCACAAAGGGCACACTCAGGCACACCCACCCTTGCTCTGGTAGCAACAAAAATGGCTTTTTAGAAACAGACCCATATAGCAGTAACAGATTCCAAGGAAACAAACCACAATACAAGTCCTTTGTACAAAGATCCTTACAGGGGGTGAAGAAGTTTGACTTCATTAGAAGAAAAGCTGAGAATAAAAATTACACAGCTTGATTTGAATGTCAACAGACACATCTATAGAAGGATAGGAGGAATCAAAATGGAGAATGCCACATGTTTCAAGCTCCTCTTACTCAATTACGAAGGCAGAGTCTGTGCTCTTGTTAACACATCATGCCATTTATATCAAAAATTCAAACGTGCTGGAAAAGACCCAGTGGATGAGAAGTCCACATCCAGCTGTTGCCCTCCGGATCACCAAGCTGGGCTTCCTGGTTTTGAACTCCGACCCTTCTCCCCCTTTCGCTCATTGGCTTATTGCTTTTTGAACATTTTCACCAAGTCCGTACCCTCCAGGCTGATCTCAATCAAATTTCAGATGGCCCTGCTGGAAGGCTACCCGCCCATGTCCACCTGACATCCCCTGGACGTGGCCAGTGCTCACTGCCAGTCCACCCACTTGGGACCCAGTGAGGCTGGGACAGCTCTACGCCCCCTTGTCAGTTTGAAGTAGTTCCAGAAGATGAGACCCCCCCCCAAACAAATCTGGGTGCTCACTGCTGGAAGGGGATTGATGAGGAATGCAGGGATCTCACCCTTTTCCCCAAATGAATTTGGGTGCCTACTTCTTGAGGGGGGAAGATACTGAGATCCAAAGAGACATTATGTCCAGCACCACTTATACCCACTTTGGGAGATAATGAGATTCAAGCATGCTGGTCAATGAAATGCCAAAAAATACCAGGGCCACTCCACCCTGGATTTCTTCTCTAGGGATCCCTAGCTTCTCCTGGCTAGTGGAGCTGCTGTCCTTTAAGAAGGAGCCTACTTCAGACTTCAGAAAAACCTGGAAAGCCTCAATGAACTAATGCTGAGTGAAGTGACCAAAACCAAAACACTGGATACAGGCACAGCCACGTTGTGCAATGACTAAGTAACAGGCTCAGCTCTTCTCAGCCATGCAAGGGTCCGAGACAGCGCCAAAGGACTCATGATGGAAAATGCATCCATATCCAGAAAAAGAACTATGGGGCCTAAATGCAGAGCCAGGCATATTATTTGCCTTTCTTTTTTATTTTTCTGTTTGTTTCTTCTTTCTTGTGGTTTCTCCCTTTGGTTCTAATTCTTTTTTACAACACAAGTAACGTGAAAAAAGTTTCAATATGAATGTATAGGTAGAACCTTTATCAAATGACATGCCCTCTTGGGGTAGGAGGAGGGGAGAGATGGGGAGAAAATGCGGAACTCAAAATCTTACAGAAGTAAATGCTGAAAACTAAAAATTAATCAAAAAAATTTATATCCATAAAAAAAGGAGCCTGCTTAGTGTGTTACCTGAAATAAATGCCTCTACTTGATCTGGAGGGAAAAAAAAGGTCCTCACAGTAGCAATAATCATAAGTGAAAAAATAGAAACAGTTGCTCCTCCATTAAAATCGAGGCTCTAAGGGAATCAGCCAGGACAAGTGATGATGGTCGACACTTGGAAGTCTGTGAAATCCTGTTCCATGAAAAAAGGACACACAAAGAAACGCCCATACTACCAGGCCCAGCAGGATCCCAAATACCAGCTCACACATGGTTCTGGTACCACGAGACCAAGGGCAGCTGCTCAGACTCAGGTGGCATGCCCCTGTCTGCACTGTGCTCACACTCACAGGGCTGCCCCTGAGGTGCAGGGAGAGGTGGCCACTGCTTCTGCTGCCTACATGCAGCAGCGCTGAGGCTGGAATTGTTTTGGTGCCATGGACCCCTTGGAGTCCTGTGAAGCTTACCGGGGTTTCCAACCTCCATTCATAATGGAAAGAAATGGTCAGTTTCAGTGTGAGGTATGAGAGGATGTAATTTTTTTTTCCAACCACATTCATGGATATCCTAAAATCTGCCCATGAACCTCATGTTAAAAATTCCTGATCTAAGAAAACATACTTCAAAGACAATTGTTTTCTTGGAAATTTGAAAAAAAAATCTCTTCTCTTGGCTTTCTGAGTTCAGGTGAACTTGCTGAACACTCATATGTATACAAGATTGGCTGAGGCTATTCTAGACTGAGGAGGAAAGTGGACAGCCACTAGCCCGTTTTCTACAAGGATACGGGACCAGCAGTCCCAGTGGCTACCAATAGCACAGAGAAGGTTAGAACTGGAATATGAGCATGGCTGGGAATTCTTCCCCAAGACTGACCTGAGGAGGCTGGGCTTTCAGTCAAGGTCCCTACGTGTGTTCTCCCAGTCGATGACGGGCCCCTGGAGGGCAGGGGACAGACTTCTATCCTCCTTGTAGCCCCCAGAGCTCACCAGAGGGCCTTGCATACAAGTGACACTTGCTTATTAACATGTATACAAAATAATATAAAGTCATTTCCAGAGGGAACGAGGGCCACTGGTCAGACCCAAGTAGCCTCAGGATGGCCCAGATGTAACAAGTCATCCAGGCTCACCAGGATGGAAGGCTTGTCTTGGCCTGCTCCCAGTCCCCTGTGTCAGTTACTTATCTGGGCACCAGGAATTGCCTGGCAGGGCTGATCTGCCAGCAGATGCTTAGTGTCTGTTAACTGGGACCATCGGAGGCCTTTCTTCATACTATGGTCCCCTCAGCATTATGAAATCTTAAGCGTTAATTGACATTTCTGTGTCTACCTTAAATTTATATTGAGATCTTTTGTTTTCATATTGCCTTCATCCTGAATATTCCTTTTTCCTCCACCCAGCACACAATTCCTTCTAACAAATGAAATAAAGAACACCCACTCTGGATTTTAATTGGGCTCAACTGGTTCCCTGGCCCTGTCCCTCCAGCCTCCACACTCCCCAATCCCATTTCAATTTCTCCATCTGGAGACTAAAATCATGGCCCATGGAGGAGGGGCAGGCCCCACCCCTCTTCATCCTCAGATGCTGCCACCACCAGCCCTGCCCACCTACCCAGCAGGTTGCTGGAGTGGAGACAAAAACATGGCATCTCAAAACCAGCATAATGTTGACTTTTCCCAAAATGAAACGGGCCCAACGTGTCCTGGGGACAAAACTCGATCGTCCGTCAGTCTCAAAGACCTTTCTCAAATATGCCCTCGGTCACAGAGGACAGACATGACACGTGCACAGCATCGGGGCCCCTGTTCTGCTTTGGGCATGGAGAGCTGTGGAAATGCGGGCAAACTGTAACCAGGGAGCCAGTTAGGAAGTCTGAGGGGAGGGGATGATGCCCAATGGGTCTTCAGGCTCACCTGGTAATAGTGGATCAACTCCTCAAGCTCGTCCGCATGGATAACAATATGGAGGCCACATAACTGGGCCAGGCGGAATTCCTGTCCGTCCACACAGGCAAAGCACACCTGCAAGAGAAGGACAAAGGAGGAACTTGGCTGCTGCTTCATGTCCCTAAACCGTTAGAGCCGCAGCACAAGGGTCTACACCACAGCAGGCACCCTGGATTGCCTCCTCTAGGAAGAATGGTGGTGGTTGGGGTGCAAGCTTGGGCCTTCAGGCTATTTTCTTTCTTTTTTTTTTTAATTTTAATTTTAAATTTTTTTTAATGTTTTACAATCATTTCCTTAAAATTAAGATTTTATCCCCCCCACACCTTCCCCCCCCCATCCCCCTCCCTCCCCATGACAGCATACAATTCTGTATAGGTTCTACATATACTTTCCTATTGAGCACATTTTCACTATAGTCATGCTATGCAGTTGCACTAAAATAAATGGAAGAAATCATATAACAAATCAAAACATAATACACTGAAACCCACCCACACACAAACATGATCTGCTACATTCTGCGAATGACTTCCATATTTCTTTCTCTGAGTGTGGAAGGCATTTTGCCTTAGAAGACCGACACTGGGATTTTTTTTTCCTCAGTAAGCTCTTGTGTTATTACAAAGTTCCAAGTCTACCAGAAAAAACTCTCACACACTGTGGTTGTTGCTGTGCACAAAGTTCTCCTGGTTCTGCTCCTTTCGCTCAGCATCAGCTCATATAAGTCCTTCCAGGCCTCCCTGAAGTTTTCTTGTTCATCATTTCTTATGGCGCAATAGTACTCCATTACATTCATGTACCATAATTTATTCAGCCATTCCCCAATTGATGGGCATCCCCTTGACTTCCAGTTTTTGGCTACCACAAAGAGTGCTGCTATAAATATTTTTGTACACATGGGACCCTTTCCCGTTTTTATAATCTCTTGGGGATACAGTCCTAGTAGCGTTATTGCTGGGTCAAAGGGTATGCACATTTTTGTAGCCCTTTGGGCATAGTTCCAAACCGTTCTCCAGAAGGGTTGGATGATCTCACAGCTCCACCAACAATGAATTAGTGTTCCAACTCTCCCACATCCTCTCCAGCATTTATCATTTTCTTGTTCTGTCATGTTTGTCAATCTTATAGGTGTGATGTGGTACCTCAGAGTTGTTTTGATTTGCATCTCTCTAATCAATAGTGATTTAGAGCACATTTTCATATGATTATAGATATCTTTGGTTTCTTCCCCTGAAAATTGCTTGTTTGTATCCTTTGACCATTTATCAATTGGGGAATGACTTGTATGGTTATATATTTGAGTCAGTTCTCTATATATTCTAGAAATGAGGCCTTTATCCCCGAGCTTACCTGTAAAAATTTTTTCCCAATTTACTGCATCCCTCCGAATTTTGGTTGCATTGGGTTCGGTTGTGCAAAAACTTTTCAGTTTAAAGTAATCAAAATTATCCATCTTGCATTTCATAATGCTTTCTATCGTTTCTTTAGAAAAAAATTCTTCCCCTCTCCATAAATCTGATAAATACACTATTCCTTGCTTCTCCAGTTTATTCATGGTATCAATCTTTATACCTAAATCATGTACCCATTTGGACTTTATTCTTGTGTACGGTGTCAGGCATGGGTCTATGCCTAATTTCCGCCACACAGTTAACCAGTTTTCCCAGCAATTTTTGTCGAGCCTTGAGTTCTTATCCCAGAAGCTGGGATCTTTGGGTTTATCAAACAGGAGGTTGCTATATTCCTTGCCTACTGTGTCTTGAGTGCCAAGTCTATTCCATTTGTCTACCCCTCTGTTTCTTAGCCAATACCAAGTGGTTTTGATAACTTCAGGCTATTTTCAAAGTGGGATTTTGTGCCAGAAAAATGCCTCATGAAATCACAGGCCTGGGAGAAAGAAGAGGACAAAAGGAGCCAGAAGCACTCAGGACTGGCCCAGTACCAGTGAACCTGGAAGAACTCAACTTCTCCAATGACCTTGGCAAAGCAGGGAGGGAGCATGTGTGGGGTGGGGTCATGAAACCCAAGGGCCCCCAGGCAGCACTACCACTCCTCACAGTCCAGCGTTACGGAATGCTTATTCATCCCACTTCTCAGAGAAGAGTCAGGCTGATGGGGTCTGCCAGACTGCAGAGTCCACTGGCTCTTACACCCTCCCCCATAAGCGGCTCTCCCAGGGAGCCTTCAAACCCAGCCTTCCCTCATTCTCAGCGGCCCAGGGGACCAGACAGTCACCATGGAGCCTGGCAGATGAGATCCCTGTGGCCCACTGACACATTCTGGGAGGCAGGTCAGATATATGGATGAAGGTGAAGGAAGATGATAAACACTACTGGGTTTTTGGAAGTAGCTGAGAATGTAAAAATGGTTCATGGAGGATAAATGATCCAATGGAACAAATGGGAGACCAAGCATTTCTACTGTCAGGTGGCCAGAATTCGAGACGTTACCTCCTTCCAGGTCCTGGTGCTGTTGGCCTTGCGACTGCTGTCCACTGCAGCCTGGTACTCGCCCAGATGCACTAGGGTAGATGCCAGGCGGGCAAAATTGGACACGTTATTGTAGAGCAGCTTGGCGGCCTCATACATGGCCTCATCATAACAGCGGTCACCAACCTAGAGAGACACCCTGGTTAATTCCATGCAGGAGCATGCCTGCTCCTTGGGGACCTAGCACAGGACCCAAGTAAAGCCCCTTAGGGCACATACACACAAAGTGCACAGGCAGTAATGGGGGAGGCACTGAGGACAGAGGCCTCAGGAGCCCACAGCCAGACTGGTAAACTCTCCTGTGGCAGCAGAGGGACCTTCTCTAGCACTTGAGAGGAGTTCTGAAAAATACCATGAGTGGCTCGCAGCCTGAATT
This sequence comes from Bettongia penicillata ogilbyi, assembly GCA_023548195.1. Classification (NCBI taxonomy): domain Eukaryota; kingdom Metazoa; phylum Chordata; class Mammalia; order Diprotodontia; family Potoroidae; genus Bettongia; species Bettongia penicillata. The sequence goes on along the minus strand of JAJHZJ010000154.1, from coordinate 4,489,365 downwards.
AGCAACAACGCCAAGTGTGGCTGTTCTCTGGGTTCAGCCTGTGTCCTTCAGGAAGCCCAGGCACAAAGGCCTTCTTCTCAAGTATCTACAGAGAGCTCCTGGGGTGGGGCTGATGGGGAGAGGGGAATGGAGAAGGCTTGGTCCCAAAGTCACTGTTTGGGGAAGCCCCTCTGGCAATGGACACAATCTGAAACAGAGATCTGGATTCTCTGCAGTCAAAGAACAGAAAATATGCCAGTGATGAGAAATAAGAAATAAATTATATAAATAAAATTATACCTTTTAATTAAAAAAATAATAATAAAAACATGACTTTTGCCCTATGAAGAAAATATACCACTTAGTATTATTAATGGTGACCAACAGCATAATTACAGTTATCTCCTTGCTCCCAAATAAAATTTTGTCAATCAAGTAACAATCTTTTGGGGTAGTAGTCTCCCTCTTGAGTTATGCCCAGAGGAGCACAGGCCAGGATTCATCCTCCTACATGGCAGGCAGGAAAGCAGAGGCGGGCTGAGCGAAGCCCCTCTGTGGGGCAGCCTGGTTCTCTCAAATAAAGAAGGAACATTTCTTCGTGTTTGTCCTTCATTCTCGAAGAGGACTGTGACATCAGGGAGATGATGACATGACTTGCACTTGTCTTTGTTTTGAGTGAGGGAGGGCTGTGCAGGTCACCAGCCTCACTTCTCCTACAGAGCATCTGAATCCAGTGACCAGATATTCATCAGGATGACTGGAGATGACCCAGGATGCAATGGGAGACCCTGACCCTTTTAGTCTAAGGCCTTTTTAGGTATTTGTTGGGAGTGAGGTAAAGCCCATTCAGTGAATAGGAAGTCTCTTTAAGAAGTGAGTCAAGGGATAGTCCCTTTAATGAAAAAAAAAAATCAAACTGGGAGGAGAAGACCCTCAGGATGGCTGACCAAAAGAGAAGCCATTACTCTGAGCCAGGCAGGCCCAAAAAACTTGGACAGGGATGGGTTTGAGGTTGAATACCTAGTGTAGGGAGCAGGGGAGATGCCAAGATGTGGAGGGCCATCCCCAGAGCCAATGTGAATGATAGGATTATCCCGATGGTCTTTTGGGTTGTTGGTCCTAACTGGAGAGGGTCTTAGAGATCGAGGTTTCGTGTTCCCTTTATAGAAGAGAAAGCTGAGGCCAGAGAGTCCAGACTTGGGTCCTCTAAACCTCAGTGCTGGCCAGGGCATCTGTTGAGGAGGAAGTAGTTGGGCCTGGAGACCAGCTGGGGCTTTGGTCAGAGCTCCGAGCTGGGAATTGCCCATCCTAAACCTTCCTGTTTTCTTTCTGGGCTGGACTACACATCCATAACAAGGGCAGAGAGCCCTGCAGGCCATATCTGGGGCCCCAAACAGTCACCCCTCCTGGTGCTTAAAGCAAAGCTTAAAGTCTGAGGTGCTGGCTTATCTTCAGTATGCTGCAGTCACAGAGATGCCCTGCTCCAGGAGAAAGTTCATTGGGTGAGGAAAGAGGAGGAAAGGCTGTCCTCCTGTCAGGGAGACTCACTGGTGACGTTCAATGACTGACACAAACAACATCCTGTCATTTCCTAGCCTTACTCTGCATTTTCTGCAAAAGGCCAAGGATGCTGCTTTCCTTTCATCCTAAAGGTGATTGTGCATGTACACTGAAAGATGGCTTAGACAGCTGGGGGGGGCATGGGATGTACGAAGCCCTGGTTGTTCCTCCCACTCAGGGCAGCCAACCTTCTTCTTCCGGGTAAGTGGTGGGGGGCAGCTGGAAGGACCAAAGATGACAGGGCAGGGTCCTAGCCTTGAGGCTCTGCTGCTGCCAAACACAGGGACCCCCAAGCAGCTCACTGACTCTCCCATGAACCCTGGAACCACCTTCCACGTTGGAGAAGGACAAATTATAAGACAAGAGTAAAGAAAGAAAATTAGCTATTGTCATTCTGAAAGGGGGAAGTACTACCCAACACCTACCTGTTGAATGTGGGCATTATTCGGCCCATTGATAAACTCCTCCAGCTCAGAGAGGCGGTTTGTTTTAGCCAGAGCAAAAATAAGCTCAGTCTCTACATAGGACTCTCGGGCCTTTTTCCTGGCCATGTGTAAAAATTTAACTAGATCCTCCCAATTACCTACAGAAAGAAAGAAACAAAATGTAACCCATGGTTGGAAATATGGTAGCCCATCTGGTTCCCATTGGTGGCCTAATAGCCTGGGCAACACATGCAATCCAGAGTTGAGACAAGGGACCTTTTATGTCTTATGGAGGCCAGCCATTTTACTTGAGAACCTTGCCAGTGAAAAAAAGAACCTCACAGCCAATGAACAGGTAGAGATGGAGCAGGATGGAGGAGAAAGGCTGGCACTTGTCCGTATCACTGCTTGAGCCACCAGGGTAAGTCTCTGAACCAGAGAGAAGCAGCTGAGTATAGCTAGTGGTTATAGGGATCAGTGATGAAATGCTGCAAACAACCTTCCTAAGAATCAAGGCTCAGTGCCATACCAATCAAACTACCAGATAATTTTTTTCTAGAGCTAGGAAAAATAATATCAAAATTCATCTGGAAGAACAAAAGGTCCAGAATATCACAGGAACTAATGAAAAGAAATGCTAGGGAAGGTGGCCTAGCCCTACCAAATCTCAAATTGTATTATAAAGCAGCAATTATCAAAACCCACTTGGTATTGGCTAAGAAACAGAGGGGTAGACCAGTGGAATAGGTTATATACTCAAGACACAGTAGTCAATGAATGTAGCAATCTACTGTTTGATAAAACCAACAATCCCAGCTTCTGTGATAAGAACTCACTATTTGACAAAAATTGCTGGGAAAACTGGATAACAGTGTGGCGGAAACTGGGCACAGACTAATGCCTGACACCATATACAAGAATAAAGTCCAAACGGATACATGATCTAGGTATAAAGACTGATACTATAAACAAATTAGTGGAGCAACGAATAATGTATTTGTCAGATTTATGAAAAATGGAGGCGGAGCCAAGATGGCGGAGTAGAAGGACGCACATTTACGAGCTCCGAGCCCACAACCCATGGAATTGAGGTAAAAGGAGATCCCCATAAATTCTGAATCTCTGCAGGGGGTGCATAAACATAGGGGAAGAGATTTCCGTTCCACTGAACCCTGGAGAGCCGTCCCCGGGGTCCATCGCACCCCGGAAAGCGGACCCCACCCCCACCCCTGGCCGCGGCCCCAGAGAAGCTGACCCGAGCAGGCTTCAGAGAGGAAAGCTACGGGGGAAGCTCCGGCAGCTGGGAAAGTCCCTCCGCCCACAGAAGCTACAGGTCAGTAAGAAAGAAGGCTGCGCTAGGGGAGGGGAGCGGAGCGTCTCCGTGACTCGGGCCCCCTCGGGAGGAAGCGGCGGCGGCATGGACAGGGGCAGGAAGCGGCGGAGGCAGAGGCGTGGGCGGGCGGCTGAGGCGGCAGCGGCCCGGGACTCAGGAATCCCCCAGCAGCAGGTAGGATCTTCAATACTGAAGGTCTTTCCAACCTGAGGGAGCCGAGCAGGGGAGACGGCCCTGCCCCCACCCTGCTCTACTGCTGAACGCCTCTGAATAAAACCCCCAAGGGAGCTGAGCACAGCAGGCGGGGCCCCCCACCCCGCCCCCACCCGCTCCGTTCCTGAAAGTCTCTGCAGAACGCCCCTGAGGGCCCAAGCTTAGGAGGCGGCCCTGCCCCCACCCCTGTGCCAGAACTAAAGCTTGCCGCGGGAAAGCGCATCTGAATCTCAGAGGCCAAGCACTAGCTGGGCGGATCCAGGCGGGGGTGGAAAGGAATCTCAGAAGTCAAGTAACTGGCTGGGAAAATGCCTAGAAAGGGGAAGAAAAATAAGACTTTAGAGAGTTTTTTCCAACAAATGCAAATGATCCCGATCTTCGGATCTGATGGCGAGGAGGAACGTATTTTTCCCATCAGGGAAAGATGTGGAGGGCGGGGCCTCAGTACCCCAGACACCCCAGGGGGGTGTTGGGTGGGCTCAGGCCTTGGAAGAGCTTAAAAAGGATTTTGAAAAGCAAGTTAGACAGGTTGAGGAAAGACTGGGAAGAGAAATGACAAAGATGCAAGAAGAGTATGAAAAAAAGGTCAATATCTTGGTAAAGGAGACCCAAAAAAATGCTGAGGAAATTAACACCTTGAAAAATAGGCTCACTCAATTGGCAAAAGAGGTTCAAAAAGCCAAAGAGGAGAAGAATGCATTCAAAAGCAGAATGAGCCAAATGGAAAAAGAGGCTCAAAAGCTCACTGAATTTAATAGTTCTCTCAAAATTAGAATGGAACAGATGGAGTCTAATGACTTTATGAGAAACCAAGAAATCACCAAACAAAACCAAAAGAACGATAAAATGGAAGAGAATGTGAAATATCTCATGGGAAAAACAACTGACCTGGAAAATAGATCAAGGAGAGACAATTTAAAAATTATGGGACTACCTGAAAGCCATGATCAAAAAAAGAACCTAGACATCGTCTTGCATGAAATTATCAAGGAAAACTGCCCTGACATTCTAGGACCAGAGGGCAAAATAAGTATTGAAAGAATCCATCGATCACCACCTGAAAGAGATCCAAAAAGAGAAACTCCTAGGAACATTGTGGCCAAATTCCAGAACTCCCAGCTCAAGGAGAAAATCTTGCAAGCAGCTAGAAAGAAACAATTCCAGTACTGTGGAAATACAATCAAGATAACTCAAGATCTAGCAGCTTCTACATTAAGGGATCGAAGGGCGTGGAATAGGATATTCCAGAAGGCAAAGGAACTAGGACTCAAACCAAGAATCACCTACCCAGCTAAACTGAGTATAATACTTCAAGGGAAAATATGGTCTTTCAATGAAACAGAGGACTTTCAATCATTCTTAATGAAAAGACCAGAGCTGAAAAGAAAATTTGACTTTCAAACACAAGAATGAGAAGAAGCATGAAAAAGTAAATAGCAAAGAGAAGTATTAAGGGACTTACCAGAAATGAACTGTTTACATTCATACAGGGAAAGACAATATTTCTAACTCTTAAAACTTTTCAGTATCTGGGTAGTTGCTGGGACCACACATACACATGTACACGCATGCACACACATACACACATGCATTCACATACAGAGACAGAGAGCACAGATTGAACTGAATAGGATGGGACCATACCTTAAAAGAAATTAAGGTAAATGATGAGAGAGAAATGTAGTGGGAGGAAAGAGGGGGAAATGGAAGGGGGTAACTATATGTCATTTAAGGGGCAAGTAGGAGATTTTTTTAGTGGAGGGAAAAAGAGGAGAGCTGAGGGAAAAAAACAAACAAACAAACAAACAAACAAGAAGTTTACCCTCATCACATTTGACTAAACGAAGGAGTGAAATGCACACTCATTTTGGTATGAAAACCTATCTTACAGTATAAGAAAGCAGGGGAGAAGGAGATATTGGAGGGGGGGATGATGGAAGGGAGGGCAAAGGGAGGAGGGAGTAATTGAAAGTCAACACTTGGGGAGGGACAGGATCAAAAGACAGAAGAGAAACAATGAGGGGCAGGTTAGGAGGGATGGCAATTCAGTTAGTCTTACACAACACGACTATCAGGAAGGTCATTTGCAAAGCTACACAGATATGGCCTATAATGAAATGCCTGCCGTACCAAAGGGAATGGGTGGGGAGGGAGGGATGGGGAGAATTTGGAACTCAAAGTTTTAGGAACAATTGTTTAGTATTGTTGTTGCAACTAGGAAAGAAGACATACAGTTAATGAGGAATAGAAAGTCATCTGGACCTACAGGAGAAAAGAGAAGATGGAGACAAGGGAAGGGAGGGATGACAGAAGAGAGGACAGATTGGAGATAGGGAAAATTAGATTGCTTGGGGTATGGGGTTAGGGGAGGGGAGAAAAGGGGAGAAAATTTGGAACCCAAAAATTTGTGAAAATGAATGTAAAAAGCTAAATAAATAAATAAAAAGAAAAATAAAAAAAAAGAAAAAAGAAAAATGGAGAAATTTTTGACTAAACAAGAGAAAGAGAACATTATAAAGTGCAAAATGGATAATTTTGATCACATTAAATTTGAAAAGGTTTAGCACAAACAAACCCAATGCAACCAAGATTAGGAGGGAAGTAGAAAACTGGGAAAGAATTTTTGCAGCTAGTGTCTGTGATAAAGGCCTCATTTCTAAAATATGTAGAGAACTGAGTCAAATGTACAAGAATACAAGTCACTCCTCAATTGATAAATGGTCAAAGGATACGTACAGGAAGTTTTCAGAGGAAGAAATTAAAGATATCTATAGTCATATGAAAAAATGCTCTAAATCATTATTGATTAGAGAGAAGCAAATCAAAACAACTCTGAGGTACCACATCACACCTAACAGATTGGCTAACATGACAAAACAGAAAGATGATAATGTGGAAGAAGCTGTGGGAGAGTTGGAACACTAATTCATTTTTGGTGGAACTGTGAGCTGATCCAACCATTCTGGAGAGCAATTTGGAACTATGCCCAAAGGGCTATAAAAATGTGTATAAAAAACCCAGCAATATCACTTCTAGGACTGTATTCCAAAGAGATCATAAAAATGGTAAAGGGGCCCATGTGTACAAAAATATTTATAGCAGCCCTCTTTGTGGGGGCCAAGAACTGGAAATCGAGGGGATGCTCATCCATTGGGGGAATGGCTGAACAAGTTGTGGCCTATAAATGTAATGGAATACTATTGTGCCCCATAAGAAATGATGAACAGGAAGACTTCAGAGAAACCTGGAGGGACTTATATGATCTGATGCTGAGTGAAAGGAGCAGAACCAGGAGAACTTTGTGCACAGCAACAACCACAGTGGGTGAGGAATTTTTCTGGTAGACTTAGTCCTTCACAGCAATGCAAGGACCTAAAAAATTCCCAGTGGATTCTTGAGGTTTCAAAATGCCTTCCTCATCCAGAGAAAGAACTATGGAATTGGAATGCAAAGTGAAGCAGCCCATTTTCTCATGTGTTATGTTTTGTTCTGTTTCATGGTTTCCCCCATTCATTTTAATTCTTCTACACAATATGACTAAGGTGAAAATGTATTTAATAAGAATGCTTGTGTATAGCCTATATAAGATTGCATGCCACCTCAAGGAAGGAAGGGATAGGAAGGGGAGAAGGTGGGGGAGAGGGGGAAAAAGTCAAAGATATATGGAAGTGATTGTAAAAATTGAAAACAGATTAAGAAAGAAAAAAGAATCAAGGCTCATAAGTGTGGAGCTCTGGAGGTATGTAGCCCTCTGCATCCACGGTGCAGGATGTGCCTGGAGAGGAATCCTCCTGACTGATAGAGTCTGAGACATGCAATGATTCAATCTGGGTCACGAGGCCACTTTAGACCCCTGACCTCCTCTGTCTGGGAGCTGCCTCTTCTAAAGAAGCATGCCAAGAGGAAATCCAAAAAGAGCGGGCCTTAGGCTCTCAATGCCCTGCCAATATCATTCAGTTTCGCTAGATGACAAAAAGCTAAAAAGGATTCAAATACAGTCCAGTAACAAGATTCTCATTAGCAGGAGGTTGGCTAACCATTGGAACCCTGAAAAGATGAGGAGAGGTTCCAGTGTGTGGCATGACAAAAATGACCATGGTGATGATGCCCAGGTAAGAACCTGCCACTCTGTGGACAGCAGATTTTCTAATGGGTCTTGCTGTTCCTGCACAGCCATGCTCCCTCCAATCCTCTTTTATGTCTAAATCCACCCTTCCGTTAAAAAGTACTACGTATGCAAGTCCCCCTGGATTCCTTTTGGCTCTTGCTTGCTGACCACATGTTCCGTGACAGGGCGAGGGATAGCGATGCCCCAAGGTGGGTGGCTCACTCACTATTTCTGCTGGCAGCCTCAACGACCTCCAGGTAAGAGGAGGGGTCATCCGCCTTGGTGTATGAGTCAATGGCCTCTCTCACTAAGTTCTTCTGCAGCTGGGCCCTGGCCAGCTGGCTCCACACTGCCGGCTCATTGCATCTTTCTGCAAATTCATATGCACGGTCCAGATTCCCAATGTGTTCTATCAAGACCTGTAAGGTGGGAGAAGGGAAGGTAAGCAGATGTAAAGCTAGGGACTCAGTATCATTGAGCTCTAAGTCCAAATTTAAATATCTCTGAGCAATTCTGTGCTTCTTTAAACAAGAACCTTATCGTCTGCTCCAAAGCATCCCTAAGGTCTGACAGAAGATCCTGAGCTGGGGCTGGGGCTGGGGCAAGGCTGCTCCCAGGAGATCTAAGTCCTGAGCCCAGCTGCTGGTGTAAAACCTTGGCCAAGGGCCTCATGGCTCTGGACTGGCAAAGGAGTATGTGCCAGAATGACCAACCCCTGACTCCAGATGGGAAGACCCCTGGCATCTCCCTGGGGCTGCAGGGCTCTTGCTGCCGGGGCAGATGATTCCTACTGCACTCTCCTGAGCACAGCACTTACCATCATACGGGCTCTACACATACATTCCTATTAAACACATGTTCACATTAGTCATATTGCACAGAAGAATTAAAATGAATGGGAGAAAACATGAGAAAAAACAAAACAAAACATAACATAACACAACAGAAAATAGCCTGCTTCATTCTGCATTCCAATTCCATGGTTCTTTCTCTGGATATGGATGGAATTTTGCATCATAAGTCCTTTGGAGATGCTTTAGGTCCTTGCATTGCTGTGAAGGGATTAGTCTATCAGAAACAGTCCTCACACACTGTACCTGTTACTGTGTACAATGCTCTCCTGGTTCCGCTCCTTTCACTCAGCATCAGTTCATATCAGTCTTTCCAGGTTTTTCTGAAGTCTGCTTGTTCATCATTTCTTATAGCACAATAGTACTCCATTACATTCATATGCCATAATTTATTCAGCCATTCCTCAATTGATGGGCATCCCCTTGATTTCCAGTTCTTGGTCACCACAAAGAGTGCTGCTATAAATATTTTTGTACAAGTGGGACCCTTTCCCGTTTTTATAATCTCTTGGGAATACAGTCCTAGAAGTGATATTGCTGGGTCAAAGGGTATGCACATTTTTGTAGCCCTTTGGGCATAGTTCCAAATTGCTCTCCAGAATGGTTGGATCAGCTCACAGCTCCACCAACAATGAATTAGTGTTCTAACTCTCCCATATCTTCTCCAACATTTATTATTTTCCTGTTTTGTCATGTTAGCCAGTCTGATAGGTGTGATGTAGTAACCTCAGAATTGTTTTGATTTACATCTCTCTAATCAACAGTGATTTAGAGCATTTTTCATATGAATATAGATAGCTTTAATTTCTTCCTCTCAAAACCAAATTCACTGTTATTCTTATGGACTTCATTAATAGGCACTTGTGGTTTAAGGACTTTTGAAAAGTTGTGTCTCTGCTGCATGCAAATGAGACATAAAATTATTCATTTCAACTTGACTCAGTAGGGAACATTTAAAAACTCTAAGTATGTGATGAGAAAACTCGGCTTATAAAAATATTTGCTATTCTCCAAAAGAATCTTCTCTAAGTAAAAATAACAAAAGTCCTCCCCAGCACTGATAATGCAGGCAGCTCCAGGAGTGTGATCAAAGGCAAAATGAGCACTTAAGGGTCTCCTGATTAACTTGCTATGGGGGGGGCACTTCTCATTGATGACGTTCTCATTTTTATGTCTTCATGCAGCGATGGGCAGCAAGCTCCTCATTCTCACCATTTTGTGGTTAAGCCCCCTCTGGGCATTAGTGTCAAGTCCCCGGTAAGCCAGGCAGGTAGTAGTGTCACCTACACTGGGTTCACCCCTGCAGTTCACAGCCCCCCTCCCCCCAGGGAGTGCCGGTGACATCGAGCGTTGGCTCACCTGAATGGCAGACGTGTTCACGTCAAACTTTCTGAAGATGGCAAATGCTTCTTCATACAGTTCGCTGCTGGTGGCGATGTTGGCGATGTCTGGGGCATCATAGTTATCCAGTCGGTTAATGTACTCCATCACCCGTGTGCGGTCAGCCTTAATAGCAGTCAGAATCAGCAGATTCTGGAGATTCCTGTGTAACAACAGCCACCGGGAGAGTCAAAGGTCCTTCCCAGAGGAAACTGCCACTGGGGTCCAGGATGACCTCTTATATTTCAGACTAATCTTTGTCATTACTGTGGATCCAAGTCCCCCTCAACCCCATCATGCACAGGACCCTGTGGGAAACCCAAAGAAGTCACACTGTGTGTGTGTGTGTGTGTGTGTATGTGTGTGTGTGTGTATGGGGGAGGTGTCCATGAATCCATGCCCACATTGTGCCTTATTACAGATATGTTTAAGTGGGGAGCTGCTAAAAATGTCTATGCTGGAAGGGAAATCGAGGAAGGCTCCGTGGAGGAAGTAGCACCATCTGAAGTTGGACAAGGAAGCTTCTTGGGGATAGCAGAGCAGAGAAGAGCACAGAGACAAGGGTGGGCAGGACCTGGTAGCAACACCTGGCTCAGGAGAGCGAGCTGCTCCATACAGCAGCATTGGAAAGATGTGGACAACATCTGTTCCCTGGGAGAGTAAGATGGCAGCAGTGAAACCGCCACTTAGAGATGATGCTGTGGTCACCACTCCTCAGCCTCCATACCATCACCCCTGTACTTCTCCCTGCTCCAGGGTGGAGTCCTCCTAAGGGCTCTGGGGACATGCTCTGCACCAGTCCCGGGGTAGGCACAGAGGCATAACAAGTGCCTTCTAGTAAAAACAAGCCTCGCAGAACTGTTCCAAGTCCTGAGCAGTCTTGAGGCCTCCCTACACATTCAAGGACACTCAGAAGGAATCGCTCCTGACAGCTCCTGAATGGCCTCCTTGAAGGATGAAGATGCCCGCACATCTAGGCTGAGATGTACGTCCACTCCACCCTAACATGTACGAGCCAGAGAACAGAGAAGAGCTGGAACAACGTGCTGGTGTCTGGACTGCCATGAAGGGGTTATCTGCTCCCCAATATGTTAGCAGCATGCCAAGGGCTATGGGCAGGGGGCACCAGCACATCAAGGTACGATCCCTGCCCTGAGGAAGTCAGACATTAGGAAGCAGGGCCTGAGGGGACAGTTAGGTTTCCTGGAAGAGGAGGCCTTCAATGCCAGGCAGGATCTGGGAAGGAGAGGACAGACGGGGACCCAGGGCAGAGGCGGCCAGTTCAAGGGGCACCAGCACTTCTCACCTGTGCTCACTGAACACAGAGTTTTCCAGGACAATCTTCTCGAGAAGCTCGATTAGCTCACTGGGCAGGTCGGCAGTCATAAAAGCTTTCACAGTCACAGAGACCTCTTCAGGATCCTGGGTTTCAGACAGAGCCGTCTGCACCACCTAGTTTTAAATGATTTTTGGAAGAGGAGCTTGATCAGATTAAAACGAACAACTCACAGGTGGTTAGAGATGGGAGGACTCAGCAAAGAGAGGGGACAGGGAAGGCTAGGCCGGAGGCCCCAGGGATAGCTACAGGCCCACTCACTCATGCCTTCAGGCTCACAAAACACTTTCCTCCTAACACTGTGATGGAGGTGTGTGGGAGGGTATCTTCCAGGGGGCCTTGAATGTTGAGGAGAGAAAAAACAGCAATAGCTCCATGGGTTAAGGAGCCAGGCTGCTAGCCTTCGCCCCTGCACCACAACAGAAGGCCGGCACCAACAGAAGGTGTCCAACCGTATCTGGGTGACCATGAGTATAAGCTTCACTGCTGTCATGCTGCAGCAGGCCTCAAAGGCCATGTGAGCATGAGGCATGGAGAGCAATTCCACATCATGCTGGGAAGGGGATGTTTGGCAGCAGTGGGAGTACAGCAAGGACCCGGGCTGCCTGCCTTGCAGCCTGTGCCACAGTGGGAAGGCTGCAGCAATCAGGAGGCTTTCCCTTTCCTTAGACCCTGGCCTGCTCTTAGCTCTGACATCAGAGGACATTCCCATTCCCTTACCGCCCCCCACCTCGCTCCTCCACTTTCCCTACACAGTCCTTAGTTCCTATACTATCCTGGTCTGGTCTTCCCCTGCAGAAGTCAGAGAAGCACAGAGCCCCTTTACAGGCTGAACTCTCTCTCTCTCTCCTTTGCCCTCGAGCCCTGTGAGGCACACAAAGCACAGGTTACTCCAACTACCCAGAAGAAGAAACTGTGGTTGTGAGGGGGTGGAGTGTCTGGCCTATGCACCAGACCCATGGCTAGCTGGCAGCGGAGCCAGGAAACCATGCTGGATCTTGTACCCATTCCACTATGCCATACCTATCTATCTTAAAAAGACTTCCAAGGAGATCTAACACGATTATTTATCAGAATTCCCAGAATCATAATTTTCACTGCTAGACACACCTGTGCACCAACCAAGAAGGAAGGGCCCATCTATTCTCCTCTAGCTCAAAGGCATCTGCATCTGACATGTGAATTCTTGAACTGTTTTTAAAATCCCATTTTAGGAATGGAGACTGACTATCCACATTCCACATCAGCTTAGGGAAGCAACCTCATCCAGCTCTGAGTTCATGCAACCTCACTGACTCAAGATTTCAGATGTACTATCCTACCATTCTATCTGAAGATGGGCAACCTGCAGAACAGCTTTGTTTGGCTGGAGATTGCTGCCATGCCCTTTGGTGTACCAAACCAGCTCAGACAGTGATTAAAATCTTAGCTTTAAGAGGCCACCCTGCACTGGTCAGAACCGGAGCCTTTAGCCTGACCGAGCTGCACTCTCCAGAGAGGGGAAGCCAGACACCAAGCAGAACCCAAGAGCCATAATCAGATGGCACTCCAGTTACTAAGGGAACACTGCTACAGATGCAGTGTCCCAGGACCCAACATGGAGCATCAGAACACTAAGCAAAGTTAGTCCAATACAGAGTATCCAGAATCTGGAGACTGAGAGCTAGGAGGCATCTTGAGAGAGCGACCTGGTTCCACCAAACTGAAGCTGACTGAGGACGAGCCATTTGGTCAAATGTACACAAGAAGCTAGAGAACCGTGATCCCCAAACCCTAGTGGCTCAACTCACAATATCCATCGATACATTTCCCCACGGAATTTAATGTTTCTTAGGTGCCAGACTGGCAGGCTTTGGAATAAGACATTTTCCTGCCTTAGAAGTGTTTATAAACTAACAGAGAACATATAAAAGCAATCTGAAAAGACCTTCAAAGAAAGAAGTCACTCAAGTACAAAGGAGAATGAGGCTAATGAGAGCCCCTGCAGCCATGAGAGAAAGTCTGCTCACAACTGGATGGACTACAATGGGATAATGAGGCCTCCCTGGCTTTCTGCTAATCAAAGTTCCTTGTGACTCCTTGAGCACCTCACATGAAACATTCAGAGGAGCTGACATGATTGCGAGTTATTTCAAAACACAGGGAGGTCAGCCCACTCAAGAGATGCCTCATGTCAAAGGCAGATTTCTCAGAAGAGGTTCTGCTCCAAGCAGGCTTTTGACACCATGTCCTGGGATCAGTGGTCATGGCTTTGGCTCATCATTGATGATGGCCACCTCTTTGGAGGAGATGCTGAAGAAACAGGACAGAGCCTCCAGGAGCAGAGGCTCCTGCACAAAGAGAGGCTTCCGAGAAGGCATTTAAAGTGCAGACAACCCAGGAATTAGGATGGCCACGGCCTAGGGTCCATTTTCTCGTCTGTTCCTCCTTTTCCTTAAAAGAGGATGTTTAGAGAACTGTGCACTGTCTCCTGCTGAGCTGAATAAAAATGCTTTTACCCATATTTAACAACTATTCCTCAAATACTGGAAGAGCAACTGGAGGAAGGTCTCCAGTGGAGTGCCACTGAGCTCTGTATGACTCAGCAATGCCAATGACTGAAGGATGTCACAAAAGGCAGACAGTAAACTCTGGAAATAAGTAATGCTGACAGTAGAACACTGCCTTGGAAAACATGGTGAACCTCCACAGGAATAAATGGGGTCTTGTTCTCTGGTTCCAAGCCCCACCTGAACAAGACAAGGGAGAGGTGGCTGGGCAGTGGGGAGGGCCCCAGCCACCCCTGGTCTTTTCTTACTCTGTCCTCTTCTGTACCAAGTGCTGGGCTGGGTGCCAGAGACAGGAACATGGAAATCAATTGCTTGCCACTTTCTAGGGTTACATTTTCCAGAGGAAACAGGAATGCACACAAGTAAACTCAAAATCTAGTTGGAAGCAGGGTCCTCTCCTGGGACAAGTTCTGGAGGAGGAGCCCACAAGGTCCTACAACTGACACAATAATTGTGAATTCCTGTTTTCTTACTGGCCGCCCAGCATGTGGAAGCCTGGGCTCCATTCTGAGAGTGACTCCACAGTGAAGAGGGCCCAGCTAAAGGAAATGGGGCGAGGGGTCTGGGCCCCAGCGCCTCTGGGAGCAAATACGAAGCACTCTGCTTGGTCTTCAAAGCCCTATAACCACCCTCCTCCTCCCTGTCCAGCCTCCTCAAACTCGACTCCCCACCCTGTCTTCTTTGGCCCAGTGCCCCAGCCTCCTAGCTGCTCTATCTCTAGGCTCTGGACATTTTCCTTGGGAATTTTCTCATTCTCGTTGGGACAGGTGTCCCCAACCCCTTCCTATGGCTGACTCTTCATGCCTGGAACGCTTCTTGTCCGCTCTATTGACCAATCCTGCCTTGTACAGAAAGGCGTCCCCAAGCCCTCTGAACTCCAGCACTTTCTCCCATCTGTTGTTTCCCCTCTGAATGGCACACAACCTGCTCTGTATGTTATCTGTCTATATGCTGTCTCCCTCATGTGATGGGGAGCTCCTGGAAAGCACTGTGTCTGGCACGTGGCAGGCACTTAGCTGCTTACAATCTGACATGCTCAGCCCTGTTTGAGGAAAGACCCCTCCACCCAGGCTCTTAACTGGTCAGTGCCTCAAATAGACAAGCTGGTGTCCAAGGAAGTTTTTTCACAGCCAAGGCCACTACACTGAGGCCCGACTTCTGAAGCTGTAGAGAACCGTGCCCACACAGTACCTGATCAATGAGCTGTCTCCTGAATGGATTGTTTTCCTCCAGGACATTTGCCCAGAGTTCTGGATCTTTTCTGCGGACCAGGTAACGGGCTTCACTTTTGAACAGAGAATTCTCATTACAAACCTGAAAGGAGCAAAAGCCGTCCTCAGAACCTCTCACTCTGCTATCCAGATGAAAACCCTCTGCCCAACACCCCTGCTGTTACCAAGCGCTCTTCCCGCCACTTTCCATGAGACCCCAGTGGGAGAGAGACAGCATTATTTTAGACTCAGAAACTTAAGGGGAAAAAGCCAAGAGCTGGCTCAGTCATATTATATCATACAATTGTTCTCCTAGAACTTTTTTGATTCTCTCGGGGACTATTAATATCAGAAACTTATTTTCTCCTGAAAGAAAAACCAAAACCCAAGTTCCTAAGGAACCACCACCCCTGCTCCCTTCAATTCCCTCCCCCAGTCTCAATGGAGGGAAACCTTTAGACCATCAGAACAGTGCTAAAGGTGCCTAGAAATGCAAAGGCCTGCTAGAACTTTTAAAGTGCTCTGAGTCACTCTAAGCAGCAGGTCTGCAGTCAGTAAGAAAGGGGCCAACAGGGAACATCAGTACCCAGCAGGCACGTAATAAATGCTGGCTGACTAAGTGACTCGGACATGAGAGCTCCAGGTGGGTACTGGAGGGTGCCCTAGGACTGCGGCTTGTCATGAAGAAGCACGTGACTTGGTAGAGCCCACCGGTGTCTGCTTGAATCTTTTAAGGTCAGTCCCTTACTTTAGAGATTCACAAAAATGAAATACACGCTTGTGGGAAGCACAGGAGGCTTTTCAGAGTTGAGAGGCTCAAAGACAGATCTGCTCTACTGCAGCCTAGTCCCCATGCCCATGTGGCTCCCACTGACAGTGTCAGACCACTGGGAGGGCCCCCTCCCTGAATCAAGGTCCCTCTAAACCAGCACTTCAAATTGGAGTGGGCAGGGACACCTGAGCCTCCCAACAAACAATATGGGGGGAATGGGGACAGAGGGCAGAAGTCAGTGGCTGAAGTCACTGAGTGTCATGGCAAACAGGAAGCCAAGTGTTAAGACCAAACCCTCCCTGGGCACCATCCAGTGTGAGGGTGAAGCTACCCAGGGCAGCCCAAGGGGCAGGTACCCCCTCCCAGCCCAACCCCAGGGCCCCTTACAATTAAACACTGCCAAATAAAGTCTAAGAGACGAAAAGCAACAGCTGCTAACCTGAATGAGCTCGAGGTCACACTGCCCCCTCTCATAGGCAACACAGGCCAAATGCGGGTCCCTCTTTTCACAGTATTTACCTACAACACGGCTGTCGTAGTAGGGATTCTCGCGGAGGAAGCGCTCGGGGTTATTGTTACTGTCGATATAGATCTTGGCCAGGGCATTGTGGGTGGCTGGCTCTTCACAACCTTCATGGATTCGGGATTCCAGCCAAGGAAGAAGCAGCTTGAGCCTTTGGGTCAGGAAAGGAAACATCACTGTGCTGGGATTCCCTCGGCTATAACCGAGGGTCCAGAAGAAGCCTAGACCTTCTCAAGAGTGTGCCCGGCCCTCACTGAGGCAGCACAGCCTGGGCGCTGAAATGGGCCTCAGGCCCAGTCCTAGGAGTTGTGGCTGCTCTCTGAGCTCAGCTCCAGGGCCTGGAGAGTTAGCATCCTGAGAGACATGGGAGGACAGCTGAGAGGAGCAGTCAGGGTCACAAAGGCACACACACAGAGGATAGGCATTCAGGGTTAGGGTGAGGATATCTTGAGAAATATCAAGAAATAGGGGAGGAAAAGATCCAAGAAAGTAGAAGCAAAATGCACACAAGACAGTTACATGAAACGTGCCAATACAGAAGTGGCCGGTGCTATTACTTTGGGGACGTTCTCACTGACGTGCATCTTAAATTTCAGGTAGCACACTATTGTTGATTCTGTGATCAAGTACCAAGGAGCTGGGGACTCTGCTGGTCCATTACCTGTTTCTTTTCTCTACCTCGGTCACTAAGTCCTCGGTGGAGAACTGTCCTCTCACCACCATGATTAAGCTTTTAATGACATCCTCTGAACAATCCACATCGAGCAGTCCGCCGACCACGGCAGGGATCCGGCTGGGGTTGACCTGCCATGACACACTCCGTCAGCTCTGTCATTGCCTCCAGCACAGCACCAGCACTAACAGGCTTCTCTCAATCCTTTCTTGTGAGGCAATCAGCTCCCACACATCCCAGAGATAAAGGGAGCAGGCAGACTACTCTCTGGGGACCTGGCTTCTCCCTTCCCACCAAAGGCCTGTGGTCCTGGAATGGATCCGTGACTGTGGCAACACGAGTCACCTCACTGCTGAGACCCAGAGAGTTGCTGGGGCCCCCTCTGATTCTAGCCTGTCAGGCCTTATGCCAGAGGCTAACTCTGGCCAGCACGTGCTCTGCCAATTTACGGGAGGGGCCCTAGCATGTAGCCACAAAGCCTTGGAGAAGAACTTTACCTTCTGAACATAGATTTCAATGTACTTCTGTAGGTTGTTGCGATACAAATACAGAACCAGGTCATGAACAAAGCCAAATCTGTCGCAAACAATTATCAAGGGCAGTTGATCTGTAAGCTTGGCCTCCTAGACAGTGGAAAGGGGAGAAGAAAGGACGTATCGGCATCTCATCCAAGTGAGAGCACGTGATTAACCCCAAGGAAGCAGCAGGAAAAGAGACCCGAGATTTTTCAGAATGAGCTCCTTCCTGGGGCAGTGCAGACTTCACTTCTGCTAAGTGTTATCAGCCTCCTTCCAGACCCTCTCCCTCAGCCCTCCCCTGTCCTCCCTGGCAGCTGGGCTATATGCAAAACTCGGTCTTTACTTAAACTGGGGTTTGGTTCCTGGAGCTGAGTTTGGGGAATTGTTCTGTGTTGCAAGACTAAAAGAGAGAAAAGACCGGCACAAAGAACCCCCACATCCGGTGAGCCTGGCAGGACCTGCAGCAGGCCTGGCTTCTCCGAAAAGCAGGACTGGAGAGAACCCAATGTCCGATCCCCTCCACTTAATCTAGAAAGGAAATACCAGGCTAAATTTGACCTCTTTAACCAAACCTAACATTCTTTGAATTGAAACATTCTTTGAGGAACAAACTCTTGCCCAGTGGCACAATGGCTGGCTCTCTGATGCGCACACTGTGAGTGGTACACATGCCTGGACCTGGATTGCCATGCCTGAGGCTGGTGCCACACTGCTGCTATAAAGCCACCCACCCACTGCTGCTTTGTCCAGTCGCCACCCCAGCAGAAATGCTTCTGAGAGCATCCCTGCCAGGAGCTCGGAGCCTGTGGGAAGGTCTCTCAGCATGAGCAGAGCACAGCTGCCAGAGCAACCCCACTGTACTTTTCAATGGTTTCTGTCTTCACTGGAACTAACTGGATTTCTATTGGAGCATCTAGGTCCACTGTTTGTGGAATACTAAAAACACTTCAGATTATTTTTTGTTTAGACTACAAACCCTAGAAAACTGTTAATTTTTTAATATCTGAACTTCTCATCTTACTTGTTCACAAACAGGAAGATGAAGCAGCAACGTGAGCAGAAGACTTCATCTTTTAGAAGCACACTGATGCACTGGAATCCCTAGTTCTGATCTAAACAAGGGATGGGGAAGGGACCTGTCATTTCAGGGATACAGGGAAATCCCAGACAAGGAAGCCCCTTCTCCAACGCTGATGCACATATCTCTCTGTCAAGTCACTGGCTCTGCCCAAAGTCTTCCCACCTCCAACACCAAGTGGCAGGTCATCTCTGGCCTTCCCCAGTGAGGTCAGAGTCTCCTCCTTCACACCACTCATTTCCTGTCCCCTTCTATTTCACCCCACCAGAGCCACACAGAAAGAAGGGAGCCATCACCCTATCGGCGTTCTCACCATGACCTCCAGTCCCTCTGCCCCTTCATTCTCTCCCGGGCTCTCCCCTGCACTGCCCACACTGTCCTCCCTTATTGTGTCTCCTCAGAGAAGTGTTTCAGCTCTATGTCCCATCACTGATCACATCCAATCTGCTGCCTTGACTCCTAGTCTCCCACTATTGAACAAGGCTAGAGACAAAGCACAAAATCGTGCCAGGTCAATCCATGACAAATTCATGTTGCCTAATCTCAAGTGGGCCCTCAAGTGGCACAGTAATCCTTGTCCCCTCCTCGACTGACCCGCTGGCCTAATCTACTCACCATAACAGCACTTCAGCTACCCCAAACCCGCCACGCTGCCCCTGAAGCATCCTTCTCTCCTCCCTTCCTCTCATTCTGTGGGGCTCAGCTCACTTTCCTCACCAAGTCCTTCTCCATCCATCAGACACAGCACAGGCAGGGATCCCACTCCATCCTGTCCCCTCCAGCAGACTGCCCCACCTCACCCCTGTCACTTATGTTCAATCCCTGTCAGCTGTTTACCTGCTGCCTACAAACATGCTCACATCTTCCCCATCTTAAAGCCCCTCGTTTGATCCTTTCATCCCTTCTATCATCCTGTTCCTCTTCTGCCCTTTGGAGCTAAACTCCTCCAAAAGGCTTCCACAACAGGGGCCTCCATTCTTTCTCCTCTCTCTCCTTCACCCAATCTTTTCCTTCCCCTGAATGCGCTCTCTAGAGTGGCCAGTGATCTCTTATCTCTTGGCTGCCAAAGCCAATGGCCTTTTCTCCATCCTCGTCCTCACTGACCTCTCTGTAGCCTGGGACACTGTGGGTCACCCTCAGCCTCTGTTGGCTTCCTCCTATCTGACTGTTCCAGCTCTGTCTCCTTCATTGGTTCCTTGTCCAGCTCATATTTTCTTATGAGGGGTGTCCCACAAGACTCTGCCCTGGGCCCCCTTCTTTCTTTATACCAGAGACTCTTAACGTGTCAAAGAATATGAATCTCACTTCAGAATAATGTTCATACATGCATAAAATTGCCAAGGAAGCAAATTTATCAAACAATTGTTAAAAAACAAGTTAGTAGTTAGTAAACTCAGATATCTCCTAACTCCCCTGGTGATCTTATCAGCTCACTTGCGTTGGATGCTCATCTTTATACAGATGACTCTGAGATTACTGGCCCAGCCCCAATCTCTCCACTGAGTCACCCCTTCCCTCTCAGACATCTCTACTATACATCTGTCCCAACCAGAATTCACATTTCCTCCAAACTGACCCTCTCACTCCAGGGCATCATCACCATCCTCCTAGTTATCTGGGCTGGCAAGCTCAGTGACAGGCTCAACTATTCCCTCAAAGCACTCCCTTCCTGGGGCCCACATCACCATCAGGATCAAATAGAAAATGTTCATCTGGCCTATTAAGGCCATCCTTGGCCCCCTTCTATCCTTGCTCCATTATCAGCGACACTGAACTTCAAGTGCCACCCATGGAAGATGGACTCCCTCTGCTGACTTGGTAGCTTATCCCTAGTACACTGTCCCTCCTGTGCTCCACCTCCCGGACTCCCTGCTCAGTCCCGAGCTGGTGGCCTCCTGGGGGCTGCCTCCTGGGCACAGACACAGAGGTGTTTGCGTTTTGTCTCCCCATTAGAATAGGAGCTTCTTGAGGTAAGGACCTCTCTTTATATTTCCTGCGTTTAGCACAATATCTGCCTTACATATGAGAAGCACCTAATAAATCCCCACCACCTACTTCCTGGCTCTGAACCTAGGTTTGAACTACACCATGCTTG
The DNA here is from genome assembly GCA_023548195.1 of Bettongia penicillata ogilbyi. Classification (NCBI taxonomy): domain Eukaryota; kingdom Metazoa; phylum Chordata; class Mammalia; order Diprotodontia; family Potoroidae; genus Bettongia; species Bettongia penicillata. Next base: position 4,468,761 of record JAJHZJ010000154.1, on the reverse strand, counting down.
CGAGGCAAACCCCAAAGGTCTCCTCTGCCCCAAGGCCACAAAGCTGAGTCTCGAGTGAGAGATGTGCTCGGCACAGGCCACCACAAGAACAGACAGAGGACTGGGTGCGTGGAGAAGGGCGCTCACCTTGAGAAAGTTCTTCACCCGCTCCGCATTATAGCAGTTGCTTTCTCGGCATATTCTTTCCACCTCCTTGATCTGCCCAGTCTTACAGGCTGCCTGAATATATTTAAAATGCACGTCTGGATCCTGGCTGAAGTTGACGATGGAGCCCAGGAAATAGAAGAGGCCTGTGGGAAGAGGCTGAATTAGCAGAGGCTGAGGGGGAGTCCAAAGAGCATCCCCCCAGCTATGTCCAACTTGGTGCTGCTGCAGCCAGGGACAGCTGGCCTCACCAACTTGGCAAAGTTACACGTCCATTTGAGGCTCCTGGAGGACCTTCCCAGGGGCCAAGTAAATGCCTGCTCAATGCACAAGTTCCCTCAGGCACCTAGGTCTGGAGCTCAGTACTACTGCCACCCCTCAGAGAAGAGCAGGGTGCAGCCGAGAAGTAATACTTTATGAGAACTCTCCACACTCCACACTCCCCAGACCTCAGTCCTGGAGGGTCACAGAAGGAGGTAGGACTGACAGCTGAAGGATAAAGTGGGAGATAGGGGGTTTGAAAGTGGAGTTAATCCATATTAGAAAATGGCAGTATTTCAGAACAAACGAGCAGCTGAAACCATCTCAAAAATGTGAGAAGCTCAATAAATATCCCCACCAGAGAAAAGAGAAATCTAAAAAAGAAGGCAGGAAGGAGGCCAGCCTTCTCCTTTTCAGCTCCAAGTCCCTAGCACTGAGGATTAGTACTGTCTTGATCACAAACCCTACAAAGAACAGACCCCTGAATCTGAAGCTTACTTTGAAATCTGATTTGGGGGCAGGACAAAGGAGCACCAGAGGTGTTTAAAAACCTCACTATAACACATCTGACGAGATTCAACCTTAAAATCAGGGCAGAAAAAGCTAAGCTACAACCAGCCCTTCTCCTCCCCTTCAGGTTAAGTAAAATGCTCTTCTGCCTAAAGAAGGGAGCTATGGCGGGGCTGGCAGCCTTAGGGAGGAGCTGGCCATGGCTTGAGGCGGTACCTTCGTAACTCTTGAAAGACTCAAAGAGTTCCATGAGGGTCTGGGTGCCAAGCTGCTCATGGTACTTGGAGGCCACCTGCACGCCCAACTGAAGGTTCTGCCGGATGTTGGCAGATAACATCGCTCGCAGGCACTCCACAGAATCTTCCACTGACAGGGAGCCAAAGAAGTTTACGAGCCACTGAGGAAGAAAAGCCAACATGACATGACTCACCATGGAGCCTGGCTCATGAGAGACCATGTGAGAGCCTGACATAGTCCCCAAAACTGAGACACACACAAAGGGACCATACTTCCTGACATGCATTGAAAACAGGGATATTTCCCAGGCCCTGGGACAGGAAAAGAAGATGGTGTGGGAAGCTGGGATCTCTGCCACGTTGAACAACATGGTGGGTCCAATCCTGCCTGGCCTACTTCTCTCTGCTTTCTTTGCAAGGGAGATTTTCTAAATTACTAGCTTCTCTACCCTCTCCCCAAAACCAACATGAAAGCTCCCCCCTCATAAGAAGGAAGTAGAGTCACAAAGAACATATCTGCATCTCGAGCCCCCCAGTTCTCTGTCTAAAAGATAGACAGAGGCACACTTTATCATCAATCTTGGGGAGTTGGTTATTGAGACAGAAATGTAGAAGAAATGAGTCTTCCCTATCTCAGGAGAACAGATCTAGACTGGTTGACTGGTTCTCTAATATGGTCTGAAATGCAGAGAAGGACTTCCACACCCAGAACCAGCTGGCACAGATTAGAACCCAATAATGTCCCTACCTTGGCACAGATAAGGAGCTCTCTGCACTATTAGAGCCCTAAGATTAAAGAAGATTTCAAGCTACCTGCAGGCATTGCCATAAGACCCATGCCCCACAATTTGTGAACACAACCCACCACCAAGAATGCAGAATGCGAATCAGCGGCAGAAGCAAGAAGCCTTCCCATACCTCAGGGTTCAGAAGGTGTGTGTGGACCACTGCACGCTTGATGTCGTACAGATCTGTGTAATGCTCCAGAGCTCGCTGCAACAGGCCTGCCTTCTCACAGAGCTGGGCAATGTGAGCACGGTCATAGTGGGTAAACATCTGATTCCCAAGGATGGCATCTGCAACCTATCACACCAAGAAAACGGAACTATTTCAATGATGGGGGAAATCTGGCAATGGCTCCTCGACACTCCAGACATCCTTTTATTTTCCTTCGTCTAATTCCACGCAGCATGTTCTTGGCTCTCTGATGGTGCAGCCGTATGCTCATGTCATGTTGGTTTAAACCACGTTTGGGATGTAGTATCCTTTTTAGCTTCTTGGCGCAGCCCAGTCACCTTGCTGATAACAGTGGCTTCATACTCATCCAGTCAACAAAGAGGGTAATAAAAAGAAAAATTCAACATTGGAGGGCCTGCGAGAAGACAGACGCTGCAATGCTAAGTTACCAATGGCTTCATCTATTCAGGTAAAGAGCTGAGAATTATGGAAGAAAAGTGAATTCATTGTTCATACTCTTTGGTCCCAAGATCTTACCACAAGAAAACTAAACCTAGGAAGAGTTGAGGGTGGCAAGGGAAGATGATAACACAAAAAAGTTTGCTGTTGTTTTTTTTAAGAAGACATTGGAATGTTTGTGCAAAAACTTTTCAATTTGATGTAATCAAAATTATCCATTTTGCACTTCATAATGTTCTCTGTCTCTTGTTTGGTCAAAAATTTCTCCACTCCTCTAAAACAAGAGATAGAGAACATTATGAAGTGCAAAATGGATAATTTTGATTATATTAAGTTGAAAAGTTTTTGCACAAATAAGCCCAATGCAACCAAGATTAGAAGGGAAGCAGAAAACTGGGAAAGAATTTTTGCAACTAGTATCTGTGATAAAGGCCTCATTTCTAAAACACATAGAGAATGGAGTCAAATGCACAAAAATACAAGTCATTCCCCAGTTGAAAAATGATCAAAGGATATGAACAGGCAGTTTTCAGAGGAAAAAATTAAAGCTATCTATACTCATGTGAAAAAATGCTATAAATCACTACTCATTAGAGAGATGCAAATCAAAACAACTCTGAGGTACATCACACCTATCAGACTGGCTAATGTGACAAAACAGGAAAATGATAAATGTTGGAGAAGATATGGGAGAGTTAAACACTAATTCATTGTTGGTGGAGTTGTGAGCTGATCCAACCATTCTGGAGAGCAATTTGGAACTATGCCCAAAGGGCTATAAAAATGTGTATAAAAAACCCCAGCAATATCGCTTCTAGGACTGTATTCCAAAGAGATCATAAAAATGGTAAAAGGTCCCATGTGTACAAAAATATTTATAGCAGCTCTCTCTGTGGTGGCCAAGAACTGGAAATCAAGGGAACGCCCATCAATTGGGGAATGGTTGAACAAGTTATGGTTTATGAATGTAATGGAATACTATTATGCTATGAGAAATGATGAACAGGAAGACTCAGAGAGGCCTGGAAGGACTTATATGAACTGATGCTGAGTGAAAGGAGCAGAACCAGGAGAACTTTGTACACAGCAATGACCACAGGGTGCAAGGACTTTTTCTGGTAGACTTTGATCTTCATAGCAATGCAAGGACCTAAAAAATTCCCAATAGACTTTTGAGACAAAATGCCTTCCACATCCAGAGAAAAGAACTATGAAACTGGATTGCAGAATGAAGCAGACCATTTTCTTTTGTATTAGGTTTTGGTTTGCTTTATGATTTCCCCCATTCATTTTAATTCTTCTATTCAACATGACTAAGGTGAAAATGCATTTAATAGGAATGTATGTGCAGAACCTACACAAGACTGCACGCCATCTCAGGGAGGGAGGGGGGAGGGAGGGGGAAAAATCTAAGATATATGGAAGTGATTGTAGAATACTGAAAACAAATAAAATCATTAAATAAAAAAGAAGACACTGGAATGAAAATTAAATGTTGAATAAAAAAAAGGGTTAAATGAAAATAAAGAAAATCATGATGGCTCCATTCTCCTTCTGCTGTTCTTTTCTGGGCTGAGAGCAGCCTATCCCTGGGAAGGACAATGGATGCCCAAGGGCTGGTCAATTGGAACACACCATATGGGGAGAATGCTCCCCAAAGGGGAGCACCAATTCAAAACACATGGTTGGAGGGACCAGCCCTGTTAGGTCCTGAGAGATCTGGCCAATGGCACCGCCAGTCCATGTTTAGAGAGACCAAATGGCAGCAATGCCCCAAGAGCAGAACTGCCTGTTGGCTCAGCTGTCTTTGGGGTCCTGGTATCATCAAAGGGCATAGGACTTGTCCAGTTTTTAAGCATTAAAGCAAATCTGAGACATTCTTGCAGTCAGATCTCACCCTGATGATGTGGTGTAGACATATGGATCACAACCCAATCAACTAGTGGAGCATCAGTCTCATTGACCATGACCCTACCTACATAAGTGGGTAAGGGATGGATCAAAATGAAAAATGGACAGGGTTCAGACAATGAGGCACTTAAGCCCTGGTCAGCAGTGGGAACAGACAGAATGTGAAGGACGACTGCACGCCAGTGCTGGCCTGGGACAGCAACGAGGAAGAGAGCCCTGACCAGGATGAGCCAAAGCAGATAAGAATACAAAGTCCTTTCCATGATAAACCAGAAACCTAGTGTCCCTTTCTGGCCCCCTGGACAATGCCCTCAGAGGTACTGTGAGGTTTACCCCAAAGGGCCCAGATAGATGGCCATGAGCCTAGGAAAAGCAGGGAGGTTCTGCCATATCTCCCTCATTCCTCCATCACACGCTGCGGGCTGCTGCCTACTCTCTCTGAGCCAAGGAGGCTCTCCTGCTAAAATAGGATGTTCCCCACCAGCAGCCAGGGGCCTGGGCCACGCTGATCCTCCAGAACCCACAAGCAGGCACCCCAAACCACACACACTCCTACCTGGGGTGCATGGATCAGGTTCATTTCCAGTAAGCGGGTCTGGAGATGCCCTTCTGCAGGGCGATTGTTCTTCAAGGCATCCAGGAGGAAAGATGTGCACTGCTGAATCAGGTTGTTCTCCATGAAGACATCCACAATCTGCAAACACAGTGCCAACTTAGGGCTGTCATCAGAACTCCTAACCTCGGGGCTCCCTTCTCCTTCCCAGTGAGGGAGCTCCCTATGCCCCTTCTCTGTCCCCAAAGGCACACAGGGGAGGAGTGATCTGCCCCACTAGGGTCCTGCAGCCAGCCAGTATCAGAAGCAGCATCTGAACCCAGATCTCCCCAGCTCTTAGGTCCATCATGTCCTGACACAGGGCCTCATCAATGCTCTCAGGATTAGTGAAAATGACTCTTTTTCTCCTGGACTTGAGACTGACTGCAGTCTGACTGTCAGCACTTAACATCAGCTAAACCTTTTACCCCAAGGCTCAGATTTGATCTGAATCTGCTCACTATCCTGCCCACTGCACAAAAGGGGTCACTTTATGTTTGGACCATACACCAAAGCAGTACATTCAGGGTCACAAAGGGTTACATTTCATTCCCCACAAGAGGCCAATCTTACACCAGCTCCCAAGCCTAGAGGCTGGGGACTATAACTGTCCAGTGAGGTTTAGATTTTTTAGCCCAGGTAATCCAGCTCCTAAATCAAGAGCTTTAAGAACACAGAATGTACAAGAATCCAGTCAAAAGGGAGAAGAAATTATGCCTTTAGTCATCTCAGGGTCACTACGTTGGACTCCACCTATTATTGCAAATGTGTTAGTATAAATCTATCAGTAAGGACTATGCACATGCTCACTGTGAAACCTCAGTGACCATTTATGCAAAATCACACACTTAACCATGAGGCTGCAAGAACTAACCCTTTGCTTTAATAAAAACCATTTGCTAATGACCATCCAGAGTCAGATGTGCTGATTCTGTACCAACAGTTACGGGACACACTTCCAAACGGTCCAGGGCCGGAGAGACGCCAACCCAGTCTTACCTAACAGCAGCCACACAGCCTGGCCTTGAGCATACAAACCTGAGGGGTGTGCACTGAGGAGGGAGAAAAGACTACTGAATGCCCACTGGGAGAGAAGGGGAGGGGGCGGGGTATGCTGCAGTCAGGAAGGTTCCAAAGTCCCGAAATAAAACCATTACTAAATGACAACCATGTTTTCAAGTCAATGCTGCTTTGTGAAACAAAAAAATGCAAGAGCTGACGGACATTTCAACAAATGCCTACCTGAGAGTCTCATGAAGCTGCAGAGACCCAGACACAGCCACACACCCGTGAGCCAAGGGTGGCTCTGGAGAGCTGACCTATGACTTCATCTGCACAGGCAACCTGACTCCTGGCTATTTGTTTCCTAGCAAACAAACCTCCTCCACCAAGGCAGCTTGTCTGTGCTTTAACAATGGCTCGAGCTCATTTCAGAGTCTCATCTCTGCTACAAGCCTCTGGGGAACCTTCCCCTGATAACAGGACCAGCCCCCACTTCCATTTACCAGGCATGGCCTTTGAGGCCCCAGGGTGCCTCTGCCAACAACAGACTGTGACTTGAACAAAACTCTTTTCAGCCCAACTTAAAAGATTGAAGGTCTGATTCAGGGGTGTCCTGCTTTTTTCTAGCAACTAAGTGAACAGCTCTCCTGGTAGATTAGATGCTTATTCAGGCTACCTAACAGGGTAGAAGTGAGGAAAGTCTAAGCATTAAAGACTATGTCCTCTGAAGGCTTACCCAAGATGCTTCACTCGGGCTTCTAGAGTTAAGTCAATGGGAAAATAGAGGCTGGCAAAAACTCCTACCAGACAAATGGGGTCCTCAACCAAACCTGCTGAACAGAAGGGTCCTAACTGTACAGAGATTCGAGTTCCACTTAAAAGATGCCCTTGCAGTCAGGTTATGTGAGGTGCTCATTCACTCACCTGATTGATGTTGGCCAGAGGTTCCTCGTCCTGCACCAGCATTTGAGCAAACTGTAGGCCCTGCTCTGGGCTGACCCTCATCACGCTCCTCAGCAAGAAGATCCAGTCAGGAGTGAACGCGACCTGAACCAGAGCCAGCAGAACAGACACTGTTCTCACGCACAGCCGGCTCACAGACCGCTGCCACACAACGGCACTTGCAGGCATCGTGGGGAGCAAAGGCCCCATGAGCCACGTTCAGCAGACCTGCATTGGCAGCTCCCGTCCACCAGAGGGCGAGGAGAAAACAGGATCCCCAAGAACATGGGCCCATGGCGAACTCCGTTGGACTCAGAGCCCCTAATCAATCATTCTCCACAGATTTATAGAAATCCCGGGGCCGCATCAGCAAGAAAACACAAATTTGGAAAAACAAAGGGTGTGCACTTGCTCTCCTCCATTCCTCTGCATAGTGTCCTTACTGTTATAAAAATCATCACAGACGGTGTGCCCCTCTGCAGTGAGAGCTCCCAGGCCGGGGCCACCCACAGGCCCCCGTGGCGGGTGGCAGAAGCCCCCGACCACTTCTCAGGACAGTGTTTTAAAATGCATGAAGTGACAAAGGAAGCAGATTAGATGGAAATACAGTGGATTACAAGGTTAAGAATCCCACTGGACAGCTTATTTCTCTTAGAAACACCCATGGTGTCCAACCCTTAACAAAGACTTCACAGTTAACAGATAACCACAGTTCTGACCAAGAAGAGACGTCATAACGATTCTGTATCAGAACTACTGATACTTGAGGACCCACCCGGGTTACGTGAGAGAGACAAATACAGAGAGTGAAACAAGCCTATTCTCCAACAGCGTACAAGAGGTGTGTGTATAAATAAATATAAAAGAAATACAGAGGAGGAAAAGTGGGGATGGGAAGGCAAGATCAGGAAAAGCTTCTGTGGGGAAGGTATGTGAACTGCAGGTTGAAGGCAGTGAGGTGCCAGTGACGACCGAGCACAAACCTAAGCTCGCTCCTTTCTGCCAGTAGCAAACTAACCTCAAACACATGTGGCCAAATCCACATTTGGAACAGTGGGGATCCTACGTTATGACACTTGACAGTGGTGGAAATCCTGGACTAGAGTCAGCATAGACCTGGGTTCTAAACCTTGGCTATGAAGGTGTCCCTGAACATTCTTGAGGCCTCACCATGAGGCATTAATTATTCTTCACTTGGCATGAACCCAGAGGTCCCAACCAAAAGCTATAAAAATAGGAAGTTTACTGGACATAGGAAGCAGTTTGTACTTATACTGGCACTTCAGATTTATGAAGAGGAACTCAGGACAAGCACAGCCCATGGTTTGGATGAGCAGCTCCAAGGTTCTCTCACCTTCTTGGCATAGAGCACAATCTTCTGGAATTGGCCCGTCTCCGCAAAGCACTGGATCACTTTGTTAGGCACACTGGCTCGAAGGTAGACGCTGAGCGCAAGCGCTGGGTCAGCGGCTTTCACCAGATCCCCCAGCTCCTCGGAACACTCCAGCTAATTCACACAACAGGAGAGAATGCCAGGCTCACTGATGAGTCACAGCTAAGGGGGGTATTCTGTGCGCTTGGCATTCTTTGTGTCCTCACCTTATCCTCCTTCAGCCATTTCTCCAGGAGTTGCTTGCGGCCCTGCTGAAGGACAGGCCGGCAAAGCTCCAAAGACTCAAATTTATTCAGCTGCCCTTGGTCCAGCAAGATCCCAAAGTACTGAAGCAAGGGTGAGGCCTGTCCAGGCTGGGCTGGGACACTCTGAAACTTGCGGATGGTGTCACTGGTACGCAGGATTCCCTAGAGTAGCAGCAGAGACAACCACAAAGGAAGTCACTCCTGGGGCTATGCACAACTTGTATACTCTCAAGCCCCAACTGGGCTGCCCTCATGCTGAACTAACTTGATCATATTGAGAAAATGCAATGGGACATTGGTCCCGATTCCTCAAAGGAAAGCATAAGCTTATTAATCAGGCAGCTGCTCCCACCAACACAGATCAGCAGCAATTAAGGCCCTACGCCTCAGCCAATGACTTTTCTTAATGAGACTGTGAAGCAGAAACGCTCCTCTAGGAAGTGTCTTCTCCCTTTCCTAACTCATTTTATGATAGAAACCACTGCCCTCGGTCCCTTCTCAGCCTACTGAGCTTTTAAAGATGGCCACAGTCTGTGGGAGGAGATGGGACACTAACCCTGTTAGCCTTACCCACCCACCCTGGTCATCACTGCCAGGGAGACAGCATGGAGGAGCACAAAGGACAGAACCTAGCAATGCCCAAGGTCTCAAGGCACGGCGTTGCTGTCTACAAGCTGCCTGACCCAGGACGATGAACATTTGTCTTTCTGGGCCCGCATGTTGGTGCTGCCCCAAGTGATCTGAAGCCCCTTTCAGCCCAAGATGCTTCAGTACCACTGCAAGTGTTACCTTGGGTGCAGAAGCAGCAACTTTGGCAGCCTCGGCATAGCTGCCCTGTGCAAACAGAGTATTAAATTTTCGGGCAAAGAGCTCCTCTGCCCCTGCCAGGTTGCTGCGAATGGCCATGCGCAGCCCAAGGTCTGGATTCTGGAGCACATTGGTGGCATAATTGACAATGTTATCTTCTTCCACACAGATTGACAAGACCTGGAAAGGACCAGAGATTATAGGGAGTAAATCTGCAGGAAATGGCATTTCCTGGACTTCTCCATTGAACAGTTGGGGGAGGGCAAACAACCATACTGCAGGAGACTCAAAATCACCTGGGTCTCACTAATAAAGCCACCCTGATTCAGAACAGAATTTTCCTTTAGAAGGCTTTTAGTTTGGTTGAGAGAAACATTTTTGTGAGTTCTCATCTTTATAAACCAGAAGGAGAGAATTATAAAGCAGCCTGGGCTGCATTTGAGAAATGATGATTTTCAATGACCCAGAACAGTTTTCTACTGCAAACATCCATCTTTTTAATGTAACATTCTCTTGCCAATGCTACCTGGATAGGATTCTAAGTTATGATTCCAAAAGAATTACCAGCATAAATAATTCTTAGTGCCCTAGAAATAAACATGGTGGCAATACGTAAGCTACATATTACGAATTAATACAAATATTACACATTAGAAACAACAAGAAAGGGCATAAAATACAATGGAAGGCATGAACTACTGGTAAAGGAATCTAACAAGAGATAACACGTTTGTTGGGAAGGGGAAAGGCCATATTTAGAAATAAATGTAACTTTTTTAATTTTTTAATTGTCAAATATTTAATTGTTCTTCCTCCTACAATTCACATTGAAAATTAAAAACCAAAGCAATCTTTGTAACAAGTGAATGAGATGGTGAAGAAAAAGGCATCCAAAATATTTTTAAAAGTACAACAGATGAACAGCACAGGGAACATATTAATGCCTTTCACTAAAAAAACAAGGAAAACTTCTAATGTGCATTAGAGCCTTCATGGAGTATATATGGGAAAATGGTAAACAATTACTACATGAAGCCAAAGGACCCAGGGCACATCCTCAAAGGAAGGAATCACCATAGGAATTCCAAGATATTAAAGAAGGAATAAGCCTATGAAGGCAAGTATACCATAAGTAAGCTAATAGTACTGATGGAGACTGAATTTGGTTGAGTAGACAAAGGCTTTAGGCAGAAGAACAGGTTTCTCTGTAGTAAAACCTTGGAGTCTGGAGATAGTATAGATATATGAAATATTCATTCATATATGAAATAGATCCATCATCTCCTAGATATGCAATGAAATAGATGACAACTGATTCATGCTTTTTCATCTCTATCTTCTCATATGCTAGGAGTAGGGATGGGGAAGGGCCATATGGCAAATTCTCCTCATTTCCCCTCTCCATGAAACATATGTTGACCAATGGTTGTTATTATATATGAACCACCAGGAAAATATTAGTACTGAAAAAGTAAATTTTTCAGAGAAAATCTTGGGGCCATTAAAAAGAATTCTGATGTTTCCCAAAGGCAATCTAGCCTGCTCCACTCTCCTTCAATTCTGGGACTAAATTGCAATCTGTCTGCAATGCCCAAGATTACTACATGCTCTGTTGAAAAAGTCCTACAAGACTGCTCATCCAAGCATACGCATATTTCAACAAGAGCTATTCTCCACCCGCTGATCATTCAGAACTGCAGCCAACACTGTGGAGAGCAGAGAGCATCTTGTTGTCTGCCACAATGGAAATGCTTTTTCAAATGTTTCCTGATACATTTGTTTTTCTGTCACCCACATCATCCATCACACTCATTGGGGGAGCCATTCCCAATGAAACAACATGTCAGAAGGGCCCTGGCATCATGGGCAAAGAGGCAGGTGCAGATTGTCCTCACGTCCCCTTGGAGCGCAGAAGCTGTGTCATTATTACGGAGGATTCATTTTTAACGTTGTTGGTGCAGTCGCGCACTGTGGGCGTAGTTTCTGCAGTTCTCACTTTCATTACAATTCCATTAAACTCACATGACATGTTTAGTCACTCCCCAACTGGCAGGATGACTGCTGCCAGTGTTGGCTATCTGAAGATGGAATATTCTGTTACACATACACACCCCTGAGTGTTGGGAGTTCTGGGTTAAAGGGTAAGGACATTTCAATCATTTTCTTTACATAATTACAAATTGCTTTCCCAAATGACTGGACCAGCTCAACCAACAGTGTACTAGGGTGCCCATCCCTCCATAAACCCTCCAATATCGATTATTCCTATCTTTGTGGTCCTTGTCAATTTTCTGGGTGAGAAGTAAAATCTCAGGGTTGTTTTGTTTGGAATTTCTCTTGTTATTGATGATCAGGATAATTCTTCCATAAAGCTGTTAACGGTCCACAGTTGTTTTGTGGATGATTCATTCATATCTTTTGAACACTAAACAGCGGGAGAACAGCTTTCAGTCTTATGTGTGCTGTCTACATTTCCTGGGACTTGATATTAAGGTAACTGAGGAGGTCAGGACAGCAAGTGATTAATTGTAGGATGGAGTGAAACACACAGACTCCACCTTGTGAGTCAATCCTGGAGCTAGCTCCATTCTCCTTCTGTTCAACTATGGGTTTAGTACAACTTCTGTTTTGTGAGAAAACTTTATTCAACTGTAGGAACTGGGAGAAAATGGAACTGCATTATTTAAGCCTAGTGCTCCGTGGCTGGAAAGCCAGATCACCCCCACCTGCTGTATAAAGACCCTTAACTAAGGACTTCAGTTATCCTGACCAGAAACCCAGTGAGACCTGAAGAGTGATGCGAGGAATTTTCTTACAATTGTATTTCTCAAGCAACCCGTACATCTTATCAGAAACTTGGCCCTCTTCTGAACCATTAATTACTGTTTCCATGTTCCTTTGACCGAATAGAGACACCTGGGGGAAGCGAGACACCTCCATTTCTGATTTCAGGGAATTGTACCTGTTGGCCATCCCCTTTTCAATTTGGAAATCCCTAATCTTTCATCTATTTAGAAATTAGATTACCTAATATTGTGTTGTTTCCTTTTAAATAACTGGTCTTATTTGATTGTTTTTAATGTATAAGTCTGTCTTCCCCTGTATACTGCCAAAGTTGAGGAAGGTGATGGGGTCTCAATTTGCTGGGCACATGCTGCTTAATAAATCAAAATGCTTGGAAGCTCGAACTATTTCTCCTTCAGTCATTTTACCTTACACCCACCACAACATTAATAACCAGTGGGTTGAAGAGTTTCTTTCTATTATTTTTCAGACTCACATGATTTTGACCTACACGGTAGATACTTGTCAGAGGAAAGCTTGATTTAAAGCAATATTATGCTGTCGTCAAACACATGAACATGGTGAGATCTTGTCTTCCTTTCATCTTCTGAGGCAGCTATGTGATGGCAAAGAAGCAGCATACCGTAGCCTGTCACTTGTGAAAGCCTGAATGTTTCCTCCTCCTCCTCTCTCCATCAGGCTCCCCTTGCTCCAAGTCTCCTCTCTCCAGGTTGGTACAGACTTGCTGTTTTTCCCACGGCCATTCTCATTGGTGCCATTTTCACTTCCTTGAGAAGTGGAACTACATGATAGTGCATGGCTACTGGTGCTGTTGTCCTTGTCAGTCAACAAAATTGTTTAGAAAAATTTCTGAAAATCTTTTCTATTGTTTACTTTCCTAGCTTCATCCTCAAGATGTCCTCGTGGGATGACTGTCCTTAACTGGGGCCCTTGTCAAACTTTCTTTAACCTAGTTTTTCCATCCAGTGATTTTTGCTATTTTATGAGGAATTACTGTGCATTACATTCTACCATCCTTCTCTGGAAGATTTTTTGGGTAAGTTTATGTATTAAAGCAATGTTAAACTTGGTTGCCACTTCTCTCCACCTGGCAAGTAATACTGGCTGATCAAAATTTTTTTTGGCTCTCTTGGGCTTATGTTTACACCATTTAAGCTCCTACATGAAGTTGCTATAATTAGTGTTGGTGTCCTATTTATTTCCCATTTTTCAGTGCATCTTCTTTAAGCAGGTCAGGATGGAGTTGTTTTAAATGCACATCACTTCTTTGTCTCATGGTTCTTTCTTCTAGTGTTGTATTAATTTTGATCCAGCACACTGTCCATATGCAACATCTGCCCAAGACATCTGGACACACGGACCAATTCTACGGATTATTCAGACCATGGACAAAGGGTATTCTTTATCTAATATCCATAAGTTTTTCCTGTGTGGATTTTAGGCCAGATCCTTTGGAATGACCATAGACCTCTTACATGCTGGAGTTGCATGCAATTGGTGTGATGTCATCTGCAGCAAATCATCTGATTTGGGGCCTGGGCATGATGCGCTCCACAATATTGGCAAGTAACAAGATGTCTCCAGTTCTATGCTCTCTTTACTATTCGTAACCAGAGAATTAGATAACAAAGCTACATCCTCTGTTACAGATCTCAAGGGATCTTGTATGATTTCATTGTTTGCCAGGCTAATGTCTCCTCAGACGAGAGACTTTCAGGTGTTTTGCGCAAATCAAATTTTATTTACCAATCAAACAATAAGCAGAGTGATTGTATATCATGTCCTCCTTTTCGTCAACTGTGTTCTTGAAAAGCTATAGTCACTTGGAGAATTTTACCCAAAAGCCCATCTGTTCTGTTTCCATGCCTTCAACAAGGATGCCATATGTAGGTTTTCCCATTCTCAGGTACAAGTCAGAGCCAATGGGCTGGCAGTCAGTGATGTCCTAATCCAATTCTTCCCAACTCCCAACCCATTTCTACTCCTTCAATCAGCATTTTTGTGATTGCTGTGCAAATTTTGCTGTGCAAAACCACCATGTTTGCTGTTTTAACTGAGAAAGGTTAGGAGAATCTTTTAAACGCTTAACAGAAAACAATGACTCCTTGATGTGGTTTTTCTTTCTTTCAGTGGGGATGAGATAGAAGCTGTCCTCTATTTGGGGAGAAAAATCTAACCTTTTCTCTAAAAAGCTGGCAATCTGACTGAATCCAGACAATTTGATTCATGAAGGATTCCTATATTAACAACAAACCATTTCCCGTCTGTTAAAATAAAATCAATTTATTGTGGCTTTAAGTACCATTAATTTGTATCTTGTGCCATATGATTCTTTTCTCAATGAAAGTGTTGAAGATGTATAGTGCAAGGTTTTTTGTGCATTGCGCCTCTCCTTTCTTAATTCTGACCTTTATTATGATTAAAAAATGTTTTACTCATTTTTAAAGATCACTGTCCCTTCCCAACAACTCCCCTCCCCAACCCACACCAAACAGCATCCTCCCTTCTAACAACTAAGTCCAGGCAAACAAGACAAATCATCAGGATGACTGCATCCGAGAGCAGATGCCTCATGACACGGCCGTAGTCAGCCACTTCTCGGCTTGGAGGCAGGATCACGTCATCAGTCTTGTGGAGTGTCAGAACTGTGCAGGCTTCCAACCTCAACTTTCGTTAGTGTAGTCCTTGAATAAAGCGTTATCTTTGTTTAACTCTGCACCAGTTTGTACAATCCTTCTCCAATTTTCTAGAAAATTCTTCACATTTATCATTTCTGACATGGTAATCATATCCTTTTCCATTTACTTGCCACAATTTATTCCCCTATTCTACCATAAATGGGTACTCAATTCCCTTCCAGCTGTTTTTTGTAATTAAAGAAAGTGATGATATAAATATATTGGCGGGGGGAACTACACCCTATTTTCCCATTTATTTTTTGCTGTCTTTGTCTATTAAAGTTAGACTGCACTAAAGTATGTGTTAATTTAATTTGGAGGATCTTAAGTTTCTTAGAATCTCTGTACCTCCCTGTGAGAATCAGCACAAAGGGTAGGTTTCCACAGAAGTTAATAGTTGCTGAAGTCACTGAGAATAAGTCAGATAATAAGAAGCCAGCAAACTGCTGGTGGACCCCACCAACTGGGAGACAGACAGTAGCCTTCGGAAATTACAAAGTGCTTGATAAAGGGACCAAATTTAAAGCTAACTGAAACTAGTCAAAGAAAATGACCTAGAATAACTTCGACAGGCTTTTCTTCACTGCACTTGCTTAATGAACCTCATGCATACAAGCAGACACACCCCACATGAAATCCATTTTCTGATCCTGGGTCCTATGTTAAAACATGTTTGGGAGGGGGAATCATACCAGGGTGGTTAAGTAATGGACATGTAGAGAAGATGGTGACCTAATGGAGAATGGACCAATCAGTCTCCTCGTGGGAGGATCTGTCCTGAACTAACAGTATAAAGTCAATCCCACTTCTGTAACCAACGCTCCCTCCTCCTGAAAAGAGGATGGGGGTTCGCTTTGGCCAAAGTGTTCAATTCCTCTGAACTTTACTGTAATAAATTTTCCTTGATAGCTTTTTGTGTGTCAAGTGTGTTTCTAACACTCCCCAAGCTGATTGGCTTCATGGTTGTCTTTTTGTTTTTAAGGAATTATTTTCATCAGCAAAGTTTTATATCTCTTTGACCATTTAGCCAATTCGACTTTTGAAGGTGTTATTTTCTTCAGGATTTTTTGTTTCTGTTTCACCAAGCTATTAATTCTCATTTCATAATTTTCTTGCATCCCTCTCATTTCTTATGTCAAATTTCCTCTACTCCCCTGACCCGATTTCATATTTTTGCTCTTTCTTTAGCTTTCCCAGGAATTCTTGCTGGATTAGTGCCCAATCTGCATTTTTTTTTTTTTGAGGCTTTCCTTGCAGCTGTTTTCCATGGCATTATCTTGTGACCTCCTCTGGCACCGTGGTATCTCTTTATGGTCAGATTCTTTTGCTGTTATTGTCATTTTTCCAGTCCATTTCTTGATTTGAAGCTAAATTTAAGATTTGGCTCTGCTGGGGCAGGGGGGAATGGAGAGGAGACAGTGGGGCAGAGTGCATTTAGCTTCAGGCCTTCTCATGTTACCATTTTCACAGCTAGTTCTTAGGGGTGAGGGGGAGGGGTTTGTTAAGTTTTTAGTGTTTTCAAGGTATGATCTGGGAAAAAAATGTGGCCTCTGCTTTCCTGGTATGTACTCTGGTCCTTACCCAGGTAGTACCCCAGTTCCCTTGAAGCCTTGAGGACTAGTATTCCTCTCTACCCTGGAACTGCAACTTTGAGCTGGGTCTGAGCAATGGAACAGCTGAACAGCACCCAGTCCTATATCCATGCTTGCACAGCGATCCCCTATAATCTCTTTCTGACCAGTTGTCCAAGCCCCCTTCAGCCTCTGGGCAGTGAGCTCCCAAAGCTGCAGCCCTCACAGTCACCTCCAAGGCCCACTACTTGTATTGCTGCCACATGTACTCCAGGTCAGTCCCCTATCACAGCGTCACAAGACCTCTGCTTCCAACCTTCTAAGTTGTCCTGGGCTGCCACACCATAATTCTACTTGAGGCATTATTTTAAAGTTGTTTGGTGGGGAATGTTGGGAGGGTAATGAGCCTCCACCATCTGAAAAAATACCTGTGAGCACTGCTCCATGACATGAATAAGTAAAGGTCCCATGAAATGTTTCCTGTTGCTTTTGGATACACATCAAACCATTTCTACCAACTCCTTCATTTGTTCACATCAATGAAAGCTAATGAACCCATCTTTCCATTAAATTACAATTGTGGTTAGTCTTCTAGGTCTGCTGATATTGAGGTCAAGACGGAAACACCATTCAGTTCCTTCAGCAGAACGGCAACGTACATTTTACAATACCAAGCGCTAAGCTAATGTTCACAGCTGGGCTCAAGACTGTCGCTCTTAGAACCCTCTTTCCCACCACCTTATTCCTGCATAAGCATAAAGGGGCCAACGGCGACCAAAGGGAGTCTGTATTTTTCTCTGTTTCATGGGTGACAGCCACAATCTGCCAAGGGAGAACAGGATTCTCCATAGGCTACTTCTTGGAAAGCAGACAACCTTGTTAGGGTCATACACAAAGGGAAAGGTAGATAAGTAACCCAGTAGGGTACTGAGTGCACAGAGGTCTTTCCTCTGACATCTAACTTTGCCTCAGGGTCTACGAAGGGGAGGGGAAGGGAGCAGTGGAAGTAGGCCACACAGCACATACCTGTCCTTTCTTGTTCACACCCATAATCCCAGAGGTAGGCTCGTGAGGAGCAGTGACAAAGACAGTATCGGCACTGATGCGGTTCATGTATATGCACACTCCAGACTCCAAGTCATACAAGTGAATGTAACCATGCTTTGTAATCAGGTAAATAACCCCATGCTTGATTCCTATCTGTAAGGAATGGAAAGAACTGTAAGTCCCTCCTAGTTGCGATGACACTAAAAGTAGTTTCACATGAGTTGGGAGGCTGCCTCACCATCCCAACGCATTCTCTACTCCTTAAAATAAGGGGCAATACTAGCTGGAATGTTTCTTATCCAGGACCTGAACTTTCAGAAGTGGCCTGCCAATAGTATCCATCTAAGGCCAATCCAGGGATCACAGGCTACCATTAAGGAGCCTCAGAACAGGGCATGGGGCACACAGCTCAGGCTGGGCCCCCTCGTTCATTCTCGGTTAAAATATAGCCTCTTGTGAAGAAGAAGAATGAAAGCAGCCAGCACTTACATAATACATCCTACGTGCCAGGCATTGTACAAAACACTCTCCAGTTATTATCTCATTTGATCCTGACAACAAGGCAGGATGTGAGGAAACATAGGCAAACAGAAGTGACTTGCCCAGGGTCACGAAGCCAGTGTACGTTTCTGAGGCCAGGTCTGAACTCAAATCTTCTTGACTCCAGGATCAGGGATGTACCCACTGCATGTGGCACTGAGATGCCCCAAAGTGGAGGGGACAGAGTGAGAAGAAACGTTAACTCCTCATCTTCCTTGCCTATCACATCAGATGGAACGGATGGGCCTTTCGCTTTGCCTTTGTTCTCACCTCTGCCGAGGCACCGTGGCTGAATGGTTATGCAGGACAGCTATGTTGGGATTTCTGCAAGCTCCCTAAACCACGGTCTCTTGTCACAGAAAGAACACTGGAGAGAGCAGAACCTGAATCTTGGCTCCACACTTCAGAGGCCTGTGACCCTGAGCCTTGGTTTCCTCATATGCAGAGTAAGTGTAAAACAACATGTTCTTCACTGCCCACCTCTGTATTACTGTGTCACTGTGACACAGTTATTTATTGATCCCTTTTAACATTAATCAAGTAGGCCTGCAGCTGTGCATAGGGGTTTTCCAATAGAATAAAATTCTAAGACTTCAACAGTTCTACAAAAAACAGAATTTGGATAGCCATCTGAAAGCATTAGTTCATAATCAAAAAACAGTATTAAGCTCTCTGAAAAGCAAGGGGGAAAAATATTAGAACAGAGACAACAGCATGTTTTTGGTCACTCCCCCTGCATCAGCCTCTTATGTCTGACTCAGGGTAGTCCATGTTGGTGAGAAATGGCCAGCAGAGTAACCTTCCCCTTGGCTCTGTAGCTTTCCTGCTTAGAAGTCAGGCCAATTATTAAGAAAAGGAGGTAGTGTGACCAAGGACTAACCACACGCACACGCACACACACACGTACAAACACACAGACACAGATAGGTGCATGTGCACACACACGTATACCCTTGTTTCAGCTAGTTCACAGAACCACACAATCTACAGCCTCTGAGATCCAGATGACAAGTAAGCAGGCGTGGGACAGAGAAGTGATTCCCCCACGGCTACACTAGCAGAGAGTAGCAGGGAGGAGCTGAACCCAGATCCTCAGCCTCCAAATCCAAGGCCTTCTTTCTCTATCTTACCTGCATAGCCACAGGGAAATCAGTCTGAGCCTCTGGAGGGAAGAACACGTCAACAGCTTTCTTCACAAAGGGCTGGTTCCCTGCTGCAGGCTGGCCCACTTCAATTATGTGCAGCTGCGGGAAGAGATTTCGGGTCACGAGGCGCTGAGGCAGGCTGGATGGGCGAGGCTATGGGCTCTGTGAGGCTGGGGGCAGCCTCCAGGGGACTGAGGTAGCTTCAAGTCAGCAATACTTGACAAGATGCACACACAGAGCCACCGGAGCACGGAGTCGGAGCAGGTGAGGCCACAAGGGGGCAGTCATTGTTACTCAGACACAAGAATGAGGGAGGGGAGTAAGATGTAGGCAAAGATGCTAACCAGAGAGAAGGGGTAGAGGCAAGATGCCACAGGTGGGAAGGGCACAGAAAGGGCCCCCCAGAAAGGGCACAGGGATGGGAGACCCAAGAAAGCCCAATGTCACCAAAGGCCAAAGGAGAGGGTGGGGATTCATTCAGTAGGCATTTACAATAATAATAATGTGCTGTGGGACCAGAAGAGGAGCACCTACCATGTGGAGGAGAAACAGGATTTGGTCTAGGGCTGATTACAGGCCAGTAAAGCCACAATCACCAGGCAGAGACAAACAAGCAAGGAGGACATGCAGGCTGCTGTCGGCTTTGCTGGGGCACGACGCGGGAGGACTGGGAGGGAGTGAGCAGATAAGCAAAGTCTGGCCGACTTCAATGGTTTTGGCCCAGACCACAGGGAGCCACCGAGGGCTTTTGTGTGAGAGCATGCCAAGTAAGGAGACAACCAGCCGCAGTGTGTGCAGAGTGTACACCTGCAGCCAAGGGAACCCCAAGAAGGCTGCCACGAGCTCAGATGAGAGCACAAGAGCCTATGTGGGGGCAGTCGCTCCCAACACTTTCTTCAGCCATCTTCTCTGAGTCTCTTGGGATTTTGCAAACAACAAATCCGTGCTTTATTCTGTTGGGAGCAGCAATTTCATTAATGTGATGGAAGTTCTCCCACCAATCTGGTCTCTAACTCAGCCTTAAGGAGGTTAAATGACTTGTCTGTGGTCACACACACTGGTCTGGGAGGCCAGGCCTGACTCCAAGGGCAGCCTTGAACACAATGCCATAAATCTACAGAGCATATCAAAATAGAAGAGCATTGTAAATGTAGACTCTGCCACCACTACGCTGGGCCTAAAAACCTATCACTGGCTATCCTCCTCTTTACCTTAGGGTTGCTAACTAAGCCCAGAGCCACACACCTAAAGAGCCTGCTCCATTAGTACCAATTTGCTTTTGTGCCAAAGACAAACCAGTGTGGTCTGGGGCCTCCCATCAGAGCCAGGAAGGAGGCTGATATCCAGGAAAAGTCGGCAGATACCCCAAGAAGGAACAGTTTTCTGTGTACAGGTGCATGTGTACACACACATTTATATACAAATATATATATCTACATTTATATTATAACAAAGTAGTCATAGCTAGACTCTGTTGTCCATCAATCAATCGAGAAAAAAACTGAATCAGTTGTGGCACAGGAAAGTAATGCACTGTGATGACACAGGAAGAATCCAGAGACTCTCCGGCAAACTTGGACAACCTGACAGAGTCCCCAGAACCAAGTGAGCCCAAAGACAAGACAAAACAGCACTAGGACACTGGCTGCACGTGCAGGTCTGGAGAGATTGACCCCAAGAGGAGGGGGATGGGAACCCAAGGCCTCTGGCGTTGGGAGGAGGTGCCCTGTCATATGATCCTGAGATCTCTGGCTCACAGGCTGACCTCTTAGTGACAAGGGAAGCCTCTATGAGGCAGGGGCAATCAGGCAGTCATTTTGAAAATCATGAAAGCACCCCCTGAGTATAAAGGAATGTTCATAGAAGTTAAAGTAAATATACCTTGGAAATTAAGAACTCAGCAGCTTACTAAGTGGTCAAAGAGAAGGAGTTTGTATGAAGGGTTGGTGCTATAAAATCCAATCCAGTAAGCTTTGAAGTTACATGGAGTCATAAAGAAGAGATTAATCCAGAAGAAAATGGTGACTGTTGGAGGGGCTGTGGGCAAAGAGGCACACTAGTACCCTGCTGGCTCAAGGGTAAATTGGTATAACCATTCGGGAAACCAGGATTCTCAAGACAGTGCCCAGAAAGGGTCTCAGTTATACATGTCCTCACTCGTCCATCCTACTACTAGGCCCGTACCCAAAGAGGTATCAAAGAAAGAGTATAAAGACTTATCTGCACCAAAGACTTACAGCAGATATTCTCACCATGGCTAAAACAGGAAACTAAAGAGATGTTTTCTTAGAGAATGGCTAAGCAAATTATAGCAGATGAATCTAATGGAATATTCTTGTGCCATAAGACATGATGACATGGACAACTGCAGAGGAAACCAGGAAGACCTTTGTGAACTGCTCCAGAGCAAAGTGAGCAGACCCAGAGCACATTATACAGTAACAGTATCATAGAGGAGTAAGAGACTTGCGAACTCTGATGAATGCCATGATAAACCACCAGGTGAAAAGAATGAAGATGAAACAGAGACTTACCTCCTGACAGAGAGGTGAGGAGCTAAGATGTAGACTGAGACTCTGACTTTCAGACATGGGTAATGTGGAATTTTATTTTGCTGGACTACGTAGATGCATATTAAGTGATTTGTTTTGTGAGGGCAAAGGAGAGGCAAAGTAGATGGGACACGTTATTTTTTTTTAAATTGCAGAAAAAATTGCAGCTTAAAAAAATAAGCCTGACAAAAAAACAAGTCTCCAAAATTAGAAACCAAAGTTCACCTCAATCACTTAACCAACAAAGGAGAACAAATTAATCAACCAAAATGTGCTTGTTCAACAACGTCCCCCTTGCCCACCCCCCACCCCCTTAGGTCTGTAAGTGGAGGCTCCTTCATCAGCAGCGGACACTGTTGGCTCATTTGGAAATCAGACTTCCACTGAACCGCAGCTTTGAATTCAGCAGAAAGCTGCTCGGGAAGCTGTGAACTCTTCTGGCTTCACTGACCCGAGGGAAATTCATTTTCTCACTTCAGTTTCCAGCCTCTGACTTCTCACTATTATTCCTATTTTTATAAATTGGCGCTTACTACAAGAACTGAGGTTCTAATTCCACATAAAAAGAACGTGAAAGGGAATTGAGAAAAAGGCAGTTTTACCTTGCCGCCTGTAGGGCTCCGTACAGCAAAACAGAAAAGAGTGGAAGCCTTGGAGTTCCCCTCTGTTCTGAACTCAGCAAAGGCTGCAGCATGGCCTTCTATCGGCTGTGACACCTTCCTGTCCACTGAGTAAAGCTGCATGGCCCCAACCACACGGTTTTGCTAAAAGATTGCGCACAAAGTGAAAAGAGCATTATTAACTTCAACATGGCACAAAAGCAGAGCCTGAAGGGAACGACGAATGATTATTACTCTACCTTTAGAAAGAAAACAGGCATTTTTAAAGGGGGGAGGTCTATCTTTTTAAAAAAATTTATGGACAACTTTAATTTTTTATATCATCTTGATTTCTGAATATAATTCTTTCCTCTATCCAACATGCCATAACTTTTAGCAGAAAAAAAAGC
This sequence comes from Bettongia penicillata ogilbyi, assembly GCA_023548195.1. NCBI lineage: Eukaryota > Metazoa > Chordata > Mammalia > Diprotodontia > Potoroidae > Bettongia > Bettongia penicillata. The sequence continues at coordinate 4,445,955 of JAJHZJ010000154.1, read as the reverse complement.
TCAGCAAAACCAACCAATTTTGTATCCATATAATCTGATGCATATGCAATAAAACACAATTTTTTAAAGCTAGCTCTGGCTATACACACACGCAATGTGCAATTCAAATTGCCAATGCAATACAACACGATTTTTTTAAAGCTAGCTCTTGATTTTCTCCAGGGGATGGCACCCTCCAGGTCATTTCTGCAGGCTGAACATCCCTGCTTCTTTCACCTGGCCCATTCTCTTCACCAGTTTGGTTGCCCTTCTTTGAACATTCTAGAATCTGTCACTCCAATGAGGAGCACATCTTTCTCTCTGTCGAGTTTAAATTGGCCAACCTATCCATTCTGTTCCCGGATGCTCAGCGAAACAAATGCAACCCATCACCAACCGAGCAACCGTAAGCCGGGCTGCCAACAGAGACAGTGAGCACCTGGGAAGACCCTGGAGGAATTTCTGGTCAAGATGGATCAGGGACCCCTGAGGTTTCTTCTGGGATTCTGTCAAACACGTTCTACTAAAAGCTGGAGTTGGAGAACCAGCAGAGCGTGCAGGCTCAGACACACGCTCTTAACTCTCAGGTCTCCCTCTAACGACGACCTCCTATGTGCCCTGTGCATGGCCTGGCCCTGTGTGCACAGCTCGGTTGGCTTGCTGACTCTCCCACTGAGACTGTGAGTGCCTTGGGCAGGGACAGAAGCCTTTCTTTGCACCGTGAGTGCTTAGCGCAGTGCATTCCGCACGTGCTCTCTGTCTCACATAAGAGTTTCAAGCTTCACCCACTACTCAATGTAACCTTCCCAAACAAATGCTGTCCAATGACACAGGAAGGAGAACAAACATGGTTATAGAGCTGCCATCCCCGGCCTTTCATTTTACACAGGCAACACCCAAGGCCATTTTCCCAAGGTCCCAGCCTGCTATGGGCTTGGGGGAGGCTGTTAGGGCAGCCCTTAGCTCTACTTCACCCCCATTCAGGATCAAAGTGCTCCCCTACAAGGTACAAGGCTTAAATGTTGACCTGAACTTGTGTCTGAAAAGTAGTTTCTACCATTTCATCACATGTAGACAAAAATCAGCTAATGTCAGGGGCTAAGGGCTAGAACAGACCAGCTCTATGCAGCTGGGGTATTATTCAGGACTTCTCCTCTGTTGCCCCTTTGGTCAGTACCTTTCTCAGACATGCCCACCCTCTGGGAGAGTCACAGCAATCCTCACTCACCTGAGCAGAGATGCCGATCAGCAGAAGCCACTTCTGGTGGTCATCGGTCCTGTAGTTGATGATTTGGCAGCCAGCCAGACTCGCATGTCGGTCAAACATCTTCAGGGGCTGTGAGTCTCCCTCCATGCTCCAATGGTAGACAGCCATGTCGGTCACCAAGGCAACAGTGTTGACAGAGATCCATTTCCAAAAGGTCACCTCCTCTGCCATTGTGTGGCCTTTCATCTTACTCTTCATCTCAATGTTGAAAATTTGAAGGGTCTTTCCCGCTAGGAGGAAATAAGTTTGAAAAAGGTAGAGTGGGAGGAAAAGGGGGAGAGAAAAAGAGAGAGAGAGAGAGAGAGAGAGACAGAGAGAGAGACAGAGAGAGAGAGAGACAGAGAGAGAAGAGAGAGAGAGAAGAGAGAAGAGGAAAAGATTACCAGAGAGGGAGAGATTATCAATCTGAAACAGACATGTTTTTACACCCCTCAAATTTATCTATAGTCACCCTTTTAAGCATTTCCATGTGTTTGGAAAACCAGTTTAAATGATGGTCTGCTGAAGCAAAAGGGTCACAATGATCCGTCATTGTCCAAATATTAAGGATGGCAAAAGATACCAGCAAAATCACTTTTGTTTAAATGACTACAGTTGAAATGTCACAGTCTTGGATTAGTTTTTTAAAAGGCTTCTCTGGATATGAAAAAGGGAAGAGGATGTCAAATCTCTAATTTTAGAACTATGAAAATCCCACGTGAAATGTTAACTATAGCTAATCATGTTACTAGGCCCCATCGTGTACACAAAGCAGAACAAAACTCTCCTGGAGTCTAACCTGGGTACCACCAGCACTCTGGGGCAGGCCCACCTCACCTCAAACCTGTCTGGAGCTACTGCCCAGCACTGACCAGTGACCCCCAAAGCCCAGGTCCTCCCATTTCGTAAGCTCCAGGGGCATCCTGCCACCTCCAGGATCACACACCAAGTTCTTGGTTGGCCCTCGGAGCCCTTCACGAGCTGGGGCCTCGCCTCTCTCTCCAGTCTTCTCCTCCCTTCCTCTCACCTCTCCATGCCCCACAGGTCTTCCTACTCCTGGCCAGCCCTGATGGCCTTCATTCTCTCCCTCCTCATCCTCCCCTGCTTCCTTCAAGTTTCAACTAAAAGCCTGCCTGCCTTCTGCCAGAAACCTCTCCTGATCCAACGTGCATGCAGTCTCCCTCCTTAGACTAGGAACTCCCTGAGGACGGTTTTTTGGCTTTTTGTTTTTTGCTTTTCTCTTTATCTGCAGCATTTGGCACAGTGCCTGGCACACAGTAGGGACTTAATAAATACTTGCTCACTTGACTCATCCATTAAATACCTTAAGTTTACAGAGTCATAACATGTTATGACAAGAAAAATTACAAACTACTATTATAGAGAAAGGTTAAGCCAATTTAAACAGATATAAGTTTTCTTAAGTCACTTCTAAGAGGTAAAATTTCATTATTAAGGATTAATTTTAATGTCAAAGGTGACTTTTATCACCTTTCATACTTCTGAAAGGAAGAAATATTAGCCAAGACATATTAAAAAGCCATTCACATTTTTTCTCTGGTTAAAAGAACTTTAGTCAATCGCTGTCCTGTTCCCAAATCAATATTCTGCTTATTTTATTAATTTCATGCATCTTTTAAGAGCAAGTGCTCCTTTCTTCCCCTACCTCGTTGCGTCCTGAGAATGGAGGCACTGAAGGACGGGCACCCAGGCCGGCCAGTGCTTCTCCCCCCCCGCTGCCTCCTTTGGATTTCGTCACCATGCCCTGAGCTGGGCACCTTCTCCTCCAACCCTACTTGTGACATCTGTAAGCCCCTGGTGGGCAGGCACTGCCTTTCTTTTTCATATCTGTGTCCCCAGTGCTTGGCACATAACAGGCACTTCATTTTTACTGACTGACAGTCAATCACTAAGGAGCAAAAGACTAAATGCTTCCATATATGAGATATTTTATGAGGAACCTAAGCAGGAAAATGGGCTCAAACACTTATCATTACAATACGATGCTGAGGATGTCCTTGGATCAGAAGAACTAAGTTTGTAGGATATCTGTCCATCTTTAAATCCAACTAAACAAAAATCAATATCAAATATAAAAGGTTATCTAACATTTTATAAAAACACTCATCTGCCTGTTTTATTACAGCGGTTTTAACTAAAGAGTATCCACCTGAGCTTATAAGGCTCCTCTGTACCATTCTATCACCACTGACGTGATCTGTGCCCGGCTAACAAGGCTCACGCATCGGCCCTAAGAAATCTTCCATTCTCATCTTCTACATAAAGATGCAGTGATGAAGCAAAGAGGAGAAGTATTAGAAAAGAGGGTGGAGAGAAAAGCATGAAATTAAAAAGGCTTTATACAAACAAATTCAGAGCAGTGAAAAAAAATCTCTGCAGCAGGTTTCTCTGATAGAGATCTCATTTCCAAGATACAAAGAACTCACTCATTCCCATTTGTAAGAAGAGTCATTCCCCAGTGGTCAAAAGATATGAAAAGGCAGCTCTCAAAGGAAGAAATCCAAGCAATATGTACTCATATGAAAAATGATTCAAATCACTAAAAAGGAGAAAATGTAAATTAAAGCAGCTGTGAGGATCCATCTCACACCCATCAGATGGACAAAGCTGGCCAAGAGAGAAAGGAAAATGACAATTGTTGGGTCACATACGGCCACACTGTTGGTGAAACTGTAAACTGGTACCATCATCTTGGAAATCGATTTGGAAAAAATGACTAAATTGTGCATATCTTTTGGCCCAGTAATATTGTTAGGTTTAAACCCCAGGGAGATCAGATAAGAAAAGGATCTATAAACACAAAAATATTGATAGCTCTTTTTTATGATTAAGTTCTTTTTTTAAAATTAATTTGTTTTCAGTTTTCTACAATCACTTCCATATATCTTAGATTTTTTCCCCCTTCCTCCCCACCACTCCCTCCCTGAGATCGCTGGCAATCCTATATAGGTTCTACACATATATTCTTATTAAATACATTTTCACCTTAGTCATGTTGCATAGAATTAAAATGAATGAGAGAAACCATGAAAACAAAACATAACACAAGAGAAAATGGTCTGCTTCATTGTGCATTCCAGTTCTATAGTTCTTTCTCAGGATGTGAAAGGTATTTTGCCTCAAGAGTCCATTGGGAATTTTTTTAGGTCCCTGCATTGCTATGAGGGACTAGGTCTACCAGAAAAATTCCTCACACACTGTGGTTGTTGCTATGCACAAAGTTCTCCTGGGTCTGCTCCTTTCACTCAGCATCAGATCATATAAGAACTTCCAGGCATCTCTGAAGTCTGCCTGCTCATCGTTTCTTATAGCACAATAGTATTCCATTACATTTATAGGCCACAACTTGTTCAGCCATTCCCCAATGGATGGGCATCCCCTCGATTTCCAGTTCTTGGCCACCACAAAGAGAGCTACAGTAGCTCTTTTTGTGAAGGCAAAGTACTAGAAATTAAGGGAGTGTCCATCAATGGGACATGGCTAGACAATGGTGTAACAGACTATTGCTATGCTCGAAGAAATGAAGAAAGGGATAGTTTTCAGAAAAACCTATAATACTTGGATGGACTGATTCCGAGTGAAGAGAGCCGAACCAGGAAAACAATGGGTACTGTAACATCAGCCTTGTAAAGATGAATAACTTGGGAACACTTAGGAACTCTGATGACCCAGCAGCAACAAGGACTCCAGAGAAGATTCTCAGAACACTAAGGGAGTGTCTCCTGCCTCCAATATGCAGAATGCGATACAGAGTTTATGACATGGCCACTGTGAGAACGCATGCTTGCATAAGAGCTGCTGCATTCAGGCTTTGAAGACTGCCAGGAAGGCAGGAGGCAGAGCCTCCCAATGCTGGAGGACCTGCAGGGTTAAACAGTGTTTCCTTCTGCCCTCCCTAAAGTTCTCTCTCCTAACCCACACTCACTTACTGCTCCTCAGGAAAATTGGCTTTTACTCAATTCGACCTGCTTATCACCCATGTTTTGTTCATATAAAGCCCACCTCTTAGATAAAAAGTGAAGGAATGCTATTAGGAAAATGAAGTATTTTCTTTTCCCTGCTTGGGCTATTACATCATTCTTGTCTAACAGATCTAAAGAATATGTGATCCTCACTACACTACTGTTAAGGAGTTAAATTCTAAGCTGATCAGGCCACTAGCTTGGGGAGAGCCATGAGAGGAGAGCACAAGCAGTGACAACTTGTAGCAGCTGAAAGTTCCAACTCTGACAAATCCCATGGAGGATTACCTAGTGGAACAAGGGACAGGCTTTACTCTCATCATGGAGTTATGGGGACAGATTTCTAGTACTGCAAATGAACAGAAAGACACTGGTCCCTAATCAGCTGCACACAAAGCTGGAGGTCACTCAATGATTCCTCAGTGTAAACAGGCAGTGAGCACAGCTGGTTTAAGGCAGCTGAACGAGGCCACCGGACAGACTCAGGAGCTCAATGTCATCCATCTCAGGCTTCCCCAGGGCCAAGCAGACAGATGCCAGGACCCCTGGAGGCTCATCCCAATTTCACAGCCCACTCACTGTCTGTACAACAGGACAAGCTTATTTCCCTCTGTGGGTTCATGCTTTATGGCGACATGCTTTCACAGGCCCTTTTAGCTCTACCTCTTCCTCTCCTACAAGGACCTTGGAAAAGGTGCCAAATTGCCACAGGCTCAGTTAAAAGGCAGCTGTACTTCTTGAAAGCACAGAACTGCTGGTCAGATAAGGAAAAAACAGAGGGAAAGAAATGAAGAGGGTCAGGGAGTGCCAACTTTGGACAGGTGGCACCTCTTGACTGATGGCTCTTGACCTCTTAAGGTTCAAGGGGGCCTTGAATGACCCACCCTCTCCTAACTCATCTCTACCAAAAGGCTAAACTGCCCTGAGGTGGCCCTGGATAAGGGAGGCCTAATGACCAAAATGAACAAATGAGGAAAAAAAGTTTTACAGCTACATGGGGCCAGTTAGCCACTTTCCAAGAGTCTTCATTTAGTCTAAATTTTCCCCCACTTGGATAACAAAAGTTCTTTCAGTAAAAAATTATTAAAATGCATTTTTACATTCCCTTGGTATATGCCTCAAAATTCCTTCCAACATGCCATATTTCCCCACCCTTCTTAATGAACTGAGAACATATTTTGTAAGACAGAATCAAGTAGCTGGAAAAGACAACCGTGAATAAGAGGACATGGCATAGCACTGAATGCAGTGGGGCTCTCCACGTGCAGTCCAGAAATATGGTTTGTCACGCACTCTAGTAACAGTCTTTCCTGCAGTCTGTCATTTCCAAGAAAAACCAGACGAGCCACCCACTGCCTACAGTTTTTGTAAATAAAGACAAAGGATGTCTCAGCTTCCACTCCTACCCTCCCAAATCTACCAGCAGGGAATGTGTGGAGGTACCCACCCTCAGATGCTGTGGCCACAACTCTGCACTCATCCACGATGCCATGGCGTAATGAGGTGTGAAGAATGCTGGCTGACAATTCAGTACCAGTTGGTTTTGTGGCTGCTATTTTGTTTTTAACCACATCTACTATGTTCTAAAAGTCTCTGCACATAATTACTATATTTGTAGAAAATCATTCAAACTGTCACACACGTCCTGTCTGCCAGGTGGGGTAGGCCCCACACAAGCAAGAAGCAACCCTCCCCTTTAACTTCTTGGCTTCCATACTATTCTACACAATCCACCAGCCTAGATCAGCAGGGTAGCTCTGGAAAAACAGCAGGCTCTAATGCAGATTCCTGACTCACCTAATAAATGAACAAAGTGACCCAAAGAGAAACGTAAGGCAACTACTGACAACTGTCTCCGAGCTAAGTTCAGAGGGGGCATATCTGATGTACTTGCCAGGCCCAATGACTGTACCAAAGATTAGGATCCCAAGATAATCTTGACAGACACAAGAGTCTAGTGAATTTAAGATCCAGTATTAAAACTTCCACAACACCATAGTTTTCCTGCACTAAAAAGTTCTGTATAGTTCCAGAAGTAGCTAACACCTCCAACTGCCACTTTGTGTTTTAAGATCACCTGGCTCTCAAGGCCTGCCCTGGTGAAGGGACCCACAATGGCGCCCAACAAAGTGTTTCTTGGACATGAAGAACGCTATGGTGATTCTTCCCTACTAGCCCAAGGTAAGGCAAGAAACATTTGTGAATGTGCCAGGCCGAAGGAGATGCACTTTAGAAACCAAGAAAGATTTAAAAAAAAAAGAACGGTTCACACTCTCCAGTCTCCAGGCACACAGAGAAGACAACACACAAATGACTCCAAACAAACAAGATGCAGACAAAAGCACTTGGAGGTCACCTCTGAAGACAGCCCTAGCATTCAGGGGTTGTTGCAGAAGGTCAGAGGAGAGCAGGGAAAGCCTTTCAGGCTGGGGAGACACTTGAGAGAATGCCTGGCATCAGCAGATAGAGGGTCTGATGCATGGGACAGCTGTGAGGCTATGCAGGGGATGAGGTGTGAAGGGGCTGGAAAGGGCTCTGAAGGCCAAACAGAAGTCTGCATTTGTTCCTGGCAGTAATAAGCAGTCACTGGAGTTTACTGCATGGGGAATAACATGGCCACAACTGTACTTTTCCAGGATAAAACAACAAAATGACTGGCCTACAAGACAATGCATTGATACTGGTCTCTTGAAAGAGCTCTGTGACATTACTAAATATACTATGAGTAAGTTCTGCTAGATACATTTAAGTTGTCACAATCAAAAGTTAAAGACCTAAGTGGGAAAATGATGAACTGAGGAGACCAACTCAAAAAAAACCTATGCTAGCTGACGTCCACCATGATGGAGACGAGCTGCTCTGCAGAAGGCTCCCAAGTAACGCTCAGGAAAAAGTCAATCTGCTTAAGACTAGGAAGCAAGAAAGGAAGTGAGCACAGATTTATTTTGGAAGAAACTTGGTGTTTAAACAGAATGTCTTTTCTCCTAGACATTTAAACAGGCACCAAAGGGGAAAACCGTCAGAAGCACACAGTCAATATGGCAGTCTGGGAGTCAGCATTCCCAGGTTTCAGATGGACAAAGTTTTCACTGCTCCAAATGTGACAAGGACCCCACATCAGTGGCCATCAGTGATAATGTGGCAGATTTTCCCATAATTTCAGTGCCCTCTCCCATGTAACTGCCTTCAGACTTTTTAAGTCACTCTCAAAGGCAATGGAATCCCCACAAGCAATGACATCAGCTGTTACTCAGGCAGAGTTCCTCCCTGATACACGAGGCTTCTGAGATGACTCACTTGTACTCTGGGTGTTGGTGTAAGGGCACAATAGCTGGGTTTGACACCAACAGCCTCCTGACCACACAAGGCCTGCCAGAAGGCAGAACCACAGGACCCTTCTGACTTTTCCAGGCATCAATCAATCCCAAGACACCTTCCACTAAACCAGCCACGTGATCTACATCAGGGACCATGGTTCTACTAGATAGCTTTCTCGGTGTAGGTGCTTAGCGATGCTTGCCTGCGTGATGGGAAGCCTGCCACCCACATACCTTTCAGGGCAATCACTTTTGAGGCTGGATTCATAATGGCACTTTCTGCAGAGATGGGCCGTCGGATGGGAGAGGCTGGATCACTCATATCAATGATGACCACCTGAGCTTGCTCTCCCACTCTCTCTCGGATACAGATGAACTTGTCAGACTCCATCGTGAGTGTACTGAAGCCAATGTTGGCCGGATTGATGCCCAGGTTCTGAAGCTAGACAGAAGAACATATGATTAAATTAAAAAGAACTGAGAGCAAAGGGCTGAGTCTGAGCCGTCATTTTGTAGAGAGAAATGGAGCCAATTTCCCCTCCCCCTCCCCTGTTTCCACATTCTCAGGATCACAAGGGTGATCCAGCAGCCAGGATCGGAACCCAGGTCTTCAGATTTCCAACTCAAGCTTTCAGCACCACACCCCGCTGCTACAGCTCCGATGCTGCTTGCAGCACGGTGACGAGGCTTGTTAGTGCTGACTGCGCCAGGCACTAGGCTGACCCGACAGGCAGCCATTGGGCACTGGGGGTCCTAGGGACGGATGTGGGGGTGGAGAAGGCCCATCTGAGTACCAGCCCAACAGAATATGATGAAGGCTGCAAGGAGACAGCAATTCTCAAAGACCATCTCTGTCGGTGTCTATGTGTCAGAGAGGTCACACTCTGCAGTAGTCTAAGGAATGTTCACAGACCATTTAAGCATTGGAGCACAAAAAAACTAGAGCAAAGCTCAGCAGGAGACCTGGGACACTGTGAGACCCAAAGTCTGGTTGTTGGGGTCTATTTAAACTTAGCTTTCAGAAGACCCTGTCAGGCAGACAGAGGAAGGCAGTGGGTAAAAAATTAAAATGTGATCCAGAACCCTGGAGGTCAACTAATCCAACCCTAACATTTATACAGAAAGGGAAACTGAGACCCAGAAAGAAGAAGAGACTTTTCCAAGGTCATCCAGATAAACAGAAACAAAGCCAGAATTTCTGAACCAGGTCTTCTGATACCGTATCTTGAGCTCTTTAACCCAAAAGTTTATATCGTGGGCCCCTACTCAGGGTCTTCTGCCCAACCCAAGTGGTCCCCAAACCACTCCCAGGAACCAAAGCACTGAAGACAATGCACCCCAACACCCCATATCCTGAAGGTCCTTACCCTTTGGGAGGTTATTAATCTGGTCACAGAGATGTGGCTATTTGTGTATGTCTTTTAAAAAAAAGCAGCTTGTATTAAGTGTTTCAAAAGACATACAAATTGCTAAGAAATACATAAGGAAAGAAGAGAAATTAAGGAAGTCTAAGTCAACCTCCCACCTCCAACCCTTTGCAAAGGCTGGCCCCAATCATGCCTACAATATTTTTCCTCCTTATGTGTGGATCTCCTTGAACTCCTCCAAGCAGCTAGATAGCATGGGGGATAGACTGCTGGATTTGGACACAGGGAGACTTGATTTTGAATCTTGCCTCAGACAACTGCTACCTTCTGTGACACCGGGCAGAGGTCACGTCACCTTTTTCAGCCTCAGTTTCCTTATCTGTAAAATGGGGATAAAAATAGCACTTACCTCATGGGGGTGTAGTGAGGATCAACTGAGATAACACATGCAGAGCCTTTTTCAGACCCTCACATAAGATATAAATACTGGCTATTTGTGATTATTGAACATTCAAATGCCTATAAGATGCTTTTCCTAAACTACTTATTAGAACACGAGCCCCACCACTCCCAAGGTACTTTTTATTCCCTTACATATGTACATGTTGGATCTCTCCAGCTCCCTGAGGGTGGGGCAGGGCACAGCACAGTGTCCCTGCATCCCCAGCCCTGGCACACATTAGATGCTACAGATGAAGTGAATTCAGGGGCCTTTCTACCAATGCTTTTGGAATGAGGGTTACTAAACTTCTTAGACTACTGCATTGGAAGCCTGTGCCCGTTCTGAGGTCAAGGGATCTTGCTTCATACCGATGTAGGTTCACAAAAGACAAACCAAGTAACTGTGACCCCATGGAAATATAAAGCTTTTGTACTAACAAGAAACAATGCAACTAGGATAAGAAATGCAAGCACGGCTTGGGAGAAGAACTTTTCATCAAATATCTCCATTAGGGATCTGCTATCTAAGGGACCCAGTGAGCTAATAAACTTGAACACCAAAAGCTATTCCGCCATAGATAAATGGTCAAACCATAGGAACAAAGTCTTCTTGAAAGAAGAAAGCCAAGGTAACAGCCACTATATGAAAAAACATCCCAAAGCCCTAATAATTAAAGCAATGCAAGCTTGTTAATGTAGTTCTGAGGGTCTACCTCTCACCCACCAGACTGGCAAAGACAACAAAAAAAGGCTAACCAAACTCTGGCATATGAACGTAATGGAACAGAACCACAGCATCAGAAATGACCGAAGAGATGATTTCAGTGAAACCTGGGAAGACCTGTACTGACTGAGGCAGAGTGAAGTCAACAGAACCAGAGAACTTGGTCGGAAAAAACTGATCAAGGCAATTACTAACGACAACACCGGGGATGTTTTACATGACGGCTAAACCTCTAAGACAGCTGAAATTCTCCCTCTCCTAGTCGCTGATTCCAAATGAAGCTACGCTTCAACTTCACTCAAATCAATAATAATCAATATTTAAGTGACACTTCCTACAAGCAAAGTGCTCTGCCAAGCCTGGGGTCACAAAGAGAAAAAAAAACCCACATCTTTCCCCAAAAGAGATTTTAAACGGGGGTTAGGGACTTGAAGGGGAGAAAAGATGCACAAATAATGCAACAGAAATTAGAAGATGATGGTGACAACTGGGTCAGAGTGGCAACCTGTTAAGAGGAACAAAAAAGTCCTGGGAGTTGGTGGGGAAATAAAATAGGGGAGACACGGTAGCATGTGAGTCAAGCCTTTGAGGAAGAGGAGAATTTCCAAAGGCAAGGAATAAGCCCATTCCAGGCACAGAAGACCAAGAAAAGGGAGGGCAAGAAATACTCAAGGCAGGAAAATGGGAAACACAGTGAGGGCCTACAGACTGAAGGATGATGAACAAACTGAGGTTGATACCTAGACATTATAGGAACATAATGTGGCCAAGATGGCAGGCTGACTGCCCAGCATGGCCTCTGATGCCTTTACTGGATATGGTCGGGACTTGGGAGATCCTGAAGGTTGGGTCAGTGATGCCAAAACTCGAACCTGCCTCATCAGGATACAGGCCCAGCAGCATGGACAATATGCCTGATATCCAACCTAACCAAGTTCATAAAGAAAAGCTCTGCACTGTGATGACATTTTAAGCTATACCAACTTAAAACCAGAAGTGTAATATGCAATCTGCATTTATGGAGGGAGCAGGTGCACTAATTAAAATTATAGATTTTATTCTAAATTACAAAGATTTCCTGTTTTAGATTTTTCCTCCTTAAGTTGATCACTCCAGAACACCTAGTTGTGATTAAAATCAGTCTGTTTACAGATAAATCAATGCAAGTTAGAGACTTCCAATTCATTAACATTTACAGACTTCCAAACTGGTCAATCATAAGCCTTGGAAGTAACAGCCATGTCTAGAGCTATTAAAAGTTCAGACCTGAAGATGTCCACTGACTGTGTATGACAGAATAGAACATTACTGCACCCCAAGAAATTAAGAAATTTAAATAGTTTCAGAGGAAACTGGGAAAAGCTCTATTATCGAATGCAGTGAAGTGAACATTTAGAGTGCTGACATTAAGGAAAAGTCAGCTCAAAGACCTGAGGGCCTGATCAAAGCAACGTTTACCCAAGTGCAGAGGACTGAAGACCCTTCCCAGGACAGGTGAACGGCTTTGGAAATGGTCCATTAGGCTTTTGCTGGACTCTGCATACTTGTGGTGAGGGTTTTCTTTTTAACTGTTACACGGGGAGGAGGGGAACAGTGGGAAGGAAAGATAAAACAAACTACAAAATAAATGAACATAAAATAGATAAGTTTTTAAAGACACTGACGTGGATGAATTCATACTGGGTAGAGCACCCAACTGGGCTGGGCCTCAATACACAGCTGCTCCTGTCTCGTGCCATCAACTCTGCGCTGGCAGCCGTACCCGGACGTACCCAGACTACGAGACCTAGGGCCAGGAAGATGCTAGAGGAGCCTTTCTTCACTAGATCACCAGGGATGGCTCAGGAGGGTTTTTTTCAAGTAGTGGGAAATGACCCCCCAGCTCAGATGCACACCGCCCCTGCCCTAGGGGCAAATATAAGACCAAAACGTAAGACAGAAAGCAAGCTGCCTCCATACTTAGTTTCCATCAGAGGAGAAGGGGCGATTCACAAAGGAGTCCGAGAATGGAATCAGGACATTCATGCTGCTGAAAGACTGAGGCAGAAGGAACAGGAAGATGGTTAATATTTACAAGACCTTCCCATGGAGAGAAGGCCTGATATTGAACTAAGGCTCCAGGCTAAGCACTTTACGAGCAGCTCACTTGATCTTCATGATGACTCTGAGAGGCAGGTGCTATGATTCTCCCCATTTTACAGATGAGGAAACTAAGGCAGGAGATGGGACTTTCCCAGGGTCCCTGAGGCTGGACCTGACTCTCAGGTCCTCCTGAGTCCAGGACTAGCAAGTGCTCTAGAGGCTGAGCCACCTCACAGTCTCCTAGATGAGGATGGGGCAGGACCAGACCCGGAGCCCTCGCCCCCACTTCCAGGCTGGTATCTCTTCCCCTGCACTGAGTGTTAGCACCATCAATCCACAGCCTCCCCCACCCAATCTTGACCCTGGGATGGGGTCCCCAATCTCTGTCTCTATTCTAACTCCTGCCCTTCTACTGGGTTCTTCACCACATACTCTGATGTTCCCTCAAACTTTCTCAATTCCCATAACTATAGACACAAAAAGAACGCTGATTCTGGAACCTGGATTCAAATCCTGCCTTGGACTCCTGGGTGACTTTGGTTAAGTCCCTTGCCCTCCCCTCTCTAAGGGTCAATTTCTTTCTGGTAAAATAAGGGGATTGGACTACTGGCCCCGCTTACAGCCATCATCCTACTCCTTCCTTCACCCCTGCTCCAGCTACCAAGCTTTGGGAGGCACAGAGGTACATACCCAGGCATGGCCACGGGACTCTGTGCAGCCTGAGGAGACCAGAGTGGCCTAGACTGGGCTTCCCACTCTATCCGGCCCTGAAGCTCCCTCCCCAGTCTCGGACTCTCTCAGTTGCTGCCCAACTGAGCTGCAGGTCACCCTACACAAGGTCACCTCCCCACAAACTTGGACTCCATCTGCACACACATGTGCTTGGTCCCAGAAAGTAAGGTGCTCCTGGCAAGGGGCTACATCCCTTCTGTCTCTCTAGCAGGGTAGGGGACTCCTAAGAGCTTTCCAAAATGCACCAGCTCTTGTCTGGGCTCCTGTCATCTCCTCAGGTGGCCCTCATGCCTCCAATGCTCATGGCATCCTCCTGGCTAAAGTGCCAACTAAGCCTAGTCTTCCACAGGCAGCCTGTCCAGCCCCCTTACTGTCTGTCCTAGAGATCCGTTTGCAGGTTGTCTCCAATGTTAGACTGAGAGCCCCTTGGGGGCAGAGCCTGTCTTTTGGCTCCTTCTGTATCCCCAGCACTTAACACTGTTCCTGGCACACAGTAAGCATTTAATCAATGTTTACTGACTGACTGGGGCAGCTAGGGAGCGCTATAGTGCACACAGCATGGTGCCTGAGGTCAGGAAGACTCCTCTTTCTGAGTATAAATCTGGCCTCAGACCCTTACTAGTTGGGTGACCCTGGGAAAGTCACTTCACCCTGTCTGCCTCAGTTTTCTCATCTGCAAAATGAGCTGGAGAAGGAAATGGCAAAACCCTCCAGGATCTTTGCCAAGAAAACCCCCAATGGGGTCACAGAGGGTTGGATACAATTGAAAAACAAATGAACCACAAAACTGCTCAATGAACCACCATGTCTCACGGAGTTTTACTGTGGGAGTTTTTAGCATGCCCAATCCAGTTAGTTCCCTAGCTCCACAAAGCACCCAAGAAGACATCCCCCAAGAGCCTCTGGTACCTTCTGAGGTTTCCTGGGTGGGGATTTTTAACATTCTCCTAAATTCAGAGCTGGAAGGAACCTCATGTCCCCTAATCCAATCCCTGCCATTTTAAAGATGTGGAAATGGAGGCCTAAGGTGGCAGGACTTGAACCCACGTCAATCTGCCTCCAAGAGAGGCAGAGATCTTTTCCCACAGCACCCTAGTATCCTCTGGAGTTCTGGGCCCCCTCAGCTCCCTGCCTCCCCCCAAGACAGAAAGCTGACCAGGAGACAGTCGGGCACAAGGAGGCAGAACTCGGCACTTGGCAGCAGGAGCCTTGTATGTGATGACAGGCAAGGCAAAGGCCAGTGTGACCCCAGATTTATACCTAGAAAGTGCCCTAAGAGTCCCTGGCAGCAAGGGGAGGCCCCCCAGGTGCTGCTGCCTTACTTGGCCCCCCAGAGGGATGATCTGAATCCCACCTTCTAGACTTTCGGCTCAGCTCCATTTCCTGCCCCATCATGTCTCTGGGCCAGGATATCTTCAGACAAGTGAAAGGATTCTATCTCTAAGGTCCAGTGGGCTCCACATGCTGAGTGGGGCCTTATCAACAAAGATCGAGTGGCTCATCCAGTTTTCTTAACTCTACTCTCCCATGGGAGCAAAGATGAGAGGAGAATCCCACGCGCTCGAGCAGGCCGGCCAGGATGGGGGGATAGCCTCTTCCAGGGCTCTGGCAACAGAAAAGGAGGAAACAGCATTTCTGAGCAGCAGCCTGACCAACGGCTGCTACTGGCTTTATATGGACCGTTCAGGAAGATGAGTCAAATGCTCCTACGATAGCCATTCCCAAGCAGAGCCACAGGGCCACTAATGAGAGCTCCCACCTCTTTCCACTTTGTTGTTTGAGGATCTGGGCTTTACCATGAACAGTCACCTGCAAAGTCATGACTCAGTCTGAGCCAACAGACGAAGATGCCTTCTTTGCAGCCCCTCACACACCTACCCCGCAGAGAATTTCAGGACAAAGGAAACAGAATCTGCTGGCCAAACTTTCCTTGGTCAGTCTGTTTAGAAAGCTGACTTGCAAATGAGTTTCTGTACACAAAATTTTATCTCCTCCTTCAGTCCCTTAGAAAACTATCTGGCCTGAAACAAATATCACCACTTGAAGCAGCCAGACCAAGATAGGCCAAAGGAAGCCCATCTTAAGATACAGCATATTCCTCAAATAAGCAAGAGAAAAAAGGACACAGAGTGGCCTGGGATACTTCTGCAACACCTGCCTGGGACAAGACTTCCAAGTCCAACAAGTAGCCACTCACTTGAGCTGGGATCCAAAGACTCAAGTGTAGACTCTCAGCCGGGACCCCAACCTGCTTGAAGCCACAGTTCACATCAATTTCCTCCTCTGTACAATAAGGATAACAGCAACCCCTGCACTCCCAACCTTTGAGGTGGGTTATGAGGCTTCAATGAGAACATGACAAGAGGGTCCCCAGCCTGATCCTCTGTGATGTCCTCCCTCTTCCTTGGCCAGAGACTATGCTGCCCTCCCGGCACAGGAGCAGGGGAACACACTTGAGAAAAGGGACAATGGTCAACCCAACACTGACCCAGCCATAAAACAAAGAGTAAGAAACCTACGGCAACAGCACAAAGGACCTAATGCCAGTCTTGAGAGCACAGGGCACAGCACCTTACTCATACAGCCTTGCCATGAGGCCTACCACACAAGGGGGAGGTGAAGGAACAAGCAGCCATTAAGTACCTACCATGTGCCCAGCACTTTATAGGTGTTATCTCATTTGACAGAGATGACTTTCTACATAGCCATAGCTAGTCAGTGCTGAGCACACTGTTTAATAAGGGCTTACTGAAGTTGAAATTTACCTAGGATGGGCAGACTTGCTGGACTTCAAGAGTCAGAAGCCCTGGGTTCAAATCCTGCCTCAGATTCATCACACTGGGACTCTAGACAAGTCATTCCCAGCCTCAAGTTACTATAAGAATGATGTTTACAGCCCCTTCTAAGGGGCCATGGTCACTTCAAGGGCCAAAGTTTCATATGCCTGGGATGCCCCAGATCAAGACTTCTGAGGGCCTGCACCTCCCTTTTCTGTGCATTCCCAGCATATAGCACCTTGCCTAGCACACAGAGAAGCCTGAGAATGGGAGTCAGGAGGTCTGAGTGAGGGGGCAAACCGTGACCATCTTTGTAGGTTTCCTTTTCTACAAAATAAGGACTTCAGATCAAAGCTGGAGAATCCTGAGGATCCTAAAGGAGGGGACCCATTCACCAGGGCCTCCCTCTCTCCCTCCACAGATTCCAAGCCTTAATGATCTGGGAAGCAGGTAACCAAACTTGCTCAAAATCAGGAGTTAAGAAGAGCACAGGTGCTTGACCCGGGGTCTAGAACAGACATCAGGGCACTTGATTTAATGTAGTCACAAATGATTCTGAGAAGGGTCCATCCAGAGGCCTCCCCAGCCTGAGGAACAGGACAGAATGCCTCCACAAAGGAGAAGGGGTCCTCCAGAGGAGCCCAGACTGGTTGGGACATGAGGGGACGACTCCTCCACCCTTCACAAGCTCAGGAGACAACAGTCTTGGCTTATTGCACCTGGGCAGAAGGGATCACTACAGAGGCTGGACCCAGAGCGAAGCCATTTCAGGCAGGCTGAGGGCCACAGTAAATCTGATCAGCAAGTAAGTGTCCTCTAAAGGAGTGAATCCCCACCGATTGAGCAGGCGCCCAAACTCAGACTAGCAACCATTCCTTGGACAGAGGGAGAATTGTTTCAACATTAAAACATCCTAGCACTTAGAGGAAAAGGGCTTGGTGGGCAGAGAGGGAGGTGCTGCAGAATCAGATAAACATGAAGTGATGTCACCGTGCCAGCTGGAGTTCACAGGGGAGCCAATACCAGGGCAGGGCAGCGACGGGCAGTCTGGTGTCTCCATGAAGTTACGAAGAAAACCAAACAGTATAAAAAAGTTCTACAGAAAGCAGCCCCTACTTCCCTGCCTCCCCACCCAGGGGAGTGGCAGGCACAGCCTGCTCTCTGGACACCAGGGTTAGGGTTAACTGACACATGAGGTCATACGTCTGCAATCTGGCCCTATGGTTGCTTCTCAGAGCCAAGTTCCATCAGAACCAGCTGCTTCTGTCAAGAAGAGATTCTCCTTTAAAGCCGAAGTACAACATGGCTCTGGGATGAAGTAAAACCCAAGCTAGACCTACTCTGAGGCACAAACCCCACGTGGTGATTTGGAACAGAACCCCCCAGAAAATGTCACCCCCTAGCTGCCCTGTCTGCCCAGGACACCAGCAGCTGTATGCCCACCCCATCACCAGGAAGGCCTCCCGGTTAGCCCTGTATCTTTTATTTAATGACCTCACCAGGGCACAAAGGAGAAAGGAAGCTGGCAATAAAGCAGTCAGCAACTAATTTCTCCACATAGTTCTTATCAGTGCCCCCAGGACCACCGTTCTCCAGAGCCACCTGTGGATGGCAAGGAGACCAGCATGGAGGCCCAGAGGGATTCTGAGAACAAGGCACCAGTCCCAAACCAAAGCCAGAGCAGATTTTTAAAGAGAAGTTGGAGAGGGCATCTGAGCACATCTCTCTTGGGGACTTCTCCTGCCCAGGTCTGCATAGTACAGCACTGAGATCATCTCTGTACGTTAACATTAGCGCTACAGCAAGCACACAGGAGGCACTACATATGCCCGAGTTACTGATGATAGTGATGGTGGTGGTGGTCGCTAAGAATTTCACTTCACCTAGGTGTTGAGGACCTAGGTTCCTGGAGTCAGGAGGACTTGAAATCAAATCTAGCCTCAGACACTTCCTAGCTTTGTGATCATGGTCAAATCACTGAATCCTGCTTGCCTCAGTTTCCTCATCTGTAAAATAAGCTGGAGAAAGAAATGACAAAACCACTCCCATATCTCTGCCAAGAAAACCTCTGATGGGGTTAGAGAATCAGACACGGCTCAACAACAGCTCAATATGACTGTTTTACAGAAGAGGGGTCTAAAGTCCCCCACACAGATAGAAAAGTGAGTTGCAGAGGGGAGACTGGAACCCTTGAGCCTGGACTCCCAAGGCCAGAGTTCTCTAGCCAGCAGTAAGGTAAGATGCTTCTCCCAGGGAAGAGCTAAGGCCAGCCACACATACAAGGATGACCAGCCGGCTGGGCACTTCACTTGAGGCCAAAGGAGCAAGGTGGGGCCGCTGCCTTGTCCTCAGCTTCCTCCCGGGTGGGGGTCCCTGGCCTCTCCTTGGCTCTTCATTTCCTCCCACATTTTGCTTCTTTCACCAAGTTTCTGTGGCTATTCATGTGACCTCCATGGGAAAGTGAGGGAAGAAGGCCCCCACAGAGCAGAGGTCATCGTGTGGCAGACAGTTCACGTTCTGCCCCAGAAGCTTCCTGTCCTACAGACACCCCCCAATAAGCCCACTTTCTGACCCTTCATTCCTTTGACTGCGTTTTTGGTGGGCCTGGGTAGAGCAGCCGGCACCCCGTGCATGCCAGGAGACAACGGCCTGGCGGCCAGCTGCCAACAATCAGACCTGCTCTCCCCCTCGGGTGGGTGCAGGGAGACTTCCAGGAGATTACCCAGGTCTCTCTTTGCAGCTGCTCCTTCAAGAGGGCATGTGGTTAAGAGAGAACAGCCTCCCATTTAAAAGGGGAGGGGGCGGGGAATGTCAGAGGCTTTTGGACTCAGTTTCCCCAATTCGAGCAACACAGAACGGAACCCAACGGTACCTCCACTTCGGGGCCGCTGGGATCAACACATTACAGGGGAACGGGCGATCTGGAAGAGCACTTTGGGGGGAGCCAGAGAAAGGAGGGGAAGGGGCCACCGAGAAAACAAGAAGTTAGTGGAGGGAGCGGGGCCCAGAAAAGAACTGGGGAAGGGGGAGGATCCCACAGAGTAGAACGGAACTAGGGAAAAGCGGAGGGGAGGGATCTGACTTCTCGGAGGAAAGGGGCTGACAAGGTGAGGCATGACCAGAAATGGCGCTGGGGGCACAGGAAAGGAGGAATGGGGTTAGGGTAAATAAAGGGGGACGGCTGAGGGGAGGGGCCCCAGGGGAAAGGCTAAAGAACGCCCAATGGAAGGGAGGGGCCGAGGTAAAGGGGGAGCACAGAGGGGTGGGGCAGAGGTATAGGGGATCACAAGGGGGAGCGGCCGAGGTAAAGGGGGAGCACCAGGGGGAGCGGCCGAGGTACAGGGGGAGCTCAAGGGGGAGGGGCCGAGGTAAAGGGGAGCACAGAGGGGAGGGGCAGAGGTAAAGGGGAGAACCAGGGGTAGGGGCCGAGGTACAGGAGTGTACAGGGGGGAGGGGCAGAGGTACAGGGGGAGCACGGCAGAGGTACAGGGGACCACAACGGGGAGGGGCCGAGGTACAGGGGGAGCTCAAGGGGGAGGGGCCGAGGTAAAGGGGAGCACAGAGGGGAGGGGCCGAGGTATAGGAGTGTATAGGGGGGAGCGGCAGAGGTACAGGGAGAGCACAGAGGGGAGGGGCCGAGGTACAGGGGGAGCTCAAGGGGGAGGGGCCGAGGTAAAGGGGAGCACAGAGGGGAGGGGCAGAGGTATAGGAGTGTATAGGGAGAGGGGCAGAGGTACAGGGGGAGCGGCAGAGGTACAGGGGGAGCTCAAGGGGGAGGGGCCGAGGTAAAGGGGAGCACAGAGGGGAGGGGCAGAGGTATAGGAGTGTATAGGGGGGAGGGGCAGAGGTACAGGGGGAGCTCAAGGGGGAGGGGCAGAGGTACAGGGGAGCACAGAGGGGAGGGGCCGAGGTACAGGGGGAGCTCAAGGGGGAGGGGCAGAGGTACAGGGGGAGCTCAAGGGGGAGTGGCAGAGGTACAGGGGAGCACAGAGGGGAGGGGCCGAGGTACAGGGGAGCACAGAGGGGAGGGGCCGAGGTATAGGAGTGTATAGGGGGGAGGGGCAGAGGTACAGGGAGAGCACAGAGGGGAGGGGCCGAGGTACAGGGGGAGCTCAAGGGGGAGGGGCCGAGGTAAAGGGGAGCACCAGGAGGAGGGGCAGAGGTACAGGGGGAGCACAGAGGGGAGGAGCCGAGTAAATGACGGGGCGCCTGTCCCTAGGCGGAGGGGTCCCTGAAGGGGAGGGGGCCGAAGGCGGCGGCTGGGACGGGGATGGGGCGGGGGCCCCGCCTCACCTGGAAGTGCTCCTGGAAGCGGATGGGAAGGATCTGCGCCATGGCCGGGCGGGTCTGGGGTCGGGCCGAGCCCCCTCCGCGGCCCTCTGCTCTCGCCTCCTCGGAGGCGCGCGCTCCCGCCCGCTCGTGCCCGCGCCCCGCCCCCTCCCCGGCGCACGCGCACTGCCGCCCTCTCGGCCCCCTCGCCCCTCCGCCGGATCCCTCCGCCCCGCTCGGGCGCCCACCGGCAGCGTCTCGAGACAAGTAGTTCGCCCCGCCCCTTGCCCCTCGCGCGCCCCCAGGGCGAAGTCCGGGGGTTGAGGGAAGGGGTCGACCCTAGTCCGGGGTCGCAGCCCCCCGGGGCCCCTGACCCTCCTCGGGGTCACGTGACGTCCTCTTTCCACGGGGGAGGGGACCGTTATCTCGGTCCGGTAAAGCGCGCCCCGGCCCTGACCGGAGCCCTGGGTGCGGGCCTGCACGGAAGAGGAAACTGAGTCACCCCTGGGCTCCGGTCTGAGGCGCCCCGGGGGGGGGCAGGGCCCCCGGGCTGGTGCGGTCTGGGGGTGACCGAGCGTGGGGGGCCCGGCCTCCCCGCCTTGTCCGGCGCAGGAGCATCGAGGCGGGCGGCCGGAGCGGGGCAGGGGCCCCCAGGCTGGGGACGTCGGGGGGCAGTCCGGCCTCTTGGGCTCCCCAGGGAGGTCCGAGGGACGTGGGGGTGTCGTCGGAGGAGGACCGCGCTGGGGAAGACGCCCGAAGTGGACAGAGCCGCCGAGCTGAGGCCGGGAGGAGGAGGAGGGCAGCAGGACGCTGGGAGGGCCGTGGTGACTGGGCAGAGAAGGAGAGGGCGAGCCACGGCCAGGCGCTCGTCTAGGTGGCTTTCTCAAGGAGTTTACTCAGGAGGTGAGATAGGAGGGAACGAGCGGCCAGACTGGGAGAAATGAGTGCAGTGAGGGCGTGGGTATGATAGAGGCGCCGCTCTGTTGGAGAAGGATGGAAGTCAGGATGCATGGAGAAAGCTCTGCCTCTTCATCATGGGGGCAGAAGGCGTCTGCCTGATGTAAAGAGGGGAGAGCTCCAGTCGTTTGGATGAAGCATGAAGCAAAGTCCTTAGCTAAGAAGGTCATGGAGAGGCAAAGGTTTGGCTTGGCTGCTGTGGCAGAGAGGGTGGCCTTGCTCAAGTGAGGGCCCAGCGGAGACAGCGAAACCTCAATATACCCAAAGCCATCTCAACCCCCTTGGGGCCAACTCGCCTCTCCCACCACCAGGTTCTCAGTGCAGACCATCATGTGAGGAAAGGGCAGCCAGCCTAAGTTCACTTCATTGCTGGCTGTTCTCTTCCGCTAGCTCCCCGTATCCCCACGTCCTCAGGGCTAACTGCCCTTTGACAGCTAGTCTTCCTCCGACTATAAGCTCTTTGAAGGTAGAGACTTTGTTTCCGCTTGTTTACATTTGAATCCCAGAGCTTAGCACCCCAGGTGATGAATTTAATGCTTCCCCAGCTCCATTCTGGAGCATAGGGAGCAGGAATCAGGAGATCGTGTGGTAGAGCTTGGTCAGGCATGAAAGGTTTGTACTCCTGGACTGGGAGGTCAAGGAACTTGAACAGCTGAACTGACTCCCCAAGCGATCAGCCACAGGGGCACAATACAGCCAGCGCTGGAGGGATGGCCTGGGAAAGAGCTAAGGGGCCAGAGGGTTTAGAAGTCATAGTAAGGACGAAGAATAGGGTTAAAGGTCATAAAGAAGAGGGCCAAAAGTGATTAGATAAAAGAATTTCAGAGTTCAACAGGTCGAGGGGTCTTGGGAACCCTGAAGTGCAAGGGTAAAGGGTGCAGTCTGTCTCAAGGGAATTCGGCCACTCAGGCTTTCCTTCGGTCCAAAGAGTGAGTTTATTAAAACACCAGTTGGGGTGGGCAAGATTCCTACTGAGTCTGCACATTTGGTGAGGATAAAATGGATATTTTTATAGGGAAAAAGTTTACAGAGAGCTTTGGATTAAAGAAAAGGGAAGTAGCCTGTTGTAGTCCAGAGGCTGGATGTTGTCCTTCATTTTCAGAAAGGACCAAAATGACATCACCGTGATAAAGTCAAGTTACATTGTGTCTAACTGGCTGATCAGACCAATACACACTTGGAATGCTCTGCCACAGATTGGGCACAGATAGAATATGTGAACATTTAGGGTGATTACTCCAAATTTGCACATCCTACATTTCCTTTGAGCTGTTTCAATTCTGCTTTGCTCACAGCACCTTCTCTGATGTGGGCACACCATGCTGAGTGGTCCTATGCCAGTGTCTCCCATGTTACACAGTCAAATCCAAAGTTCTTGAGAGAGACTTGAGAGTGTCCTTGTATCGTTTCTTCTGACCACCATGTGATCGCCTGCCCCATGCAAGTTCTCCATAAAATATTTTTGGCAAGTGTATGTTTTGCATTTAAACAACATGGCCAGCCCATCAGAGTTGCACTCTCTGAAGCATAGTTTGAATGCTTGGTAGTTTACTTTGAGCAAGGACCTCAGTATCTGGTACCTTATCCTGCCAGGTGATCCTCAGAATCTTTCTAAAACAATTCAAATGGAAGCGATTCAATTTCCTGGCATGGCGCTGGTAGACTATCCATGTTTCACAGGCATACAACAGTGAGGTCAGCCAAATGGCTCTGTAGGCCTTCAGTTTGGTACCTCTTCTCTCTTACACTTTTCTGTGGAGCCTCCCAAACGCTGAGCTAGCTCTGGCAAGCATGCATGCATCAACCTCATTGCCGATGTGTACATCCCTAGAAAGTACATTACCAAGGTAAGTCAACTTATCCACAGCCTTGAAAACTTCTCCATTTGTTGTAACAGATGGTTACATGTATGGATGGTGTGGTGGTGGCTGAAGGAGCACCTGTGTTTTCTTGGTGTTAATTATTAGGCCAAAATTAACACAGACAGAAGAGAATTGATACTTTATTGCATCTCAGCTTCGGAGACTGCATAATGCACAATCATCTGCAAACAGAAAGTCATGCACCAACACTCCCTCCACTTTGGTCTTGACTTGTAACCTTTTCAAATTGAAGAACTTGCCATCAGTGTGGTAGTTGACCTTGATGCCATGTTCATTCTCATTGAAAGCATTTGACAACATGGCACGGGAGCAAGCACACAGCCCTGTTTCACTCCATTAGCGACTGGGAAGGCACGAGACCTTTGTCCACTATCCAGAACCCAAGCAAACTGCCATCATGAAATTGATGTACAATATTGATGAACTTCTCCAGGCAACCAAATTTTGACATAATTTTCCATAAGCCCTCATGACTAACAGTGTCAGAGGCCTTGGTCAGATCTACAAACATGTACAGACCTCTGTTCTGCTGCTGGCATTTCTCCTGTAGTTGTCAGACAGCGAACACTATATCGATTGTTCCTTGACCCTTTCTGAAGCCACACTGGCTCTCAGGTAGATGACCATCTTCCAGCTGAAGGATCAGCCTATTAAGGAGGACTCTAGCAAGAATTTTGCCAGCAATGACAGAGAGAAATCCCCCTGTGATTGTAGCAGAACAATCTATTTCCTTTACCTGTATAGAGATGGACAATGGAGGCATCCTTGAATTCTGGGGATAACCTCCTCTTGTCACATAATCTGGAAAACTTCAGTCAGCTTTTGTATGAGCAATGGTTCTCCTACCTTGTAAATCTCAGCTGGTGCTTTGCCACATGAAAGGAGCCTAATGGCCCTCAGAACCTCTTCTTCAGCTGGAAGTTCAGCTGAGGAGGAACTGACTTCAACCTGAGGTAAAAGGTCAATGGCCTCAGCATTGATTGATGGTGGTCTGTTGAGAACACTATGGAAGTATTTAGCCCATCTCTCTAGGATCATGTCCTTATCACTAACCAATGTGGCTCCATCAGCACTGAGTAGTTGTGATGCACCATAGGCTTTTGGTCCAGAAATCCCTGAACGCACCCTACACCCCAGTCCAGAGGTAACAGAGAATGAAGGGTTGGGGAGGGTGGCACAATGAAAGGACAGTTGAGAGGATTATGCTGGTATGGACCCCATGACTCAGGCCAGGGATCTGGGTTCAGGGTCTGGGTTCCTGGGAAAGTTCAACAGTCCAGATCCCATACCCTGTCACAACATGGACATGGTCCACATGGGTAACAGAAAGATCAGGGATATGAGCAGTTCTGGGTGTAGCTGAGGAAGTCATGGGGAGTTAAGGTGCTTAAGGAGGGAGGATCAGTGTGTGTTGAATTCCCCTAGTGAGAGCATGAGTTAGAATGGGGAAGGATAGGGGAAGCTGGGCATTGAGCTCTGGAAGGAAGAAGAATGCTTCGGGTGTCTAGGTACCAGCACCTTGATAGGGCAATAAACCTGGATCGAGTGAATCTCAAGGAAAGATTTCTGAATCATAGGGCTAGAGGGAGAGTCTGCCCTTAGCCTGAACCTCGAGTAAGAAAGTTGGATGAGAAGGTAAACTGAGTCACTCCAACAACAAATATATTCAAGTTTGTAGTGTATGAGACCCTAGTGAAGGAAGAAAGCCTAGTTAAATGGGTCTTTGCCCTCAGGGTAGGGTACAGACACCCAACTGTCATAGGCAACTTTACTTGGTGAAGGCATTAGATTGTGTGTTCAGCTTTCTCTTTCATTAAGTGACTCCACCAATGGCAGCCCTAAATGAAGGGATTGAGAAGGGAGGGAGAGGAAAGTGAGCCCCTGAGGACTGGCCCCAGATGGTTCCCTAAGGAAGGGATGGGCGTTGGGTGGTTTATCTTGGCCCCAGAGAGCTTGGGAGTGGCAGTGGGCCTCTTGATCCACTAAAGTCAGGACTCCTGGCAGCCAGCCCTTCTTCCCTTCCATGAATTTCCTTGCTTGAAGTCCAAGAGTACAAAAATTTCATTAAGCGAAGCAGCGTATTGCTTAGACCCTCTAAGCTCTGGGAATAGGTCACAAGTGTGGTTTTGCTAAAAAGCCAAGGCTCATGCCTTTAAAACCACCTTGGCAGGCCTTTTCAACAAGAGCAAATGATTCCCAACCTCACAAGCACCTGTCCGTGGAGCCAAAGCAAACTCCTTTGGTCTTCTGTAGTTGCCTCATGCTATAAGGTGACCAAATAAGCTTTGCTTGACCCTCCCTGGCCCTGGGGTCTGGGCAGGTTGATCGTTGAGGCAGTCCCCGATCGGGAGGAAGTAACACAGGAACAAGCTCAAATCTGCCTTGCCCAGATGTTAATTCTGTGACCAAAGGGCCCGACAGTTTCAGAGCCAAAAATTGCTAAGAAACAGGGCTGTTGAGACACTTCTGAACGAGCCTCTTCTTTAGCAGGAACAAAGTGGTGCTGTTGTCTGGAACCCTGGCCCTTGCATGCATTCGCTCCGTCATTCCGTCCCTTGGCCATGGCTGGTTTCAGCCTCTCCTGCTGGCCTTGCGAAGTATTCAGGACTGGCTGACCTGGATTTCCCAGTTTTGGCAGGAGTGGTGCTGACCCAAAGTCCCCTCCTCCCCCATCAGTATTGTGAGCTCCTAAATCTTTCCCAGTGTTTACAGATCTCTAGGTTCCAGGACCAGAAAACTTAAAACTTAACTCACTGGAGGAAAGGGATTTTTATTTTCATGTTTAAGCAAAATGACAAAACTGGCAGGAAGTCAGGCCCTCCCCCAGTGAAATAAGAGAATAATGAGCTATCCTTGTGAAGGAACAGTATGTTCCCCCACATCAAGCCATGGATAAGGAATAGGAATTCTCGGGTTCTGTCACTGGGCAGCTCAGAACCCCAAACTCTCCCTTCCAGGCTTGCTCTTCTCATCCTTAAAATAGAGATGACCATATGAGTGATGAGGCTTTATTGGATACTTTGTTTAGAGCTAATGTTACTATACTAGCAACAAAACATAAATACAAGATCTTGCAGTTAACATGTCAGAATTCCATCAAATTTTTAAATTTTCTAGTGAATTAAATTCTGTTTTCTCTCTCACTTCCTTTTGCCTCAGTGAAAGCAAATAAAAACAAAACTCGTAAAAAAAATCACATATAATCAAAACAAATTCTTGCATGGGCTGTGTCCAAAAATGTCTGTCTCCTCCTGCTTGCAGAGTCCTTCACTTCTCAGAAGATAGGGAGTAAGCTTCCTCATGGATCCTCGGACTCACCGCAGCTCATTGTGTCAATCAGAGTAATTAGGTCTGATGTGCAATCCCCAAACGCTGATTTCAACACCGGTTGTGTTCAAGTCCCTCTGTTAGGTACTGAATACATTAGGGTGACTTGGTACCAAAAAAAAATCCATGCAGATAGGGAAGTAGGGAAGGGCCGTAGTCATCTTTATATCTGCCGACTCTTTCCCTTCTCCCCAAGTCACTTTCATTGGAAGCAAACGCAGGCCTCTATAGCTGTCACAGCTGTTTCTGTCCCAACCCAGCATAGGCAAATAATGTTATTCAGTCATTTCAGTCCCATCTGACCCTTCAGAACGTCATTTAGGATTTTCTTGGCAGACATATGAGAGTGGTTTGCCATTTCCTTCTCCAGCTCATTTTACAGTTGAGGAAATGGAGACAAACAGGGTGAAGTGACTCACCCAATCACGCAGCTAGTAAGTTTCTGAGGCTGGCTTTGAATTCAGGTCTATCCACTACAGAGCCACCTAGTTGCCCAGTATTATCTTTGTTTTGTGTGGTAATAAGAGTTGTTAGGTATCTTCCCCATCTCCCCTTTACATATGCTGAGAATCAACCCTCACCATCCACGAATTCATCCTCATGCCTCCAGCATGGATCCCTGTTGTGCCCACTTGGTCTTACCCAGGGCTTTCCTTCTGTCCTTTTGGGCCTAGGGGCTCTATGGGGAAAGTGCCCCCTTGCACTCCCCAGCTAACAGGGTTCTGACAAGAAAAGGGCTTGACAGAACTGACCAACAGTGGTGTGGAAATGCTGTGCCCGTGGGGAAGCCGTGGGGGGCCACAGTGCTTTCAAGCCATTGACAAATGTTTTAGTTATTCAGCAGAGGAGAGCACTGGACTTGAAGTCAGGAGTTCTGAGTTCAAATCCAGCCTCAGACATTTACTAGCTACATTTACTACCTTAGTTTCCTTATCTGTAAAATGGCATGAATAGCAACTGTCTGCCAGGGAGGGTCAAATCACACATTGGTAAAGTGTTTTTATAAGCCTTAAAGGGCTCTATACATGCTTCATTCAATGGCCTGCTTAAGGAGTGAGCTGCCTGGGCAGAATTTGGTTCTTCTGTTGACTTAATTTCCTCTCCCTCCCTTGCCTCATGGATTCTGAGAAACCCAGCCTCATTTACCCAGAAACCCCATTGATTTTGTGCCTATGTTTTGAGACTTTTGTGCCCTTTTAGAGGGAACGAACATCCTGAGACAGCAGTCTGCATCGATGTCCTAAATCCAGTCCTAGTGGCTGCCTCACCACCGAGCATTGGATGCTTTTTGTCTTTTTTTAAAGAGGCAATCAGAATTAAATGACTTGCCCAGGGTCATGTAGCTAGTGTCTGAGGCCACATTTGAACTCATGTCCTCCTGACTCCAGGGTGGGTGCTCTCTCCACTGTGCCACCTAGCTGGGCCTGCTTTTTGTCTTGGGTTGGGGATGATGATGCTGTGATGGCCACAAGTCTTACTGGAGTCTAGGACCACCACACATAGCCTGGTATTATATAAAGCAACACTACGGACCTCTAGATGGGCAGACTGCTAATGGGTAGAAGGCAGAAGGGCAGGAAGCATTGGTGCTGGGTGGTAACAATGTCCATGACATCCTAGTTTATCAGAACAGAAATTCCAAGGAATCCATCTTGTGGTCCTAGACAAAAACAGCTGTCAGAAAGGACCTGAACTGCTTCCAAAATGGTGGCTTCTTCTCCCTGCCTCTCCCAGGGCTCTCAACCCTCTTTACTACTGGGAGAGCCCCAGAGAACCTGCTGGCTGGTTCCTTGCAGGGCTCTGAAGCAGGGTCCCCATATTACAGCCTGGCTGGCTGCCAAATGCCCATGCATTCAGGAGGCCCCTGGTGCTTGCTGAGTCACCCTCCTCAGAGACAGAATGTTTGCCATCCATCAGCCATGAGCTAAGACCAACAGCTGCAGTGGGTGCTGTCATCATTGCAAAGGGTTCAGCTTACAAGTCAGCTGCCAGTAAGGAGGGGAGGCAAAACTTCTGGTGGGTCGCCCTGTCTGCATCAGATGATCCAGGTTGGGCCCAACGTCCCAGTGAGTCACTAGCTGACCACCCACTCTACTGGTCTCACTTCATGCTCAGGACTGGGTAGTCCTGGGCAAACAACTCAGTTTCCTCACCCTCAAAATGAATGAGTAATAGGAGGAGACAGGAGTCCAGGCCATTTCAGAGGGGTCAGTCAGCCAAGACATGGTGCTCTGCAAAACAGGAAGACTGCCCAGCAGTAAGGCCACATTCTGAAGTGGCCTTGTTCATGTGAATGCTTTGTAAAAATCACTTTAATTCTTGGGACCAAGGCAGTAGAGGAGAGAGGGGAGGAAAGGGAGATCTCCCAAGACTGGGCTCTCATTGGCCAGTCCTCCCCTTCCATCCCTCCCTCCCATTACACTGGCCCAACGCCTGGCATGTAGAAAGTGCTTGTACAACAATGAAGGCCAACCCACTAGACTTCCTCCATCTCTGCCTTACTGGCCACCCGATGGCCTTGGCTGAGGGTGAATCTCTCTGCTGTCCCCTAGGGAGTGGCTTGGAAATGTGGGGAGGCCCTGCCCTGTTCCCTCTTTCAGTTAATATTGTAATATAATGTTCTGAGAGTCCTTGAGTTCAAAGTCTTTCCAATCACAATGAAGAAAACCTGATCAGTTCTTGATCAAACTAACAGGAAGAAAGGAAACTTTTTTTTTTATTAAGTGCTTACTATGTCCCAGGAACTGAGCTAAGAACTTCACAAACATTATCTCATTTGTCCTAACAACAACCCTGGGAGGGAGGTGTCTGTATTATCCCCACTTTGTAGTTGAGGAAACTGAGGCAGAGCAGAAGTGAGGTGACGTGCTTAGGACTAGAAGCAAGTAAGTACACGAGGGTGCATTTGAACTCAGATCTTTCTGACTCCAGGCCCAGTACCCAGAACTCTAGAAAAAAGTCCTGCCCTAAAATCCTTTCCTCCTCTTAACAAGAATACTGTCTGTGAGCAGACTGGGTAGAAGTTTAAGCAGGAACTCTAAGCACCTATAAAATGACCTAGAGTGGTAACTTGCCTTGGTGGGAGGAGCAGGGTTGCCTTCTAAGGGAAGCCTTCTCATTCTGGTGCCTTCCCTCTGTAGTTTATCTCCAGATCACCCACCTCTATCTTCTTTGTCCAGAGTTGTTTGCCTCTTGTGCCCCACTGCTTCATACTCCCCCAGAGCATTAGACTGGAAGTGGATTGAGGGCAGGGACTATCTTTTGTCTTTGTATCCCCAGAACTAAACATATTGCCTGGCATGTAGTGGGTGCATAATAAATGTTTATTGACAACTCAACTTCAATTCAAGCCATTATCGATCTCTCCCCTTGATGAATATGATTCTCCAGGACGGGCTGAAATTTTGAGTGCCAGTCTCTCTGCCAGATGAATCATAACTATTGCCTGAACTTCCACTGGAGCTCTGTAATGAGCTTTATCTTATGCTTTGAATTTGCAGAGGCAAAAGAGATTCCTGATGCCTCAGACCTAAGATCTCTCTAAGCAGAGATGCTATTAGAATGAATTTAACTGATGAAATTAGCCTCTGGATGGCCTGTGCCCCCAGCCCAGACTTGAGTCTGGGCTCTTCTGCCAGAGCGGAGGGCATGTGCAAAACAACCAAAACCAGTCCCTGCCCTGAAGGAACTCCCAGGACAATGGAGGAAACAGTACACAAATGCCTCAGTACAAGCAGAATATATTCAGAATATACTGGAGATAATCAAGACAAGAAGGCACCAGTGTTAAGGAAGATCAGGAAAGGCTTCTTTTAGAAGATGAGACTTGGTTCTTGAAGAATTGAGATTTTAGCTGGGACTTGAAGGAGGGGGAGTATGCTAGGTGTGGGGAAGCTGAGAAAATGCTCAGAGTGGAGGGTTTTGTTTTAGGAACAGCCAGGAGGACAAGCTCAGGAATTCAAGGCTGGAAATTGCACCACGTTCTGGGGTCTCCAAGAGGTCTTGGAGCAGCAGCTCCCAAATGATCCTTTCCCCTCCCCCAACTGCAGCAGCAGCAGGCAGGGCAGGACCACGCAGGGCCTGCCCATGCCACCCAAGAGTGCTGGGAGAGAGGGAAGCCCAGTCCTGCTGCAAAATCCTAATCTAGGAACTGGGACTAGAAATATGAGTAAGTGGAAGAAAGTGTAGGAAGCTATAAAGAAATATTCTGGGTTAAAAAAAGCCTAAGAAGTAAATCCAGGAGAAGACAAGCACATCTTGAACAAATGGGAGCAGAGGGTCAAGGGAAAGACACTTGGCCATGAGGACTCCAAGAGTGGCTAGAGGAAATTAAACAAGAGATATCAAATAGAATTAGAGTTCTCGGGGGAAAAGTGGAAATAGAATAAGAAACCATTGAGTCAAAAGTGGCAAGCCTTCCCCAAACAGAGGATGCCCTGAAAAATATAATGGAGCAAATAGAACTGAATGGTTCTGAGATAACAAGAAATAACAGAACCAAGTAAAAACAAAACCTGAAGAATTAGAAGAACATTGAAGGTATGTAGAATGTGGAACATATCCAGAACATGGAAGGTATCTACTACCAAAAATGATTTACCTGGAAAAATAGGTCAAGGAGAGATAATCAAAGAATCGTTTGGAGTTCCTGAAAATAATAATGGAACATATTTTAAGAAATCACAAAAGAAAACTACCAAGTTATATAAAAGCCAGAGGACAGAGTGAAAAAATATAAAGAATTTCAACACATTACCTACAAAAACCAGCAAGAAGAAATGGAGAAATTCCATTTAAAATGATTTAAAGAATGTATAAAACATGTAGGAGCCTACCTAACAAGATGCCCACAGGAATCGTATGAATTGCCAACTACAAGACACTGTCTCTTCCTCATTCTTTACTTCCCTCAGTCATGCTCGTGTCTCTCCTAACCTTAAAAACCCCTCACTTGACCTGTCCATCCTCACTAGCCATGGCACCATGTCTCTCCTCCCTTTAGTGGCTAAATGCCTGGAGAAGTCATCTACCTCCACCTCCTTCCTTTTCTTCTTCATTCTCAACAGTCTACCTTCTACCTTCATCACTCTACTGAAATTGCTCTCTCCAAAGTTCCCAGAGATCTCTTTATTGCCAAATCCAGTGACCTTTCCTCAGTCCTCCTGCTCCTTGACCCCTCTGCAGCCTTGGACACTGTTGGTCATTCCCTTCTCCCTGATCTTCTCTTGTCTCTTGGTTTTCTGTCTACTGGTTCTGCACCTACCTGTTGGACTTACTCCTGTCTCCTTTGCTGGACCTTCATCTAGGTTGTACCTACTAACCATGGCTGTCCCTCAAAGCTCTGTTCTGGGTCCTCTTCTCCCTCTATAGTGATCTCATCAGCTCTCTTAATCATCTCTATGAGACAGAAGGCACCACCACCATCACCCTGAGCTCCATGAAAGCAAAAATTATCTTATGTGCCCTGAATGTGCACATAGTAAGCACTTAATAAATGCTCTGCAGAACATAAGGGTGTTTTTCATTCATTCCTTTTATGCTAAGGATTCTCAGACTGATTTATCCCACCCTGACCTCTCTCCTGACTGCTAAACTCAAATCCCCAGGTGCCTATTAGCTCAAGCTAGATGTCCATAAAGCATCTTATGCTCACTATGTCCAAAATTGAACATATTATCTTTCCACCAAAACCGTTTTTTCTTCTAAATTTTGCTAATACTGTGGAGAGCACCACCACCTTCCATACCCATATGTCTTCTGTGACTCTCATGACCCCATCCAATCTGCTGTCAAGGCCAATTGATTTTACCTCCAAAAAGTCTCCTTCTCTCCTCTGACATTGCCCAAACCCTGAGGCAGACTCTCATCCCTCACACCTAGACTATTGCCACAGCTGCTGGGAGGATGGTCTGCCTGTCTCCAGTCTCTCCCCACTTCAATCCAACCTCCATTCAGCTTCCAAAGTGATCACCCTAAAGCAAAGATCTGACCATGCCATCCCTTACTTAGTAAACTTGAGTGACTCCCTATGACCTCCAGGAGCAAATACAAAATGTTCTACCTTGATCTTTTCTGCCTTTCTAGTCTTTTCACACCTTACTTTTCAGTTCAGCGACACTGGCTTCCTTGCTCTCCCCCCACCCCCAAAACTCCATCTTCAGACACTGCATTTTCTCTGGCTGTCCCCCAGGCCTGGAATGCTTTCTCTCCTTGTTTTCAAGTTCTAGCTTCTCTGACCTCCTCCTACTGATCCCTCTTAATGCCAGTGCCTACACTATGGTCACTCTCTCCAACTGGTCCTGTCTAGAGCCTATGTATACAGAGCTGTTTGCATGAGGTCTCCCCATTAGACTATGAGCTCCTGGAGGGCAGGCATGGTTCTTGTATCCTCGGAACTTAGAGTTTCTGGCCCACATTAGGTGATTAATAAATGCTAACTGATTGACCTACACCATGTCAGAAAGGCCCTGGGTAGTGGGTGGGTATCCAGTGGAGAACTAATTGGGAGTTAGAGACAATGGCTTCACCAAAGCAGAGGGCATGGCTGTGTTCATCTGCTCTGGGGGAGAGGGTCCCCACACTGAAGAGATCTCAAGGCTAGCCAAACATCAAAGCACCCAGAGGGCCAAGGATCTTGTAGGCTGCCAAGACCTCTGGATTCACCCACACACAGATTATGCTTTGTTCCTGGTTTAAGACATGCAGTTTTAGGTCAGGAGATGTAATGATGTTACTTATGATTACAGAAAATTGAATTTTCCCACAGACAGGACAGTGATACATGGGGTTTGGCACAATGCCTGTACAAACAAACCCCTACCAGGCTGAGAATCTTTCTAATGAAAATAAGCATTTGAGAGGGCACAGAGAGGAAATTATGAGTACAATGTTAACAACAAATCAGCATTTCTTGGAAGTCGGCCATGGATCATTCCTGTCTCGCCATTAAGGGTATGGTTTGTTGACGAGGTAAAAAAGGGAGACCTCAGTCTGAAGTGGGGCACATAAATAACTTGAACCTTATAAAAAGAAGCTCCTGAGGTCTTTCCTTCCAAAGAAAGGATGCTGGGATGGAGCCAAGATGGCGGAGTAGAAAGACTCACCTATGCTAGCTCCGAACCCACAGCGCATATATTTCCTGCAAAAAGAACTCCCCACAAATTCTGGAGCTCTGCAAGGCACGCAGAGACACAGTGGAAAAGATTTCCATTCCAGAGAGCCCTGGAGAGCGGTCCCCAGGGGTCCGTTGCGCCCCGGAAAGTGGAGCCCACCCCTGTGCTGCCCTGGCCGCATGGCCCCAGAGGAGCAGATTCAAGCAGGCTTCAGGGACGGAACCTCCGGTGGCTGGGAAAGTCCTTCCGCCCACAGACGCTACAGATCAGTGAGAGAGACGTCTGGGCTGGCCGAGAGGGGAGCGGGGTGTCTCCGTGGTTCGGGCCCCCTTGGGAGGCAGTGGCAGAGGGAGCGGCAGAAGCAGTGGCGGCGGCCCGGGACTCCCCGAGCTGCCGGCAGAAGTTCAGGGCCATTACCAAGGGTCTCTGCATAAATCCACTGAGGGAACTGAGCCTGGGAGGCGGCCCTGCCCCCACCCCAGCACCAGAACTTAAGCTCACATTGAATAGGAGCCACGCCTGCCACGGAAAGTCCATTTGAATCTCAGACCCCAAGCACTATCTGGGCGGATCTAGGCGGGGGTGGACAGGAATCTCAGAACTCAAGTAACTGGCTGGGAAAATGCCCAGAAAAGGGAAGAAAAATAAGACTATAGAAAGCTACTTTGATGGGGTACAGATGTTCCCACCTTTCAATTCTGATGACAAGGAACTATTCTTACCATCAGGGAAAGACGTGGGGGTCGGGGCCTCTATCTCCCAGACATCCCAGGTGGATGTCCGGTGGGCTCAGGCCATGGAAGAGCTCAAAAAGGATTTTGAAAAGCAAGTTAGACAGGTGGAGGAAAAACTGGGAAGAGAAATGAGAGAGATGCAAGAAAAGCATGAAAAACGGGTCAATACCTTGGTAAAGGAGACCCAAAAAAATGCTGAAGGAAATAACACCTTGAAAAATAGGCTCACTCAATTGGCAAAAGAGGTTCAAAAAGCCAATGAGGAGAAGAATGCTTTCAAAAGCAGAATTAGCCAAATGGAAAAAGAGGTTCAAAAGCTCACTGAAGAAAATAGTTCTCTCAAAATTAGAATGGAACAGATGGAGGCTAATGACTTTCTGAGAAACCAAGAAATCACCAAACAAAACCAAAAGAATGAAAAAATGGAAGAGAATGTGAAATATCTCATGGGAAAAACAACTGACCTGGAAAATAGATCCAGGAGAGACAATTTAAAAATTATGGGACTACCTGAAAGCCATGATCAAAAAAAGAGCCTAGACATCGTCTTCCATGAAATTATTGAGGAAAACTACCCTGATATTCTACAACCAGAGGGCAAAATAAGTATTGAAAGAATCCATCGATCACCGCCTGAAAGAGATCCAAAAAGAGAAACTCCTAGGAACATTGTGGCCAAATTCCAGAGTTCCCAGGTCAAGGAGAAAATATTGCAAGCAGCTAGAAAGAAACAATTCCAGTATTGTGGAAATACAATCAGGATAACTCAAGATCTAGCAGCTTCTACATTAAGGGATCGAAGGGTGTGGAATAGGAGATTCCAGAAGGCAAAGGAACTAGGACTCAGACCAAGAATCACCTACCCATCTAAACTGAGTATAATACTTCAGGGGAAAATATGGTCTTTCAATGAAACAGAGGACTTTCAAGCATTCTTGATGAAAAGACCAGAGGTGAAAAGAAAATTTGACTTTCAAACACAAGAATGAGAAGAAGCATGAAAAAGTCAACAGCAAAGAGAAGTCATAAAGGACTTACCAAAAGTGAACTGTTTACATTCCTACATGGAAAGACAATATTTGTAACTCTTAAAACTTTTCAGTATCTGGGTAGTTGGTGGGACCACACACACATACACACACACGTACATATGTGCACGCACACACACATACACACATGCACGCACATACAGAGACAGAGAGCACAGAGTGAATTGAATAGGATGGGACCATATCTTAAAGGAAATAAAGGTAAATGGTGAGAGAGAAATGTAGTGGGAGGAAAGAGGGGGAAATGGAATGGGGTAAATTATCTCTCATTCAAGAGGTAAGCAGGAGACTTTTTAGTGGAGGGAAAAAGAGGAGAGCTGAGAAAAAAACAAGAAGTTTACCCTCATCACATTCGACTAAAGGAAGGAATAAAATGCACACTCATTTTGGTATGAAAACCTATCTTACAATACAGGAAAGTGGGGGAGAAGGAGATAAGCAAGGGGGGGAAGGATGGAAGGGAGGGCAATGGGAGGAGGGAGCAATTTGAAGTCAACACTCTTGGGGAGGGACAGGATCAAAAGACAGAAGAGAAACAATGGGGGGCAGGATAGGATGGAGGGAAATACAGTAAGTCTTACACAACACGGCTATTATCGAAGTCATTTGCAAAACTACACAGATAGGGCCTATATTGAATTGCCTGCCTTCCCAAGGGGAATGGGTGGGGAGGGAGGGATGGGGAGAATTTGGAGCTCAAAGTTTTAGGAACAACTGTTTAGCATTGTTGTCGCTACTAAGAAATAAGAAATACAGTTAATGGGGAATAGAAAGTCATCTGGCCCTACAGGACAAAAGAGAAGATGGGGACAAGAGAAGGGAGGGATGATAGAAGAGAGGGCAGATTGGTGATAGGGAAAATTAGATTGCTCGGTGTATTGGGGTGGGGGGAGGGGATAAAAGGGGAGAAAATTTGGAACCCAAAATTTTGTGAAAATGAATGTAAAAAGTTAAATAAATAAATTTTTATTAAAAAAAAAACAAAAACAAAGAAAGGATGCCTCTTCATGGTTTCGATCTTTTCTACTTTTGACCACACTGCTGGGTGTCCAAATGCTCAGGATTTCTTTGGAGGCAGTTTCCATTTCAAGAGTCTTTAAGTGTATTGGGATCACAGTCTAGACCAAAAAAGACAAGAATACGAGGAGCACTATGGCACTGAAATGGAATCCAGGGCATGGAGGCAGGAGAAACATAGTCTCAAATCCTGCCTCAACACTTGTCGCTTTGGTGATTTGGGATAAGTATAAATATTACTGGTGATTGTGTGGTTGTGTGGTTTGTCATTCCTGAAGAGGACTGTGACATCAGGGAGATAGTGACATGATTTACAACTGAATTGGATTTAAGTGAGGCAGGGTTGTGCAGAGTCACCAGCCCTATTCTCTCTTCCAGAGCCATCTGGGTCCAGTGGCCAGATAATCGATCAGGATGACTGGAGATGGCCCTTGTTGGTAATTAGGCATGAGTAAACATCACATAATGATGACTAGGAAGATTTTTACACCACCCCTCCCCAAACAGACTAATTCTTTTTTAAGCAAAGGTTTTATTTCTTTATTGAAAAATGATTTTTTCCAGACTTTGCAACTTGGATATTTCAAATAAAACCAATTCTCCATAAAACCAAAACCACAAAAAATGTTGTTGGAAAATCTGCTTCACTGTAGAAAAAGAAGTTAAATAAACAAAAAAAGAAGTTAAATAAAAAATAAAATTAAAAATTAAAAAGTCAAATAAAAAATAGAGGGTCTAGGTCACACATAAAACCGTAAAACTTAATAAATGAATTTTGATCAGTGAAAAATTTTGTTTTTGTTAGAGACATGCTTGACACTAATAAGGTATCAAGAAAAATTTATTGCAGCAGAGTTCAGAGGAATTGAACACCCTGGCCAAAGTGGGCCACCACCCTCTTTCAGGAGGAGGGAGTGCTGAGTACAGAAGCGAGACGAGCTATATACAATTAATTCAAAACAAATCCTTCCATCAGGGGATGTATTGGTCCATTCTCCTTTAGGTCACCACCTTCTTTACACACCCATTACATACCTCTTTCATATGTTTCCCCTCCCTTCTCTAACATATGAAATGTGCCTAACTGTGCTTTTTCTCCCTGCTGGGGAGAGAATTTAGTATGCAAATAGCCTATTAAGCAAGCTCCAAGAAGAAAAGCTTTCTCCTGGTTATTCCCAGTCATATTTCTGAACCAGTTCAGGCCAGATCGGCCCCTGTCCTGATTCTGTGGTTTTCTGAAGGCCACTGTCTGTCTCCTGATTGGGTGAGTTCACCTATAACCTGCTAGTCTTTTTATTATCTGACTTATTCTCAATGACTTCATCAACTAATAATAACTTCTGTGGAAACTTAACTTTTTACCATCTCTCACAGTTCTCAAGAACTGACCATTCAAATAGATTTCTCTCCCAACTAAAAAGCCTAGACAATGGCATTGGCTTTTGCAATTCAATCACAGTAAAAGTGACTACACTTAAGCTGAGTTAATATCTACTCATGTTGGGTGGGGGCTCTACAGGCTTCTGGGGAGCCAGTGCTCCTGGTCTAAGAGGCAGCAACCACCCTGCCTTCTTTCTAAGAAGTTTCCTTCTAGGCTTGATGAGCCAATCTTGAATCGTACTTCCTTCTCCTTTGTGACTGCAGAGACCCCAGTTGGTACAGAAGTCTTCATCTCTAGCAGCACACCTTTGATTTTCCCTGCTAATCTAAATCCCACAGCTTGGATCAGTGGCAACAAATGGAATCCCAGAGTCTTATCTAGGAACTTCAGGTTGAAGCACCTATAAAGGGGGTACTAGTAGATAAAGGCTGGAGACATTTGCACCATGTCTCTACAGAGAGAAGCTCAGGGTATAGAAGTAACTGCAGGAAGAGCTAAAGTTTGCATAGCAGGGGAGACTCCCACAAGGTGAGCTGTAGCGGATGAACCACAAAAGGCCAGAGTATTAGCCACTGCAGCCTGGGTGTGGCCCAGGTTGGTGAATAGAACTTGATCTTTTTTGGAAATCTTGGAAGAAACACACTGATGGGGGCTCATAAGCTATGATTTTGAATTTTTTTTTTGCTTTAAATTTTGTTTTTCAAATTATAAAACAAACACATTTTTAGCATTTATTTTTACAAGATTTTGAATTCTAAATTTTTCTTCCTCTATCCCCTCTTCTGAAAATGGTAGGCAGTTTGATATAATTTATATATATATATATATATATATATATATATATATATATATATATATATGCTATCATGCAAAACATTTTTATATTCATTAAAGTTATGGAAGAAGAAAGAGATTAAAAGTAAAAAAAAACCAGAAAGAAAAAAGTGAAAAAATATTGAATGATTTCTGACTCATATGCAGTTTGTTTCGAAGCTGGGGTCACATATGAGGGGTGTCCCAGAGTCCACACAGAGGCCTGGGACAGACAATATGCTAGGTCCAGGATAGAGTATGAGAAAAAGAGAAGACTGGATTGCTTTTGAGAAATTGCATAGGCTTTTAATGACCTCAGACTTCTTCCTGAAATAGCCATCTTTTAAATCAGATGTTCTTCCAGGATGATGTTGTAAGATGGAACACCACCTTGTTGCATTGTAGGTCTCATTTGGATTATTTGATTGGCTGCATGATAAGGAAGTCTACTCTTTGGTAGCTGGGTGGCAAGGTGATATGTGATCCATGGCAGTCTTTTAACCTGTTTGCTTCAGTTTCCTCAACTGTAATATGGGGGTGATAAGAGCACCCACCTTGTGGTTGTAAGGATCATATGAGATAACTATTGTAAAAATGCTTAGCAGAGTGCTTGGCACAGAGTAGACATTATACAAATGCTTAGTCCTTTCCTTTCCCCCTTTCCTTATCTGTAAAATGAAGATAACAGAACTTAGGTTGAGATAATAAATGTAAAATACTTGGCAAACTTTAAAGTCATATAGGATAGCTATTATTACTATATATATGTTAGCTTGGATGACTCAGCTGCACAGCAGATAGAGCACCAGGTCTGGAGTCAGGAAGACCTGAATTCAAATCCAGCCTCAGACACTTTGTGGGCAAGTCACTTCACCCTGTTTGCCTCAGTTTCCTCCTCTGTAAAATGAACTGGAGAAGGGAATGACAAAATACTCCACTCTCTCTACGAAGAAAACCCCAAATGGGGTTGCAAAGGGTTGGATATGACTGAAACAACTGAACATCCACAAAAGTTCTACTATTACTCTAAACCTGTGATATTACTGGTAGGAAGTACCTCCCTCCCAACCCACATCATGTGCCCATTCACTTCTATTACTACTTCGGAAGCCTCCTCTGGAGGGGAAAGGCAGATACGGTCAAATCCATGGTTTTGCCCATCCTCCTGAGTCCCCAGTGTGTGCTTGGTACACAGTAGGGGCTTAATAAATGCCAGTTAATGAAGACAAGCAGGGAAACAAACCTTGCTACGGGAGGTAAGAAATCTACTAAAACGCTTTGCTCTTTTGGACACTAGGACATTTGTCCTCCAAAGAGAGGTGGCATCTCTCCCCTTTTCCACAATCTTTAGCATATGGTGGGCATGGGCTCAGCACCTAACAGTGTGGTACCTTGGGGCTTGCTGACTTAAACTGATCAATGACCACTGAGCCCCTCTTACTCAGGGATCCCTTTCCACCAAGTTTGTTTTGATATTTCTAGTGCAACAACCGTTCTCCTTGGCAGAGTAAACAAACAAGACTGAGACCCGTCTTCTCTGACAGTTACCATTGTCTCATCTGCTCCAAGCAAAGGTCTGTCCCTTCCTTCATCTTCCTCTTTCCTCCATCATAGTTAAAAATAACCTTTTTCTTTGTGGGACTATTTACACTTCTTGATTCACAGTTGTGCAGAAAATGCTAAAGAAACAGGAGTTATTTTTGGTTATTTCTCCCCACAAAAACTAATTTGATGGAGCTAAGTAGCCCAGTGGATCAAATGCTGGGTTTGGAGTCAGGAAGACCAGAGTTCAAATCCTGCCTCAGACAGTTACTAGTTGTGTGATCTTGGGCGTCACATAAATTGAGCCTCAGTTTCCTTATTTGTAAAATGGGGATGATAATAGCACTTACCTCCTAGGGTTGTTGTATGGATCCAATGATAAATGTGAAGTGATTTGCAAACCATAAAGCGCTAATATTACTATTCTCTTTGGACACTTTGGAGCTGGAAGCCCGCTGGTGGTCCTTGATATTAGCCTAGGGATAGGGGCTAATCTGGAGATGAGGGACTTGGGAAAATTCTGGAGTTCAGTAAGTGAAGTTCAGTTTACTTTCATGCCAAAAGATTGCTGTATGTAAATAAAGCTTCTTATGACTTGGGTTTTAGTGCTGATTTGTTCATTTCATACTTACGATTTCTAAGAGCTTCAAACTCCAGCATTTCCGTTTTCACACAGACCACATCCTCCTATCCCTCCCCCCCCCCCAATTTGAACACCAGAGGTCCCTCTTCAGGAGCATCTTTTGGAGATTCTTGTCTTAGGCAATGGGATCACAGACCTACAAGTGGGAGAGGATTTCTAGGTCAACTTGTGCAATACTCTCCTTTTCCAGGGGAGGAAACTGAGTCTGGGAGAGGGGAGTTGCTTACAACTGTAAAATGGGAATAACAGAACCTATTTTATTGGGTTGTCTTGAGGATTAGAGAATATTTGTAAGACACCGAGCACAATGACCAGCATGTAATTGGTGCTTAATCAATGTTTTCTCTTCCTGAATTAGGCTGGTGGCTGTGTAAAAGGGGATGGATGCCGAAGATGCCATGGAAGCAGAATTGACAAGACTTGGCCATTGGTTTGGTGTGGGGGTGAGAGAGGAGTCAAGAAGGGCACTAGAGTTTCAAATTTGGGGGTGGGGTTAGGAGGATGGTGGTCCCCTTCACAGAATACAATGGAGCCGTTTGGAAGGTGGGTGGATTTGAGGGAAAAGATGGGTTCAGTTTTGGACACGTTTCAAGTATCTATGGGGCATCTGGTAAAAAAATTTCCAGTAGTAGTTGGTGATGGGGGA
Organism: Bettongia penicillata ogilbyi; assembly: GCA_023548195.1. Lineage (NCBI taxonomy): Eukaryota > Metazoa > Chordata > Mammalia > Diprotodontia > Potoroidae > Bettongia > Bettongia penicillata. The sequence continues at coordinate 4,403,934 of JAJHZJ010000154.1, read as the reverse complement.
TAAAGTGAGGGAGAGTTAACCAAGTTCGCAGAGATAAGAGAGAGGACACTAGCCAGTACAGGGGCAATGGTCAGAAGAAAAGCTTAAGGACAGAGAATAGTTGGCTATTTGTTGGGTTTTTTTTTTTGGGGGGGGGGAGTGGCAAGACCAAGGGAGGGGCAGCCAGGGAATGCCACAGTGCAGAGCACCAGGCCTGAGTTCAAATCTGACGTCAGACACTATATGAACTGTGGGACCTGGGCAAGTCACTTCACCCAACTGGCCTCAGTTTCCTCATCTGTAAAATGAGCTGGAGAAGGAAATGGTAAATCACTCTAGTATCTGTCGAGAAAACCCCAAATGGGTTCATAAGAGTTGGAATCAACTGAACAAAGACAGAGATGGAGTAACGGAGGGTCCTCGATGATGTAACTTGTGGGTGACAAATTCCAGGGGTGACCCTGGGAGAACCGAGGTGCAGGCAGACCTAGGAACTGAAGTTGGGGTGCTTGAAGTTGCCTCATTTAAGGGCAAGGGGCTGGTGTCAGGCACCAAACTGAGAAAGCAGGGAGAAAGACCTGGGAGCGGAAACAAAGCACTCACTAAAAGCAGTCTTGTCCCCTCCAATGTCCCTAAAGTACCTTGTCTGGCTCTCTTTTTTCCATCCCTCCCTCCTTTCTTTTACACTCACCTGGGGATAGGCAGCAGGGCACTACTGCTCACAGTGCTGGCCCGAAACTTGAGACCTGAGTTTGAATCCTGACCCAATGGGGTTGCTTCATGTCCTACCTACTTCCTTTACGGGTTTGTTGGGACAAACTCACTTTGGAAGTCTCACACTGATGTTGGAAGATAAGCTGTTCATTGAGATTTTTGTCCTTGGGTCTGGCAGCTGACCCCAAGCTACTGGCCTAGGTTCACCAAGCCCTTGATAGATGATGGACAAAGTGACAGTCTCCTAGAGTCTGTGAAGCCTGGAAATGGGAATGTATGTGGGAACAGACCTGGAGAAATCTGAATCTTTGAGGGAGGGGTGGGATCTGGGGGAATGAATCCGGAGGACTCCAGTTATGCGAGTTCACGACCTGTCACACACACACCCTGCCCCCTCCCTCCCTTGGGGCTGCCCAGAGACCTGTTCACCACTGCTCAGATGAGCAGGCAACCGCCCATGTGATTCCTTCTCGTTGAACAGGGCTGTAACCTCTGCTGTTTCTATGCTCTGCTAACCCCAGGCACTGTCTCTGAGCTTACTGGCTTTACTGAAGGACATGGAGGTCTTGCCACCTGCTTGTGTGGCATCCTCAGGACAAGGAAGCCTTTGCATCCTGCCAATGAGCCCTCTATGGGCTGCCCTCATTGGGGGTGAGGTTCTCTCGAACTGTCTGGCCTTTTCTATCTGCTTACCCCACCTCAAGCGCTTGGCACACAGCAAGGACCCACTAGGTGCCTTTTCATTTATTCCTCCTCCTGGGACCTTTGCTGGGATGTGTCCTTGAAAAGCCTGGGGGGCTCCTGAGAAGGGAAGTCCCATCCCCCAAGGTCACACCATGACCATGACCCTGGAAAGGTCAGGACTAGAACTCCCATCTTCTGACTTCCCCTCCAGGAATCTAGCCCCCCAACAAAGCCCCCTCTAATCACTGTCTGAAGAAGACAAGGTGCTATCACAAGGATGGACATGTTCAAATTAAGTCTTTATGAGAATCAGCCTCCCGATTTTCTTTGTAACAGTGAGATCATTACCTTTCTAGGCCTCAGCCCTTCCTGTACAAAGTGTTAGAGCTGGGCTAGCTGCTGCCCAAAGTACCTGCCTCTACTCAATCTGGGAGCCCAGGAAGCCAGCCCCAAGGCCAACTGGGTCAGCTCTGGGCTGCTGAGCAGGCCTGTGTTTAGTAATGGGGAGGCTGCTTTGTAGGTGGCCCAAGCAACTGGGCTCTACCTTGGAACTAGAAACAGGGGTGAGACGATGCCTCATGGCCCCCCCTCCCAAAACTGAAATCACACCATTCAGAACCCTCTTGTCTGAGACAACACACACCTCCACAGGCATCTGTGTTGAAATGCAATCAGCCTCAATTCAGGGAGACCCACAATGCACTTCTATGGTCAGTGACACTGCCCTGGGAGCCACCCTCTAAAGCAGGCAGTGCAGATGCCACTTTTATAGATGACGGGAAGGGATTTGCTTAAGGCCAAAAGGCTACTAAAACTAAGGCAGGGAACTCAACCCAACTGTGTTCAATGCTCCGGGGCCAAATCAGGATGATGGGCAAGGAGGAGGTGCAGGACGACTCTGGACATCCAGCCCCATCTCATCAGCCTTGAGTTGGGAGCGAGGGAGAAAAAGCCCTACGGGACTGAGGGATAAGAAAAGCTGACAGCCCCTCAGTGACTTCTTTGTGCCTGGGAGGGGGATGGATGACCTAGAGAGCAGACTGGGCTAGCTTCTTCAGGGGGCCACCTTGGTGGAGGAGCGTAGGGCCAGCCCCTTGTCAGTGAGAGCCTTTCAGATCACTTACAAACAAGTTCAGAGATCGTGGATATCTCTGCAGTTTGGAGAAGCTGCTGGGGTTGGCTCCCAGGAAGGTAGCCCCTGGGAGTGAGGGGAGCCCAGATACTGCTCTGAGGCTAGAGATCTGACCCACCAGCCTGAATGCCCTTGACTCGAGATGTCAGAAGCCTGAGGCACCTGGCTGGCACCCATCTGTTGGGGGACCTTGAACAAATTCCTTTGCTTCTCTTGTCCTCTCAGCTTTCTTCTGGGTAAAATGAAAGTGCCAGACTAAGGCTCACTTAGGTCCATCTGGCTCGAACATTCTGTGCTCCCATCTTAGTATTTGGAATTCTGTTTTAAGGCATCGCTCCCCTCCCCACCAGTGACATTCCACACGTGTGCGTCTGTGTGTTCACCACAAGGTCCCCAGTGAGGTGGAGCACACACAATTGTCCAGCTGACTCCAGGTTGCAAAATGGCATGGGGCAGGGGTCACCTGCATAGCCCTGTACCTGCTGGCAGGAGCTCTCCCTTCTTCCCAGTGATACAGACAGACCCTCGGGGGAGTTGGGTGGGGGTGGTGAGCACCAGGAAAAGCCTGGCAGAAGGCCTGGCTGAGTTTGTATCCAATGCTGTGTTCATTTATTTCATACTTACAAAAAGAATTGCCCGCCCCTTGTCCCTTCCCAGAAAAACGGTCTCTTTTACAAACATTTAAAAATTAAAAACCAAATGAGGACAGGTTAATTTTGGTACAATTACTGAGCAAGGAGCAGTCATAATTAGAGTTGTGATGTCCTATGGGTGCCAAGTGTCCACGTGCCCCATAGGGAAATCCTGATTAGTGGCCAAGGAAGTCCTCAAGGAAAGTCTGTCCGTGGGGGGAGCACAGCCTTCCTCTGGGCAGGGAGTCTCTGGGCGGCTTGCACCTTCCTCTCAGAGGGTGGGCAGCTTCCACCTTCTGCCTGGCAGGGCTCCGAACCCATGGAGCTCCTGGGGCCCCAGGGCTGCCCGCGGCCACTGGCACTGAGCTTGTCGCCCGGCAGGATGGCCGGCTCCCTCCGCCTCCCCAACTGCTTGTGGCAAGTCCCCTGGAGCACATGGGGAGGCCTCCCAGCCCCATGGAGCTGCAGCTCCCTGCAGTCCCAGGACCTTGTTCTGGAGAGGGAGGTCCTTCTAGGAAGGAGAGTCGGGTCTGGCCGTGTCTGGATGTTGCACACCCTGTGCCATGATCTCCTTGAACAAAAACGGGTCCCTGGGCGCTGGAGGCCCTCCCGCAGGCTCCTGTCGGGAGGACAGGGCGGCCGTCTGTCCATCAGGCAAGACATGGCTGTGTTAGTACTGGGTCAGTGTCGAGAAGTGGTGTTCCTCCTGGAGCAGGCCACCTCCAGAAAGCCAGAGGCAGCTACTTGTCTCTCAGGATGTCCAGCTGCTCTTGGTACTCTGTGAACAGTCGCTGGAAGCGTAGGTTCTGCCCGATGACTGGAAGCAGCTCTTTGAGGAGTTCTCGCTTTCGTAAGCCCTGCATGCAGAGATGAGAGGGCACAGTTGGGGCAGGAGGTGGGGTCTGCCCACCTGCCCACCCTTGGGCCTCATCTCCTCCTCACCTGGCCACCTTCGGGACTCACAGGGAGTGAAGAGAGAAAATGGATGGAAGAAAGGAAAAAAGCCAAGAGGTGCTGATGTGACAGACTGAGCAGCCTGCTAGACACAGAGGACACGCACCCATCACTGCTGTCTGTGCCCATGGAGGAGAGGTCCCAGATCACCAGTGTCTAGGCAAAAGGACCTCAGAGGCAGTGGGGCCCACTCGAGCACAGCCCCCAGCACCTGACCACCCCACTCTGACTCCAGGACCCCAAGGAAGGGGACTCAGCCTCCCTCTCCTGAGACAAGCCTGAGTGGGCACTGTGCCCCTCCCCCTCTGCTCCAGGCTCCGCCCTTGGGGACCAGGCAGAACCATGCTGATTCCTCAGATGGCACTCAGATAGCGGCTGCTCTCCAGTGGTAGCGACAGACTATGAGCACCTTGAGAGCAGGCCCTTGTCCAGTTTGGTCACTGTATTTCCAGTGCTAACCACAGTGCCCAGCACACAGAGGGTACCTAATTAATGCTGTGGACTGACTGGCGATCTCCAGCTAATTGACTCATTTCCCAAATGTGGTCCCAGGACTGAACATGACAGTCCAAAGATGGTTTGGCCAGGGAAGATGAGCCCCGTCGCCTCCCTCTAACTGCACAGTCTATACTGTATTCATTTGTTTTCTTGGCATCCGTACATGCTTGGGCCAAACCATAAAGCTTGCAGTCCACTAAGACTCCCAAATCGTTTTCCCCTAGATAAAGTGCTGTCCCAGCATACCTCCCGATCTCTGCTTGCAAACCCAAGGGCAGGGAGGCGGAGGGGAGAACCTCTCACTTACACTTTTTCATTTTCCCCTTGTTAGATTAACCACAGAATTCTAGGTTACAGGAATTTTTGGATCCTGGCAGCTGCTGTGGTAGCTATGGGCTCAGAATCAGGGGCTCCCATGACTGAAAGCAGTGTGCGCCCCATTCACATGGTCATCCGCACCGCTGAGGAAAGTGTCACTTCTTAGCCTCCCCTCCTGGGGTAAAAAGTCCAGCTTTCACCCTCTCCTGTGTGGGCCAGAGCTCACAATCAAGTGGGGAGAGCAGACGTTCCAACAACCCACAAGGGATGGCACGGGCTTTCTGGATGGTGTCTCCCTCAGGCCTCCAGCCCCGTGTTGGGAGCAGGACCCAAACTCAGGCCTGCTCATGCTGCATCTCAGTATAAACCAGGAAACAAACAGCCTGGACGTCCTTGATACTGGGCTGAATCTCTCTAGCATTTAGGGCCTCTCTACCCTGCCACATCAAGTAGCTACTTAATGTATCTGTGCCTATCTACCCGTCCACTTGTTCATCTGTCCGTCTATGTCTGTGTATCTGCTCATCCATCCTTCTGTCCACAACTGTGTATCTGCCTATCTGGCTGTCCATCCATGACTATGTATCTGTTTTCTCTCTCCCTCTCTCTTCCTAACCATTAATTACATCTTCATGGGGCAACAGACAGATTACCAGACTTGGGATCAGTACGAACTGACTTCCAATACTGCGTCAGACACTGAGAGGCTGTGTGACCCTGGACCAAATCAGCCTTAGTTTCCTCAGGCCTGGCCCTCCCCAAGCCCTCAGCTGAAGGCTCAGAGGCCAGAGGCAGGAATGGGCCCAGAGAATTCATTCCCACGCCTTCCTGGCATTCTCTTGACGAGGGCAGAGCCAGGGTGGTCTGCTGGGGATCACAGGCCTGGGGAGCCCCCTTTGAAAGGGTGAGAAGACCCAAGTCCTCTGCCTGCCATGGTCTAGCATTCTGCCAGGGCCTCTTCCTCCGCATTTTCCCCCTTCATAAATAAATGGTTTTGATAGAATCAAGAGGAGCAAAAGGTGACCTAGTCATCTCTTATTTTACAGATGATGAAACTGAGGTGCAAGGAAGTAATGGGACTTTTGAACCTAGTGCTTTTTGTCCTGCGCCTCCTTCTCATGTAAGAGGGTGGCTCTTTGGTGGCGGGGGCTCCTCCTCTGCCCCTGCCCTTACTCCAAGGCCCAGGACCCTCTTGCTCCATAGTACTCTCTTCTGCACCCCCTCCAGTTGCCCTTCCTCCCACCCCATGCACCCAGGAGGAAGGGCCTTTCTGGGGGGGATCCCCAGCAGTGTGCCATTTTCAAAAGGTTGCCCTCCTTTGGGGCAGCACTGAGTATCCTGGCAGAAAGGAGCATGAGGCCTTACCACCACCGTTGATGCCCACTGACTTCCAGTAGAGGAGTGGACTGGCCCCAGCAAATCCTTGCATAATTCTCGAAGCCGATGTTCAAACCCTGAGATGAAAGAAGAAGGAGAAAGTGAAGTGGCCCTTAGATAGGCAAATGGGGCTTCAGACCATAACATGGGTGGTTAAGGGGCCTCTGGCACCGAGGTCCTGGTGGATCCTGAAATAACTCCCTCCCCACCCCTGCTCCAGTCAGGGCCAATACTTTCTTAGCAAAGCCTCCGGGGATTCTTGGCTCTTCCCTACTCCAGGGATGGAGGTACACAGGTCCTAAGCAGGTCTTTGTCTCTCAGGCCCACCTGAGACCCAGGTGCTTGGTAAATCCTGGCTGGTGGAGCAGCTCGCATCTGGGCCAGGCCCCCTCAGTTATGGACTTAGGTCCTCTCCGCAACCCACCCAGCACCCTCAATTGGCTGGTGGAAGGGGACCCTGGCTCACCTTCATTAACTAGGTACCGTGCATAGATGAGGAGCCAGTGACGATATTCATGGCTGGATTGTAAAGTCAGCGCAGCCGCCATCTGGCTCTCCAGGTAGGCCAAGGTGGTCTCCTGCTGGACTAAATGAGGCACGGAGAACAACCGAGTAGCTTGTCTTCCTGAACTGCAAAGACAAGATGGGATGAGCTGGGGACCTGCCCACCCTTCACCTGGGCTTTCTCCTGTATTCTCCCTCAAAGCACAAGAAGGTGAGTGGGGGAGGGGGTGCACAAGTAATAGAGAGGAGGGCCGGAGCCAAGCAGGACATAGGGAATGGAAAGAGTTGGGGGAGGGGAAAGAGGCTAGTTCTCCCTGGCCCCACCTCTCTGGCCCAGACGACCCCTTGGGGCCTTCTTCCTTTCTATCCAATCAACATCTATTCCTGCACCACAAACAACTGTGACTATGGCAAGACCAGACCCTTCCTAAGCCTGGGGAGCATCCCACTCTCCTCCCTTGGTCATGGGCCTCCCTTGGTACCCTCTACCCACCCCGCCCAACACCAAAACACTGTTGCAAAATGGCCAGGGCAGGCTGACCATAGACAACTCCATGTCAGAACCAGATACAGCTCAATTAGGGGGAGGACACTCCTAATGAACCAGCCTGTGCTCTGGCCCTACGTAGACTGACTTCTGGGCTTGGTCAGCCATCAGGGGAACTCAGCATTTATTAAGCATCTCATATATGCTAGGCCCTGCACTCCTGCTCTGCCAGGAGGAGGCAACTTAGCAAACAAACGTACACAAAGTGGACTCCACAGAGGATGCAAAAGAAACAATGAACTAAGGCACAGCTAGGGAAGGTGCCTGAAGCAGGCCAGAAGGTCAGCAGTGGGAGATGGGGAGGGGAGTACAAGAGCCAGGAGGCTGGGACCCCAGAGGTGGGAGGGCTCCAGATCTGGAAGGGAAATAAGGCCAAACAGCATTCTGTACTTGCTCCCGGAGGTCATGGGGAGCCATGGGAGATTCCTGAACAGAGGGGTGACATGGCCAGACCTGAGTTTTAGGAAAATCACTTTAGTGGTTGAAAGGAGGCTGGATTGGAGCAGGGGGAGACTGAGACAGCAGCAGCCCCCTTGGTTTGCACCAGGGAGGGGGTATATCTGCGAGATGCTGCTGCGATGACCCTGCCTTTGCACCCTCCGGGCCTTACTGATGCCCTCTCCCTCTGAACCTGAGGTCCGGGCATGTGGGGTCATCTGCAGGGATTTTCTGTCTGTGTTTTGAGCATGTGAGCAGTGCCTGGCACATTTTCTTTCTTTCCTTCTCTAACAGGGAGAGTACTCTACAAACTTTACGCTGCTGCTTACATACTGGCCTCTTCTACGCTCACCATCATCTGTCCATTTGTCCATCCGTCCATCCATCCATCCATCCATCCATCCATCCATCCATCCATCCATCCATCCATCCATTCATTTATTCATTCATTCAGTTCCTGGGGGAAGGCAGGGGGCATGCATACTTGGACGTGCGTCCCTGGATGATGGCGAGGGGTCCGGAGCACAGCATGGCCTCCTGGGATGGTAAGCTGCTTCTGTAGTCTGCACACTGGGCCAGGGAATCCTGCTTGTCAGAAACCAGATTCCTGGAGGGGGAAGAAACAGGTATGGTGATGAGGGTGCTTGCGGAGCACTATGTGATGTGCTTAGGCTCTGATCCTCATTTTATTACTTAATTAGTGAATTCTTTTGTGTTTGCTCAGCATCAGGACCTGTAAAGTCACAGTGGAGGCAACCCCCCTGGGCACAGGCCCTCCACCAACAGAGACCAGGGTCTCTTAGGAGAGCTGCCAGGGGGCCCTGAACACTGAAGGAACTGGCCCAGCTCAGAGTCAGTGGGCCTGAAGCCTAGCCACCAGGGTGGCATCTCTGGTTCCCTGTGGAGCCTGTGGCCTGGGGTGCTGGCAGTAGAGATGGAAAGGCCATGGGGCGGGGGGGCAGCCTGTTCAGGAGCTGGGGAGGCAACCCATACCAGCTTTGTCCAGCCCTGGTCTGTGCGTGGGGAGCCAAGGTTCACTGAGTCACACATAAAGGCTTCCCTGAGGTTCCTCTGGCCCCAGGGCCCGTGCTCTGTCCAGCACACTGAACCTAACTCAGCAGAACATATGTGTACTCCCTGCTTCTTAGGGTCATGGCGAGCAAGGGGCTTGGTCAGTTACAGGGCCTCACTGTGGCACCTCTCCTGTGAGCAAGGTGAGAAAGAGATCTGGGCCACTCTCCAAAGACATTCAGCTACAAGGAGGTGGGAGAGCCATGCAGGGATCCCAGGGTATGTCACAATGATATCAGAGACCCTGGGGCTCTGACCTCAGTGGCAACCGTATGGTACAGTTCTGGGGATCCTATAGGGGTCACTTCCATCAGCTGCTGCCCCTGGGCACTGGTTTCAGGATAAGAGGAAGGGCAGGGATTATGTTAGTCCTTAGAGAGATGAGGAGGGGCAGTGACTTGACCAAGGGCAGAGGGCTCAGTGACAAAGGAGCTGGGGATCTCCAGCAATCTCCCAGGGCAGTCACAGGTGCCTCCTTCACAGCTGGGCAGGGAGGGAAGGCTGTTGTTAGCAGGCCTCTGGGCTCTCACGAGGGTCAGGCCTTTCCACATAGGGGCCTCCAGCTTGGTAAAGCATTTTCCTCACAATAAACCCAGGCATCAGGTGGCATAAATGTTCTGCCCTTCCAACAGCCAACCAGGAGGTGACCGACTCAAGGTTCACAGACAAAGCTGGTGGCAGAGCCCAGGGCTCGGGCTCTGATGCTCCTCAGCCCTCCCCGACCATCACCCATTGGTGTCTCTCCAGAGGTGACATGACTGGGTGGGACATGCGGGGAAAGCAGTAAGGGGCAACCCCATAACCATTTGCACAGGCCTGGCTGGCCACTGGCCCAAGGCTCAGTTTTCAATGATCTGAGTCCCTAAAGTGGACTGTGGAGCCGGCTGACCTGGAGGAGCCCCCAACTGAGCCCAGGAGCAAGAGTCCCTGACATGTCTGGTGCCTGCTTTTACCTCCAGGCACATCGCAGCTCCCACAAGAGAAGCAGGAGGGCAGGGAGGGAAGCCAGAGGCCCTATTTACTCACCACGTGGAAAGGGCAGGGTTGAAACAGTAGGCCTTCCCATCAGACAGATTCATCACTGGGATGCCATGCTGGGTCAGCAATATCTGTGAAACAGTCATATCACTTCCTAGAGAGAGAACAGAAGAACTATGTTCCCATGGCCATTAAGCTTTAGAAATGCCTTGAAAACCTGCTCCTTAATAACAGAAATAACAGAAAATCATTTCTCTAACACATTGCAATTTACAAAGTACTTCACAGGTTATCTCTATGCTCATCACAAAAATGAGCTAGATCGTATCAACTACTGGGCCCATTTTATAGATGAGGAAACTGAGGCCCAGAAAAATGCAGCAACAGATGGAAGATGAGCCCCTCCCTTGAAAACTGACTGGCCCCATCTAAAGGAATCCCATGAGGCCAAGGCCAAGGTCCCCCTGGGACCAAACAGACAGAGCTCGGCTCTCATACAGCCCTGGGCCTTCTCTTCTGCAGGGTGACCATGCCCCTCCCCCAGACCCTCTTGAGTATGCCTGCTGCACCCAGGACTGAGGAAGGCAGAGGTGGGAGGGCAGGTGGGGCTAGTTAGGGCTGCTGAACCCAGAGCAGGGGGCAGACATCAGTCAAAGCAGGGACAAAGACAGGGCTGCTCCTCTCTCACACGAGGCCACTGCCCAGAGAAGGGGGCTTGTCTTGAACCAGTCCCCAGCTGGGAAAGGTGAACAGGCCTCCATTACCTGATAGGATAGTCTGTAGAGACTCGTCTTTGATGACAACTACCTGTTTATGGACATCCCTGTGAAAGGAAATGGGGACAGTTAGCGTCTCCACAAATAAACCTCACCAATGAGCGTGTGTGTGGCTTCACTTCTGGACTCCGTGTCTAAGGCCATGGGAGAGCCTGGAGCAGGACGCACAGCCTTGGCAGAGGAAATGACTTTCCCGGGGACACCAATTTTGTCTCTGGTCTCACATGGAAGCAGCTCAGACTCAGAAAGGTCCCAGAACTCTGAGCCCAAAGAGAGCTTACAGATCTTTCAGACCCACCTAGAGGGGTGAGCCAGGTTTCAGGCAAAAAGGTTGGGGGATTGGCATTTGGCACAGAAACACATGGGACCTGGACCTCCTCCAGGGCAGATTCCGAGTCCTTGCCCTGCCAGTTACAGGTGCCTGTGCATGCCCAGCACACACTGGGGGCTCAGTGTTTACAGGCTGAGCCCCCAGAGGCTCCATTCTTATTTCAAAAACTCCCCTCTCATGCACTGTGTTCATTTGAATACAGACCTTAAAAGAATTCTCTTTGAAGGGAAAAAAATACATCAAGTAACGCACTACTTGAAGTAATAAACAACCTTGGTAAAGTCGCAGGTTACAAAATAAACTCACATAAACCACGTGCATTTCTACATATTACGACCAAAGTTCAGGAGCAAGAGATAGAGAGAGAAATCCCATTTAAACCTAAGGTGGACACTATAAAGTATCTGGGCATCTACCTGCCAAAACAAACCCAGGGACTACATGAACACAATTACAAAACACTTCTCGCACAAATAAAGTCGGGTCTAAGTAAGTAGAAAAACATCAGTTGCTCACGGGTAAGTCAAGCTAGTATCATGAAAATGGCAAATCTACCTAAACGAGTTTACTTATTCAGTGCCGTACCAATCAAACTATCACATAATAGAACAAGAAAAAATATTATCAAAATTCATCTGGAAGAACAAAAGGTTCAGAATATCAAGGGAACTAATGAAAAGAAATGCTAGGGAAGGTGGCCTAGCTCTACCAGGTCTCAGATTGTAATATAAAGCAGCAAGCATCAAAACCACTTGGTACTGACGAAGAAATGGAGGGTTAGACTAGTGGAATAGGTTAGGTACTCAAGACACAGTTGTCAATGAATATAACTATCTACTGTTTGATAAACCCAAGGACCCCAGCTTCTGGGATAAGAACTCACTGACAAAAATTGCTGGGAAAACTGGATAACAGAGTGGTGGAAACTGGGCATTGACCAATGCCTGACACTGTACACAGGAATAAAGTCTAAATGGATACATGATTGAGGTATAAAGGCTGATGCTATAAACAAAGTAGGGGAGCAAGGAATAGTATATTTGTCAGATTAATGAAGAATGGAGAAATTTATGACCATACAAGAGGAAGTACAAAATGAATAATTCTGATTACATTAAGTTGAACAGTTTTTGCACAAACAAATCCAATGCAACCAAGATTAGGAGGGAAGCAGAAAACTGGGGCAGAATTTTTGCAGCTAGTGTCTGTGATAAAGGCCTCATTACTAAAACATACAGAGAACTGAGTCAAATTTACAAGAATACAAGTCATTCCCCAATTGATAAATGATCAAAGGACATAACTAGGCAGTTTTCACAGGAAGAAATTAAAACTATCTATAGTTGAATGAAAAAAATATTCTAAATAGCTATTGATTAGATGAGGTACCACATCACACCTATCAGATTGGCTAACATGACAAAACAGGAAGACGATAAATGTTGGAGAAGATGTGGGAGAGTTGGAACACTAATTCATTGTTGGTGGAGCTGTGAGATCATCCAACCATTCTGGAGAGTAATTTGGAACTATGCCTAAAGGCTACAAAAATGTGCATGCCCTTTGACCCAGCAGTTTCGATTTTAGCACAGTATCCCAAAGAAATCATAAAAATGGGAAAAAGTCCCACATGTACAAAAATATTTGCAGCAGCTCTCTTTGTAGTGGCCAAAAACTGGAAATCAAGGGGATTCCCATCAATTGAGGAATGGCTGAGCTAGTTGTGGTATGTGAATGTAATGGAATACTATTGTGCTATGAGAAATGATGAACAGGAAGACTTCAGAGAGGCCTGGAAGGACTAATATGAACTGATGCTGAGTGAAAGGAGCAGAACCAGGAGAACTTTGTGCAGAGCAACGACCACAGTGTGTGAGAAATTATTTCTGGTAGACTTTGATTTCATAGCAATGCAGGGACCTAAAACATTCCCAAAAGATTTTTGAGGCAAAATGCCTTCCACATCCAGAGAAAGAACTATAGAACTGGAAAGTAGAATGAAACAGAATATTTTCTCTTGCGTTATGTTTTGTTTGAGTTTTTCTCATGGTTTCTCCCATTCATTTTAATTCTTCTATGCAACATGACTAATATAAAAATGTGTTTGATAAGAATGTATGTGTAGAACCCATGTAAGATTGCATGCAGCCTCGGAGAGGGAGGGAAGAGAGAGGGAGGGGGAGAAAAACCTAAGACTTATGGAAGTGATTGTATAAAACTGAAAACAAATAAATTTTTTTTAAAAAAGAAGAAAAACTAGAGTTGAAAGCCAAAAAACCAATTTTTAAAAATCATCCTATTCAAAAGTGCCTGGATGGTGTAAGGGAAGGGTCCCTGAGGAAGAAGGTAGAGGCTTCTCTGTGCTACTGAGGCAAATGGCTTTCTGTAACCTCCCAGAGGCAGAATGAGACAAGGCAGGCCCAGTGGGTTAGACTCCCGCCTGCCTGTATGGACTTGAGTCTAGACGGCCTTCAGGTATGGGGGGCACAGCCTGGCCTCTAGGTAGCTGCTGAGGGTTTGTAACTTTAGAGGATTCTGACTTACAAGAGACACTTCCTCTCCTGCCCTCACCATCTCTCTCCTCTCTCAGAGACTGATTTTCTTTCCCCAGTTCACAAACTGTCCCTGGTATGAATTGGAACAGGAACCAGGCTCCAGGGGGCCAGGGCTGGGCTCAAGCACTTACCACACAGACAAAGTGGCAGCGGAAGTGAGGGCCATGATGTAGGGCCCTGTGCAATGTAGCGTGGAGACGGGGGAGTGCAGGACAATTGGAGGGAGTAGGCGGCGGCCGCAGGCAGAGAACACTGACAGGGTCCTCTTCTCACAGGCAGCGCAGACCACGTCACTGGAAGGAGCCAAGAGGAAGCAGGCATCAATACCAGAACAGTATAACTGTTCAAGCCTGACTCCCAACACTAGGGAAAGGGGAAAAGCCCACCTTGGGAGTGAGGGTGGAGAGTGAGGAGGGAGCAAAAGATGGAAGGAAGAGAGAGAAGGGGGAAAGGGGAGGAGGAAGAGGAAGGAATCAAGAGGGAAGGAAGAGGGGAGAGAAACTTGAGCTTCTATAGCATCTGCTAGGTTCTCTAGGCCACCCACGAATCGGCCTGTCCATCAAACAGACAGAACAGCTCGCATTTATCACAAAGCTCGCCACATGCCATCTGATGTTACAGATTGGTCCATAGATCTGGCACCCAGGGGATGCGGACCTGACCAAACTGGAGCAGGACCCAGGTGAGGGCTGACGCACATCTGGGAGATACCCCAGTCCTTTCACCAGCCCCAAACACTCTCCTGCCATCAGGAATGGTCCCCTTGGGATGCTGTCTGGATTCTCTAAAGAATCAGTCTTTCAGTTGACCAAGAGACAGTGGATGGGCCATGGAGGGTCTGAGTCAGTTGTAGCGCCGGCCCCCCAGGTCCAAGACAGTTGGGCTGTCTAACCCATTCCCTTCCCTTTGCAGAGGAACTGGGATCATTCTGACACCTAACTCCTGACTAAGCAGGAGAAGAAGCCTTTGAGAAGGGGCCTGGGAGATGCCCAGCAGGGGTCTAACCAGGAAGGGAGAAAAGGCCACAAGAAGTAGACAGCTTCAGCATGCTGAGGAGCTCTCCTGTACTGGATGTACTGTGGTATATGCCTGGGGATGGGGCCCCTTGAGGACCAACCCTGAAAGGTCCCCCAAGACTTTCGTGATGATGGCATGATGGAGGCGGCATGAGCCTTGGTAACCTCACTTTTGCAGAGAAGGAAAATGAACAGAGGATGGAGGGCTAGGAGGAGAGCCTTGGGGTCACCTCATCCAGGCCCATCATTTTACCTATGAGGAAGCTGAGTAAAGGCTGATTCCATTTATGGAACAATCCACTGTGGCCATCCAAAAACCATTCTGTGGTTGGAGCCGAATATAGAAGAGCTCTGGTCTACACTGGCTGCCCACAGAAGCCTGCTCTTCTCTGCCACATGTCACGCTTTGGGAGCAGGGGCCTCTCTGCCCAGTCCCTGGCTCCTCCTCAGCTGCAAATGGACTGGAAACCAACCAGATGTACCCGACAAGAATCTGCCTTCACCTACAAAGCCCATGTACTGTGGCTCCCAGGCCAAGTGAGAGCCTGCTGGAACCTAGGGGCACCTGTCTCCAAGATGTTCTGGTCATCCTTGACTGCCCCTGCCCCACTTGGGTGCTCCTCTGTAATGCAATGATAGGGTGTGGCAGGGGAGGAGGCAGGCCCCAGGGTCAGTACTGGAGCCATGTCAAGGCTCCCAAGTGGAGGCCACCAGGACCCACACACACTCACCAGCTGCCTGCTGCAGTGAGAATCCGACTTGTCAGGACTGTCTCCCACTCTTTTCCTTCCCGAGTACACTTTAAGCGGCTCAGCTTCAAGCCTCCCACCGTGGTTACGTCATTCTCCACTTCAATGTACAGGGAAGGGTCGGCGCTCACCTGCAGAGGGGAGAAAAGCTCTCTAAATGGCTGCATTCCAGTGGGGCTTCCCCACATTTCTGTGTGCCCTGCCCCACAGCGTTTGTCTGGAAGGGGCTCAAGAGACAGCTGGTCAGGTTAGCCCCACCTGCTCACTCACTGCTGAACTGTCAAGCAGAGAAGGCATCTCTACCAGCTGTATAATCTGTATGTCTTCATATGCCAGCCTTCAGAGGAAAAACCCACTTCTGCCTCACCAATACGGGCTTTGAAGGCAGGAGCAGGGGAATAAAGTGTCTCAGATTCAGCCAACCTTGCCCAACAGGTCCCAATCTTGTCCTGCAAACCCAGCTTATACCACTGCCCCAAGCCCCAGGTGGCACTGATTCACCCCAGTTCTCTGTTCTGCCCCCTCTGGCAGCCTGTCCTGGGCTTTGCAAAGACCAGCCTCTTAATCAATACTGAGCAAAGCCAGTGCAGGAGACAAGTGTGTTCGAGTCTGGCATGAGGCTGGGTCTGGACCTTCACTGCTGCTGATCAGGAGAGCTGTTCAGGTGGCTCATGTCATCATTTACTGAAATAGGCAGGTGGTCTGTCCTCATTTCTGACCAGCTTGGCCATGATCGATCTCAGAGCTGAGCCCAAGCTCTCTCTGCAGCTTGAGTCTGTACTGTGAAGGTGCATCCAGCTAGTAAGCAGCAGGGCCCTGGCAGGGGCATGCCTGGAGCTGCTTCCTCCTCCTCTCATTTTCGGGGGCTGAGAGAAGGGGGATTATCGAGACAGGATGATAGAAAAGCTCAGGGATAATCAGAGTATGTTGGTTAAGGAGGCGGTTATCAACATCATTTGCCTCAATGAGCAATTATTACATACCTACTATGTGCCAGGCACTGGGGACACAAGGAAAGGCAATTAATAGGCCCTGCTCTCAAGGAATATACGTTATGATAAACAATGATGCCATCGCTTAATTACATAAACATGAATGTATTTCTATTATAACATATTTTATAGTTTACAGCAGGGGGAAGCTAGGGGTGAAAAGGAGAAATGGGTAAGGACAGAGAAGTCTCCTTTGCCTCTGACTCCTTGAGTTCTGCCAGATGGCAAAAGGAAGAGTTGCAGTGGGCTTGTCCTCTGCAGCATGTGACTAATGGATGACCAAGAACCCAGTCTACCTCCAAGGGCCTCGGTACCTTGGGCCATGGAGGAGCCCCTTTGGGCCCCCCAGTGCTGTCACTGCAGCTCATGTGGCTGGCCTGATGGAGGTAAATCCCTTGCCGACTCAGACAGTGCCACTGTACCAGGTACAGGGGGCTCCGGACAAGAGGAGAGTGGAACAAGAGCCCAAGAGGAGGAAGTCCAAGGTCAGTCTTAGATCTGGGGACAGAGGATGTACACAGCAGGGCTGGGCAAGGGCCTGCCCAGGAAGGGGCTGTCTGTAGGCCTCAACTCCCTTGGGCCTTGCTGGGGAGCTGAAGCAACAATGCTCCAGACTCCCAAGACTGACAGATGCCTTGTCTGGGAAAGGAGGGCTCTTAGATTACCTGCAGGGCGAAGGACTTCTGCGGGGCTGGCGTTGGCAGTTTAAGAGCTAGTGCTGGGGCAGACACACAGAGGGCGTCCTTGTCGGCTGTCAGCGGGGACTGAAAGGATCAAACAACAGAGAAGGCTCAGGACATACACAGCACAAGGAAGATGGCCATGTCTTCAGTGCCGGGCAGAAGCCCAAGGTTCAGAGCGGGCTGCTGGGTGGCCCAACACGAGGTCACACATGAGGTGGCTGCTTCTGGATCTGTGTGCTTCCCTGGCCCTCCTATTCCCCTTCCAGCTCCTGGGCCCTGTGCTCAGGCTAGTCACTCTACTGAGCCCTTCCCAAACTCTCTGGCTGTCCTGATGGTCCTCCAGGCAGGAGGAAGGGCCACTCCCCTCATCCCCCCTAAAGACACTGCTGCCCTGAGAGGAATTCCAAAACCAGGCCACTGAAAGGGGGGCATGAAGGGTTCCTCAGTGAACACCCACCTGTCCTCATGGCAACTCCATGTTGTACAGCACTGGGTCTCATCCCCATTTATGGGTCAGGTAAACGACCCTCAGAGACGTGAGGGACTTGCCCAGGGTCACCTCACCATTAGGAGCTGAAGCCCTAGACACCAAGATACCAGATGACCAGGGCTGGGGAGGGCCTAGCTGGAGACCCCTGCAGACTCAGAGGGTGAAGCAGTCTTACCTGAACGGACAGCGCCACCGGCAGGAGGCGCGTGTCCTTCCGTGGGCGGCCCTTCTTCTTTTTCTCCACAGTCTCCCCTTCCAGATCTAGCTTCCGCTTGGGCAGTGAAGAAGGCCTGGAAATTGGGATCTTCTCATCACTGTCACTGCTGCTCTCCAGGATGTCCTTGGGCTTGGTCTCTTTCACTAAGTTCTGCTCTTTTAACCTAACACAAGGAAGCGAGATGAGTCCCTGCTGAGCGGTCACCACCTATCCTCCAAGATGGGGGAGATGGGCTGCACCAGAGGGGCTCCCATTTCTGTAGGACCTCCCTTCCCCCTACCCAGCACTTGGTAGAAAGAGACATGGAAGAAAGCTGATCTCACAGGGGTCTGTATGTGCTGGCAGGAGCCAGGTTGAGCCAGCCCTCAGTGTCCCTGGTTCCCTAGATGGTCCCTTGAAGATCCACAGTGGGGTTGCTGACAGGGCACAGTCAGAATCTGGGGCTAGCTGTCCTATCCCCTTCCACCAGCCTGCACTGGGCCTCCCTCTTTGGGCTCCTTTCTCCAGCCTGGTCCACGGCCCATCTCTTGGCATTCTCCTTTGGGGGCCTCAGCCAGGTGTCTTTTCTGCTCTCCAGGGCAGGGCCACCCAGTGGAAATCTTTGCTCAGAGCCTGCAGGATGGTATCCCGTCTCTGCTCTCCTTTGTACTCCCTTCAGGTAACGACATGGAGGACTCTTGGACACTCCTCAAAATCAAAGCCATCCTCAAAGAACCAACACAGGCCACTGAGTCAATTCCAAAGGATCTGCCTGGGCTCAGAGGCAATATCTAAAAGGCGCCCAGAAAGAGAGGGGCTAGACTCCTGGCTGGGAGAACTTTGGGACTTTTGATAGGACACCCCTAATCCACATGGGGAGCTCACGTCCATGGGAGAAGAAAGGCCTGCATGTGAGACACTCACTAGCTTTGTTGCTTGACTTCATCTGCAAAGTGGGAATGAGGATAGCACCTACACCCCAGGATGGCTGTGTAACTCAGAATGTGCTTTGCAAACTGTGAAGAGCCATGTAAAACCTGGTGCTGCTGTTGGTGTTATCACTACTGTTACTATCGTACAGCTTCATGAAGGTCAGTGTGTCTGCTAAGCAATCACGTTATATCACCTTGCCACATGGTTGCTTACAATTGGCAAGGAGTTTTTACATAGATGGAGCCTGGATGCTCTGAGAAGCAGGGGATCCAAGGCTGTCCCAAGCCAAAGGGCACTGCCACAAGATGGGTCAAGGCCCCATGAGAGCTAGAGGCCCATGACTTAGATGACACCCCAGCTCAGCATCCACACCTCCCAAGTCCTGGTCCCTGACAAAGCACAAGGTACGAGTGCCTGGAGTGGCCCCAGGGGTTCTTGGGCATCAGAGACCTGTTGAAGACCACTCTTCACAGCACTGCTAAAGCTGAAACACTCCCCACATGTAAACTTGCCCTGTTGTGTTCATCAACCTCATTTACTGAAAAAATGGGCCACTGGCCAGGGAAGGAAAGTGTGAGACAACAGGCCCAGGGGCTGGAAGTGGGTCTCCGGGAATAGGCTTGAACGCTGGTAGGTGCTGAACAGTACCTTTGGTCTCTGGGAGTGCCCAGAGCTCAGGGCATTTGGGAGAATGAGCAGAAATCCCAAAGTTAGAGCTGTAAAGAGCATTTAAGGAAGTGAAGACACCTTCTGGAATGAGTTACAGAGTTCAAGACCTTTGTGGCACAGCCATAAGGGAAATGAAAAGTTCTGCAGATCAGTGAAAAAAAGGTCAGTCTTTGGATCCCCCTGCCAGCATGGCTGGGCCTTCTAGGCTGGGTCCATGGACAGAGCCACGGGCAGAGAGGGCTCTGGGAGAGCACCATCACCCACTGGCCACTGTCTGTCAACTGGGGTCAATTTCTTTTGCATTGATGTGCTCCCCAGTCAGCTCTAAGACAGGGCTTGCATCCTCAGCTCCCTTAAAACGGAAAGCCCAGAAACTGTCTTATTCCCAAGATCATCTCCTGTGAGCACCCTCCCCTCCCCTGCCCTCCCTCCACACAGGCCTTGTTCCATCTCTCTGTAGCTACTAGCTCTCCTCTGATGGTGGCCTGCATGCCCAGGTTTAGCCCTCCGTTTGAATAACCCACCATCCTCTCCAGCGCTCATCTCTTGTCTGTCTTTCCTCTCTCTGAAGAGTAAGCTGCCCCTACCTCCCTGCCATCTGTCTTATACAAGGCTCTCTCTCCACAGTCCTAAATACAGCAGCTATCTCTTCCCCTCACTCTTCTGACCAGCTTGGGTCTCCACCCCCCTGCGTAGTCGCTTTCTCAGCCTTCACTGCCGAACCACCTTAATTATCTATCTCTCAGGTAATCAGCACAGATCTCCCCAGTCTCTAACTTGGCCCTCTCCCCGCTTGCTCTAGCCTGGGAAGCTCTTTGGATGCCATGAGGATAAGATATATCTATGCCAGTGCATCTGAACCTGAACACTCCCCAAAGGGTCTCATCATTGCCGCTCTCGTGCCATTAAGACTGCCATGGATGTTTCCCACTCCTGCCTCTGCCAACTGCCAAGGGCACAAGGCATGACTTCCCTAATGAACTCCGACCCTCACTGCCATGGACATGTCTCACCATCACCTGACCAGGAGGGCAGGGACTTTACCCTTCTTTACAGTCATGTGTCAGGGTCAAGCAGAGAGGCACCTCACAGTGGCTTTGTGGTACGGTGGGACACATAAGCCAGGGGTGGCCCAAGCTAAAGGGTCCTGACCTCCTCCCCGTCAGGTTCCTTGAACCTTACCGGTCAGCAGCAGCCTGGTTCACGTTCGTGACGGCAGCAGTCCCAGTCCCTGACGTGGCTTTGGACCGTTCAGTGAATCGGGAATCCAAAGCTTTCATTGGCTCGATCTTGGAAGGGGTCGTTAACACAGAGGAGGAGGAGGAGGAGTTGGGGGGGACGGCTGCAGCCGAGGTAGCATTTACGCTGAGAAAAGAAGGAATGAGACAGAAGAGAGGAGACAATGACTTTCTGGGACAAGTGCAATGGGTACCTTGACTCCTGTCTGTCAGGAGGGAGATCCGCCAGTGTCCAGTACCTCTGAAAGGAGCCCTCCCTCGGCATCAGTGTTCCCAGCGGGTTGTTGGAAGCATATCAGAGGCTTTTCCCATTACTATACGGAATCTCTTCGGATACAAACCCAATATTCATCCACTTCCAGATTTTAAAAAAATGTAGGAACTTTTATTCAAAATAATGAAAATTAAGAACTTGGTCTAGACAAAATGTTTATAAGTCACCACTAAACTATAATGCATGAAGATGCCAAGAAACTCAACCTTTTCTAAGCTTTTCTAAGCTGGACTGGCTTGAAAGAGAGTCAGTGGATCCTGGGAATCTGTGGCTCTGTGAGTGGGGGGCTAGAGGGAGAAGTCAACTGGAAAAATCATCCTGTTTGCTTCCCCTCTCCATCTTGGCTCACCTTCCCTCTCCCATCTGCTCTCTAGGGATGGGAAAATACAGCGGAATGAGCCATGGACCTCCCTGGAGCTCAGGATAGCATCCCTCACAGCAGAGCCCAAGCCCCGGAAATGGAGCTGTGTCATCAGCATCGGTCCCGAATCCTGTGTTAGTTTAATAGAGATGAAGCACCTCACTTTTCTGAAGCCACCTGTACCCATCATAGGAGAAACAGACAAAACTCCCAGGAAGGCAGGCTGCGACAGCCACCCTCAAATGGCCACAAGGGGGCGCCAGAGTGCAGGCCTCCAATTGAGTTCGACTGGGACCTTGAAATAGGGCTGATCCCGGACAAGTCTCTTAACCTGTGTGCCTCAGTCTCCTCATCTACAAAATGGGGTGATGGCAGCATCAACTCTTCATGGTTGCTGGGACACTCAATAAGAGAATATGCTCCAAGTCCTTTGCACAGGGCCTGGCACAGCAGGTGCCGATGCCCTTCTGCCTCCCATTCACACGAGGACAAGTCAGTTATTAATGGGGATCGAGGTGTCCAGAAACAAGCACAGAACTGCTGCCAACCCCACCCTCAAACAGAGGGCAGGAGATATGTGTGTGCCCGAACGGGAAAATTGGAGGGGAGTGTCCTCAGGCAGTGACAAGAGGCCCAGGGCTGCAAGGCAGCCCCGAAGCGAAGTGTGTATGAGTTTGGCCAGTGATTTCTCATGGAGAGCCCTGAGGTCAGAGGATGGGTCCTCCGATTCTAGCAGATGCTTTCTAGAAACATGATCTGAACCTAAGCTTTCCTATCTATGAACAGCATATCTGCCCATCAGCTGCCCCTCGATAACTCTCCAAAAGCACGTTTCCGCTGCACCTCCAAGGGGCCCCTTCTCTAAGGGACCATTCCCAACCCCCCTTCATGTGCTGACCATTTCTAATGCACCCCGTCTCTGTCCGGTCTTTAGACGCTGTCTGCATGCCGTCTCCCACTATACGTCAGGAGTTTTGCCAGAGCAGAGACCCTTCGTCTTATTTTTCTGCTGAGATGAGAAAGTCCTACTTCCTGCCTATAGAGAGTCTGCTGGGCCTGGAATGCCCTCCCTCCTAGCTTCCAGGACAGGGCAGGCTCCACACCCTCGATGAGGCCCTGCCTCATCTCTCTAGCTGCTAGGACCTCCCCACTGGTAACTTCCCTTCCCTTCCTAAAAATGTGTCTTGTATAGAGCTGTCTAGGCCCTGCAGCTTTTCTGAGAGCAGGAAATACTTGTTTTTTTTGTCCTTCTATCCCCATGGCCTAGCACACAGAAGAAGCTGATTATTATTAACTATCACAATGAGAAGGGCCAACATGACTCTAAGGTTTGTCAAGCACTTTCTATATATTCTCTCACTCAATTTCCCAACAAACCAGGGAGGAGAGGGAGGTAAGTGATCCCCATTTTACAGACGGAGAAGCTGAGGCTGAGGTGCCTCATCCAGGACAGATTCTACCGCAGGTCTTAGTGATTCCAAGCCTAACGCTATCCCCTGCACCCAGCACCTCGTGAAGTTGAGCCCTGGGGAAGAGATGCAGGGCTGGAGGGCCTGACAGTCCAGGCAGGGGTCACACAAACACACAGGGCACATCCCATGAGAGGCTCAGAGGGGGAAAGGTTCTCAGGCAGGGGCCTCTGAGAGGGCTCCCTGGGAGCAGAGCCCTGGGTCTGTACCTCCTCACACACCCTGAGTAATAAGCACCATCTCATGGCTCACTGCACAGGGCGGTACAGTGGATAGCGATAGCCAAGCCTCAGGCACTTCCTTACCATGAGATCCTCCGCTATAAAATGGGGATCGTTAACAGCACCTACCCTGCATGTTGTTGTGGGGCCAGAATGGGATGACATTCACCGTACTTAGCAGTGTCCAGGCATACCAACTCTTCTATACATGCTCAGGGCCTCTCCTTCCTCTCTGACGTACTTCTTACCAGTTCTGCCTGGCCCTTGAAGGCAGAACTGGGAGGAAATATGAAAGGCTTGACATGAGGAAGGCCTCCAGACAAAGAGGGCCATCCCAACACAGAATGAGCTGCCACAAGCTAGGGGTGACCCCACAACATTCAGCCTAACCACCCCTCAGTCCTTCTCATCATCTCAAGATGCCTTAACATCATCCCCTCCTCATCTCCAGGCTCTGATGAAGTGAAGCTTCTCTTGGCCAAAGATGACCCCCAACACCCTATGCCTTGGCATCTTCCCTTCCTTAACCAAAGCCTTTCCTGAAGCCTCCAGCAGTTACCGCCTTTTTATTCTGTTGACAAACTCCCTCTGAGTGGGGATCATTCCCTTCTTTTGACTCGGCTCTGGTTCCTGGCTTCCTCCAAGTCTCGGCCCCAATGAATGCTACTTTCAAGAGGAGCCTTCACTGACCCTGCTTAGTGCTGAGCCGTCCCTTGGTCGCCAACCTGTCAGCACATGGTTCTTGAAGGCTGCTTCCCTCATTAGTGGTAAGGTGTTCAAGAGCACAGGCAGCGCTGCCATCCTTCACACTCCCAGCAACTGGCCCTTAATCCCTGCTGCATGCTGACTGCATCTTCTGTACCGAGTACCCATGGAGTGCCTGACAGAAATTTCTCAAGTAGGCACAGGTTTGTATCTTCTATGCATGTCCAGTGTTTAGCACAGAAGCCATTAAGCAAGGCTGGTTGACTGGTTCAGTGACTGAATGAGCCCATCTTCACCATGCAAGGACTCCAGGTCGTCATGCCTTTTTTGGGGCTCTTGCTGGTTCTCAGCACAACTCCAGAGGTGACCTGACCAAGGCAGAGCTCAGTGGGAATACAGCTTCATTATTCCCAAGAGTTCATGAAAACAATCGGATCCTTTTCAGAAGAAAAGCCAAAAGACCTGAGTCCTGATTAACTTGGGAGTTGATTCCTTGGGTTTGAATGTAAGGGGACATTTATCCCTATTAAGTTTCATCTTCTTAGATTCAGTTCCAAGTTCTTCATGGAACCTGCCAATCACTGAGCTGGTCATTCCCCTTGACTTTCTGTTATTTGCAGATTATCTGGGGATGCCAACTAGGCCTCTATCCAAGACACTGATAAAAATAAGGTGCTTAGTGCCTTCTTCCAGGCTGCCATGAAATGATCTTTTTCAAATTAAGCTTTATTATTTTTAATCAGCAAAAATCTGCCTTCTCTCATTCTCCCCCATGGAGAACAACGGAAAACAAAACCTGTTAAAAGCATATAGAGCCAAACCAAGCAACACCTGCACGCACACATGTGTGTGGATTGTCACCTTCTTCAGGCTAAGGCTTCTGCCTCTGAGGAAGCGTATCTCACACTCCACTTTTGGAGTCTTTCAGAATCGTTGGTCTTTACATTAATATTTTCATTGCAGA
Source organism: Bettongia penicillata ogilbyi (assembly GCA_023548195.1). Classification (NCBI taxonomy): domain Eukaryota; kingdom Metazoa; phylum Chordata; class Mammalia; order Diprotodontia; family Potoroidae; genus Bettongia; species Bettongia penicillata. The sequence continues at coordinate 4,379,486 of JAJHZJ010000154.1, read as the reverse complement.
TTCTCCTCCTGCGTCTGCTCACTTCACTCTATCTGTTCACACAGGTCTTTCCAGGTTTTTCTCCCCCTCATCATCTTGTAGAAAACAGTATTCCATGAAAACAGAAAAAGTTAGACTAGCCAGCAGCCACTCTTGGAAAAGCAGGTTTCACCAGATTCAGAATAAGCAGGATCCTCTATCCTGACACTCCACAGGACACAATTCACCTGAGAAGTAGGGGACGCACTCCAGAAGGAAAGGCTGGTGACTCAGAGAGAAAGCTCAGATCTCAGAGAAGGGCACGTTGTCAAGAGGAAGAGAGGCACTGTAAAGCCAGAGTGACTCAGGGGCCCAGAGGAAACACAATATGCAGGTGGGCTTGGGGGGTGAGGATGTGTGCGGTCAAGGGACACATGTTGTCAGACCTTTTTTCACCGTGCTGGTTGTTTTCAATGGGATGGTTCTGTTTCATCAGTCTGGTAGTCAACAAGTGTTTATTAAGGTCTTCCCGGGATTCGGGCGCTGGGAGGGGGCAGGGAGGCAGGAGCCACTTAAATATGCAGCTCAGCTCTCCCTTGGCTTTTGTACTGCCTTCCATCACGAGGCCATTACTGATTTCCTGGGAATCTCAAACAATCGTACTTGCTGTCATTCGGACCTCAGCAGCTTCTTTGGTTTAATTACTATCTCCACGTCCAGCCCTAGTCACACACCTACAACAGCCTCCTGGAAATCTGGAAACAGATGTCAAAACAGACCCTCCCCTTTGCCCTCCCCTCTCACTGCTAAGGCCGTGCAGCACCATCCCAGTGCCTTTGCGTTACCCTTGACCTCTCATTTCCTCGAATCTCCTGGCGCTACTCCCCTCTCTCTGACTCTGACCTCCCCCCCCACTTCTCCACTCACATAGGCATCACTGAGCTCAGGCGCCCCTCCCCTGTCACCTGGACCACTTCTAAACTGCAAATGGGACTGTCTTCAAGTGCATGCCCAAAGGTGCCCTTCTCCTACTCAAACTCTCACCTCCCTGTGCCTGCTAGGATCAAACATAAACTCCATCTGGCTTTTACATCTCTTCCCAATCTGGGTCCAATTTCCCTTTCCAATCTTATTCTATCCCATCACTCCCTTTCTTTCTGCACTCTACGGTCCAGCTTAACTGGTCTTTGTTTTCCACCTGCCATCCCCATGCTTTTGTGCTGTGTTCTGGTACCTGGCACATCATCCCCCCCTCCCCTGCACTTCTTAAATTCCTTGATTTCCTCCACATCACACACCTGTGATGGGGTCTCCTCCTTCCACATTAGCCTGACAATGCTTTTGTGTGTGTTTTCTACATGCTTCTACAAACAAACAAGGTATGCCACCCTGAAAGAATGTGTGTTCTCTTAGGGCAAGAAAGGCTTATACACTGTAGGTGTCTAATAAAGACTGCTGACTGACTGTTCACAGGGTAAAGAACTGATGTATAACTGCTGAATCACAGGTCAGAGGGAAAAAAGATAATTCTGAGGTAGGGAAAAACTTGGTAAAAATCAAAGCTATCCAACAAGTGGAAATGATTCCTCTTTCAAGAGAGGCCTTGAAGCCAAGGCTGTTAGGGAGGTGGTGGAGGAGACGCTTGCTTAAGAACAGGCTGGAGAATGGGGGCAGCTAAGTGGTGCAGAGGACAGCTAGGTGGTTCACTGGGCAGAACATCAGCCCTGGAGTCAGGAGGACCTGAGTTCAGATGCAAACTCAGATGCTGTGTGACCCTGGGCAAGTCACTTAACCCCCAAATACTTACCCTCTTCCCAACCCCCCAAAAGAATAGACTATCGGAAGGAGGTGGCCAGAGGAATATCACCAAAAAAAGGATGGGAAAAAGAGCTGATAGTGTGGTTTTGGGGCACTAAATTTGTTAACAATGGGAAAGAGATTGGCTTAACTCCCCACAAGATAAACTGTGTAAAACACCTGACATGTAGGTCGACAAACAAACCAGGGCATGGAACAAGCAACTGAGAGATCGGAGTCAGCTCCTAAAGATCGCTTACAAGCTGGACCCCAGGGGAAGGTAGAGGAGAGAAGTGGGCAGCATCCCACCTGGGAAGATACAGCTTCCAGTGTTCTCTGTGACACAAAATTCTTCCCAAAACAAAACACACATGGTCATTCTTCCCCCTGACCCTCTCCGGGGCGGCACAGGGCCTCAAAAGACACCACAGGCAGCACAGGGATGTGTGGTAGGCGTGGAGCCAGTAGGACATGGGGACTACCCCCTAGTAGTGCTGGGAACACACAGCCTTCAGTCACACAGACAGAACCACTGATAACTAAAGGATAGGAGACCATGAGAACTGAGAGCATGGAGGACATTTTGAAGTGAGACTTTGTGGCAAGATGAGAAAGCGTTTCCCAGTTTGTCCTTTAGGGGCCCACAGGGGCTGACAGAAGGATCCCTTGAGACTCAGCCATTTCCTCCCACATACTGACCTGTCCTTGTTGACAGCATCCCCTGCAGGCTTTAGACTTGCTGCCACAGGCTCCAAGGAAGGTTTCGAGGTGCTGAGGGAGTTGGTGGCCGTGGAGTCCAGAACCATGAGCTGCTGGTTACTTTGAGAAGACAGCATGGAGCCCGCCAGAGATCCCGAGAGAGGAATGCTATTAAAGAAGGCCGTGGAGAAATCCCTGCACAGAAACATAGCAGATCACTGAGACCCAGTTGTCTGATAAAGAGAAGGGAGCCAGCGACCCATCCACACCCCAAGCCTTTTCTCTGGAGGCCCATAGTGACACCCCACATTTATGGTCCTTTTCACTTTTGCAGCTTAAAAGTCATATCATTTGGGCTTCACCAAGATCCCAGAGTCAAGCAAAAGTAGAGTAGGGATATTTTTATTCCCATTTCATACACAAGAAAACTGAGGCACAGAAAAGTCCAGTGCCTGGTCAATGGCCACCAACAGACACAGATATGTGTGCGGATACACACACATATACACACACACACACAAACACACACGTACACACACAAAACCTAGATGTCTCTGCACTTAATACTGGATCACTGTCTTGAGACAAAGATAGCTCTGGGGGGAATGCCCAAGGAAGGTATTGCCTCTCAAGTCTCTTCCTGTGCTTCAGGGTGACCCAAGGTTCCTGGAAAACTGGTAAGCCTCTGAACACAGGCGTGTGTAACCCACAGAACTGGGATCCCAAGAGGTTGGCATAAGCATCTATCCCAGTGGGTGCAGGGAGCAGTCACATGATAAGGACACAGGTGGGTCTATGACACCTGTGCTGGGCAGGTAGAACTTGCACCCAAATGAGCCAGTAGGGTCACCTCATTCACCTGCCATCCTGACAAATGGCCAACAGGGTAAACGGAAGATGTTAGCTCCAAGCCTTCCTCAAGCTGACAGCTACCTCCCCAGCCTCCTTATGCACACTCTGTTCCTGTCCAATCAGCCTCCTTGCTGTCCTATCACACAATGCTTCATTTTCCACCTCTGGGCCTTTGTACTGGCTGTCTCCCATGCCTGGGGTGCTCTTCCTCCTTACCTTCACCCTTGGAATGTCTGGTTTTCTTCACTATTCAGCTCAGGGACACCTTTTACTTAGTCGATCCTGATGCATCCCAAATGCCACTAACCTCCTGGTCAAAACCACCTTCCCCCTCTTCTGTATCTGTTTTACGTGAGCCCTATGTCCATACATGCAGTCTTCCTTGAGGAATGCAAGCTTCCTCCGGGGAGGCATCATCACTTCCCTGTGTACACGCCACACCCAGCTTACAAGTGCCACTTAATGAATGCTTGTTGGCTGACTCAGGGAGTCTTCAAACACTTATTAAATGAATACAGCATGCAGAGCCTGGCACGGTTCCAGGGACAAGGAAGGACAGAAGTTAATGTCCTTGGCGTGGCTGGGAGCAGGGCCATGAGAGATGAGAGCGGGAGTGGAGTCTAGAGTGGTCCCATCCTACACCCATCAGAGATCTTGGCCTGGAAACGCTTTAGTGAAGCACTGGAAAACCTGTGTTCCTGTTCCTACAGCTTTCCTGCTTCCTAAAGTGCAGACCAGGAGTCCACCACAACCTCTTTTCTACTAGGAGCCGCCAACCTTCAGTCAAGGTGTCAGGGGAAACGCTGGTGAGTCAGATCTGGAGCTCTGAGACCCCAGCCCCCACCTTCTGTCACCTTCAGTTCTGAACTGTTCCCTTTTACTTAGAAAACATCTGAAGTAAGGGAAATAGCTTCCTTACCTTTCCTATACGAGCACCAGCTCACCTACAGGCCAGCATGGGGCCCCAGCAAGAGGCCTGGCCCGGGCAAGAGGAGACCACCATGTGGCTGGGCTGTCACCGAGTCATGTACATGGGAATAAACCCCTTTCTTGCTGCAGGCTTCTGTGTCCTCCCCTAGAAAATGAAGGAGCTAGAATGCAAGGCCACTTATTTAGGCCTTTCCCAGATGGACATTGTACACTCCATATCTAAGTGAAATCCTTTCAAGATCTGACATTTTGCGTTGAGGCTGGCAGTTCTCATCTCTGGGACTCTGTTCTCTGGACCTTCCCTCCACAATATTCCATGTTCTCAGGCCCATCTATCTGTGAGGTTGCCCAGACATTCTACAAAGCCTCACTGGACAAGAGTCAAGCACAGGGTCAGGGTCAATAGCCTCTGATTCTCCACCACCTGTCTTTCCTGACAAGGTAGAACCAGCCTGTGCTCCAAGGCAGGGGATACCAGAGCACAGCCCAAGGCAGCTGAGCAGGTGAGCAGATGTTCCTCTGGACAACTGAGGGTCACCTCCTGCCTCCCAAAGGCATGTGCCCAGTATGTAAGTGCCTAAAGGAATTCTGGCAGCCTGACTTTAGTAGGGTACCTGGGGATGAATCTGGCAGTGAAAGGCCCTGTAGGTTGTCCATGCCAGGGCAACTGTGGGTGTAAGCCCACTGTCCGGTCAGTTTTAAGAGCGCACCTTCACCCAAGTGTGAAGAAAATGTTTTAAAAAGTATAACGTTCGATAAATATCTGTCACCGCACTGTAGTGAATGGAGAGGGCCTGGCCTGGGTCTGGTGCCAGCCCAATCACTGCCTTTGTTTCTTTGGGTCCCAGTTTCTTCAGTATCTCCATTATCTACTTCATAGGGTCCTTGGGAGGATAAGCGCATCAGAAATTAGAGATCTGGTCACAACCACCTCCATCACCCTGAGTCATTCTGCCTCTTGAAAGGAAAGCTATTGAGTTATATAGCCGCAAACAGAAGTCAGCTTGAAGTTGGTTCTGGGACCTGAGGAGTGGAATGCTAATGACAGTTAAAGATCTTCCCCTTTAGGGGAAGTTTGGTTAGGACAGGCCCACACCTTTACTGGTTCCCAAGGGCCTCTTGATGCCCTCTGGTTCTGAAAAATGTATAAATACTTTGAGGTGAGGTTTTACTTGGGGGCTTACTCATTGGAAGTGTTTGGCCAGATGAGACTCTGGGCAGCCACTAAGGAGCCACTGGGCCTTGAAAACCCAGATATTGGTCCTTCTCTCTGGTAACTATGTTCATATGGTCAGATAACTATGTTCATATGGTCTCTTGCTATATGATGTAAGTATTGTTCACGGTCAGGCAGTTGGAAGCCTTGTCTGTTGGTTGATCTGTTTCTATTTGCTGACTTTTTCCCGTAACCTAAGTGAATGATAAAATGTGCTTGAATAAATTGATTGTTAACCACTCAGAAGTTGCTATCCTTTTAGAAAAGTAGGTCTTCCTGTGTATGTCAGGGTCCCTGCTGTTACGGACTGTGAACCAGTCAGGGGACCAGCGGACTGAGTACAGGTTGGCTCTGCAATCCGCTCTGGGGGCAAGTGGGGATCCTGACCTCCTCATGAGTCACAGCCTCAGACTGTCAGCACAGCTCATCATCTCATGGGGAGGGCCCTCCCTCTTCTGCTTCCTTCTCCTTCCTCTGCTCTTCCTCTCTCCATGAATCTGTATATTGTCCTCTTAACTACACTAATAGCCTGGCTTTACACAAGTCTGAAGGGAGAAGGAAGCTGGCAAATTTAGGACACAGAATATTGGACTAAATACAGGTTATCCCTGAATAGACGATATGCCTGAGAATGGAAAAATGAACGTGCATTTCCATACACATATATACACAGCCATATACACACTTTAAAAAACCCCTCCATTCTAGATGACAGATTTGATGCACACTTAGAGAGGAGGAGGGGATGGGTGGGCATGTGGTGCACATTCAGCTCAATCTGCCACACATGGAAACACAATCACTCAATGGATGGTAACTGGGAGGTGGGAGAATCTCAAAATGGGTCTCTACTCAAGAAGGATCTAAGAATTCTTGGATGATCCCTTCCCAATAAGTTCTGCTGTTGAGCCTGAGTGGGGCTGTGGAGCTGGAGGTTCAATCCAAATGGGAAGAAGCAGCCTCTCCACAACCTCTCATATAAATGGCCAGTGAGACTGACCTGTGGCCCTCCTGTTCCACAGATTACTCCTGAAGGAGCAAACTGGGCCACAGAGTAGTTTAAGGACATGGTCCCTCCCTGATTAAGTGCTAAGGAGGATGGGATGCCATCTAGAAGAGGAGAAGGCATGAACAGGGTCCAGAGTCCCAGCAGGACTGCACGGTGGAAAGGGTATCAGACTTGGCAATCAGACATGGATCTAAATCCTGGCAGGTTACTGTCTCTGTCAAGAGTCCTGTTCTGTGAAGTGGGGCAGTAAGATGAGATGGCTGCCAAGTTCCCATCCCCAATCCTATGACTCTGTGGCTGTCATTAAAAACTAGGAAGAAAAGAAGGCATGTGGGATGATAGAGGCCACAATGTCAAGGCAAACACTTAGCATGGTGGTAAGAGCCAGGGTGTGTGGGGCATTGGGGCCATCTTCGGCTTTGCTCCAGTCAGGTTAAATTGAACCAAAGTTAGGAAACTTTCTTGACATACACTGGTTTGGGTTGGGGCCCTTGGGTCCATGACCAGTCAAAATGGCTAACAGAGAAAGAAGGCCATGTGGGTCCTGGGGCATAGAACCTCCCTGCTCCCAAGCTGGGAGGATGCTGTAGAGATAAATGGAGAACCTCCATCACCTCAAGGCCTGAGAAGGCCATGCACAAGGAGTACTTGGAAGCTGTCCTCCAGGCAGACCCTAAAATAAAGGCAGATTAAGTCTTCCACAGGTAACAGAGAAAACCAAAACCTCAATGAATACCCAGTGTCCAGCTGAGCAATACAAAGGGGTGTGATCCTCCTCCGACCATCGGCTGTCCGCGTTTCCACTTGCTTTTTTAATAGATTCTGCCAAGAGAAAACAATTCAAATGAAAAGGAACCCCCTTCTCTCCTATGCCCAAGTATTGCAGAGAGGCTGGAATGAGAAGACGCCTCCCCCGCCACCGGCCCCCAGTGAAGACAAGATTCCCTTTGCCTCTGTTCTCCTGAGCAAACTGACCTTATCCTCCCAGGTAGGCACAAGCTGCCTCCTCCCTAAAATCTCCCCACTGATTTTCTGCACATTGAAGGGCCAGGAACACTGGGTCACAAGAAGCCCAGGGAATCAACCTGAGAAGAAAACCTAAGGAGCTGACTGATGACTGGCAAGCAAGTCCAGGGTGTTTCTTTCCTTTCCAGGGCCACAGTGTAAACAGGAGGACTTAGTGGGTGAACTTAGAAGATGAGGTCTCCAGGAGACTCTCGTGAGACAAAAATGGGTACTTCCAAAGAGACTTTGAGGTTGTCCAAGAGGACTTAAGTCAGTTTCCTTTCTCAATCTTAACCAAGAAAGCAAACAAGGTGGCAGAGGGTCAGGTCCTCCATGATCAGGGTTCTTGCACTCGGGTTTATGAATTTGTCTTTTAAAAGTTGTTGTCTGGCAACTCTGAATGAACAGAAGTGGTCACCTGTGGAATTCTACAGCCCAAGGGGCCAGGACACCAGAGGGAAGCCCTCCTGCCCCAGATGAAGACAGCCAATGAGGGCTCTGTACATCCTTGGAAGAAAGAGGCCCAAAAAGCCGCTTAAATCAGTCAGATATGTGGGCTCAGCCTTTCTTTTCCCTCTCTGCCCCCACTCAGACCTCCAGCCATGCCCTCCCCACTTTCTGCCTGGGCTGCCACCCCCTTGCTTGCCTCCTCACGTCTGATTAGTCCCACACTCCTCCCTTAGGATGGCCCTTTTTTGCCATCGATCACACCCTTCAAAGCCCAGCTCCCAGGCTGGTCAGGCAGCCCTGCCTCAGCAAGTCTATGAAGTTCTCCAACAGACACGAGGAGACACAGGACTCGCTCCCACACCGCCTTTGGTCATGCTGACACTGCTCTATCTCTCTCTGTGGACAGGAAGCCCCCGGGTGTTAGCCCCACCACATGCCTGACCCCCAGAGAGAAGAAGCCTGAAGTTGGTCCTCTGCAGGCAGGCCCTCAGGCTCAGGTAGAGACCTACCTTTCTAATGTCTTCCAGACTCTCACCATTCACCATGCTGGCCACTTTAGGGCTGGAGCCAGCTTCCCGGGACACTGCGTTCTTATGACCCAGCTGTTGCTGCTGCCTCTGCTGGTACTTGAGCATCTCAGGGTTCTCGATGATGGTGGTGGGGAGCTGAGCCTCCGTCATCACGGCGAGGCTCTTCCCGTACGTGGACTGATGAATGTGGCTCTGAGAATGAAAAGAGGCTTTGACAAGTAAGGTTCTGGAATTCATGCTACAACATCAGTGACTAGTGCGAATCAAGACACTCATGCTGCTGAAGATCAGCGGCCTCCAAAGACCGTTCTTACTGAGACAGACTTTTCAGTCCTAACAATGTGGTGGTTACCATCCCCATTTACAGAGCAGGAAACTGAGGCTCAGAAAGGAGAAGGGACTGGCCCAAGGTCACGCAGGGAGATGACTGTCATAGCCTGTTCCTCACAGGAGGCTTTGTTACTGACACCAGGGGGAGAAATGGAGCCCTGAGTGCTCTATCTGGCTCAACACAAGGGTTCATTCTAAAAGCCCCTCAGGGTCGCCTCCTCCATACAGCCTGGTTACAGACTGGGTCTTGGCAGGTGATTGAGTGTGGATGCTCCCAGCCTCCCACTGCTTCATCCCCAGCTTCTTCTTGGATGCCCCTTTGTGATGATCAAAAGCTGCTGCCTTTGAGGCTCTGATTAATTCCTGTCCAAGGCCTAATGGATGTAAAAGGACGTCTCTGCCTATAGGGGCTCCCCAGAGCAGGAGATGAAGCCCCAAAATGAAAAGTGACTCTCTGCTGGGCTCAGAGGGTCTGGGGAAGCAGCTGGTCTGCAGCCCAGATGATCTGCCTGTGGTTCCAGAGTGTCTCATGGGCCCTGGCCCCAACTCAAGCCTGTGTTGCCCCATCGCTGTCAGATCAGATCCCAGGGCCAACAAGGAGGAGGTAGTCACATCTGGTCTTTTTTTAGACCTTTGCAAGCAAAACATCCTCAAGAAACATCACCTCATCCTGCCTTGGGAAGGACCACTGGACAGGGTTGGGGAGATATGAGGAGAATCATTCTAAAGATGAGAAAACACACCTAGAGAAGGTGAGTGTCTTGCCTCTCAGTCCACCAGCTATTGAGGCCTGCCATGGGCATGCCAACACCATGGAACCATCCTAGGATGAGCAGGGAGAAGCAGCCCAGACTTTCAGATAGTCTCTGATAACAGCTTATGCTACAGGGATTGGAGGGAGCACAGAAGGGGGTGCGGGGAAAAGGGGATGTTCGGACCCTTTGGAGACTGATATAAAGCAATTCCAGGACCTGCAGGTTCTTGGCTTGTTCCCTCAAAGAGACCCATTAAACCAGTTTGGAATGGGTTTCTCTGAATGGTATTTAAAGGCACGGTGGCCCACCAAAGCCCTTGGGGTCTGCCTCAGTTGGTGGTGGAGAGGGGAGGTCTGAGTCTGGCCTCTCCTCTGGGAGTGGGGCTGCAGATGGGGAGTGCCCCGGGGCAGTGGGCACGGCAATAGGCCAGCTAGCTGTGCCAGAATCTTTCTCTTCTGTTATCCTTTGAGAAGGCAAGGAGGGGAAATGGAGCAGATGCTAAATCTAATCCTATGACATTTTGGGGAAAATTCAAGGTCCCTGAGGGCCAGAACCACCCTCTGCTCTTGTCTGGCACAACCATGCACAGAACACATTCCTAGAATGGCACCTGCTGCTTTAGAGCAGAAAGAGGAGGATAGAATACTAAGTCTTTATTGATTTTCCTCCCCCTGAGACGCTAGGTGACAGGTGAGCACAAGAGGCCAGGTGAGCCTGGCCATCCTCCCTGAGCACAAGGGACAAGGGACTGCCTGCTGGGCCTTCTCCCACCTCTCTGTGCCTGCAGGTGATAATGAGACAAGCTCAGTACCTTCTCCTCCTCACTCAGGGGGTCCCCAAGTTCATCTTGGGAGAAATCCAGAAAGGCCACAGAGCCATCCATAGAGCACACTAAGATGCCTAGTCCATTTAAGGTCCTGCAAAGGAATGAAAGCAACGGGTAAAAAAAAAAGGTGGTTGTCCTCAGCAACTCTTAGCTTAATTAGAAGCTAAATAGCAGGGCAGAGCGCTCCCACTCAGGGGATGCTTTAAGGCCATGAAAGAGCAGCTCTCTGTGGGCTTCAAGGACCTCACTCGATCGGACCACGGTCCTGGGAGGAAAGTATCCCATAGATCACTGGCCCTAGTTACAGATGAGCAAGATAAGGCTCAGAGGCCAGGGGATCGTCAGTCATTCTCTGTTTACAGAGATGCCGAGGAAGGCCACAAGTTCCCTTGTCCTGGTCACTTCCCACTCTACCATGCAGATACCAGGGTGTTGTTCAACACTAGGCCAGAGGCCCATTGGCCTTCCAGGCAAGGCTAAGACCACATCCTTTGCACAGTAAATGAACCTGCTTACACAGTGTTCTCTTAGGTCACAGGTCAGATGGCAGCCTGGGCACACATGTACAGGGTCTCTCACCAACCACATAAAGCCTGGTCACTGAGGCTCTTCAAAAAAAAAGGGGCCAAAGGATGAGCTGGGCCTGTGTGTACAGCCCTACATGACTAGATTACATGAGTGTTTTGGTTTTGGAGGATGAACTAAAACTCGGCTTACCAAGAAATGTCCATGATAGACTTGTCAAACAACTCATGGATGACGACTAAAGGCCGCTTCAGACATGTAAGCTGGTGGGAAAGGAAAAGAGGGAATTCAGGGAGATGCCTCCCACCCTGCAGAGGCCCTTCACAAGACCACATGTTTCAGACCAGAGACTCAAGTAAGCCCTAAGAATAAGAATTTGGAGAGCTACATTGTTAAAGCACACACCATCCCACCCGAGCCTCCAATATCTCAGCTAAGTGGGCAGAGCCAGCTGGCTCCACCGCATGGATGAGGGCACAGAGACTCAGAAATGGTACCCCCTTGCCTCAGGGTGCACAGCTTGGTGTCCTAGTCCAGCAATGCTTCCTGGAACTCCATCCATTACTTGACAAATCCCTATTCCTTCTATCATTTGGAAATGAGGTCCTAGAAGAATTTTGCTAGTGCTGAGGACTTCCTCTGCCAATGCAAGGGGTCACCACCTGAGGCCCAGAAGGGCAAAGTAACCTGACCAAGCTGGCAGCAGTAGGATGCAAACCAGGTGTTCCTGACACTGAGCCCCGCTCTTGAGGTGCCAGGCTGCCCTGACAGCTTCTACTGACAAGCGTTGTCCGAGGCCATCATGTCTGAGTGAATGTGTTGTGGCAGAAAGAGGACTAGCCTAGGAATCAGGAAAGGGCTGGGTGTGAATCACGCTTCTGACACTGACCCAGTGACTTTCAGCAAGTCACACCTCAATCTTCTCAACTACAAAATGAGATGAACTCGAGGGCCTCTAAAGGCCCTGCCAGTCCCAACCCAGGGGGTTGAGCAAAGACCACAGGATTCTGAATTCTTGCCTCTGTAAAACAAAGGGCATGGTTCTTAAAAACCTCACATTTTACATCTGCCATGCGCTCCCTCTTTTCACTCAGATGACTTCTGCCACGTTCTCGTTCACCCGTGTCTCCTACGATGAGGCCGTCTTTCTCCTTGCCAAGGCATTGACTCCTCTACTTGTTCTCATGTCTCTCCCATCCTGAAAACCCTCTTGATCCTTCCTTCCCTTCTATGGTCCTGTTTGTCTTCTACCTTTGGGACTAAACTCCAAAAGGCTTCTACAACAGGAACCTTGACTCTCTCCTCTCTTTCTTCTGATCTGTTCCTGGAACTGTTCTCTCCAAGGTGACCAGCGGCCTTTTCTCCGTCCTGCTTCCCCTTGGCCTCTCTGCAGCCTGCAACACTACCCATCACTCCCTCCTTGGTGTTCTTCTCCCGCTCCCTTTTCTGGCCTTCTCTCCCTCTCCTTGGCTCCTCCCTTCTCCTTCGCTGGATTCTCCTCAAGATCATGTCCTCTCACCTCATGTGGCCCCAGGGCTGTCCCGGGCCCTCTCCTCTTCTCCCTCTGTACCACTTCTTGGGGTGATCTCATCAGCTCCCATTGATTTAATGATCATCCCTGACCTACCTAGTCTGCTCCACTATCTTGGCTGACCTCCAGTCTTACATCTCCAACTGTCTGACAGACATTTTAACTCAATGTGTCCAAAGCAGAACTAATTCTCCTTCCCTCTAAACTGCCTCCACCTTCCCTATTACCCTGCTTTTCTCCCAGTCCCTCAGGGTCCCAACCCAGGAGTCATCCTGGACTTCCCTCCCCTACATCCAAGCTGTGCCAAGGCCTGTCCATCTCACCTGCGCAGCATCTCTCATCAATGTCACCTCTGCAGCATGCCTCTAATCTGTCCCGGTGGTGCACCCCTCACCCCTTGATTACTGCAGAAGCTGCTGGGGGCTCTGCCTGCCTCAATCCAGCCCCCATTCAGCTTCCAAAGTCTAACTGTGCTACCCCCTCCTCAATAAAGTCCCATGACTCTCTCCACAAGCTGCCCCTTCACTCCTTCACTTATCCTCTTCCATCTAGTGCCCCTGGCCTCCTGGCTGTTTCACAAACAAGACCCTCCATCTCTCAGCTCTGGGCTCTCACTCTGGCCGTCCCTGAAGCCTGGCTCACTCTCCCCTTCTCTGACCACTGACCTCCTGGCTTCCTGTAAGTCCCAACTTTCAACAAAAGCTTTCCTCAAGCCCTCTTATTTTCAGTCTTCCCTGTTATTATCTTGAGATCGGCCTAGCTTGTCTGAACAGGCTTGTATGTGGTATAGGCAAGTCTGTCGTAGCTGTTTGCATGTGGTTGCTCCTTGAGGGCAGGGATGGCCTTTTTCTTTCTTTGTATCCTTGGGACCTGGCATACAGCAAAAGCGTGGTAAGTGTTTATGGACTGGCTGACTCCTCCCTGAGAGGAAAGGGAGCCTTGTGGAGCCAGCCCTCGAACCCTTGGGGCTCTCCTCCAATGCCTGGCCATGATTGACTGAGATATGCTCCAAGCTGTTCCTGGACCTGGTGGCCTGAGTGTTCAGGCTTCATGTAGCCCTCTGAGCAAGCTCACAAGCTGCCTACAGTCTGAAGGATGGAGCACACCCCACCCTCTTCCCCCACTTTAGACGTGTATTAACAAGACCAAGGTGACTGCTCCAGGTCTGCATGGGCCACGAGGCTTCCATTCTTCATTCAAGGGTATGGAAAAGGATACTCAGCAGACAGGTGTGGGGAGGAGGGCTCGCCAGTCCTGGAACTTTGGCCAGCTGGGAATCTCACTACCAAGTGCAGAATGCCCCACCCAGCCTATCCAGGACAGCCCTGAGGAGAGGTGGCATAGCACCACAGAAAGGGGATGCTGGATTTCATGTCGGCAGTCCTTCCCTGTGTGGCCCTGAGTGTGGGTCTCACCTCCCAGCCCCAGCAGCTCACCCAGACAGAGAGGGACCGATCCTTGCTACCAACGGCACAGCAGCAGTACGGGCAGCTGGGCTTGGTGGAGCTCCCGTTCTTCTGCTTCTTCTTAAAGATTTTGGGATTGAATTTCTGAAACCGAACCAACAAAAAAGCACTCAATGAGCACCTGTCCCAAGTTCTACCAGCACGTCTCTGCCTGTCTAGGGCCCAGCCAGGAGGACCGCTCCATGTCTGGACAGCCCACCAAACGCACAGAGGGCACGGGAAAGGGAACTCCTTCAATTCCGTCAAGGTCCTGGCTAGGCAGGGCCCATACCAGGTGCCCAAGAGCTGCAGACTCCAAGCCAACCTGGGAACTTCGCAGTTCTAATGGCCAGCCCTAGCCACTCACTGCATCAAGGTTCTCTGCCCCTCTCCCTCTGTCCCTATGCTGCCTGAAGCACCCGAAAGAATTCTCCATCCTGCAGATGAGGCAGTCTGGGCTAAGCCTTCCCAACACTCTGACCTGTGCAGCCACTCAAGGCATAGAGGTAGGGGGGGGTCCCCTGGCATGCCATGCCCAAGAGCTGCATGATTTGCTGAAACGAGATGACAAAGGTCGAGAGGGGTGACTGCTCTGGGATCCCAGATGACGGGGTGAAGGTTTCTGGAGTCCAAGGTAAGCTCAGAGCACATACATTATGCCACATTTAGGGTGAGGACAACCAGTTCTCCTCAGTTAAATTTCCCCCATCGGCCAGGGCCACTCTCCCTTTTGTATCCTACTTTATGGACACAGGGCATGGCCCCTTAAATTATAGCTCAGCTGCTGTCTGGATCCATCTTGGCACAGAATTAGCTTAGTGAGGAGGTGTGGTCAGTTCATGGGCACTATGACAGGGCCCAATTCCGGTCATGGCTCTGCATTTGCCAAAGCCCTACACCAGTGTCCTGCTTCTGTTTCTATGTACTAGCCTGGCCCTTGGCCCAAAGGGCATTTCAGAATCCTTGTGCTCTTTCCCACTCAGGTGCTCTCTACTTCAGGCCTATTAATTTCCCTTAATCATCAGCATGGGGATACATCCAACAGCCTAAGTACAGTGAGCAAAAGTGGCACATGAGGATTTCTTGCTCATGATGAACATTATCTACTTAACTGTCCCCTGGGTTCCTTCATTCCTTCCTTTATCTATTTTTATATGTCTATTTTTATATTTAGGTTTACAAAGCATTTTTCACACAAGATCCCAACACATCCTCACACAACACTTGGGAAGCTACAATTGCCCTCCTGCCTAAACATGTGGGGAAAACTCACCACCACTGTTACTGCCTTACGGTGCCCCACAAAGTCCATGTTGGTTTTCCATCCATCCCGCTCAATGATCTGAGCAGTAGGTCCTGAATTATTCATAGCATGAGCAGAGACAAGATAGTGGCCATCAGGTGACCAGCTGAGACGTAAAACGTGGGTTGTCCCTCCACACTGCAAAGAAAGAGAGGGCTTTGAAAGCCACAACCACACCCACCTGGTCCCTCCTTGGGGGACTACACACAAAAGACAAAAAGAATTCCCTCCCCTTGGCTACAGTCAATCTCCTCATGTAGTGGACATTGGCACTTCAAGATGCAGTGCATCATCACAGACGTAAGAAATACACTGCAAGAAAAACAGCCTGAAACTGGAAGAGAGGAGCAATCACCTATGAAAGGCTAAATCAGTCAACATTCTTTAAACACAAACTCTGCTCCAGACACCACTAACTCAGAGCTGGCACTATCGAGTCTGAGGTTGGGGATGACAGCTAAGCCCTGGACACAGGGTGTTGGGGGCCAGGGATGTGGACGTGTGCACACCCAGAAGAATGTCCATGTGGAATGCGTTAGGTCCACAGAGCATCATGTCACTCGATTCACCAGTCATGAAACATAAGGACCCAGAATATTGAAGCCTGGAAACCTAGGCTCATACAAACTCCTCCACGGCTGGAATATTAGAGCTGGGAGAGCCTGGAAGTCATGGAGCCCAGGGGTGCTCCAGAGCCATGCTCACAGTCACACACCCAGCAACGGCAGCCTGAGGAACAGCAGAGGGATGTGGACGAGCCTGCTCAGGGAAGGCCCAAGTCTGGTCCAGGCACGGGAGACAGTGAATGCAAAGGCACAGTGGGTGGAGAGTGCAGGATAAGATGGGGGACTAGCGAATGGCCATGCCTGCTTGCTTGGAGCAGGACTTCTTGGAAAAGGCTGCCAAGTGAGGTACAACTCGACTGCAGAGGGTCCTGAATGTCAGCCAGAGGAGACTGGTTTTTAGTCTGGAGGCTGGGTCTACAAAGTAGGTGAAGATGCCCCAGGACCTTCCCACACTTTGTTCACAAGGGGGTCTGGGACCATTGAGGATGGAGAGGGAAGGACCCTTGGTGTGACAGCACCTCCATTTCCAAGTCCCAGGCTTCTCTTGCCAGCCACCGTTCCCCCTGGCCGCAGGGCTCAGCCATCCACCCCACAGAGGCACGGGGCCATCAGTGCTGCCCCAGGGATTTGGCTGCTACCCAACAAGCACCGGACTCTGAGGGCAGAGCTCAAGCCACTCAAGGTTGGTACCTCGTCAAAGGGCTTGGTAATGCTGGTCTCCAGCTGCCAGTCCATGGTCCTCCACACTTTCAAACTTCGGTCATCAGCCTGAGAAGCAATGTACTTTCCAACTGGATCCCAGGTCAGCCCTTTCACCAAACCAGAATGGCCCCGTAAAGTGGCAAGAATTTCTGTGAAGCAAGATGAAATCAAGGAACAGTGAGGAGCCAAGCCTGTCTACCTGGAGCATGTCATCTTGGGAATAAGAGTGCCAACCTTATCTGAGGAAAACCTCAGATGCTGAGCACCCCAGGGTTCCCCACTTCTTTGAAGTCAAAGCAGTCATGAGGAGCTTGCTCACTGGCTGGCCAATCTGATCACTAAATGCATGGCCCCTATTCCAGGGACTGGACACCAAGGTGTCCAAACCTGCTTTCCACCTGGTAAAATCTAAAAAGGAAAGGAAGCTGGCACAAAAACTCCTTTTGGAGAGAGCCCATGGAAGCATTCCCAAAGTGGGGCTGGGTAGTGGGCAAACCACCAAGTGGCAGCCACCTTCTGGCACCAAGAGAAGCAGTCCCCTGCATCTCCTTCCCTGCTTTAACTCAAGAGCAGGGTGAAGGCCCTGACTACCTTCTGGCTTTGATCCCCACCTGGGAGCTCAGGGCTTCTCAGAGCCAGAAAGCAATAAAAAAGCAGGGCCAAAAACAGTGAGACATGGCTTTGAGCCAGCAGCCCTAGGGGCCTTTCTGGCTGGAGTCACTTTCTTTCTCTGGAAGCTACTTGTGGAGCTGAACTGATGCATGAGGGCCCCAGCAAGGGGGAAACCCCTAAGGCCGCACAGACACCATTCTCCTTTCCAGTGAAATGTGGCAGACTCAGAAAACAAGTCTTAAGTCAGAATAGCAAGCGGGAATGCTTGTCTCCTGCTCTACTTACAGAGACAGGGTACCACCCCAACCTACCCCACCTAGCTGATGTCCTCCATACAAAAAGTCTGAGTGAAGACTTCATACCTGGAAATTTTACGGCATTCCAGATGACAACAGTGTTATCCACACTGCAGGAAGCAAGCCAAGCATCATGAGGTGACCAAGCGACATCCATCACATCTGGAAAGGAGAGCCAGGATGGGTCACAGTTCCAAGTCCCATCATTAAGTGTGGCCAATGGCCTGGGAGACTCGTGCCTAATCACATATGATCCAACTGGCTGAGCTAGAAGAGGCCATCACAGCCCAGCTCTGCCCATCGTGCTGTTCACTCAAATGGGAAGGAACTTGCCCAAGGTCCCATGGCCAGTGGTGGTAGGAGCACCCAGGGTTGGGCACTCTTGTCCTTGCACCCCTTGGTTTGAAAGCTAATTTGGAACCTTATGGGTCAATTCTATGCCAAAGAAAAGTCACGGCTAACTCTGGAATGAAAAGGTGCCATCTGTGACCCACACTAAACCCATGAATGCCTGCAGGTCATCCTCCTCAATCTAGTCACTTACTGAATGAGTGTCAGCCCTGAACGCTCTGTGCAGATTGGTGCCAGCCTGCCCATCCAGACTCTCTCCTTTCTATCGCATCTGCTCAAGCCAATACCACAGGATGACTTGCTCTGCCCTCTACCACATGGAATTCTCCCTATCAAGACTGGCCTGGATGAGGGCATTTCCTCCATCTTCCATTGGGAAGTCATCTCTCCCTCCCTAAGGCAGCCTCCAGTCAGAGGCCCTAGGGACTTCTTGAGAGAAGTCTCTGAACCCAGAAAGACTGGCATAGGGTGGCTGCTTGGGGAGCAGACCTTGTCTGGAGGCAGTCAGAATCTTCCAAATCAATCACCTCTTTCTGCATGTGAGGGATCTAAAGTCCACCTCAGAAAAGGGACCTGATGGGCTTGGGGATGGTGCCCAAGTTCAAACCCAGGTCTCCTCTCAGGCCAGCCTAGCAGTCTTCTCTACTGCTGTTGCCAAAGCCAGCCTAAGACAAGAACTCAAGTGCTGGGTGTCCCAAAAAGGCCAGAGTGTGTACTCAGGGCAGGGCTCTTGGCTGGTGCCCAACAGAGGAAGGAGGCTTCTGTTTAATCTTTAACAATAAACCTTAAAGCTTGAGAACCGGAAGATAAATGGATGGAATCCCATTCGGAGCCTCCCAAGAGCTGGCTGCTCTATTTTGTGCTGAAGTACAAGGTAAGTAGTCCATGTTGGGGCAAACACAACAGCATGGCCCCACTAGACCAACTGCCACTCAAGGTGGGTCTGCAATAATGCCCCCCAGTGCTGAGCCCTGCCACTGTGGGCACTGCCCGCTCCACTCCTACTCAGTCTACCCTCTGGGAAGGGATCCTACGGGTCAGCACAGAGCCTGGCCATTGGAAGACAGCACCATGGAGAAAGTACCTAAGACTGGGCAGCGTCCCCTGGGCTGGAGAGAGCTGCCCAACAGGGCCTTTCAACTGCAGACCAATGAGGAAACCCCTTGAAGGCTTCACTCTCAGCTTTAGAAAGGACGGTGGCTAGTGGGGAAAACCTTATGGTCCAGAGCCCAGCCAGGCCAGCCTACCACAAGAAAGAATGGGGTAACCACTCAAAGCTTACAGGCAAAGGAGAGGCTGTAACTACTGCCAGCAGCAGAGTCTTCAAAACTAACTTGCTACCAAGATAATACACACTCCACCCACACTCTGAAATCCCATTAGTGTACAACTTCAACATTTACAAAGTGTTCATCTCTGAACAAAACTATGAGTTGGGGTTGCAAATATTATCTCCCTCTGAAAGATTAAAAAGTGAGGACCCCACAGATGGAGAGTGTAGGCCTATCCTGGGCCATCGTGAGTGCCAGCCCAGGCCTGGGCCCAGCTCCACACAAAGGCCGCCTCCCTGGGGAGGAGCAGTAACAGCTTCTCGTCTACTGAGGAGACGACACCACAGGGCCATGCAGAGAGCAAACATTCCAGTCCCCCTCAGGGCTGTGAGGAGTTGCCCTCTGCATCACAGTCATGCAGTTTCTAAATCCCAGTTTCTAAGAAAATTAAGCCTCATTTGATATTTCCCTGAGAGGCCAAAAAGTAAAAGCGAACTGTGTCTGGGAAGGGGAACTGAACTGTTCTGGGAGCTGGACAAAACTCTCACCAACACAGAAAGGACAGTGTGGCAGTGCAGGACAGCCGGGCTGAACTGACAGGCAAGCTGGAATCTAATGGAAGCAGGACTTAACGTGGCTCCTAACCACTGTCGCAGCATCTGGTCCCATCTGGTGATGAGAAGCAGCATGAGCAGCGAAGATCACTCTGAGTCTGGTTCAGTACAACTGGAAAGCCTGGCCCCAAGGCTCTGCAATGATGACCAACCACTCAGCCCCACGCCTCACACCACCACCACACTGCGAAGTTCCCTCATAACCAGCATGTGGAGACGGGAGGGTAACAAGGTTCTGAAGGGTCAGTGATGCTTAAAGGGCAACGCAGAAGGAAGGCCCCCAATGCTGGAGCCTACACTGGTCATGGACAAGACCAGAGGCAAGGAGGAAGCACTAACCTCTATGTTCTCCAAATAGAATGGAAGCTCCTCCTAGGAGGCAAGGCTCTTAACAGATATTTGCTGACTGACAGACTGAAGGAAATATCAGAGTAAGATTGTTTGCAGGGTGGACCTTTGTGACTCTGCCCTAAGACTGGTCCTGTGAGTTGGGCTGCTACGGGCATGTATGAATAAACAAAAACCATGCACTAAGCATGGGAAGCGCAGACAAGAAGAGCTAGATGGCACCTGCTCTAAGAGGGAAAACAACATACACAAGAGAGTTTGGTTACAGATTGGACAGAAAGGCTCATGAGTCCCTGGGCAGCCTGGTGGTCAGTGCCAGATATCTGGGAAGAGGCAGCAGTAGGGAAGTGGTCAGTTCTGGGGGTACGAAGGACAGGAAAGGAATGACTCTCTCCAAAGTGACAATGAGCTCTTGGCTCCCAAACCCAGTGGGCTTTTCCCTATCCTCTCTGGGTGCTCTCCTCTCTCTAGCTGTTCAGCACCCCGCCTCTCTGTCTCCTCGGCAGGATCCTCCTGCAGGTCATGCCCTCTAACTATAGGAGTTCTGTCCTGGGTCCCCGTGGATTTAATGATCATTCTATGCTGACCATTCTCGGATCTGTCTTTCCTGCTCCAACCTTCCCGCTTACCTCCAATCTCCCAGAGCCAACTGCCCTTTCTGACATTTCAAGCTGGAAGTCCAGCAGACAGCTGCAATTCAAATGTCTAAAATGGAACTCCTTACCTTGCCCCTCCCACTTTCCCTATGACTATAGAGGATTCCTCAGGATCTCTCACCGCCCACATCCATGTCATCTTCCCAAAACCTCTCAAATACCCCCTTTCTCGCCTTCAATGCTGCCCCAACCCTGGCGCAGACCCTCATCCACTCATACACAGCTGGCTCTGCCTGCCTCAGCCACATGAATTTTTCTAAAGCACAGGCAGGACCGTGCTACCTCCTTCTCCCACCTCATAAACTCCAGTGGCTCCCTGGTGCCTCCACCAGCAGATCCTCAGAGCCCACTCCCTAACACACACTCTTAGCTCCAGTGCCCCTGGCCTCTTGGCTGGGCCACAAACAAGATCCTCCATCTTTTGGCTCTGGCCACTTTCTCTGACTCTCACCTACACTTGGATGCTCTCCCTCCTCGGCTCCGATTACTGACTTCCCTGGCTTCCCTTCCCCCCGCCAAGGCAACTGAGGTTAAGTGACTTGCCCAGGGTCACAAAGCTAGTAAGTGTTCAGTGTCTGAGGCTGGAGTTCAACTCAGGTTCTCCTGACTTCAGGATTGGTGCTCTAACCACTGCACCACCTAGCTGCCCCTCCCTGCCTTCCTTCAAGTTCCAACTAAAATCCCACCTCCTACAGAGAGCCTTTCCAAACTCAACCCTTCTCAATTCTGGTGCCTTCCCTCTGTTAATCTGTTCCCTATTTATTCTGTATAGAGCTTGCTTTGTGTATATCTGTTTGCATGTTGCCCCTCCAGCAGACCAAGAGCTCGAGGGTAGATTTGGGCTTTTGCCTCTAATTGCATCCTCAGTGAGAAGCATAGTGGCTGGCACACAGTAGGTACTTAGTAAATACTGACATGAGGAGACAGGGTTTCTGTGGGTATACGGGCATGCCTGGGGGGAATGAGTGTAGATGCCTGCGGGGAACCAGTGCGGATGCCTGGACATGATGGATTTTCTGAGAGAGGGTCTGTGGGGCCTGTCAGTCTTGTTAGAGAAGCAAAGCACAGAAGCTTCCGTTGGTGATGATGGATGGCCTCCAGGGATCTGCTTCCTTTTCTAACGTCCCCTTAATACTTTCTCCCTTTCTTCCTCATCATTCTAAGAGTGACTATTTGGGACCAGAGGATTAGAGCCAAAGAGACTCTGGCAGTCCCCTAGTCTAAGCCTGTATGTCACAGAAGCCCAGAAGACCCTAATTCACCTCAGGGCAGAAACAGCCAAGCCAGGAAACAAAGCAGGCCTACCTGCGCCTGCACCCACTCCATGAATGCTGCCCTGCTGACGGAACGTGAAAATGCCCAAGTTTCGCCTTGGTTTGGGGGATGGAACAAGACGACCTCAGATGGCAGAGGAACTTTGACAAGGCAGAGGGAAAAATGGGAGGAACAGGGAGTGGGGGCAGCGGGGAGAAGGACTCAGATGAAAGAGAAGAAAGGAGGGAGGGACAGGGAGAAAGAGAGGAGGGGACAAAGAGAGGGAGATGGTGGGGGGAAGAAAGAGAGGAAAACTATGGCAGGGCTCCCAGGTAAAAGCCCCTTCTTCCCAGGAGTCTCCATGGGTGGAGGGAATGGGACACAGGGTCCCAAAACAGGATATCCATGCTGGCAGAAATCTTAGAAATCCTGTCCTCCTGCCTCTTCTCTTAACCAGGCTGGGGAAGACTGCCTAGGGAGCAAGAAGCAGCACCCTCATTACATCTGGTCCCTTTTCCTGATTCCTTTTCCCCATAAAGCTCTAGGACCCTGGACCTTTGCGAGGGGGAGGGGGAGAAGGCGGAGCCTCCTGGGCGCTCTCTGGGTTCTTCTGAACCAATCAACTGGCCATTCACTCACCACCTGAATGGCTTCTGAGAATCGACACACATCGCCATTGCTCTACGTTGGCAAGCTTACTACTGGAACCAAAAACGGTGCTGGGGCCGATGTACCTGTGAGAGAGAAGCCGACAGGTCACCACCTCACCCCTCATCAAACACCAAGGATGCAAAGAACACACAAGTCGCCAAGGCAGGGCTGCACGGACAGGCCTCTCTGAGGAGGGACAGCGTGGCCTGTGCTTTTGTGGACAGTGGACACGGCTCCAGGGGGGATCCTGACTTCTGGTGTCTCCATTAACATGACCTTTGTAGCCCCCTTGCCATGGGCATGAGCTGATGACAGCTGACATCTACAGCACAGGTTAGCAGTCCCACTGAGTCAACGCTACAGGCATTATTATCCCCAATGACCAGAGAGCAAGTTACATTTCTATAACCCTTAAATGGATGCAAAGCCCCTTCTACACAAATACTGCAGGGATGGAATCTAAGAAAAGGAACCCTTTTACAGATTAGGAAACTGAGGCACAATCAGGATAAATGACTTGTCTAGGGTCACTCAGCCAGGAAGCATCAGAGCTAGACCCCAAATTGGGGCTCCTTTCACCACAAACAGGTGAAGAAACGGAGACTATGAGAAGTTAGTGATCTGCTCAAGGTTCCATAGGGATTGAGTATCAGGGCCCGGGCCTGAGTCCAGACCTCCTGCTGCCACATCTGGAGTAAAATCCTAGTAGAGTAGAACTGTGGTCCTTCTGATGGGAAGCAGCAGGACTCAGCCTCAGAGTTAAGCTAAGAGTCCAGGGGGCTCCAAGAACATGTCCCCGAACTGCACATGAGCACTTGGAGTGAATGATCATCCACACATGGGATGGGAGAAAGGAGAACTGGAAAACAAATGCTTCCAAAATAAAACATGAAAAAGAAAATGATGCTTACGTAGCCCGCTTCCACACCATAATCAGTTTGTCATCTCCCCCAGAAGCTAAATACATCCCACTGTTTGACCACCGAACACAGTTCACACAAGCTAGGAAGAAAAAGAAAAGAGGTTGATGAAAATCCCAAATTCACGCCCATTTCCTCTTCTGCAGGCTCTGGTCCAAGAATCACAGGCCCCAATGTGGGAGACATGAGTTGGAGCTCTGCTGAAGACTGCGGCAACAGTGGCTGGGGCGGCAGAGCAGGGGAACACCTGCATTCATCTGTATCACAGCTGAAAAGTATCTCACTGTGAACACAGCAATCAATCAGCCCTTCGACAAAGGCCAGAGCTGCAGCACTGGCCCACCAAGAGGCCCCCTCCCTGAGTGGGATCTCTGTGCCAGTGGGTGCACTGATGTCCCACTGGGCACACAGAGGCTCCATTCGGTTTGATACCTACCAGATCTGGCCAAGAGGTGCTGCTTGGGGAGGGAAAAACAGTAAGTGACCTGGGAAGTCATTAAAGGGAGTAGTCACAATCCAGCTGACAGAGAATTTCTGGTTTTAGGAGGAATGTAACATAAGCCATGTCTTTCTTTCTCCAAGGGGCACATTCTGGAGCTCGAATGAGCTCAGAGGACTGCATGGTGCAGGGACCACTGAAGTGAATGTCTCCTCACCAACGCTTGGGAGCCAGGTAGGGCATAATGAACTGACTTGGGCTGCCTGGGAGGCCTGGTCCTTTCTTGAGCAGAGCCAACAAGGCAGACAGACTCTGTATGTATAAACAAGGACATCGGGCAGTGTCCACCAGGTGAAGCTGAAGCTTCCAGATGGTTCATGGCTCAGTCCTCAGGAGAATCAAGTTAGGGCCAAGAGAATGAAAGCCACTGTCACCAAAGTGGCCTGTGGCCAGCCTGGGCCCAGGCCCAGAGGGTGCTCCAGAAGCAAGGATGTGGGAGAAGCATCTGAAAGCAGACTGAAGGCTCAGAGGACAAATGCCAAAGGGACCTTGGAGCTCAGTCATTTGGCGCACACATCCCATTTTACAGAAGAGGCCATGAGGGTCCAGGAAAAGTTAAGTAACCTGGCCAGAGTTACACAACTAGTAAGTGGCTGAGCTGGGATTTGAACCAGGCCCTCTGACTGCACGTCCAGGGCTCCTATCATACCACGAAAGGCGACGCGCTGAGGGACAAGAGGATGGATTAAGAACACCTCATGGGGAACCAGCAGGGGAACAGCAAAGCTGAAAACACCACGAAAAGAAAATGGTTTCCCTGGGATCAAGGGAAGGGGAAATTAAGCCACAAACACAGAAAAGGACTCTATGACATCGAGGCAGGCCCCCAGAGGGGTCCTGGCAGGGAAACCCCGGGAACCACACTGGTCCAACTGGAAAACCACAGCGAGCAGTCCATTCTCTTCCCCCTTCCCCAGAATCTTCCTATTTCTAGGAAGCTGGACCCAAAGATGCACAAGACATGTGTGGAAGCCCTACTGAATCAGGCGGTAAGACTCATGAGCAGGAAATCACCAGAGGTACCTGCAGGACTGTCCAAAGGTGGTTCTGTGGGTTGGCCAAGTCTTCTGCTGAATAACTCAACCAGGTGTGTAGCCAACATCTGTGCCTTCTGACAGCAGACCGGGGACATTTACCGCTGCACGGGGCCTTATATTTCTAATTACAAACACATGGGCTAACTTTGGGCAATCTGCCAACACGCAAAGCCCGCGAAGGGCTGTTCTGTAATACCTAAGTGATTGTCCATCTGGCAAAGCATCTTGGGAATATTTTCATTCTTTTCATCTTCCTCTTTGAGGACTGGAGCCATATTCCAGATCACAACCTTCCCAGAGTCTTGCCCTACAAGGAACAGGAAAGAAGATGTCAACAGACTCCGAAGTGCAGTATTTTGGCTAGGTTGTCTTCATCCCAGCAGGTTTCCAAAAGCTCTCCCCTTCCAAACACAACAATGTATGTGTCCAACTAACTCCCTATCGACAGACCAGAACCTGAAGAAACACCAAACAGGGCTGATTTCAAGGGGAAAAGCAGAATAACCCAAAGCAGAAGCTCTAAGTACCCTCCTGACCCTGGGAGGAACGAGGGGCACTGGGGCACAGCTGCAGCTTGGGTCCCAGGGCAGAGGCCGATCCACTACCAAGCCCTTAGGTTACAGTCAGCAGGTGCCAGGGGCTGCACTGGGTGCTGGGGAGCACTACCAAGACACACTCCAAACATCCTGGGCTTTTGAGGGGCTCATGTTCTTACTGAGCTCACTCAGCCCTCCAGCTCGGATATTGTAAAGACCTGATGGCTTGGCTGTTGCTTCTGCTAAGTTTCAGGTAAGTTCCAGGGGGTCTATGATGAAGGGCTCCCACTGCCTCTAGTCTCAGCTCTGTGCCACCCATACTGTGAACACTGGGGAGCTCAGGAAAGGAAATGGCCAGAGAAATGTTGACTTTTGGCATGTCCCAGCCAAGAGCCAACTAAAAGTGGCCTGTCTGAAATCAGAGAACTGGGGTCAACTCCTCTCTCTGCAGCTTGCTACCTACGGACAAGTGTGCCCCCTTCTCTGGGCCCAGGTGTCCTTAAACAAGGCAGGAACAGATACTAAGGTCCATTCTAACCCTAAAGCCTGTGAGTAGGCATGCATCCACATACACATATGCACACACGTACATATATACACCCCTGTCTCACAGGGTCACAGGAGTACAATGAAATGTACTCCTATATTAAAGGTCTCCCAACCTTACAAGGCTCAAGGAGGAGACTTATTAATGTGCCCTTCTCATAAAACACTGTAGGAGAATGTAGGAGGAGAACAGGGTCTGTGGAAGAGCTCTTGCTTGGTGTTAGCTCCCACTGGTCACTCCCTATGAGGTGGGATGCTGAGGCTCTGGAGTGCCAACATCTATAGCTAAAGGCGACTGGCATCGAGACCAGTCTGGTATGGCTACGATGAACCTCAAGGGGCAGAGTCACCAGGCACCAAGTAGTTGGGGGGGAAGGAGGACAGTGGGGGGCACCAGGGATCCTATGGCCATCAGGATTAGCTGTGGCTGTTCTGGGCTGCCTTAAAGTCCTTCCTAATACTCCCCAGGTGCAGATGCGACCCAACACCAAGATGATGCCAACGGGCCCCCAAGTTCACTGCCTCAGTCTGAATGTAGACAAGCACTCCTGTGCTCCTGCTCTGGGCTCTTTTCAGGGGAACTCTATGTGCTCTTCCCTTCCCAGAACCCTTGCTGGGGGCCCTGCCTCCATTAAGACTCCCCTCATTGGCTCCCTGCACACTCTTGGGGCCTCACTCACTCTGGCCCTGGGGTCACTGATCAGAGGAGGGGCTTGGACCAGATGCTCACAGAGCTTCATGGGACTAGGAACTAGCAGAGACCCAGAACATTCCTTGAGGGAGGTGATGCCCTCCCCTCTATTAAGAAAGAGTGAAGGTCCAGGCAGCTAGGGGTTCTACCCAAGGTCACCCAGCCCATTTAGATGCAATGTAGGACTCTAGGCTTTTCCCATGAAATGAGGAAGTCAGTTATTAGGGCTGGGCATGAGTGGCTAAAAGCTCTTGCTCCAGTCAGCCTGATTCCAACTAAACCTTTATAACACCATTACTATCTAATGGGTGCTTCTGACAGCCAGAAAGTAACTCAAAATAAATTTATTTGCCCATCATCCAAATTCTTTGTCCGAAGGGGGTGGGGGTCGGACTGAGAGTAGGAGGGCCCACATAAACTGTACAGCTTGGCTTAACCAGGTCACTGAATCTAGAACCTCAGAGTTGGGGGGAAGGGACCTCAGAATTGAGGAGGTGCCTTAGAACAGGAATGTCAGAGCTGGGAAGGGGTCTTACAGCAGGGGGTGGCAGAGCTAGGAGGGGTCTTAGAACAGAGGTGGGAAGGGTGTTAGAGAACAGGAAACAGGACTCAGAGGAGTCAGAAGGCTTGACTAAGGTCACATAGAGGCAGAGTCAGAACTAATTACCAAGTCTCCTCATTTAGTTCTTTCTACTACAACACAAAGTGATCCTCCACTGTCACTAAACATTAACAAACACAAAATCATTCTCATGGAAGAGTGAGATAGAATTGGAACGGTGCATGTGTGACCAGGACGTTCACAGTGAGCAGTGTATGCGCACGCGCATGGGCAGGGGCGCTTCTTGGTCCCAGCCATCCAGCCATCACACACCAAGGGGGATCTTTGAGCAGATCCTGAGTCTCCAAGTGTGGCCTGTACCTGTCCCTCGCCCCCTCTCCATTTCACTGCGGACCTACCTTGCCCTCCAGTTGCAAACTTGGTCCCGTCAGGATGAATATCAACAGAAAAAATTGGTTTGCCTGGAGAAAAAAGAAAAGGGAAAGACATCTCAATGCTCTATCCCTTAGAAGACAAGACAGAGATATTTACTTCTAAAGTGCACGTTACATTTTTCTTGTGGTCACTGAGACAACAGATAACTTTTATGTGGTGTTTTTAAGTTGGGGGAACATTTCCTGTGCTACAACCTTGTAAGCAGGTGATATAAGTATTAATTACTGCTCCTATTTCACAAATGGGAAAACCCATGATTAAAAATGAAGTGTCTCACAGCGAGTGAGTGTGGGAGCCAGGATTTGAATTGAGCTCTTTGAATTTGAAGACTGCCAACCAAACCTTTTTCCAAATGTTTTCCTCCTTATCTACCTCTGAGAGTGGCAGAGCCTGTGACAAATCCTCGGATGCTCTCCATCTAAGGAGAGAAGCAGGGTTATGTCACATCGAGGCTTCCTTTGACCAGGGTGGGGTTATAGCCTGGGCTGGGTGAACTGGATTCTTGCTGCTCAGATAACAACATTTCAATGTAACGAGTTCCCCTTCTAATCTAACGTACTTTATTTTTTGCACTTAAAAACGTGACTCATAGAAGGGATCCCTAAGCTTCACCATGGAGGAAAGACCCAGACCAATGGACAGAAATGGTTCCGAATGCCTACTGTATCTAGAGTCTAGGTCTTAAGAGAGATGATCCTGAATTATCCTGAGGAGTAGCAGCTAGGCCAGCTTAGCACATCTGTGACTGATCAGTGACTACTCACAGGTAGGAATGGTACACAGTGGGTGCTCGAGCACATGAACAAACATCCCTCTAAGATCCAGGCCTGAATTTCCTACTGCTTACTGACCACCTTGGCCTAAGGACCCACCATCACTTCAAGCTCTAATGCCTTCTTTTTCTCCCAAAGCCCAATTTCCCTTGGCAAACAGCCGCACCATCCTCCTCCTAGTGACTCAAGGACAAAGAGAAGAGGCCAGTGTGGATGACAGGGGCCAAGCATTCTCTCCACCCATGCCCCAGGAAGGGAAGCCCCACCTGGCACTCTGCCACCACCATCACTGAAAGGCTAAAGAAGAAAAGTGGGAAGAGCTGGCCTAAATACTTCTGGAGGCAGCTCAATTCTGGGACATCAAGGGACCAATTCTCAAGATACCAAATGCCTGGGATGAGTCAAGGATATTGTTTCTACTGAAAACAGCAAGCTAGAAAACTTCCAACTCAACCACATACCCTTTCCATCTCTAGAAAATCTTCACAAGAATAATATTGACAAAGGTTGAGGACATCCTTGATGAAGGCAGGAGATAGGAACAAGAAGGCTCTTTGCAGACAATACTCTCTAGCAAAGTGGGTGCCAAACTGCACCAAGATGGCTTCCTTGTCCAAATTCTGTCCACCACTGAAATCCCAGGTTCATTTCCTAGCTCTATGAGTATTCAAAGCTGATGACATTTTACAATCTCATAACTGAATGTTTGTTCACTAGAAATCAAATGAGATCATATTGTAAAAAGCCCTGAGGACAGTGCCCGGCACATAGCTGGTGCCACATAAATGTTTATTCCCTTGCCCTTGATTCAAAAGAGCAAAATGTTCCATGCAGTGGATACAAGGAAAGAGTAACCATTACTACTCAAGATCTAATCGGGAGAAGTGGCATCCACGCATGTGCATGTGAAGCCGGGTAGACTGGCCAGGTAGCAGGACCAAGGAACAACAAAGGACTCTGCCACTATCCCCACGTTACTGACTGATTTAGAGGAGAACCCAGATGTCATGTCAGGCCCACACCCTGGATCCCTGCACAGCACGAGATAGCACAGACGGATGCCCCCCAGTGCCTGCACACCGAGAGGCGCTTAATAAATACTTGTGAAACTGGAATCTAGGAGACACAAGGATCAGGATGATGAAGCCAAACTTGGTAACTGTGGCGACCAGTGTGAGGCCCAGACAACAAGAGCAGAGAGGACAGAGGGTCAGGACTGCAGATGACTACGATGTCTCAAGAGTTGTCAATAAAAAGAAGATACAATCCTTGGGAGGGATACAGACTAGTCAGAAGTCAAGATAACTGAATGGAAGGAGCTATGAAACAACGTGATTTCCTATTACCCTACAGAGTTGGAAGTGACTCAAGACCTCATGGGGTCCTACTGGAACCTGAAACACCAACCCTGTCTGCAAGTGGTGGCAGCGAGTGTCACCCCACCTCCTCTCCCCCAGCAGCTTGTTCACGTTAGGGAAGTTTTGGTTCCCAGAGGCTCTTCCCTGGTCTCACCTCCACCCCTTGGCTTTAGTTCTGGTTTTCTCTTCCCTAGAGCAGCCATCCACAATTCCTCCAATGAATCCTCTTCCAAGGTCTGGTTTCTTAGTCCCCTTCATCCTTCTCCATTTTTTCCCCTCTGGAAGTACTCTGGCTTACAGACATGCTTCCTAAATGTGGTGCCCAGACTGTACGACCTGCAGTCTCAGCCAGGCCCACTAAAGGAGGTTGGTCATTACTGGACAGTGGCCTTCCACTGACAGTGCTTAACATCAAGTCATCTTTTCTGGTGGCCACACCACGCTAGCGCCCAGTGACAACACAGACTCCTGCAGTTGTTCTCCGTTAGCCCAGTGCTTTAGGCACACATTCTCTCACTTGGGCCTCACAGCAACTCTGGAAGGCAGTCACGATAGTGGTTATTATCCTCATTTTCCAAGTGAGAGGAAACTGAGTCACAAGAAGTTTGAGTGACTGGTCCCAACTCACATACCTCGGAAATATCAAAGGATCCGGGCTCAAGTCTTCCTGATTCAAAATCCAGCATTCTAAACCACTGTGGCATGCTGTCTCTCACACTGAGTCTGCAGTCCACAGGCTCCCCCTCCTCACAAAGGAATCACCTTCTCCCCACACTCCATTCTGTACTTTTACAGCTCCTTCAAAGGAACCAAAAGATGGTGGTGGTATCCAACATCTTGCAAGTCAACAGTACTCCATGACATCACAGCAGCCCAGCCTGATCCCAGTTTCTTTCTACTCTGTGTGGGTCCCAGCTACATTGACTCCTGATGCTTAGGGCCATTTTTCTTTTAAAAATGTTTCCCTCCCCCACAAATTATGAAGCAGTTTTCCCCTCTTATCTCTCTACCTCTATTAAAAAAGAAACAGGGAAAAACCTTATAACATCTAAGTACAGTCAAACAAAACAGTCCCTTTTTAGCCACATCCAAAAACAGGCACATCATTCTGACTCTGATTAGTCCCGCCCGTCTCTATCGAGAAGGCGACAGCATTCTTCACCTATTCTCTGGAAGCCTGGTTGGTCACTGCACTAATCAGAGTACGTAATGTTGATATTAGAGGATATAAATTGTTCTGCGGGTCCTGCTCACTTCATGCTGCATCAGTTCATACAGATCTTTCCAGGGTTCTCTGAAACCATCTCTTCACTTCTTATAGTAAAATAGTATCCGGTTACATTCATCTATGATAATTTGTTCAGCTGTCTCCCATTAGATGAATGCTTCCTTAGTTTTGAGCCCTTTGCAACTACAAAAAGAGCTGCTAATTTTTTTTTTTTTTTTTTTTTTTTTTTACCTATGTGACTTTTCATGTCAAGGGGTTAGGGGATCAGAAGGGTTTGGTAGTTTTTGAGGCAGAGTTCCAATCCGTGCTCTAAAATGGCCAGATCAGTTCCCTGCTCCACTACCAGGGCATCAATGTGTTGATTTTCCCCCCAACCCCACTCGCATCTATCGCTGTCTTTATCAACCTTGCTTATCTGATAGGTGTGAGGTGGAAACTCTAGAGTCGCTCTCTCTTAAATTTCTCTCTTTATTGGTGATTTGTACCATATTGCTATACAAAGTTTGGGATGTTTCCCCAGGAACTGCCCATTCATATTCTCCGACCATTTATCAATTAGGGAATGAACCATTCTTATAAAATTAAATCAGTTCTTTATTTATATCTCTTCAAAATGAGACCCTTTTTCAGAAAAATTTGATGTAAAATTTTTTTTCTAGGTAACTATTTCTCTAGGATGACTTTTATGCCAAGAGCCTCTAAATATAGTGCCAGTGTGTGTGGAGCATATGAGTGCCTTCTTCGACCATACATGTCGTAAGTTCCTTGTATTCCAGGTAGGAGCTTGGGGTCAGAGGCGCAAGGATCCTAATACAAGTTTGGCACACTCCTGACTAGGAGTAAACTAGGTGGCAACCACCATCACAAGGTTTATGAATAGCAGTATAATATGAGAAAGTAGGGGAGCAATTCCTATAGACCGGCCATTGTTTACAGACTTATTCAACTGAGTCTTCATTTTTCTATTTCTAAGATGACAAGGGGAAACAGGAGACTATCCAGGGAATTGAATACAAAGGAGGAAAGTGATGGGTAATGAGTGAATTCTAGGGATAAAGGTTCCAAAGGCTGGGAGCGTTTAAAGACTGAATTTCTCAGTGCTAAAGGTACA
Organism: Bettongia penicillata ogilbyi; assembly: GCA_023548195.1. Taxonomy (NCBI): domain Eukaryota; kingdom Metazoa; phylum Chordata; class Mammalia; order Diprotodontia; family Potoroidae; genus Bettongia; species Bettongia penicillata. The sequence continues at coordinate 4,347,308 of JAJHZJ010000154.1, read as the reverse complement.
CCAACATATCAAAAGACTTTGCCGTGGCAAAAAAATCCATTCTTTTTGCACCCTTGCTGGAGCTGGGGCAGATACAACCTGGTGCTGGGTCTCCAGCTCAATCAATACATGCCCCATATACATCCAATCATCCTCCCTCCCCACCCTCCCCATCTAGCAGCACAGCCAGGTGACCTGTGGCATTGGGAAGGGTGCAGCCCCAAACACCAATGCATCCACCAGGATGCCAAGCTCCCCTGCCAAACCCTCACCCTAGCTGGTGAAACTAGGAAAAGTACAACACACTCTAAAGTCAGTCAGAAAGAGAATGAAAGAGGCTAGAAGAGCTGTGGGACAAAGATCACACAGAGGCTGTATACACAGGGGGAAGCCACTGCCGCCCCCCAGCCAAGGCAGGTAGTCAATAAATATTAATATTAATGCCAAGTACTGGACTAAACTTTAGGCAAAAACCAGTTCCTGCCCCAAAGAAACTCACAGTCTAATGGGCACAAAGCAAGCTCTTTACAGGATAATTAGGTCAAGCACTAGCAATTAAGAGAGGCTGCTAAAGGCTTCTCAAAAAGGGGGATTTAGGGAGGCCAGCAAGCTGAGATGAGGAGTAAGAGGCTCGCAGGGAGACTAAGGCTCAGACTCTTGGGGTGGGGGCAGCAGTTTCCAATGCAGGGGTGCAAATCCTGATTCAATTCCATTAAGTCAAGGTGGGGAGGGGAGAAGGAAGACCTGCCTCAGTGACAGACTGAGTACTGATGAATTCCCCCAAGGAGGAATAAAGGCCCCTAGAGCAGGAGAGGAAAAAAGTCAAGATCAGAGAGCTGGCCACTTGGCTCCAATGAAGAGAGCAGGCCAGCCTTGGCTACTCATCAGCAGAAGTACCAAGAGGCCCCTCCCGAGGGACCAAGACAAGGGAACAGATGGCAGCGGAACAGGCTCTCCACCTACGAATGACTGAGATACAGCCTAACGCAAGGGAGTGTGGTCAGAGAAAAGGAAAATTCTTCCCCATTGGCTACCAGAGCGGGCCACAGGGCTATTATGTTGGGACAGGTTTAAGAAGAGTGACCCTGACAGGGCCTCCATAAATCCAAGTCCATTAAGTGCTCCATCCTACACATTCCACACACTTTTCCCCAATGTCCTTCCAGGTTGTACAGAAGACCAAGGTTAAGAATAATGGCAGTCTAAACTGCAATGGTGAGCTAAGGAACCTGGGGAACGGAGCATGCCCAGTTACTGTTCTCCAGCGTGCCAGGGCTGGGGTGGCCCAGGGAGGACAGCTCTGCATGGCTGCTGCTAGCCTCTTACAGGGTGACAGTCGCTGGCTCCAGGCAGCAGCTTGCTCATCTGTAGGCAGAGAGAAGGAGGGTTACATGTGTGAGTTCAGACTTCTCCATCCCTCAGACTTGGGGCATGGAAGGGAGGCTGGTCTCGTTTTTGTTTTTCAGAGAAGAAAGTGACATGGAGAATGAAACCCTTCCATTCGTTCATTTGCCAAACGCCTACAGAGTGGCGCATTCAAAGAGCAGAGGATGCCAGGATTCAGAATCAAGAGTGGGAAGGCACCTCAGAGAAAGAAACTGAGGCCAAGGGGTCAGGTGACCCACCTGAGGTCCTGAAGGTAAGCAGGAGAGGTGCTGGGGTTTGATCTCAAGTCCTTTGCCTCCAGAGCTCGTTCCACTGAGCCATGCTTGCTCAAAAATAACTTCAAAGACTGGCTACACCCTCTAGAAACTAGGACTCTCTATGAGAAGTCTCATCATCCTAGTGCACATTTCTACGGCTCCTGATAAAGAAACAGCCTGAGAGAAGGGAAGAGACTTCCCTAAGGTCAAAGGGCAGAGCCTCTAATCAAGGTCTTTAAAGTTAAAGGAGAGTATTTTTGGAAGACGTGGATACCAATTAAGCAGAATGTGGAAAGAATGGGAAAGAGGAATAGTCAGTGTAGAGAGAGAACAACTGTACAGCGGATTGGGTCATGGCAGGCTTCATGGAGAAAGCATGGAGGCCAGAGCTTGAAGGGAGAATCTGGAGGGATGGGGGAAAAGGAGAAGGGTTGGGGAGTATGAAGTAGTGTTAGTGCCTCATCCTAGGACTAGGGGCAGGAGAATTTCAGGCTGAGATTCTCCCCCATGGGCTGAGATGATGGTGAACTTCTCTCCCATTCAAACATCACATGTGTAAGTCAAACCTGAGCCACCCATGTTCTGTGGGCATAAAGAGACCTTTCTTCTTCCTCAGTTTCAAAGTTGAAGCGGGGAGGGAAAGAAGGAAAGGGAGAGTGGGAGGAAGGGAGGGAGGGGGGCAATTGAAGGGAGGGTGGGGTTCTTCTCTCCTACATGTTATGCATGGTCTTGGTTGTGATTCCGTCTTCTTTATAATTTTGCTTGGAAAATAGTCACCCCTAACCTGAGCTTTGGGACATATTTTATTAGGACATGGAGAGGAGTCAGAAGTCAGAAGATTGGCTGTCCAGCCTGTCATTTCCTCTAACAAGCTATTTCCTATCTATGTAGGAGGAATGAAGGCTGAAGGAAGTCCTCAAATACATTTTCCTTACATTCTGGTATCTTCTGTGGGTACTAGGCAGCACCTGGGCATCTCTCATGCAGGGCAATCTGGACTCTGAGAGCAGATGGCCTCTTCTAGACTGGTCTCTGCCCTCTGGCTTCCCCAAACTCCCTCAGTCTCTAAATGGATCCAAAGAAGGCTGGCTCATTCCATCCTTGGCACAGGGCCTAGTACGTAACAGGACCTCCCCAAATGCCTGCTGCTGGTGCATACTGGGTATTTAGTGTCCGATGCATCCAACAAACATTTGTCAGGCATCTCCTATGTGGCCAGCTCTGTGTTCAGCACAAGAGAAAATGCCCCAAAAGTCTAGACTCTGTCAAGACTAATCTGGGGGATGGACTTGGATTACAGGTCCCAACCTCACCGCCTGATAGAAGCTCCACCTTCAGCCGCTCACACTGAGTCTAGGCCTAGAAAGCTGGCTGAACTCCAACCATGAGCATCTGCATATACATGCCAGACCGAGGAACCAAAACAGAACTGAGACAGCTTGAGGTTAAATTTAAGGCTAATGAACAAATGAATTTTCTCAGAAGTCACATGTTTGGGCACAGGGAGTTTGGAGGCAATCTTTCTCTTTTCAGTCCCAAAGGGCTTCCTGGAGGAGGGACAGAAAGAGTTGTCAAAGGAGTGATCCCTGGCAGCTCTGTTTTTCAGAGGCAATCCTGGCTTCCCTTTGATTTCACTTTTCTGCCTTTACTTTTCATTCTCTCTAAGGTCCTACTATCATCATTAGCTCCTGTCCTATGTTGCTCCTTCCCTTCTCACCCAAACTCCTGGGGAAGGTTGACTCCAGCCGACGGCTCCACCTCCCCTGCTCTCACTCCTGAACACTGACGAGCGTGAAGAGGCTTCCAACGAGTGGTCAGTGGCCTTTTCTTAACCCTCACCCTCCTTCCCCTCTCACCATTTAACACTGTTGATCACACTCTCTACCTAGCTTCTTATCATTCCACTTTCTCTTGATTCTTCTCCTGCCCATCTGCTTTCCTTTTAACCAGCTCATCACCCACATCACAACCACTAATCATGGCTACTCCCTGAGACTCTTGCCCAGGCCCAGTTCTCTTCCCTCTTGATATGACTTCTACAGCTCCCATAAGCTTAGAAGGATGACTGCCAAATCTCAACGTCCAGATGCAGTCTCTCTCTTTCACTACTAACTACATTAACCATTTTAAACAGAATGCATCTCTAGGCATCTCAAAATCAATATGCCTCAAATAGAACACACTGTCTTTCCCCACGAGTCCTCCTTTCTTCCCAACTCTCCTATTTCTGTCAAGGGCACTGCCATCTTTCCAGTCACTCAGGTGTACTGACTTGGCGTCACCCATCTTGCACATCCAATCAGTTGCCACATCCAGTAGCATCTGATCCTAGCACACTCCTAGGGTAGAGCCCACCCCTTCTGCCCCCAACATAGCTTTCTCACAAGTTCAAGCTCTGCTCAGATATGGTACAGGAGACTCCCTGGTCTCCCTGCGTTAATCTCTCCCATGCCAATCCATCCTCCACAGAGCCACCAACATAATTTTCTTAAAGCAGAGGTCCGACCATGTCACAAAGCCATACTCAGCAAAGTCCAGTGGCCCCTAAGAGGAGGCTATTCTAGTGCCTCCAAGTACCTGGCACATGATACATGCCCACAGCCAGAGCTCTAGATCATGAGCAAGTCAGTAACCAATCTGCCATCCTCATTGGGCACCTGCCCTGGACCGTGCACTGCTGGCAAGCCCCTACACACAGTAGCCCTGGCTAAGGACGTAAGGAAACAACACAGCAAACATGTTGCGACTCGATGCACACAGGTCGCTGCGCCCGAGGAAGGCTGGAGCACTTCTGGTGGAAGCAAGGGATCAGAGGAGGCATCTAAAAAAAGGCAGCCCCTGACCAAGGGACGCAAGGACAACTTCAAGCCCAGGGCAGGAAGGAAGCATAGGCAGTGTCTAGGCCTCTGTTCCTTCCAAGGCCTCCTCTCCCACACAGGGGGATGCTCTGTACACTCTTCACACCCACATGGAGGGACAAACACCTCAAGGATTCTTCTCCACACTTTCTATCCTTCTGTAAATCCTCCCTCAAGGATCCATCATGTTTAGAATATACTGGGCTGCTCAGTACTCCAGGAGACAGAATTTAGATAAAAAACTACCTAAATTATAGATAGAGGTTTGAAAGGGATCATCTGTCTAGTCTTGTCAGCACTGAGACTACCACCCTGGCAGCCCGACTAAGGCCCAGTGCTCCTTCTCCAATGCTAGGCTGCATCCTCAGCTAGATGTGCTGGCTTCTGAGGACAAAAGGCAGAGTGAGCGGTCCCCTGGTACTGGCAACTAGAACCCAAACCAAAGCAAGAAGCATTGGTGACAGCGGTAAGAGCCCAACAGCGACCTTTCAAGGCCTCTCTCTCTCTCTCTCTCTCACACACACACACACACACACACACACGCTTGTTAAGCAAAGTCTATTAAATTGATAAATGACTGGATGAAATGGGGAACAAGAAAGGAAAGGGGGCTAACTCAAAGAGCAACAGCCCCCTTGTTCCCAGGTCCCTGTCCTGTGGTTTGAAGTACAGGCAGCACTGTCTTCCAAAGATGCTTCTCTCCAGCTGAATAAGGCTGGGATTTCAAATAAGATGCTGTGGACGGCAGAAAGCCAGGCTTCTCGACTCGGTTCTGCCACCTGCCATGTTGAACCCTTCCCTTGTTTCCTACCACACAGAGAAGAGAAAATGTAGCACTGCCCTTGGTGTCCCAAGCCCTAGTCTGGACCTAGCTCATATGTGGGAACCTCAGGAAAGCACCTTCCCCCCTTCCTAGAATCTCAGTTTCCTTTTCTGTACAGTGAGATGACCCCAATGTCCCTTGCGGTTCCGGATCCTATGAACATTAGAAAGTAGCTCCAAATGATCTTAAAAAGTCCTTTCCTATCCTGAAATTCAGTGAATTTTTTCACTTCCTTTCCCTCTCCGAATCACACCTGGGAAGACTTTCTACAAAAGGAGAGCTGAGGCTCTGACTTCATTCAGCACAGCACAAATGGAGGAGGAAAGTGACTTAGATGCTCAGATAAAACTAGGTTAGAATGTGAATGCCTCAAAGGGTAGGCATCTCAAAGGGCCACAGGAGAGGGCCAGGAAACAGCTGACATTTATTCAGTTAGAACCCACTTTGTGATGTGGTCCTAGAGAGGAGAGATTCTCTGAGAATGAAGAAGGAGCAAGTGTGCCTGATATCTAGGGGGAAAGGGCCCCCATGTGGCCTCATCACCTGTGAGGACAGCCATTCTCCGGGTTGTCCCAACAACGTTCTGGAATGCTGCTCCTTTCACAGACATCCTATGGCAGGAAAGCTCGATGTGACCATCTCTACCTCAACATGCCCTCTCCTGAAAGTATACAGGTTATTACCTTTGACAGATAAAGGAAGGTGGCTAAAAGTGGGGGAGAGGCCCCCAGCTGTGCCAAAAAGCCGGCACTGCTGGCTATCGAATGACAACAGCTGACCTTTATAGACCAAAACTCCCTGCAGTCTGGCTCCCCCCAGGAGCAATCATCTGCCTGTCAGACAGGGTCTCTTCTTAGCCCTCTTTTCTTCCTGGCCTCTGGCAGCCTCTCACACTGATGTCTACCACCCTTTCTTCTCTTCTTTGAGTTTTCATGACACTGCTCTGTCTCAGTTTTTCTCCTACCTGCCTCAGTGTCCTTAGCTGTTCTTCAGTCACATTCCACCCTTCAAGTGTGGAAAGACCCAAAAGGCTCCACCTTGGGCCACTGTCTCTCCTCTCTTTCCACTGTCCCATGTGGGGAGCTCTCAGAATCTCTCCCTGGCTCTCCAGCTCCATGGCACCAACTGCTTAGGACATTCCAAACTGGTTCCACCATAAAGGTCGAATCTTTCCTTCTTCTGAGCTCTCCTAGTATTACTGAAGGCACTCCATACTCCAAACACTCCATGTTTGCAGCCTCAGCTCTACTCTCAGCCCCACAGAGCCAATCGATGACCAAACTTTGTCATTTCTTCTCTACCACATCATTCTCAATGCCCACCTTCCTTTGGTTTATCATCTCACCCCTCACCTTCAGGGCTTCATCCCCTAGGCTAGAGCTGCCTCTCCGGAATAGCTGCCAAAGTGCCTTCCCTGGAGAACAGGCCTGACCAACTGGCAAAGATGACAAAAGAGGAAAAGGGTCAATATTGGAGGAGCTGTGGGATATCCCCACACTGTAGAGGAAGCTGTGAATTAACTGGTGTAGCCATCCTGGAAAGCAATTTGGAACCACAACTAGAAAGTTACCAAAGTACCAAGACCACTACTGGGTCTGTACCCCAAGAAGACCACAGAAAGAGGGAAAGACTTGACATGTACAAAAACATTGAAATCAGCTCTTTCTGGAGGGGCCAAACTGGAGTGTGTCCTCCTATTAGGAAATGGCTAAAACAAACCCTGTGCTATGGATTACACACTAGAATATTACTGTGCCATAAGAAATTAGGAAGTGGACAGTTTCAGAGGAAACTGGGACCTTAGAACTGATGGTGGAAAGTGATGGAAAGTGATGAACTCACAATGAGGCCAAGAGGCAATCCTTTCCAGACACAGTTAATCTGACCACATCACTATAAATTACCGACTTTAATTAATCATTTATTTATGTTTTAGCTTGCTAAATGAGGGGAGGGGAGAGGAGAGAAGAGTCAAGGGCAGTTTTAAAAATGCTTCAAAAGAAAAGAGCAGGCCTAATCCCGCTCCTTTACTCAGCGAACTCCAAGAATGCTCTATAACAGATCAAATACACACCCATCCACCTTCGGAAGCCCTTCGGAAGTGAGCCCCCCCATGCTTCCCCGGCCCCCTCACACACCTTTGCCTTCTCCCAGGCACTCTCCAAGTCTGGGTCTTTGCCAGCAGGTCCCCCAGGCCTGGAACACTTTCTCTCCTCACCTTAAGACCCCACCCAAGCACCACCTCTGGAGGAAGCCTCTATTGATCATCTCCAATACTCCTCCTCTCCCTAACTCCCTTGTACTGACTCAGTACATACTGACACACAGTGCCCCAAGCCCTGGCTAGGCTGTAAGCTACTGCAGCTTCCAATGAAAGCCATTTCCCTTTATTTGTGCATAGCACTGCTCAATAAGTGTCAGCTGCCCAGCTGCTCAGGTTTGTGTACACCTCGCTTGGGCACATGTTTCTCTGTTAGAACGTAAGCTCCATGGGGCAGAAACCACCGGACTTTTGTCTTTGTGCTCCAGTACCTATTCCAGTGCCTGGCACAGTATGGACAATGGAAAAAACTCTGGCCTGGGTTCGAGGATGGGGTTCACCATTCTGACTTCTCTGGGCCTTCCCGTGTCTGGCTGCAATGTGAGGGGGGAGCCAGACCAATGGCCTCCAAGGTCCCTTTCAGTTCTAAATGTATGATCATATGACTGATATGGATAAGTGGCATGGTGAACAAGAAGACACACACAGGCACCCAGTGAGGGAGGATCCATATCCAAGAGACCCCAGACCCACTAAAGTCTTTTAAGACTAAAGTCTTAAAAGATGCGGTTCTGATAAGGGACAGAAGCAGCTTTAATGGGGGTGTGGGAAGGCCTCAAGAGACAAAAGTGGGGCATTCTCCAACAGGGAGGGGCAGCTCTGAGGTGCAACAGATAGAGCTCTAGGCCTGGAGTCTGGGAGACTTGAGTCCAGATCTGGCCTCAGACCCTTCCTATCTGTGTGACCCTAGATAAGTCACTTAATCTCTGCCTTAATCCACAGGAGAAGGAAATGGCAAACCACTCCAGAATCTTTGCCAAGAAAACCCCATGCACAGTGTGGTCTATGGGGTCATGAAGACTGGACACAACTGAACAACATTCTCACACAGGTTCTTCCCACTAAGTGAATAAATGAGCTGAGTGGGGCTACGATGGCTCAGGTTCAGAAGCTTTAGAGACCACAGGGCTCTACTGATACCTTTGCACCCAGTGAAATCCCACAGAATTTTCACACCCAGGAGTTTCCACTGACACAGCTTTTCACTTTACTACCCACCTGCACTGAGAACAGAGTATCTTCTTCACAGAATCACCAAACTGATGACAGTACACGTATCTGAATTTCAACAAGATAACTGGCCAAAGTCTCTCAATGTCTGGAATCTGATTCCAGATCAATTTCTCAAGGTTCCTTTATGATTCAGCTCAAGGGCCCCCTTCTGTTGAGGTCTCATGGTTTTCCCTGAGAGTAGAGTCATCGTCCCTAAGGCCACATTTCACCTAATCTATAATTATCTTGGATCTGCTTGTTAGAATGTAAGTGCCCTGGGAAAAAAAAGACTTTTGGTGAGGGGTTTTGTTTTGGGGTTGGTTTTTTTTTGAGGGGTGAATCAAAGGAGTGCTTCCAGTGCTTAGCATGGTACATGTGTTTAATAAACAAATAGCTGTCAATTAACTGAAGAATGAGAGGATATGTGATCTAGATAGGGGCAGTTTAGACAGACAGATAAGACTGATGGGAACCATAATGGTTTGATGTCACCTTGAAGTGATATCATCACCCTCGATGGAGGGATCCAGAGGCCTCCCCTTGGCTCTCTTCTCTCCAACATTTTTCTCTGTGTCATGGATGGAGGTCCACATGGCACCCTCATCAACTCCTCAGATGACCCCAAAGCCAGTCATGGTGACAGTGAGGTGTGACACTGGGTAGAACTCCAAATATTTCAAGCACAGTGCACTATTTATTTCCTGGGACCTCCCCATGGCCATGGGAGGCCATTATTCCACTGGGCTTCATTTCACTTTTCAGATGAGGAAACTAAAGCCCCAACAGCTGAAAAGACTTGCCTACAGTCCCCCAGCCACCAGGGGCCCCAGGGAGGCTGGCCATAAGCCTCTGCTGCTCCAGCTGCTCTTTACACCACAGGAAGAAAAGGGGATGCCCTGAACGACAGAATCAAGGGCCAGAAAGACCCTGAGAGGACTGATGAAGACAGTGGGATTGTTTCAAACACATCATGCATTTCCACCCTCAAGGAATCTCCAAAGGCCTAAGAGAACTTCTTCAGAAGCCTCTGGAGCCAAGAGCAGCTCCACAGGGACAAGGCTCCCCAGTTTTATCCGGTCTGACTTGTCCTTGAAGCCTGCTGGTGTGTGTGCTGTGGGCACAGCCTTCCTGCCACTCTGGGAGCCAGGAAGGGGATCCATTCTAGCAGGATTTCCACATAGCAGATGAAACTTACTAGGGAGGAAGGCACAGCCTTGCACTGGAGCTCAAGTAATTATGCATTATGTAATTATGTCCCTACCCTCAAGGAACCTACACAGGCCATTTGGCAGCTTACAAAAAGTCAATGGGACAACAAGGTATTGGGACACAGTGGAGGCCTGGAATCTGGCAGTCCCAACTTCCAATCTAGTCTTGGACACTAAGCTTTGGGACCTCAGGCAAGTCACTTATCCTCTCAGATTCCACTTCCTCCTCTGAAGATCCCATAGGACAATGTGTAATGTGCTGGGCACTCTGCGGACGCTATGAGTGCTGCTGTTTTGTTATTACCATTTTGTATCCTGGGCCCCCTTTTCAGTCTAATGAATGAAACCTATGGAACCCTGCTCAGAATCATGTTTTAAAGTGAACAAAATATATAGGATTACAAAGGGAACCAATTCTGTGGAAACAATGATTAAAACATATATATTTTTAAAGTTCATAGACTCCAAGTGAAGAGTTCCTGTTCTACATAAAATCTTTCCTAATTACAAAACAAGTAAGATAAGCTCTTTGTAACCATTCGATTCCCTTCCTCACTATTATCATTATTCCTGACTCTCTTCACCAGCTGCTTCCCACCCTCTCTGGATCCCTTTGACTAACTGGTTCATCCTCTCTTTACAGCTATCTCTGTATAGATTTACACATATACTTCTTGTGGCTCCTGTAGAATAGGGATTATCGGTTACATGTATGGCCAATGCCTGTCTTAATGAATGTTTTTTGTGCATGGCCTGTTGGAATTATAGCCAAGAAGTCCCCTCTGAGATGCTTAGACTAGTGCCCCATGTTAGAGCAGGCTCTGGGAGAAGGTGGCCACCAACGGGCTGGCTGGATCAGACGGAAGGTGTCCCGTCCTGGCTGACATAGTCCACCGCATGGAACTGCCACCAGAGACAAGCATATTCCCAACAAATAACAAAGCAAAATGAAAGCTCTGGAGCAGTGGCCATGCTTCTTGAGCTTAGCACCCTATGCCCTCCCCCAGTCAGCATAGATTCGTCCACACTAGCCTTAGGTGGCGGCATGATTTCCAGCCACCAAGGAACAGGATGCTGGACCCAGAGCACCATAGGCTCATCAAAGACAACAGATTTGCCTTGAGGAACCAGAAAGCTAAAAATAAAAGCTGGAAACCAGAAGAAAAAATCAGCAAGAATGCTAACCAGGCTCCTCTGGGCTACTGTGCTCTAAAGAAACAAGTGGGTTTGAGGATGACACATTTAAAAGCCGAAGGAGACTCAGACATCACCTTATGCAACCACCTCTCTGACAGCAAAGGAAACTGAGCACAAAGAATTCCTCTCCATTCCCTAGAAAAGGACAACAAAAACAGAAATTACAGGAAGAAAAGATGCCCATTCAGCAGGGGCCAGTCCTTTCCAAGAACTCCATCATCATCAGATTATTTCCACAAGAGTAAATGCTCCTCCAAAGTCAGGGTCTATATAGCAAAATTCCATGACTGGGCACGAGGCCCACAGTAACAAAGCCTTGTGAATCTACAATGAATAACTCTGTACAAGTGGGAACTGGGGATCTTTCATCTATGAAGTGGCCTGGATCCACAAGAAAAAATCCATCCAGAGGCAGAGAAAAAAATCAATTTCCTTTAGGGCACAGAATTTAGAGAAAGAAATTTGGAGAAACCCCTCAGAGGTCATTTATAGCTAGTTCCCTCATTTCATTGACAATAAGGACACTGGCCAGGGGGGAGAAGTGCCTTGCCAAAGAATGGCTCTAAATCCCACATTCCTTCCACTTTAATGTTGAGATGCTATTGTTTAGAATCAGAGAATATTTGAGTGAGAAGGGCCTTTGGAGGTCCCCTGCTCCAAAGTGCACCTGAGCAGGGTAACCGGGTGAGTGGTCCTGCCCCTTCTGCTGGGATACCTCCAGGGAGGAGGCACTTCCTAGCTGCCAAGCCAGTGGTACCCACCTTCACCAACCCTCATGTTCTCTTCCTGCCTTCTCTGCACTTTCATCTTTTGCCTTCTCGATGACCTTCCTAACTTGAGTCTCAGTGCTTTATATAGAGTTTGCACATGGCAGGCATTTAATAGGTTTGGCTTGAGCTGGATGAGAGAGAAAGCTGGCTGCCTGTCTTGGCCCACTCTAGGCCTGGTGGTTCTGTCCTCGTGAATGTTCAAGGGCTGCCCAGATACCTGGGAAGAGCCCTCATCTTGCCTTTTTGGGTCTGCAGGACTTTGGTTCTGTTCAGAATTTGCTTAAAAGTTCCCTTTGGAGCTGAGCAGGAGGATGGGATTCATGCCCACCATTCCTCAGAGGAGCCTCTCTTAAAAGAATCATCACATCATGATTTCACTAGGTTTACATTTCTCTGGAAAGGCTTTCTCTCAATTAGAAAACACCTGCATTTTGTGTTTTTCTTCCTGTTTATTCCTTTTCTAATTTAAGCTGTTTTATAATCCAATGAATTCTTATCTACCAAGGGCTCATACCACCTTTCAGGTAAAGAAGGTCCTCTAAAATTCACAAAGAGAATAAGAGCTCCCATTTATACAGTGACTGTGCAAGGTAAATAGTGACATTCCATTTTGCAATTGTAGAGACTGAGGTTGTTTGTCCTTTGTTCGTGAAAAGGCCCATGACATCAGGGAATGATGACATGACTTGCAGTTGACTTGGATTAGAGTGAGGAGGGCTGTGCTAGATCATCAGCCTCACTTCCTCCTCCACAGTCGTCTGGGTCAAGTGGCCAGATATTCATCAGGCCAACTGCAGGTGGCCCAGGTTCCATGAGACTAAACAACAATGATACATAACAGAAATAGAGCTTGGTATACCAAACAGATCATACAAATGGGAAAAGGACCCATGTGTACAAAAATATTCATAGTAGCTCTTTTTGTGGTAGCAAAGAACTGGAAATTGAGGGGATGTCCATCCATTGGGGAATGGCTGAACAAGTTGTGGGATGAATGTAATTGAATATTATTGTGCTATAAGAAATGATGAGCAGGTGGACTTCAGAAAAACCTGGGAAGATTTACGTGAACTGATGCTGAGTGAAGGGAGGAGAACCAGGAGAACACTGTACACAGTTACAGTGACACTAACTTTGATAGACTTGGCTCTTCTCAGCAACTCAAGAATCTAAGGTAGTTCCAAAAGACTCATGATGGAAAATGCTAGGCACACTCAAAGAAAGCATTAGAGTCTGAATGCAGATCAAAGCAGACTATTTGCTCTCTCTCTTTTTTGTTTTGTTTCTTCTTTCTCATGGTTCATTCCATTGGTTATAATTCTTTACAATATGACTAATATGAAAATATGTTTAAAGTGAATATATATGTAGAGTCTCTATCAGATTGCATGCCATCTTGGGGAGAAAATTTGGAACTCAAAAGCTTGTGGAACTGAATAAATGTTGTGGAACTAAAAATAAATAAAATTTTTTAAAAACAGTAATAAAAAAAGAAAGAAAAAAATTGAGCCTGAAGCTCTATTATAAAGTCTGACCCTATTTCCTATTCCCAGAGTCTCTGCTGGGATTTTCTCATCACTCACCCAGGCCTTCTTCACCTGGGGTTTTCTGAGAAAGCTCCACCAAGGATCTACCCAACACGTTGGGGACTTTCTCTGACTTTCTTTCCTTATCTCTTCCTCTTGTGATCTCTCTTTTGAAAAATTAGTCTAGCCATCTATTAAGTACCTACTCTGTGCCAGGCACAGCTAAACTGTGGAGATACAAGGGCAAAAACTAACCAGTCCTGGCACTCAAAAGACTTATGTTCTTTAAGGGGAGACCAGGTGCCACATGGGCATGTATGTATACACATCCAAATATACTCACACATATATGCACACATTCAAAATACATAAAAGGCAAAATAAGGTACTTTTCTTTTCCTGGGGGCAAGCACTGGCATCCAGGGAGCTCAGAAAGTGGCCTGGAGAAGAATTCTGAGGAATAGGCAGAGATGAGGAGAGAAGGCACTCCAGGCATGGAGGACAGATAGTACCAAGACAGGAGAGAAGCATCTGGGGAGAAAAGAGAGCTTGGCTGACCCAGAGCATGTGGGAATCAGAAATTATAACAAGGAGGGAAGGTAGGCTCATCAGATTGTGAAGGGGGTTTTAAAGCATAGGAATGGTCCAGTCACACCTCTTTTTCTCAGATGTTCACATGCTCCATGGAATCTCTTACATGGCTGAGATATGGGCTAGTTTTACTGAGTTTCTTAAAAAAAAAATCAGGGCAGCTGAGTGGCACAGCGAACTGAGCACTGATTTGGAATCAGGAGGACTTGAGTTAAATACAGATTCAGACACTAGCTGTGTGACTCTGGGCAGGTCACTTAACCCCAACTGGCTCCAAAAAAAGAAAAAAAAATCTTTGTTACCAGAGACAGATCATTTAGGTATGAGAGGGGTATATGCAGAAATAAAGGTGGCATAAAAACAAGGTATCAACAATCACCCCAGGTGGATGGACACCCTGAAGTAAACTTCTCATAGGAGAGCATGAACAAAAGTTGCACAGATGAGCAAGAGTGGACTGCTAAACTCAGATACACTGAAGAGTAACAATGAAAGAAAGCAGCTATTGTAGCAGAGCTAGGCTGAGAAATCTCAAAGCACTGCAAAATTTCCCAGATACAATCAAGACAAAGTTTCCCTTCCTACCTCATAGCTGGCCCAGCTCACCATTTATTGGCAGTACCTGGTTTGAGATATACCCATTTGTAGCTCCACAGCCTGACAGTAGGACAAAATGCCTTTTCTTTTTCTTTCTTTTTTATAAATTAAATTATTTTATTTGTTTTCAGTGTTCAACAATCACTTCCATATGTCTTAGATTTTTTTCCACTCCCTCCTTGAGACGGCATACAATCTTATATAGGTTCGACACATACATTCCTATTAAACGCATGTTGCATAGAAAAATTAAAATGAATGAGGGAAACCACAAAATAAGACAAAATATAACATAATACAAAAGAAAATGGTCTGTTTCTGTCTGCGATCCAATTCCATAGTTCTTTCTCTGGATGTGGAAGGTATTTTGCCTTAAGAGTTCATTGGAAATTTTTTAAGTCCATGCATTTCAACGAAGTACTAAATCTACCAGAAAAATTCCTCACACCCTGTGGTTGTTGCTATGCACAAAGTTCTCCTGGTTCTGCTCCTTTCACTCAGCATCAGTTCATGTAAGTCTGAAGTCTTCCTGTTCATCATTTCTCATAGCACAATAGTACTCCATTACATTCATATACCACAACTTGTTCAGCCATTCCGCAGTTGATGGGCATCCCCCTGATTTCCAGTTCTTGGCTACCACAGAGAGAGCTGCTATAAATATTTTTGTAAATGTGGGACACTTTCCCATTTCTATGATCTCTTTGGGATACAGTCCCAGGAACGATATTGCGGGGTCAACGCACATTTGACAAAATGCCTTTCAATCCCTTGCTTTTCCAACCTGGGCGGTGAGATGGATCTCTCCGACCTCATTACGGATTGTTCTCTGAGGAGGCTGTAGAATTTTCAGACACTGTTCCATTGCTACAATCATCTCAATCAAATGATACAGTAGCATTGCACAAAATCCTATAGTAAAGAGCAGTAACCTTGTTACAACGTCTGGAAAGGATCTACCCTGGACTGCTCTGATCCTTTCTCAAGAAACAAACAGCATAATTAACTAAGATTTTAAAAACTCTTGGTAAGGGGAGAAGACGGGAAGGAGAACTGTCTTCAGTATGCACTGCTGAGAAAATTGGCAAGTGTGGCAAAAATAAGGTTTGCCTTAGCATCTTGCACCATGTATTTCAAAAAAGCACCCAAAGGATATTTATATATAAAAGATCACACCATTGAAATTTCTGAGAGTAGATGGAAAGTAGCCTTTCCAAGCAAGAGATAGAGATAATCATATAGAATAAAATAATGTATATATCATAAAAATAAAAAGCTTTGAAGAAAAAATCAACATAACTAGAATTACAAGAAAACTATTAAGACTTCTTTCGATCGGTAAGCAATCAAAATGTATCAGCAGTTTTAGAAAGAACCACAAACTATCAACAACCATATGAAAACATTTAAATCTTTAATAAGAAAAATGCAAATGTGAAACTCTAGTTCACATCACTAATCAAATTGGCAAAGATGATAAAAGCAATTCTCCAAACAACTCCATGAAATAGTGTAAGTATTATCCCCATGTTTCAGTTGAGGAAACAGGCTTAGAGACTCTAACTTGCTACAAGTCACACAGTAAATAAGTGACAGAGTCAGAATTTGAACCCAGGTCTCTCGATTTCAATAAATTCTGAATCTAATACACCATTCCTTACAAGTAGGTCCCCTGTAGTCACAAAAGACCAAACAACTTCAAATGCACAAAGAGCTTCGGCATGAACAAACAATGCAGTTACATTCTGAAAGGAAGTAATTAACTGGGGAAAATATTTGCAGTAAATGTTTCTGATAGAGGCTCCATGTCCAAGATGTTAAAAATTGATACAAATATATAACAAGAGCCATTCCCCAACATTTAAAATGGTCAGAGATATGAACAGGCAGTTTCCAAAGAAGCTATTGAAGTATTAATACAAGCTACAAACAACCTAACAAAAGAATGCTCCAAATCACAAAAGAAGTGCAAATTGAAACAATTCTGAGATTTCCCCTCTTCAACCTATCAAAATGACAAAGATGACAAGAAGATGGAAACAAGAAGATGGGGCTGGGAAGGCAAGCAAACTAATAGTTTGGCAGTACAACCATTCTGGAAAACAATCCAGAATTCTGAAAGTAAAGAAACTAAACTATTCATCACTTTTGATCCAATGGTCCCCACTCTTGTACATATGACCCAAGGCAGAAAAAAAGATCTACCACATCTTAAAATAAAGTGCAACGGTACTTTTCATGGTCTGCAAAAAGAATTCATTAAATTCTTTTATATATATATATATATATATAATTAATAAAAAAAAAAATTGGGTACCTATCCATGCCCTGAGGAGTGGCTGAACAAAACAGTGGCACACAAATGGAATAGACTATCACTGCACTTAAAGAAATATCAATCAGAAATATATTGAAACATGAAAAATCTCACATGAAGTGAAGTGCACACATTCCAAAGAACATCAGCAATGCCGGAGAGAAGGTAAATCAATAGAACACGCTCAGAAGGACAGCACTGAGTAATTACAATGCCAACAGGGCTGGTGCAGAGACATGATGAAATGCACACCAAACCTGTTGATCTGCAGTCTACGGTGGGAGCCATGAAATGTGGGCACTGGGCCACCTGGAGCTTGTCTGTTTTTAATTTTAATTAATTAACCGTTTGCTATGGTTCAACATCAGGGGAGGATATATCCAGAAAGGACTGAGGTGTAAAGACAAAAGGCGCCAATAAAACATTTTAAAAATATATGTGTATAAAATATCCTACACCTAACAGATTAGCTAAAATGACAGGAAGGGAAAGTGACAAACATTGGAGATGATGGAAAAATTGAGACACTTAATTCACTCTTGGTGGAACTGTGAAGTGATCTAACCATTTTGGAGAGCAATCTGTTAGGAGAGTTTGAAAGAGTTATAAAGCTGTGTGTATCCTCTGAACCAGCAATACCACTATTAGGTCTGTTTCCCAAGGTGCTCAGGGAAAAAGGAAAAGAACCTACATATAGCAGCTCTCTTTGGGATGGTGGCAAAGAACTGAAAATTGAGAGGAAATGGTCAAACAAGATGTGGTATATGATTATAATGAAATACTACTGTGCTATAAGAAATGATGAGGATGATTTCAGAAACACTTGAAAAGATTTATATGAACTATACAAAGTGAAGTAGAACCAAGAAAACATTGTATACAGTGACAGCAAAACTGTTCTAAAAACTGTGCAAGATTGAGTATTATAAGTACTCAAATCAGCTACTAAGGACCAGTGAAACATGATGCTATCCACCTCCAGAGAAAGAACTGAGAAACATAAGTTTGTATAATATGACTTTACATATACATATGTGTGTGTGCATGTATATACACACGTATCTGTGTCTAATGCCGCAGGGTAAAGGGAGAATAAAAAATAAAAATTGCCCAGAAGGAAGCACAATAAGGTGGGGTAGCTTTGAAAATGTATAATATTTGGTACATAGTTTTTTCCAAAAATGTAAACTGTGAAATGGAGATTTATGGTTTCATATGTTGTACTGCGTACATTGAAATGTTTTTTTTTCCAGCTTTTTAAGTTCAAAATGAACTTATATAAATTTATATACATATATTATATAAATTATATCATATAAATTTTATATATATATATATATATATATATATATATATATATAAACAATCAAAGAAATGTCCAGTTAAAGCAAATGACACCTTCCAATGACACAGGCTTTGCCTCAATCTTACCAAACACATGATCTGTTTTGCCCCAGAAATAAGTCAGGAAGCCAAATGACACATGCCACTTGTGTGTCCCCTCATAGAGTAAAAGTGAGGAGGAGGAATGTAGAGCTGCTCAAGGAGAGGAGATGGTGGCAGTGTGTACTTGTGGCATGAATGGGTCAAGAAGGCTCCAAGGACATAGGCACAAAGTGTGGCTGATTAGTGCCAAGTAGGAGACTGGCAGCTCTGGGGAGTGGAAGATCCCTGCCTCAGGCTCCGTCTCCGCACCTCCCAGGGCCCCAGGTAGCTCTCTACCCCACAGTAGCCAATCAGAGGCAACTGGGGCCAAAAAAAAATACACTTTTTATAGGTGGCATTTCAGTGGGAAATTCTCTCAAACTAAAGAACTGAGAGACCATCTGCAATATGCAGGAAGTGTGGGCTGAAGGGCAAGATAGCCCAGAAGGCACTGGGCCTAGGGAGACATGCATTTCCATTCCTTTTTATCCATAGGGCCAGGAAGCTCTCTCCCGGAAATTTTCTGTCAGCAAATGTTCCAGGGGCACACACTATCATCACTCAGAAAAATAAAAAACAAACTTCAATACTTTTAGGTAAAATCCTGGCCCCCATAATCCTAGTGTCATCCAACCCAAATGAGTGCCAATGCCCACAGTCAAGCACAAATCCTACACAAGAAAGAGTTCTGTCCATCACCAACTCAAGCTTGGCCTCATAACAGAATCGCATGCAGAGCTTCTGCTCAGGCAGAAATTCACTGCCACCACCCAAACCAAAGGCAGTCCCTGACCTCTAGGAGCTTGTAATCAAATGGGAGAAGCCAATAAGCAAAAGGGAGCTGGGGGGTGTAGGGTAGGCATCCGTTATGGAACAATAAGTTCCTGAAGTGGACCCCAGGCGAAGAGCTAGCTGCAAAGAAAGCCCGTAGGAGGAGTTTCCAGTTTCCAATTAGCTGGGAGATGCTCCTACCCAAGGGTGGCCAGGAGGTGCTGAGTCTCCAAGTGGAATCAATCTTCATGCTGATGAGGTTTCAGGGGGCGGGTTTTATCTGGGGGAGGGTTCGAACTAGGCAGCCCAGAGGATGGAAAACGACTACATGACTGACTCTGGGTTAAATGCTACTTAGTGAGAAACGAGCCCTTCCCATCACACCTGCTAAATACATACAACACCTGCCCCACACAGTGGCATCCTGGAGGTTTCCCCACTTTCCTCCTCACAAAAAAATGAACTAATGCTATGAAACATTATCAATTTACCACACACTCCCTTGGAAAATACTAGAACAACTGATGAGTAGCCCTGAATAAAAACAGTAATAATTCATTACCTTGTCAGGGTCTAGAAAAGGAGGCAGGCCAGCCAGGTTAAGAAGAAGGAAGGGTACAGATGGTCATCTCAAGTGCACCACTGGTGTTCCTAAAATATTAAAGGCTCCACCGAGAAGGCACCAGGAATCTCCGGGAGATGAAGTGAACACAGAAAACAGTCGAGGGACATCAAAGATTCAGAACGACACACAGAAATAAAAAGTAAGACCGGATCTGAGGGACCATCTCTCAGGGTGGGATCGCTGCCTCTTCTACCCCTGAAATCCATCCATCACCACCCGCAGCCAGCTCTCTGGAGCCTTCCCTTTGGGCCTAAAAGGATAACCCTCAAGTCCCTGCCACCATTAAAAGGAAAGCCCCCTTTCTCTTAGCCGACCAGCCCCGCAAGTTACCCTGCAGCTCTTCTCCTCCCTCGCTCCCCACTCATCTCTCTGTGCCCAGAGCCAGGCCCCACGATGGACTCTAAGGCCAAGAAGGGTCAGTGTGAGGCCAGCTTCTCTTTCTTTCTTTGCCCAGATCTGTGATTTCATTGGAACAGAAAATGCCCAGTAGGGAAACTCCCCCTCTGCCCACGAAGACTGACAACTGGGAACTTCGGCCCGATTTGCTCTGGATCACACGCCTTCTTCCCTGACAGACACCTGTCCTGGATGCTTCCCTCTAACTTGTCCCTCTTCAGTCCCATCCCACTCAGTTCCTTTACAGCTTAAGAACTCCTGGTTCTTATTCTCGACTTTCAGCATGGCAGTCCCCAAGGACTCTGCCCCGGCTCTCTTCTTTCTACATTCTTTCTCTTGTTGATCTCTTCTGTTCACAGAGGCTCGATTTGCATTTTCATCCAGATTTGTGTTCATCAGGAACCAAACCCCACATGCCTTTTGGCCACTGGGCACCTCAGAGTGGGGCCTGGTCAACATTTTCAACCAGAAGGGAACTCATTTTTCCCCCTAAATGTGCCCTTCCTATCCAAAATTCTCTCTTTCTATTGATGGTATCACCTTCCTTCCCATTTTCAGGAAGCAAAACCTTGTAGTCACTCTCAACCTTTCACCTCCCATATACTTGGAAATGTGCAGTCCTATAAATTCTACAGTCACCATAACCTAGCACATCTGGTCCTCTTCCCTGTAGTCACCTCACAGCTCCCTTAGTTCAGACTTTCATTACTTCTTACCTAGACTATTCCAAGAGACTCCTAATCTGTCTCGCTGCTTGGCTGCCACAAAGGAAATGCTTAATAAATGCTAGCTGAAGAGCATATCCTTTGGCCCAGTGAGAACACTACTAGGTCTATACCCCAAAGTGAAAAAGGAGAATGAAGTCCATTTGGACTAAAATATATAGAGCAGCTCTTTCGATGGTAGTAAAGACTTGGAAACTAAGGCAATGCCCATGAATTGGGGAATGGCTGAGCAAGAATGGCTCATGAATGTGATGGAATAATAATACTGTGCTGTAAAAAATGATTCAGGGTATTTTATGAACTGATACAAAATGAAGTGAGCAAAACTAGAAGACTAATTTATACGATAATAATGATATTGTAAAGACAAACAAATCTGAAAGACTTTGGAACTCTGACCAGTCAACGACCAACCACACTCCAAAGGCCTCATGATGGATTCAGAGGCAGACTGAAAGATATTTCCCTCCCCTTCCACCCTCCTTCCTTCTGAAATGTTTAATGTAAGAATCCGTTTTATATGACGATACACATTTGTAAAGGGATTTGTTTTTCTTGCCATCTCCATGTAGGGAGGCAGAAGGGAGGAGGCAAAGGATATGGAACTGAAAAATTTTTAAATGAATTTTAAAAAGAAAAATTAAATGCTTTATGCCATAACTTGCTTCTAGTCTCGCCCCTCTTTCATCCATTCCCTGGCCAACTGCCGAAATAATCTTCCTAAAGAACAGATCTAACAGTGCTTCTTCTGCTCTAAAACCTTCAGGGTCTCCCTATTTACTCTGGAACAGAATGTGCACTGCTTTGGCCTGGTTATTCTGGTTTTAAAGCCTTCTACAACCTGGATCCCATCCCCTCTTCCCACCTTCATCCCCCAGCAACACTACCTGACTTGTACCCTCCAGTTATTAATTACCAGCATTTATCCTGTGCTTAAAGTTTGCAAAACACTTCACCCATTACCTCATTTGGTCTTCATAACACCCTTGGGCTGCAGAGGCAGTTATTGTCCCCATTTAACAGATGAGGAAACTGAGACAGAGGTGGTCACACAGCTAGTGTCTGAGGAAAGATTTGAACTTGGAGCTTCAGGACTTGGAGTCACCAGCTATATGCTGCCACCTAGCTGAGGAGTTCAGAACAGTACAACTTGTTCAGTTGCCCCCCCCCCCCCCAAATGACCTTTATTTACTTCTCTCTCGATTATATCCTCCCCATCCCTCTCAGAAGCAAGCTCCTTGAGGACAGGGATGATTGTCTTCATCCTTCTACATCCAACACAGCACAAAGCAAGTAACCCGGGGCGGGGTAGACACTGTGTTGTTTTACACACATGACTTGTGTGAGGTGATTTCAACGGTGGTAAAGGGATACCCAGAGCAGAACTTTTAGATCCCAAATCTGTAGGCTTTGAGCTGCCCGGACGGAGTGCTGACAGACCAAGTGCCCTGCACAGAGTCACGGATGCAGACATTCACATTTAGATAACTGACAGACCAAGAGCCCTGCACAGCTGCATCTTCCAGAGGCCAAGGCCAACACCTGAGCTACTGCTATACCCCACTGTCTGTCTTGATTCAAGTCAATCAGATCAGCAGCAAGGACCAAAAATGGAAAAGGAAAAATGCTGGCAAGACTGCAGGGAGAACAAGGGCATGAATACACTGTCTGTGGAACTGTGTCTTCACTGGCCCAGCCACTTGGAACTGCACCCTCAAAGCTACTAAACTGCAGAGCTTTTCACTCAATCATACCTTTCCTAGGCCTACACCCCAAAAAACCAACAAAAGAGGAAAGAGACCCATTGGGACAAAAATGTTTATAGAAGGCTCTTTTTGTGCCAGCAAAGAACTGGAAATTGAGGACAGGGACCCATCACCTGGACAATGGTCTACGAAGGGGGTGGCTTAGGCTTATAATCTGTAAGGGTCCTGCCCGCTCTGACTCTATGAATGTGACAAGAGCAAGACGGAAGGGGAAGAGCCAGAAGGAGGCTGGTCAGCTAGGATAACTCTGTCTCGGGTCCCAGAGACAAAGATAGAAAAGGTGCAGACTGAGACGTACACACATGGATAGATTTCTTTTGGACATGGCCAATGCAGAAATTTGTTTTGCTTGACCACACATGTTTATAACAAGGGTTTTGTCTGTTTATCTCTTACATGGAATTAGGAGAGGGAAAGAAGACAGACAGACGTTTGCTGAATGAAAAAAAAATACATAATTTAAAAAAATAAAAGATTTAGATTTACTGGACTCCAATCTCAAAATATCAAAACTACGGATTTTCTAAATTTTTTTTTTACAAGGTCCTATAGGCAACAACACAAAGTTTTGCTACCAACTACTTAAAACGCAGTCTGGGCTTCTTTTAACAATCAGTAAATTACAGAAGGGCCTGGCCTCACATAGAATCACACACAGCCACTTGATGCTTCATCACCTGAGTTTTTCAGGGTTTATCACTGTCCTTGCCTCTGGTATTTCACAAGGTAATTTAAAACAAAATACATAGATTAAAATTAAGTTCACCAATTCTCAGCAGATTAATTCTGTCTACACTATCTTTAGCTCTTGGCTGATTTTACTAATGGCGTGCTTTTACCCTTTGGAATGGGTAAATTAGCAAATCAAGATGAATTTACCAGGCTGGATCAGGTAATGGATCATTGTGCTTCTATCTGCTCTTTGGTCCCCAAGGCTTATCTGAAAGCTTTTTACCAGCTGAGCTAGGAATTGCCAAAGAAGCACACATGAAGCCACTGTCATCATGAGACTAGGAAGAAAGGGGGACCTGGGACCACCCAGGAATCCACTGATCACCAACAGGCCAGAACCAAGACATCCCTACTGGCAACAGAGACAGCAGCTCTAAAATACAGCTCTTCAGCCACAAGCAGCAGCCATCTCGTCCAGACTTCCAGCTTCTCATAAAATGAAATTGTCTTTTTTGCCCTCCTCTGGCATTCTCAGTCTACTTTTTGGAAATACTCCAATCCACTAGACTCATTCAAGACCTTTTCCCAGCACGGGAAAGGAACTAAACCAGAAAGGAATAGGACACTTTAGCAGAGATTACAATTAAATCTCAGTTATCTAAATGTGAATGTCTGCATCCAGATTGTCCGGAGCCCTGTTCCAGGACCTGTTCCTGAGCTATTGGGAAACTTGGGAACTTTATAAGTCCATTCACCAAATATCTTTGAGCATCTCTCTGTGGAAGACACCATGGAGATGACACCAGCTTTGACCTCAAGGAGACCAACACAAGAAAAATCTAACAAGAATAAAAGGTTTAAAAAATACTAAAAAGTTTCGTTCACTTCTTGAACAGGAGGAGGAAAAGGGGCTAGCACTGCCTTCAGGAAACTGCAAAGCTTCTCTAATGATGCCAACCCATGAAAGCAGATGTCCCTCTTTGTACTACCAACCTTCTGCTGGCCAGGCTGTATAACAAAAAGACATGGGCTTTGGGGGAGTTGAAGCGTCCAAAGAAGTTGAAATGAATTTCTCCTGCAAAGGGTAATGGTGAGGCATACAGCAGGTGAGAGCTGGTGGCAACATAGAATGAATGAAGAAATTTGGAGACTAGGATTACCAGATATAAGCAAGTAACTGTGTGATAGGAAGAAAAGGGCCAGTTCTTTGGAGAGTGCAAAAAGATACCTAGTAGGCAGCCCTAATGCTCCACAAGTACCCTCAAGATACTAGGGGAACGGGAGGAACTCTTTCAGCATACTGGGTACATCTCCTTTGATGAAACTAAAGTGGTATAAGATGGGTAGTGGGCACAAATCTGAATATCTGGAGGGAATTCCCACATCAATGAGATCACAGATCCTTCTAGTATTTGAGTAAGAGAAAACCAAGATGAAATTACGTAGTTGAAAATAACTGTTCCTGAGACCAGCCAAGATGGTGGAACAGTAAGAAGCAGTACAACCCAGCTCTCCCCCTTACTTACATAAAACACACCAGACCAAACCCTGAGCAGGAAATCCAAGGAAAAATCACGGTGAGTCATTTTGCCAGCCTGGGCCAGCTCAGGAAAACTGAAGGTGGTGAAAACTGAAGTGGGATCTAGCCAGGAGCACTCCAGGGCTAAGCATTCCAGCCCTGGGACTGACTGAGGACCTGCCTGCAACTGGGCACCAGAGGCTGGACACTATTCAAGGAGCAGGAACAGATGCAAAGTGGCAACTCTGTCGCTTACTACCCAATGCTGGGCCATGGATTCAGTGGGGACCGAAGGGGCAATCTGCACATAGGGATGATGGTCCTGGCCTGTGTACAGAGCAAGGCACAAGTACAGAAGCAACAGAACAGGGTCACAGATCCAACTCCCACCCTTGTCTGAAGCCTGCAGCATAATGAACATGGCAAGAAGCCCAGACTAAAGAGGAGCCCACAGTTCTATGGGTCTGAACCTACAGAGCTCTCCAACCGATGGCTGCCTACTGGAACTCAAACCAAGGATAAGTCCACAGCTATGTTTGCTCAGACCCAAAGTCAGATTAGGAATTTGGGGAGCTCAGACAAGGAGGGAAATGTTCAGACTTGGTGGTAGGGTACAAAGAAAGCTGGCAGGTCCCCAACCTGAGCTGCCTGTGAGAGCCTGAAATTACACCAGATTCAATACCCTGAGAAACCAGCATGCGTGCGCACACACACATGCACACACACACACACACACACCCCACACACCTTTGACTTTAGCAAAGCCAAACTCTGTCTGTACTGACTACTGCCAGTCATCTTATCTTGTTTTTTTACATGCCCACTGATATTCGACCTGCCACCACCAGTGCCCTAGCCTCCTGCCATGTGCCTTGACACAAGCCCCTTCTTCTTGCTTGAAATCATTTTCACTTTTGCCCATTTCCTGAATCCTGGTGGAGACTCCCAAAGAGAAAGTGTACCGCCACCTTCTGAGGACACATTCCGTAGGGCCAAGCACACCCTTTAAGGGGCAGGGATTGTGACAAACACCTGGCTTCCCAGCAGGCCAGGTCAGACCTGACAAGGTGAGGAGTTTGGGCACACTACTTCTGTGAGTAAGTCAAAGTCTCTGTGACTAGTCTAAGACCTTTTGCAGGATATTTCAGCAACACTTTCATGGCTGCTAAGTTTCTCAAGTGAAAAAGGGACACAGATAAGCAATTTGACAGTCATTTTTAAAAGGCACAGGGATATCAGAAAGAAAGCCTGAATTTAAATTATTTTTAAAAGCCTCCAGGAGAAATGATAAACTCCTCCTCAGCCTGGCCTGGCCTGACTTCCAAGGGCCTTCACAACCTGTCTTCTGTCTTCATGTTCCCTTTCCACACTTATGTCTGTGAGTGTTGCAGTCCAAACAAACTGGACCCTATGCCCATCTCTCAGAACCCTAGCCTTGGCCAAGGCTAAGCTCAGATGCCAACCCGCCCCCCCAGAAACCCACCCCTAATCTCTCCCTCAAGTGCCATGCAAGGGGCCATACTGCACCCCTCCGCCAAGAAAATAAACTCCTCGAGGGCAGGGATTGCCCAGCCCTACACACAGCAGGCACTTAATAAATACCTCTTAGACAGCATCTGCCCAGAGAAACTGGCACACCCTCTTTACATGAACATGTTCCACACCTGTGAGGCCTGAAACACCAGCCACACTTTTGTGGCCAGATCACTTCTCAGCTACTGTGAATGCTCTAAATTACTTGGATGGAAATTGAGCTATAATGGGAAAATGAATGGTCCGACCGAGTGCACCTCCTTCACCAGACACTTAGAAGGTCTGGAATCATGGACAGATCACTTAACCTCTAAGGCTCAGTTACCTCATCTGCAAATACCAGAGATGGTACAATGCTTAATTCCTAAAGCATAGAGCCACTGTGAAGATCCCTGAAGGGGGTGCCGGTGACACACTCCATAAGCGATGTGGGACTGAGTATTGTTACCTGGGGGGACAAAACAGCAACTGAAAAGCCCAATCTCCTTATCATTTTGTATACGCGAGGGAGGCAAGAAAGGAAGCAAGCAAAGAAGGATTTTTACATTGCTTACTACATGACCTGAGAGGTATGTGCTATTATATCTTCATTTTACAGTGGGGGGCACTGAGGCAGGCCCAAGTGAAGTAATTTGCCCAGGGTGACAGCATCTGAGGCACTCTGAACTCAGATCTAATAGTAACAGTGCTACAGCATTCTGAAAACAAATAGTTTGCATTGTGTGCTTCCCACAGTGTGTTACACTCCCTTCTCCTAAGTTCATTCACAAGCCCAGCTACATATTACCATTACTGAGATGTCAGTGGAGCACCCTATTGCACCATAAAGTCCATCCAGATGGAAGGAGGCCTTTACGTTGTGGCTCATGGGCTCCCTGGGGCTCACGTGCCTCTTCCAAGAAGCATTCCTTGACTGCATCTACAACTAGTCCCTTCAGCAGCATGGAGAATCAGGACCCGTTCCAATTCCCTTCCAGGATGTCTGCGGCAGCTCCTCTTTAGCAAACCACCTTTTGGAATCACCTCCTAGTGATCCTTGTTTCTGCTGAGCCCCTCCCCCAAACCTTGGCCCGGATCACAGACCTGGGGCCAGAAGGGCCATGATCACCCAAGGAGGCAGAAGGGTTTGAAGGCAGGTCCTTTCATTCCAAATCCTGCTCTTCCTGCTCCACAATCACTAGAAAAAGTTCAACCCTTTTACCTCCCCAGGAAGACCCCAGTGCTGAGCACACGCAGCTGGACGGCCAGCAGTACCTGTCCTGGGCCCCGAACGCACCCGAAAAGGCTAGGCAAGCTGAAGAGGCGCCCGCCGGCCACCTCACCTTCCCGGGAAACAAAGGCCCACCTCCTCAGCACTCTCCTAGTGACCTCTAAAGGAGAGCTGAAGATGGAGATGGGAGGGCTCCCACACATGCCCAGAGCATCGGAGAGATGTGCACACAGTGAGCGCCGCCGGCATCCACACCATGCTGAGCTTAAGGGCCCCCAGCGGCCGCCTCTACCTGCCGGGGGAGGGGCTGGGCCGGCACCGGGCTCCCGAGAGGCCCCGGGCCACGAAACACCCAAAATAAACGCCTGCTTCCCAGGGGTGTTAGCTCCCCGGGCACGGCCGGGCGCCCTTCACTCCTCCTCTGGGCCCGGGCTGGCCTGGCGCTGGGTGCCGGCCCCACACGGGGCAGCAAAGGTCCAGCAGGTGGGGGGACGGACCGCGAGAAGGGCCCCTGACGCTCCGGGCTGACAGCGCGCCCGCCAGGCGGGGAGCCCCGGCTGACCACGGCGCCTGGACAGGGAAGGGTCACCCCAAAGCCCCTGGCTCCGCATTCCCTACGAGGGGCCCGGACACTGTCCGCTGCCAGTCCGGGAAGGCTCCGCGGAGGAGGTGGCGGCCACCGGGAACTGACCAGGACGCACCTGGAGGCTCTGCCCTGGGCACACGGAGACGCCGAAGAATGACCGGGGTGGGTCCCCCGGGTCTGGGAGGAGGCCTAGCGGCCGCGGGTGCCCCCGAAGCCCTGTCCTCCCACCCCGCACCCTCGCGGCGCTCAGGCCAAGGACGCTTGGACAAACTTCGCGGCTCCCTCCCGCCCCGGCCCGGAGCGGCCACAGGGGGCGCTCTCAGCCCCGGGGCTCCCCCCGCGGTCCAGGAGGGCCCGGGCCCAAGGTGACCACCGGTTCGGGCCACATGGCTGCCGGGGCGCTGCTCCTGCGGGGGTCCGCGTGTGGGGCCCGGGCTGCCCGCGATCCGGGGCGGGGGCCGCGGCCCAACCGTCCGAGCTCCCGGGGCCCGGGGCGCAGGGAGCGGGGCGCCGGCGCCTTTTTCAAACGGCCTCGCTTCCCGCCGCCGGGCGGCCGGGCCGGGCCCCCCGCCTCGCGCGCTGTCACCGCTCGCTCGCTCACTCACCATTGTGGTTGACCCAGGTCGGCTTCAGGAGCTTCATTGTTCGGCCGCCGGGGCCGGGTCCGAGGCCGAGCCGCCCCCGGGCTGCCTGCCTGCCGAGGCGGGGCCGGGCCGGGCCGGGCGCTCAGCGCCCCGGGGCCATGGAGCCCGCGGGGCCCGAGCCCGGGCCCGCCCAGGCCGCCGCCGCCGAGGCCGAGACCGAGGCCGCCTCCGAACCCGAGCAGCCGCCGAGGCCGAGGCCGAGGCCGAGGCCGCCTCCTTCCCGCCGCCGAGGCCGAGGCCGCCGCGCCCGCGCCCGCGCGCCCGCCGCCGCCGCCGCCGCCTCCGCCCTCAGCAGCAGCCGCCGCCGCAGCAGCAGCCGCCGCCGCCGCGGCTGCGCGCCCTGCCGCCCGCGCCCCCGCGCCGTGCCCGCGCCCGCGCTCCCGCCGCCGCCGCTGCCGCCTCGGGCCGCATCCCCCGGCGCCCGCCCGCCCGCCCGCCGCGGCGCCCCGGCAACGCCGGAAGTCCCGGCCACCCGCGCACCTGCCAAAGCGCCCCGCCGGGAAACCGCGCCCCAGGCCCGAGGGTTCCACCCCCCCACGCCCACCCGCCGCCGACCTGCCCCGAGGCCAGACCGCCCCCCTCCACCAGGCCAGGCCGCCCCGCCCCCACCCACCCCCAGGCCAGGCCGCCCCGCCCCCACCCCCCCCAGGACAGGCCGCCCCCTCCCCGCCCCCATCAGGCCAGGACAGTCCGCCCCGCCCCCACCCCCCCCATCAGGCCAGGACAGGCCGCCCCGCCCCCCAGGCCAGGCCGCCCCGCCCCCACCCCCCCAGGACAGGTCGCCCCCGCCCCCACACCCCCAGGACAGGCCGCCCCGCCCCCATTCCCCCAGGACAGGCCGCCCCGCCCCCACCCCCCATCAAGCCATGACAGGCCGCCCCGCGCCCACCCACCCCCAGGCCAGGCCGCCCCGCCACACAACACAGCCTTCTGCCCAGGCCCTCCCCGGAGGGAGTTCTGTCACCCCCCCACATTCCATGTTCCAAGAGACATTCCATGTTCTAAGCGTCCCACACACCTTATTCCATGTTCTAAGTATACTTCCTCCACATTCCCTGCTGTAAAGGACCCCCCCAACCCTTGGCGTCGCCTGTTCCTCTAAGGGGTCTCCCAGCCGCACCCACACTTTATAAATCCCAAGGCTGCGCTGACAAGCACCCTCTCTAGGTTGACCAGCGGGGGATCCCCCCGGATCCCCTGGAAGCGGACCCGAGGCCCCTCCGGCCCAGGGTCTCATCCCTTCCCTCCCAAGAACACAGGACCGTGGGTCTGGAGAGGGAAGGAATGCCCTCCTTTTACACTGTGAGACTGAGCCCCAGAAGGGGGGTTACAGGGTGAGGTCACAGGGTCATATAAAACCGGGAACAGAAGTGGCATTCACACCTGTAAGCGGTACATAAATGCCGTTGGTGGAGGAGGGAATAGAAGCAGGCACTTTGGCCCCCAGCTGGCAAAGCCCTGGTCTCTACGATGGTCCCTGGCAGGATTCCCTGGGTCGGAGGCAGCCACAGTGCAGAAGACCCGGCTCACCTTCATGCCCGAATTGGGTAACCTGAGGCACTCAGCATCCCCTGCCTTCCTCTGATTGACTGTAGCCAGAACAGGCTGAGCTTTTCCAGCCCACCACGCTGAAACACCCTCTCTTTGTGGCTGCACCCAGAGGGTGCAGGCTGCCGTTCAGTCACAGCACACATGGCTCCCAGAAATAGGGCTGGGGTCCCCTGTCTCGTTGGCCCTCAGTTTCAAGGGTCTATAATGATCCCCCAGTAAACCCAGAAGCTCAAGTCATGGTAACCTTGGAACCAGGATTCCTGGCCAATGGTGCAGCCAACCAGCCTGGCAGGGTCCCTGGGAGGTGCTAGGGTGCCAGGGAAGCCAGTCCAAGGCAGGCTGGGGTTTGGAGCATGGACAGTGTTCTACAGGACCTAAACTAAGCTAGGAACCTAATCCCCTGCCCCCCTCCAGAGTATGATGGGTGCAAGAGGGAGGGGGATTAATATATTTGTGATTACACCTTTGGAAGTGAGTATTTCTTTGAAATAACTAATCTGTTAGTTTCTAAATGAAACAGGTGCAGGGAACCCCAGCTCCCACACTCGGGTGAACACAGTCGGTGGAGCTGGACCCAGTGGCAGAGAACCTGGAGACCCCCCCAAGCCTCTTTTTGAAGAGGGAGAGGTAACCTGTAACCTTCCTGGCCTTAGGATGGTGAGGGCCAGGGTGTCTGGGTGACAGTAGTGAGAAGACATAGTCGAGCACAGGAAACTGAAATCCAGCCCCTACATTTGGTTTAAGTCAAAGAGCAAGGTGTTATGGCTGGGTCATTAGCCTGGGGTCCCGGTTTGGATCAATCATTCCGGGAGTCAGTCACTCACACTCACGCTAATTAAAGTAACTGAAGATGTCTCCTTTACTACCACCAGGCCTTTGAGACCAAATGATATGATCACAAGAGTAAGGAGGCATAGGGAAAGTCAAGGAATGCTCTTGTCCCGGCAGTCTGTTCCTGTCCCTTGGCACCCATAACCTTCTGGGCTCAGCCAAAGCCCCATCTTCCCAGGGAACTTCCCCAATCCCCCCTAATCCCAGGGCCTTCCCTCTGCTGCCTATTTCCACTTTAGCCTATCTCTAGCTTGTTTGTATGAGTACAGGAGAGTGTTCTCTCCTGTTAGACTGGGGTTTCTTGAGGGCACCATTTTTCTTTTCTTGCTTATTTTTTGTTCTCTCTCTTTCATCATGCCTGGCACATAATAGGTACTTAATAAATGCTTGTTGACTTGGTTTGATAAAATGAACCAAGGCTACACAGTAAGTTTTTCTGGATTGGCAGAGGAGACAAAGTTATCCAATTTGTCTCTAGTATGAAAAGAATAAACCAGTTCAGAATCTCGGATTGTTTCAGGGGGAGGTCATCCTGAAGCAGCCTCGGAGAGGGAATTGCTTTAAACTAAGGAGAAAAGAGAACCTGTATCTCCTTTTCCTCCCTGCCTCCACCTGGGAACTTTGAAAAGTCAAGTATTCTGGACTTCTGTGGACAGTGCCCACCATGTAACTGATAACAGGATATCTGCATCAGGAAACAGATTAGACATGCTAAGGAAAGACCTAGCAGAAAGCCATAGATCATGAGGATTCCAGGAAGGGCAGGGAAGGATTTCTGGCACCCAGAAGTTGTGAATTACCCCTTGGGTGAATGCTTTCTCTCAGCTTGAGCCCACTTTCCCCTGATCTCAGGGTGGACCTTTGGGAGAATCCTCTCCCAAAGTAATGGGATGTTTTGTACCAAAAGGTGCCTACTGCTGGGCCTCCTTGAGTAAATATTCATTTCTAAAAGCTAATTAAGTCTAAGTTGCTAATTGATAATCCACTGATAATCAATGGAGGGAGGAAATCAGTGGTGACTCAGTAGTTGAGATAGCCCAAGAAACTGTTCCCAGTCCCTCTGGGTTATACTGAAAACCTCCAAGGTGGAAAGCCAAGTAACTTCTAGGGACTTAGCCAGTGTGAATGGGGTGGGGGATGGTGAACCTGTAAAGCATGTTACTCTACAATACTTTGAGGCTCTTCTCTCCCCGCTGACTTTCCTTACTGTTCATCTTTCATTCTCAAAGAGGACCATGACATCAAGGAGGTGATGCTGTGACATGCAAGTAAATTGGATTTAAGTGAGGCAGAGCTGTGCAGTCACCAACCTCACTTTCTCCTCTGGAGCCATCCCTGACTGCTGCTGAGTTTCTCCTGAGCAGCTAGCTGCCCCAGAGTTTGACCAAGAATGTCCAGGGAATTAATGGCAGAGATCAGGAAGGATCTTTACTCCAAAGATGTAATCATTCAAACAGCTTGAGAGTGGGTAAGAACTAGAGAGGTCAACCAGTGATGAGGCACACAACATACAGAAGCAAACAGCATCTCTGGGGTTGGATTACCACAAAGATTCCAGCTCCTGGGGCAAGAACTCGCTATTCAATAAAAAATGCTGGGAAAACTGGAAAGTAGTCTGGCAGAAAGTGGGCAGAGACCAACATCTTACACCATATACCAAAATGAACTAAAAATAGGTATAGGATTTAGACTAAAGGGTGCTGTCATAGACAGAGTATGAATGCATGAAAGAAATTATCCATCAGATCTTTGGATCACAAGAGAGAAGAGTTAATGACCAAACAAACAGGGACAGGGATGGGGTTCACAAGGGCTAAACAGTTTTGTAAAGATTCTTCCATTTTAGTTTTATTGAAATATGGTAGGTCTATAATGACCTGTAGGGTGATAAGATTGAAAACTGGAAGGGAGGTTGGAGATGGTGTTGCAGTGCCTTCATTTTCCAGTTGAGAAAACTGAAGACCAGGAAGTAGCCTGCCTTAGATACAGGACAGGGGTCTGGCACATGTGCCAAATGCCTCTCCATGTAGAAGAGGAGAGGGAGCCTGCTTCTGGGACGGTTGTGACAACTCATAAAGAAAGAGCCAGGTAGAGATTTGGGAGCAAAGGGAGGCATTTTGTAACTTATTCTGAGCGCATAACTCCATAATGAATTGTAACCTTTTGATTAGCTGAAGTTTCAGAATGGGAACTTGGAGAACCTTCACAAATCTGTAGGTCATTTGGGGACACCAATCAATGCACTGACCAGCCAGGGGTCTGGACGACTCATATGACATAGGCCACCCACCTCCAGGCCCCCAACAAAGGACGGACATGGCCAATGAAGGGATTCTGTTTTACTTGACTATGTAATAGAAGCTCTGTTTTTCTTTCTTTCCCAATATGGGGTGGGAAGGAAGGGAAGGAGAAAAGACAGATTTTCTTTCACTGAAAAACATGAAATTTAATTTTTAAAACTAGACCTTAACTAGCCTCAGTCCCTCTGTTCAGATCCTCTTTTTTAGTCTGACTGCTTAGCTGAGGGTGCTGATCAGCTCTAATGAGAGGGACTTTAGGCCTTCTCCCTGCTAGATCCAGGGAGCCTCATAAAAATGGACCTTAGTTCCTGGTCTGCTTTGGATTTCTGTTGTAGGTGAAGGGATAGGAGACTTTGATCCTGTGAATTTCAAAAGGCCAGGAGACAAAACCTTCTGGATTAGGGTCTACCGAGTCAGTGCCTGGTTTTTCAGCTGGCCAGCATCAGTGTCCTAAGAGCAAAGAGTGAACTTTGGGACCCAGGCCACTGGTAGCTGAGATGAGGACTCCTCCAACAGTCATGGCACATCTGGACATGACTAGGTGGGATTAATGTTATGTGGAAAGTGTGCTGAGAATGGACACTCTTCACTGTGCCCCTAAGATGTTGGGGGAAATACTTTTTCTTCTGTTCTTGTGGCTTAGAAGTAAATCTCCATTTGTAAAAGCTAATTGATATTAAGCAGTTAAAAGGTACCAGGGACTAGTGCCCTAGAACTATACAGTGGGGGAAAAACTGATGAGGAGCAGAGAAGAAATACCCCTAGGACCCAAAGGGAAGGATGGCTGTGGGATAGTGGGTCCGTGGAGCATATTTCCTGCAG
This sequence comes from Bettongia penicillata ogilbyi, assembly GCA_023548195.1. Lineage (NCBI taxonomy): Eukaryota > Metazoa > Chordata > Mammalia > Diprotodontia > Potoroidae > Bettongia > Bettongia penicillata. Next base: position 4,313,110 of record JAJHZJ010000154.1, on the reverse strand, counting down.
ATAAAGCAGTGAACCAGTTCGGAGTCTGCTATTCCAGTGGTTGGCCAGCCTAGAGAAGCTTCAGCCAAACCCCTGAGAGAGAATCTCCTGCTGCTTTTACACCGCTGATTACACCACTGCCTGATATGGAAGGGAACTTAGAAATTGCCTAATTCCATTTTACATTTGAGGAAAGTGAGACCCATAAAGAGGAAGTAAATTGCCCAATGCCAAGTGGTGTGTGGTGAGAAGCCTGTAACAATCCAATCCTATAAACATCTACCAAGCACCTACTAGGTACAAGGCTAGCCACTAGGCAGATAAAGAATGGATGAAATGCATTTATTAAATACCTACTGTGTGCTAGGGAAAAGACAATATGAAAAACAAAGCCTGCCTTCCAAGAGCTTGCTCCGGGATACAGCATGTAAACAAACAAAGATCTAGGGGAGAAGTTGAGGGAGAGAATGTCCACCAACTGGTACAAACTCAATAGAAGAGGCCCCTGAAGGGAACCCAAGGATCCCCATGGGCACATACAGACTTAGAAAACCACACGGTAACATTATCTATGTCTTTTCTGTTCTCATTTATCTTGTCAGATGTTTCCCAATTATATTCAGCCTCGTTTGAGCTGCACTTGGGGCCTGTGGGCCTCACTTTTGACATCTCTGATCTGGGGGAAACATCACCTGGGTTCTCAGACTCTAGATACAGTGCTCTTTTATCAGATTTGTCTGTGATCCTAACTGGCATTATCTACAGGATGCATTATTTGACCAAAGTATAAGAATGTCAGCTGAGATCAAGGAACTCACAGACTAGGTGAGGAGAAAAGACAGTTGAGGGCAGGTGGAACTGAGACTGAAAGGAATCTGGCGCTAGGATGAGCGGGGCCAGGGCCCACAGGAGGTAAAGCCCACGGTGGGCGATTTCAAGAAGAGGTGGGCCTTCCTGGAAGCATCTGCTGATTCTGAAAACAGTCCTGAAGTTTGTCTCCCTGGCAAATCCTACGTTCTTCTGAGGCCCAGAAGATTTGTCTCTGGGTGAAGTAATATTGTACATTATACTTATTTCTGTCTTTATCTTATCTTCTTACCAGCCTGAGGGCTCTAGGTGGGTAAATAGGAAGCAGCAATGGTCTTATCTAAACTGTGCATATCCCCCAGGGTTCTGAGCTTACAAAGTTTATTGAAAGGGATTCACACCTGCTTCTGCAACCAACCTGAATTTCAGATATGCTTCAGCATCAGGCAAGGAGTCATCTTTTCCTTCCTATTGAACCCTGGCTTGTGTGGTGATGGAAGGCACCCAGCGAGGACCAGCAGGATCCTCACCCAGAGCAGCACTGACTGGAGAGGGACTGGCAGAGACCCAACTTGCAGCAGAGTTTTTGTTCACCCAAACAAAAGAGCTTAGGGACAGACCTGGGTGTAGAGGGGTGACGGGAGGAGGACAATCCTCTGTGCCCAGTTGGCCTTGAGACTTTGTGGGGGAAGAGTGGATCTTCCCACGTGAAATGTCTTAGATTCTACTCAAAAGCTTTTTTATAAAAGCAGATACCATATTTCAATAACCTGGTGGTCTCTCCACAGTTTTTCTTGGTCTCTTTCATGAGTGGTTCTGCCCAAAGAATTCATCCACCTATGGCCAGTCTGAGGAGGCCCCTCTCCTACCCTAGATGGGCTGATTCTCAGACATCAGAAGTATCTAATCAATAACCAGCCTCTCCTTGAAGCCCTTCCCGTTTTTGGGAGGACCTGCCTGAGCTTGGACTCCACTGGCATGGCCAGACTCCAGGGGCTTTACCCAAGGATGAAGGCTCGGAGGTTGTGACTAGAATCTAGGTTGGTCTAAGAAACTCCCCACGAGGATCCCCGCCCCCCCCCCACCTTTACCAAGGCAGATCAGTAACTGTTTTGTGACACAAAGTCTTACCCAGCACCAAATGACCGAGGTCTCTCAGGCGGTAGCCTGAGAGATTTGAGCCCAGTTCCCCATCTCCTACCCCAGGCAACTTCTCTTTGTGGAACTTAGACGAAGAAAAAATAATCATTTTTAAATGGGAAACCTGACTCCTACCCCAGGGTGGTACAGAAGAAAGACCATTGGATTTAGAATATGGAAAATGGGCTCATCTTGTTTGGAAGATGATGAAGATTCTCCTACTTGGCTTCTGAGTCAAAGAAGCTAATCAATCATTGGAAGTCAAAAAAAAAAAAGTACAAAAATGACCTGCCACTCTGCCTCATTTTTTCCCTTAGAAATGTGAGGGCTGTTTTGAACTGCCTCCTGAAAGTCAGGTTAAGGAATGGGGAATTGCCTCCTAGGAATGTTTGGTACTCAGGATTGAGGCCATAGGAAATGAAAATGTCCCAAAGGAATCATTTGATCAGACAAGGCCAAAGCCTGATTATCCATCTGCTTTATGCTGTTTGAAACTTTTTACGTTCTGACGCAGTTTGAGTATCAGCCTCCCAGCAGATCAAAACAGTCGGTGTAAGTTAAATTACTGACTCCTACAAATTCTAGTTAAATGTATCTTTAGTTTAGCATGTGTTTTGTGGGTAGGAATAAGTTTCCTGTCCCATACTTGATTCATAGGGTCCTTTGAATACTTTTTTCTTTCAACCTTTTTTTGGGAGGAAGGGACTTAGACATGACCTAGAACATAATTTTTCCCAGGGTTACTGGGGTAGGGAGTCTAGTGAGCTGCAGAATGTGAGAAAGGGCAGCCCTCTCTTACATGGACCAGGCTTCTTAGGACTGGGTCTAGTCCAACCACATGCATGGAAACAGGACAGGGACAGGTGAGTACCTGAGCCCTCATGCCTTAGCCAGGTGGGTCTGACAAAGCTAGAAAAACATTTTAAAAAGTTTTTTTAATGTCAGTGTTCTTCTTAGTTCTTCCCATTAAGTATCTATGAATCTTAGACTTTCCCAGTGTCAAATAAATCAAGACTTCTTTCAGCCAACAGGCAACGGAGACAAGGGTGAGGAGCAGAAGTCAGCTGAAGCGTAAGAAAAGTCCTCAAAGAAATGTAGGACCAGAAAAGGAGGTGGACAGGTAGCAAGAGTGTGGGACAGACAGGAGACAGAGGCCCATACACTGCCCAAGGTCCCAGCCTGACCCCGGGTGAATCCTCTGAAGGATATACAGAGAGGAAGAGAAAACTAGAATGGATTATAAGATGCCCCATTAGAGGGAATATGCACATCCTCCTCCAAACCTAGGTTCTACCACACTGTCTCTCATTAAATCCATCAAGTGCTTATTAAGTACCAGCTGTATACTAAACACAGGCCACAAAGGCAAACATGAGATAGTTTTGCTGTTAGGGAGTTTATAGTTTCCTTGGGGGCTTTGATTTGAACACATATTCTGATTCTTATTTTTACTCATGCCAAAAGGATCTGCTCTTTCCTCAACTTCCCTAGGTGTCTATCCATTTACAGACATTGCAACATACTCTACTAATTTCTTTACCCAAAGGTTTCCAAAAGCCTGGATTTTGCCTCAGCCACAGAGCCAGGGGATTTGAAGAAAAAAAATTTCAAAAACATTTAAAGCAGAGAACCTAAATGTCAAGAATTTTCCTAATCGGGGTCTCTGAGCAATTGTGATTGTACTCCTAACAATATAATATAATATAATGTAATATAATATAATGTAATATAATATAATGTAATATAATATAATATAAATCTCCTAATATAAACTCCATAAAGCATTAGAGGAGGGAGACAGAATGGAGTTGAAGGGGGGTCATTAAATTTGCCTTAGGCTAGAAAATATGACCTAATTGTAACTTTGTTGTAGTGGTTCAGGTGTGTATGATTCTTTCCAAGCCCCTGGACCACAGCTCATTCCATGCTCCACTATCTCTCAAAGTCTGTTCAAGCTCCTACTTATTGCTTCCGTAACACTCTATCCATCTCATCCTCTGTCGTCCTTTTGCCTTCAGTCTTTCTCATCATCAGAGTCTTTTCTAATGAGTCCTGTCTTCTGCCAGAGTATTTAAGTTTCAGCTTCAGTATTTGACCTTCCAGTGAATTAATTTCTTTAAGGATGAACTGATTTGATTTCCTTGCTGTCTAAGGGACCCTCAAAAGTCTTCTCCAGCATCATGATTAAAGAGCCTCAATTCTGCAGCGCTCAGCTTTCCTTACAGTCCAGCATTCACAGCCATGCATTGCTGTGGGAAAGACCTTAGCTTGGACTAAAGAGACCTCTGTCTTGCAAGGTGAAGTCTTTGCTTTTTAGCCAGCTGGCCAGATTTACCAGAGCTTTCCTTCCACGGAGCAAGCTTCTTTTCATCTTATGGCAGCAGTCGCCATCTGCAGTGATCTTTGAGCGCAAGAGTATAAAATCTGACACGGTTTCCATTTCTTCTGCCTCTGTTTGCCAGGAAGTGACAGGGCCGGTTGCCAAGATCTTAGCTTTTTTGACAGTAAGCTCCAAGCCAGTTTTTACACCCTCCTTTTTCACCCTCATCAAGAGGCTTCTTAATTCCTCTCCACTTTCTGATGTCAGAGTGGTATCAGCTGCACGTCTCAGATTGATGATGTTTCTCCAGCAACCTTCTTTCCAGCATTTGATTCATCCAACCTGGCATTTGGTATGATCTACTCTCTGTGTATTGTTGTAACAGGATATTAAGTCTCCAGAGACAAAGAGAGTAGGAAAGAAAGGATGGGAAACACTGTCCTTGGTCCCCTTCACCCTCTGAACACATGCCATTATTCCCATTTTACAGATGAAGAAAACTGAGGAGAGCAGGAACTGAATTTTACTGCACCTGGCTACTCTGTGCACCTGAGATAATAGGATCATAGACAAAGAGTTGGGAAGGGCCTTAGAGGCCACTGAGTCCCACCCCTTTATTTTACAGATGTAGAGGCGGAGGCCCACTTCAATAACTTGCCAAGGGTTGGCCAACTTGTAAGTGTCTGAAGTGGAATTGATCATCCTGACTCCAAGCCCAATACCCTATTCAATATTCTGTTCTGCTTCACCCCAAATCAGTGATTGGGCAGAGAGGACACTGAACCAGAAACTTTCTGGCCAGGGTCAAGATCAGATATAGTCAGCAACTGGATCAGAGCAGATGGATCAGAGCAGCTGGATCAGAGCAGCTGGATCAGAGCAGATGGATCAGAGCAGCTGGATCAGAGCAGATGGGTCACGGTTACTTAGCTGTGCCAATAACAGGAAAATGGGAAGGGCTGGATTGGGATTCAGTAAAAAGATCTTTTAACAAGTAAACTTACAAATGAGACTAATGTAGTGAAAATGTTCAAACTTGGATCCTGAAGGGTACAGTCAATGCAGCCAAGGAGGGGCACCATGGGACATAGCAGAAACTGTCAGAGGTGGCTAGTGGACCTTGGGGGTTGATTAAGTTTGTTCAATTTCTTTTTCTTCTCTCTTCTTACTCTTTATAACAAAGGAAGGTTGAGGTGAGGAGTGAGGCAAATGTGGGGAAATGTAGGGGATAAAAAATAGAGATCAATAAAATAAAAAAAGAAAGAAAAATTAGTCACAATCTCTCTCTGCCTCAGTTTCCACCCTTATAAAATGAGGGGGCTGTACTAGTTAGGCTCTGAGGTTCCTTTCAGCTGGAGGGAGAGGGTTCTATTACTTCTCCGTGCTGGATCCTGAATCAAGCTTGATTCTGCATTTGGACAGTGCCAACTTTTCAGTATACAGATGAGTTGGTCAATTTGCAGTTGGATCAATTTTTCTCTGCATGTGGATCTCAGTAGAGCAGACAGGTGGTTCAGGGAATGAGCAATTTTTAGGCTCCACTAAGAGTCTTTCTTCTGTCACAGGTTGAGAGTCATTGATTCATTCAGCAAACACTGATTAAGCAACTGCTGTGTGCAGAACTCTGTATGAAATCCTGAGGGAACAGAAAGCTTCCATAAGATGAGCTCCTCAGCCTCACAGAGTTCATAGTCCAACATGATATGAGGATAAGACACAAACACAGATTACTGGAATGGTCTAAATCAATGCATTAGGGAGACTGTCTGTGAGATAAGCCATCACTTTCTCAGAGAGGAAGTGAAGTTTCAGAAGGGATGAGGAAGGGAATGGAATACTATATACAATGTTAGACTTTTTGGATCAAATAGTTATGCTGAACTGGATTCTTTTTCCTCTTTTAAAATTTTTTATAAAGAATGGAGGGATATACTGGGAAATGTAAGTGCTGCAAAAATAAAATGTATCTGAACAAAAATAAAGCAACATGTCTCCCCTCACTCCTTTCCTTCCAAGAATGGGTGAGAAATCAACATGCAAAGAGAGGGAGGAAGGACTTTTTGGCCCAGAGTGTAGGGGCAGACAGGAGAGAAAAGGCAGCTTTAGGGAGAGAGATGAGCATTTTAGACCCTTTGGTCGAAGGCTGTACTGCAGAGGGGGGATTATCACAATAAGTCATAAAGTGAAACAAGATGGGAAAGGGAGCAGGGACTAGGTACAAGAGTGTGGAGAGCCCCAAATTTCAGACAAAAGGGTTAAAACTGGGGAAGTGGGCAGAATACTGGATTGCCAACAGAATTCTTTTTTTTTTTAATAACAGGGAAGACTTCATGGAAGAATAATATTTTATTTTTCCTCAATTACCTGTAAAGACGATGTTTAACATTTATCTGAGTTCCAAATTCTTTCCCTCCTCCCTGCCCCCTCCCTGAGACAGTGAGCAATTCAATATAGGTTATACAAGTTGATCATGCAAAACGTATTTCCCTATTAGTCATATTGTGAAAGAAAACACAGACCAAAAAAAAAAAAAGTGAAAACAGTCTGCTTTAATCTGTATTCACATTCCATCAGTTCTTACTCTGGACACGGAAAGCATTTTGCATCGTGAGTCCTGTGGGATTGTCTTGGATTATTGTATTGTGGAGAAGAGCTAAGCCATTCACAGCTGATCATCATTACAATGTTGCTGTTACCGTGTACAATGTTTTTCCGGTTCTGCTCACTTCACTCCGCGTCAGTTCATATAAATCTTTTCAGGTTTTTCTTAAATCATCCTGCTCATCATTTCTTACAGCACAATAGTATTCCATTACAACATATACCACAACTTGTTCAACCATTCCCCAATTGATGGATATCCCCTGAATTTCCAATTCTTTGCTACCACAAAAAGAGCTGCTATAAATGATTTTGTACGAATAGGTCCTTTTCCTTTTTTAAAAATCTCTTCAGGATACAGACCTAGTAATGATATTGCTGGGTCAAAGTAGGCATAGCCCTTTGGGCATAGTTCTGAATTGCTCTCCAGAATGGTTGGATCACAGCACAACTCTGCCAACAATACATTAGTGTCTCAATATTCCCACATCCCCTCCAACATCTGTCAGGAATTTCTGTCTTATTAGCCAACCTGATAGGTGTGACATGGTACCTCAAAGTTGTTTTAGTTTGTGTTGCTCTAGTCCAAAGTGATTCAGAGAATTTTTTCATATAACCATAGATACCTTTGATTTCTTCTTCTGAAAATTAACTGTTCACATCCTTGACCATTTCCCAATGGGGGAATGACTTATATTCTTATAAATTTGACTCAGTTCTTTATATATTTGAGAAATGAGGCCTTTCAGAAACACTCACTATAAAAATTGTTTCCCTGCTTTCTGTTTTTCTTTTCATCTTGGTTGCATTGGCTTTGTTTGTGCAAAACCTTTTTGATTTCATATAATCAGAATTATCCATTTTTTGCTTGTAATGCTCTCTGTCTCTTGTTTCATCATAAATTCTTCCCTTCTCCATAGAGCTGACAGGTAAACTAACCATTCCTTGCTCCCCTAATTTGCCCTTCATGTCCAAATCATGTACTCATTTTGACCTTATCTTGGTATATGGTATAAGATGACTAACAGGGTTCTTGACCCCAAACCCATGATATTTTTGCTGCTGCCTCACACACCCTCACTGACCAATTCCATCTTTCTCAAAACGTTTTCATAATAAATAGACAATGCATATCTTAAGTGCTACCACTTTGTTTAAGGGGAGAAGGTGGTTGCATGACAGGTGCATTCTTTTTGACGAAAAAACCCTTTGGTGTAACAGTAAACCACAAGAAAACCCAACCTTGTTCCATAACTAACAAAACTGAAACCCTTCTCCGAAGAGGCATCCACATAACTTACCATTCAACTTCTCCAGGTGTGGAACTCAGAGCAAGGGACTATGATGGGAGAAATGGGGGCTATGGAAAGAGAGCCTGGGTTCAAATCCTGCCTCTGGCAATGACTTCCTGTGTGACCCTTCAGTAAGTCACTTAATCTCTCTGGGCCTCAGTTTCCTCAGATGTAAAACCAGGGGTTTGGACCAGATGGCCTTGGAGCTCCTGTCCAAGGTCTATGATCCTATGAAATGCTTTTGCAAGACTGTTCAAATTTAATCCAGGTCACCTAACCAGCATCGATCGTTGCCAGGCCCTTTGCTGTTGCTCAAGCATTTCAATCATTCTTGACTCCTTGTGGCCCCATTTGGGGTTTTCTTGATAAAGATACTAGAGTGGTTTGCCATTTGATCTTCCATTTTACACATGAACAAACTGAGGCAAGTGAAGTTAAGTGACTTGCCCAAGGTCACACAGATAGTAAGGGTCTGAGGTCGCATTTGAACTCGGGAAAATGAGACTTCCTGACTCCAGGCCACCTTGCTAGGCACTAGGAGGGAATAAAACAGTCCCTACTCAGGAGATGATGACTTCAACACAGTTATTGTGACACTCCCCCCCCCCTTAGTCTTCTCAGGGTGAATATGTCCTCCAACCGATCTTTACAGGATGTAGAATGGAGGCCTTTCCCTACCCTGGCTGCCTCCTCTGGACACTCCCTAGCTTGTCAAAGTCCATCTTGAATGATGGCACCCAGAACTGAACCACCACATTCTCCAGATGAGACCGGGTGAGGGTAAAGGATGGTGGGGTTTCACCTCCTTGTTCCCGGAAATGCTGCCCTTCCCAGTGAAGCCCAAGAACAAGTCAGTCTTTTAAGTTGCTGCATCAAACTCAAAACACTTGATCTTATGGTTCACAAAATCCCCCTGATCTTTCCCCAAAAAGCTGCTGGCAAACTGCCACTCTTTCCACAGCCCATCCAGCCTCTGCCCTGGTTAGGATGAATTTTTTGAATCCAAGTATAAAACTTGAACTTATATTTCCCCCATTGAATTTCATCTGATGAGATTTGGCCCAATGTACGAGCTTGCCAAGAGTTTTTTGGATCTTGACTGTCATCCAATGTGCGAGCTACAGCTTATTGTCATCCCAAAGTTTGATGGGCATGAAGCTGGATGGGCAAGTCACTTAACCTTGCTCAGCCCAGTTTCCTCATATGTAAAATGGGGATAATTATGACACACCTACCCAGGGCTGTTGGAAGGATCCAATGAGACACACCTTAAAACACTATATAAATGCGCATTCTTATTATTACACAAGCATTTCCATGTGGAGATCATCCTAAAAGTCTTCCTGTACTTTGAAGCTATTAAAGGAGACTTTACATATGAAAGTAACCCCAGAGTAGGGCTCCTCACCCTTAGCCCCACAAAGAGCGAGTTTAGTTTTGCACAGTGATAATTGATATGGTACAGAGGGAAAATGCCTGGACTGGACCTCCTGGTAGAGTGGAAAGATAGGAAAGGCCTGAGCCCTGCTTCTATCACATGCTAGCTCCACAGGCAGGAAGTGAGTGTCCTGCCTATATCATGACAGAAACGACACTCCCTTTCTTTTCCCCCAGAAAACCAGACCCGTTGGGGCTGGGGATGAGGGTGGGGTTGCGGGGAGGGGAAGAAGAGGACAGTCTTGCAGCCAGCTGCCCCAGCCATGCAATGATTGGCACCTATGGCTGGACTTCACCTTCAGCACTCGATGCTTCCAGATTTGAGGAAAATCCACACCTGCGAGGCAGAAGAAACCTTGGGAGTGAGGTTTAGAGCTGAAATTGACCCAGACAGAGATCCTGAAAAGTAAAAAGTACCGCTTTTCTCTCATTCTGGAGCAAGATCTTGAAGGAGGTGGAGGATAGACTCCCCATGCATGGATGTTCTATATAGACAGGGGAGAAGTCGAGAAGAGAGGAGGACAATCCCTGGTGGGCATAGTGACTAGGGAAGGCTTCTTAAGGATGGAGGATCCTTGGGCAGCAAGGTAGGAAGGCTAGACAGGGAGTAGGGAATCAATCAATCAGCCAGTATTTAGTAACTATTAAGTGCTAAAGTTACTCTCCTCCTCTGGATACTTTGGGGACAGCTAGGCAGCACTATAGTGCACAGAAGGCCTGGCCTAGAGTCAGGAGGACTCCTCTTTCTGAGTTCAAATCTGGCCTCAGATACTTACTAGATGTGTGACTCTGGGCAAGTCACTTTACCTGGTCTGCCTCAGTTTCCTCATTTGTAAAATGAGCTGGAGAAGGAAGTGGCCAATCACTCCAGTATCTCTGCCAAGAAAACCCCCAATGGGATCACAGAGTATCAGACGCAACTGAACAACCTGAATACTTTCTCCTCTTTAGAGTTTTTCAATCAACATGCATTAATTAAGTATTTACTTAGCACTAGGGATGGGGATACAAGGACAAAAAATCTTTGCCCTCTAGGAGCTCACCCTCTAATTGAGTCAATAGCATGTAAACGACTACATGTTTGTACGAGATAAATATTGAATAGATGGAAGGTTTTCTGAGAGGGGAATGCTGGGAAGGGGCAGGGGGCAGGGGGGGTGGGTAGTACAGAGTCACCAGAAAGGCCTCTCATGGAAGGTAGCATTTTTGTCAAGTCTTGAAGGAGGACAATAGGGACACTCTTCCAGAGGAGACAGGATGGGGGTTATCAAGGACACAAGGAGAGGGTTTAGCAAGCACTAGGGACACTGGGTCGTCAGAGACCTAAGGGAACAGGAAATGGTGGGGCACGAAGTCAAGGGCATGTGAGATAAGGCGGAAAGGAGGGAAGCCATAAGAGGCATTTCTCGTCTGAACCCATTTCTTACCGAAAAGGAGGAGTTGGTTTCACAGAACTACAGGACAAACTTTCTAAAAAAGGGGAAATAGTAGTCTGCTAAGCCTGTGAGCTTGACTTTGAATCCAGAGAAATTCTAGAAGGAAGCATGCCAGAGATGTTTAATAAATACCAGGAGAAGAGAGAAGTGGCCACAGAACCAGCCGTTGTCATCCGTGTTCAGTTGCTTTGGTCGTGTCCGACTCTCTGTGACCCCATTTGGGGTTTTCTTGGCAGAGATGCTGGCATGGTGTCAAGTGTGGTTGTCAAAGACAATGCAGAAAACTCATTTCCTCTTGGGACAGGATGACTAGCCTGGTTGGCAGATGTGGACGATGCTGATGCTCTCATTTTAGTCAAGTACTCAACAAAGAGTTCTTGTGGACAAGACGGAAAGATGGATTCAGACCCTCTTCCCTCACCTGTCCTCTAGCTTTCTAACTGGCCTCACCGCCTCCGTTTTCTTCCCTCTCCATCAATCCTCCACAAAGCTGCCAAAGGGATATTCTTAAAATCCAGAGCTGTACCACACCATTACTCCAAAATGCTCCATAGCTCCCTACTTTCTCTGGTGCAAAATATAAAATCCTCAGTTTGACCATGAAAGTCATGGTAAGCAGTGTCAAGGGTGAGGGGGAGTAAAATATAATCTGTATGGAAAGATAGTCTGGAGCCAGATTGGGAAGGGCTTTAAATGCCAAGCTGGAGTTAGTATTTTATTCTAATTTAAGCACCTAACTAATAAACATGAATGTGCTAAATGCGTCCCACAGCAGAGCAGAGCCATGGCTGACCAGTGCTGTGGGAACACCAGTTTGGTAACTGTGAGGAGGAGGCGTTGGAGGAAAGAGTCAAGATTCAGGACAGCGGAGGGGGCTAGGGCCGTGAGGGCCTAGATGGAGGCAGATGTGGTCTGAACAGAAAGAAAAGAACAGAAACAAGAAATATTGAGAAGGTGGGATGTACAAGACTTAGTCGGTGATTGAATGAGTGGGGAGAGACATCCTTGAGTTGAGGGTGATTGGAGGGCATGGATCTTGGTGATGGCAAGGATGATGGTGTCCTCTACAGAGACTGAGGAATTGGGAGGAATGGATTTAGGTGTGTAAATGGGTGCATGGACTGCTGTGGGCCAGTTCTGGAAATATCCCCAGGCATCCCCTGCCTGGCTCTGTTCCAGGAGATCATGTGGAAACTTGGGGGCAACCACTTTCTGACCATGATCACCCCAGGGCTGTTACTGTGTGTGATGATGATGTTTCCATCCAGTGGGCTATGGAGCCAGAAGAACTGACAACTCCAGGGCTGTTGAGCCAAAACTTAGTGTATCTGCAAGAATATTGGTGCCTAACAGGTCACCAAAAGCACATTATGATACCCCATACATTTTTCTTTTTTTTTTTCTTTTAAACACATGATAACTGCTCACCCTATTGGGAGATCCTTATGGATTACAGGGTCATACGTAAGGTTTGCCTGTTGACCTAGAAACTCTAAGTAATGAACTCAAAAGATCTAATCCCTTGAACTCATGTTCAGGGTATCCCTGGCCCTATTTTCTCTCTTTTGGAACTAAGCTTATTTTTCCTGCTTAGGCACAAGCTCAGACTTCCAGGTAGAATTCCCCAAGGACTGCAGGGACCCCGAAGAAGCCTTGGGCACACTATGTGTGTTATGATACCTAGAGAGGCTGGGTCTAGATTTCCAATTGGATTCTCCATGACCCTCTGGGAAAAAATCTATATGTCCAATGTTGTTGCAGAGATCCAGGGGAATTTCCTATATTTAAGCTTTGTTTGTGGTTGGGAGGCTTTCTGGTGGGAGAGAGAGTGGGTCAGAACAACCATTTTCTCACTGGTCCTAGTCTCAGTTATTTGTAGCATTCAATATCCAGCTGGGCCGGGAGCAAAGGGGCCCCTCAGTGGGAGAGGGACAGAGTGAGTACCTTGGGTCTTCTTGGTGGCCACAAGTCAAGGCTGCTACACAAAACCCAAATACGATTAGTTTGGTTTCTCAAATGAAAGTGCAGGGATGACTTTCAGTAACCCTCAAATCCTTATTTCTTTTGGGAGATCTTCAGGGACCTCAGATACAAAGCTCGATCTTTACCTTTTTCTTTTCTTTATTTCTTGGTTGCAAGTACCAAGGAAGGCCCTATAGAAATGCTGGGCAAGCAGGAGGCTCGGAAATGCTTTCCTTGTTATTCTCCAGTTGATAAATGGTCAAAGGGCATGAACTGGCAGTTTTTGAAGGAAGAAACTCAAGCTATCAATAGTCATATAAACAAATGCTCTAAATGACTAATGATTAGTGAAATGAAAATTAAAGCAATTCTAAGGTTCTTCACACCCTTCAGTTTGGCAAAGTTGACAAGAATGGAAAATGACAAATTTCAGCGGCACTATGGGAAAACAGCCACATTGATGTATAGTTACTGGAGATATATGGTCTGGAGAGCAATTTAGAACTAGTCCCCACAAGTTACTAAACTGCACATGCTCTTTGACTCAGCAATGCCACTATTAGGTTATACTCCCAAAGAGACTGAAGAATGAGAAAAAGGACCCATAGTAACAAAAAATATTTAGATGCTCTTTTGCTGAGAGCAAAGAACTTGAAACTACAGGGGTCCCAATCAACTGGGGAATGGCTGACCAACTTATGGTATATGAATGCGATGAAATGTTACTGTATTGTAAGAAATGGTGAGGGAAGGGTTTCAGAGAAGCCTGGGAAGACTTGTATGATCCGATGCAGAATGAAGTGAGCAAAATCAGGAAAAGAATTTCTGCAGTAATAACAATCATGTAAAACAACTTGGAAAGACTCAAGATCTTTGATGAATGAAGTGACCATCCATGACTCCCAAGGACTTGTCATGAAATCTACCTCACCTTCTGCCGAAATGAGATAGACTCAAAGTACAGAATGAGACATGTATGTTTGGACACGAGTAGCACAGGGATTTGTTTTGTTTGACTAAGCACATTTGTTACAAGAGTTTTGTTTAGATTTTTCCCAATGTGAGGGGGGGCACAGGTGGGAGGGAGAAAAAATAAATTTTTGTAATTAAAAAAATTTGAATTTAAAAAATCTCCAGAAGGGAATAGAAGGAAGGTTGGAGGAAAATATAGGCAAGCAGTACAGCATTGAAAACAACACATTGAATTTACAGAGATTTATGGTTCCACAAACGGACAACATAACTTTTTTGGGGGAGAAATGTTCTTTTGGTTGAAGTTGCATATCTTTATGCAGGTTGTCCCATTGGACTTAGAAAGATAAGCTAGGACCAGGTCATATGGGGCTTTAAAGATCAAACTGAGGAGATTCTATATGATCTATAGGCAACAGAAAGCCGCTGCCGGGGACTGAGTCGGGGAGTCATGATGTCCAATCTGTATTTATTTGAAGTGACTTTGGCAGCTGTGTGCAGGACTCATGCCTCATGGACTTTTTCTCAGACTTTTGAGTCTAAGGTACTTGGGAAGGTTCTTGAATAGACCATACTTGAGCTGCTCCCAAGGCATCACAAGACTTTTTTGGATTAAGGGTTTAAATAATGGGTTTTTAACGCACCCCAGCTCTTTTGCTGAGGACAGAAGTGTAATGAGAGTTAGCTGACTTATGAAGGCCAATCCTTGAAGTTTGCCTAGATACTCCCTGCCTAGTTTCAGTCCAAGTAACCATGTGGAATCTTGGAAGGAGAGGATTTCTGGTCATGATGATGAAAAGTCTTCTGATTGGCTATGGGTTGGAAGAACTGATGACTCATGGGTTGCTGAGCCAGACCTAGGTAGGCATACAAAACCATGACCCTTCCCTTTGTCTCTTGGCTTTGAAGTTTCCAGGGAAACAAGACTACTTTGGAGCTGGTTCTAAGAGTTGGGTGAGGGAGGGACAGTAGCCCGTTTTTCTTCCTCTTTTTAAAATGTAACATTTTATTTTTTCCCAATTACATGTAAAAAACATTCTTTTTTTTTTTCAAATTTCGAGTTCTAAATTCTTTCCCTCCCCCTCATTGAGAAGGCAAACAATCTGACTTAGATTATACATGTGTAGTCATGCAAAACACATTCCCGTGTAAGTCATTCTGTGAAAGAAAACACAGACAAAAAAGATGCAAGAAAAATAATGTAATGAAAAAGTATTTTTGATCTGCATTCAGGCTCCACCAGTTCTTTCTCAGGAGATGGACAGCACCTTTCATCACAAGTCCTTCAGAAACGCCTTGGATTATTGCATTGCTGAGAATAGCTAAGTTATTCACAGTCCATCATCATACAATATTGCTGTTACGCAGTACAGTGTTTTCCTGGTTCTGTTCCCTTCCCTCTGCATCAGCTCATGGAAGTCTTTTCAGGTTTTTCTGAGAGCATCCTGCTCATCATTTCTTATAGCACGTTAATATTCTACCACAATCATATACAACAACTTGTTCAGCCATTCCCCCATTGATGGAATTTACCCTCAATTGATGAGCCCTTTATTCTACCTGGATGTGGTGCCTGTGAGCACAATGCCACTTCAGTTTCTCTGTGTTTTTTCTTTCCAGCATTTAGGTGAATGAATATTCCAAGATGATCTTGGAATTCAGGAGATTCAAAGGGGCCATCACAAGTCCTGCTAGAAGATGGAGATGAATGACAATAGTAGGGGTGGCCTCAGACAGGTGGTGGCTGACAGTGGTAGGCAGAGTGGATCAGTCCCGCAGGGAAGCAGCCTGGCCTGTCAGAGAAGTGGCCTAGCCCAAGAGCAGACCAACCCAGGGGAGCAGAAGAGCCAAACATCAATTCTTGCCTCTTCATCCTCTAGTAGACTCAATGAGGACTCTTCAAAGGGAAAAAAAATTCTAGAGCCAGGTTTCATGAAGTACTCCTTTTTAACACATATTCTCTATATTCACTACTTAAGCTAGACTCCACTCTTCCTTCAGACACTTATTGTATTAGTGGGAGAGTGTGCTCATAGTTTTTTGTACTATCTTTTCTTATGATGCCTTCTTAGTAAATCCCTTTTCTAACAGCCACTTGATGTTTACTGGCTAACTAAGTTAGGGAGCACACTAGTGAGGGCCCATGAGCAATGTTAGCAGAAACTTCAGGTGAAACTTAGGTTTATCCCTAAACTCTAAAGAAGTAGAAATCATTTCTCTGGAGACTCAATCTACCAGTTCAAATAGGAGTTGGGGAGATGGTACCAGAGTGAGTCCTATATGTGGAAAAATAACGAGTTCTGTTTTGGATAGGTGGAGTTTTAGTTGCCTCTGGGACATTCAGATGGGGGCAACCACAGGATATGTATATTGGAGTCATCTGCATGGAAAAGAAAGTTGAATTCAGAGGAAGGGATGAGATGACCAAGAGAGAGAAGTGGAGAGACAGTCAGTTGACTTTTATTAAGCGTCTACTATGTGCCAAGGACCAAACTAAGTGATGGGATATGAAGAAAGGCAAAAAACAGTCCTTGCTATCATGGAACTCATGTGTGTGTTCGTCTTTCATTGCCGAAGAAGACCATGCCATCAGAGAAATGATGACATGACTTGCACTTGACTTTGTTTTGAGTGAGGGAAGGCTGTGCAGGTCACCAGCCTCACTCTCCTCCAGAACCATCTGAATCCAGTGACTAGATATTCATCAGGATGACTGGAGATGGCCCAGGATGAGGGAAATTGGGGTTAAGTGACTTGCCCAAGGTCAGACAGCTAGTGAGTGTTAAATGTCTGAGGTGAGATTTGAACTCAGGTCTTCAAGACTCCTCCAGTGGTGCTCTACCCACTGCACCACCTACTTGCCCCATGGAACGCGTAGTCTAATGGGGGACATAATATGCAAATAACTGTATAAACAAGGTATAGATAAATTGGAGATGATTCCAGAGGGAAGGCACTAAGGTTCAGGAGGACTGAATGAAAGGCTTCATGCAGAATATTGCTGAGGCTTGATGGAAACCACCAGAGATGAGGAGGGGCAGAGGCATGGGGGCAGCTAGGAAAATCTCCTGGAGTCAGGAGATAGAGGGACCTGGGTGAGGAGGGGCGAGGAGTGTCACTGGGCCTAAGGAAGTAAGATGTAAGGATACAGGGAAGGTAGGAAGGAGTATCATCATGAAGGGCTTTGAAATCTAGACAAAGGATTTTATATTTGATCCTGGAGGTAATAGGGAGCTACTAGATTTTATTGAATGGGGAGGGAGAGTAACATGGTCAGATCTGTACTTTGAAAAGGTCACTTTGGTGGCTGAATGGAGGAAGGACTGGAGGGGGTGGGACTCTAGGTAGGCAGCTTTCCAACAGCTATGCAATAGTTCAGGGGTAAGGGGATGAGGGCCTGCACGAGGGCTGGGGGCAGGGGTAGATGACAGAAGGGGGTGTGTTTGAGAGATGTTGTGAAGGAAACATCGTTGGGCCTTGGTCCCTGCTTGGATATAGGGGGTGAGAGTAAGCAGTCCAGAATGACTGCCAGGTGATGAGTCTGGAAGATGATGGTGCCCTCCATAATAACAGGAATGTAGGAGGGGCCCAGGATTTAGGAGGCAAGGGAATGAGTTCTGGACATATTGAGTTTAAGATGTCTAGTGGACATCTAGTTTGAGATGTCTAAAAAGTCGTTACAGATTGGAGATTGGCAGATTGGAAATCAGGAGCGAGATTAGGGCAGCAAAGATAGATTTGAGTTATCAACATAGAGATAGTAATTAAATCCATAGGAACTGACAAAGTGGTTTAGGAGAACAGACTAGGGCTCAGGACAGAGTCCTGAGGGACACCTAGGTGAGGGGTGTGATCTGGATGAAGATCAAGCAAGGGAGACAGAGAAGGAGCAGTCAGAGAAGTGGGAGAAGAACTGGGAAGGGGGAGGATATCCTGAAAACCTAGAGAGAAAAGAGAATCAAGGAGGATGGAGAGAGTCCAACAAGGATGGGAACTGAGAAAAGGTGCCAGATTTGGCAATTGGAGAGAGTGTTAATAAAATTGGAGAGAGCAGTTTCACTTGGAAGCTGAACTACAGAGTGAGAGAAAAGGAGGTCAAGGTGTTGATTGTAGATGACTTTCTCAGGGACGTTAGCCACCAAAGGGAGGAGAGACACAGGATCCCTAGCTGGTGGAAATGGATGGGTCAAGTGAGGGTTTTTTAAGAACTGGGGAGCAATGAGTGTGCTTGATGGCAGTAGGGAAGAAGCAGTAGATGGAGAGATTGAAGACCGGTGAGAGCATGGGGATGACAGAGAAGGCAATCAGTCTTGGCAAAGAGAAGGCTGACCTCATCCCTTCTACGAGGTCTGACAAGGACGAAAAAGCTGCAGAGGAGACAAAGAATAGGCCAGAAAGGGATGTGGGGATACCAGGACAGAGGAATGTCCTAAAAAATCATTGTGCAGAGAGTTTAAAAAAATCAGCTACATGCATGGGAGATGGGGAGACATGACCACATAGCAAATCGTCAGAATAAAGACTTGGGGTTTTCATATTCTAGAAGCTCAATGTAAATGGAGGATGTGACATGATGGTAACAGTCATATATGTTAATGAAACCTGGGGCAGAGTCCAAGATGCGGGAGGTGATGATCCCAAGGTCTCTGCCCTTATCAGACTTGTTTGAGTAATGGGCTTATCTTGGTGGTGCTGTTTAAGGACATTGAAAAGCTGCAATGTCCAGAAGGAGCCAACCAGGAAGGGGAAGGGCCCCGAATTTACTCCATATAAAGATTGGGATTGTTTAGATTTAAGAAAGTGATGGAAAAAATGTTAATAATTCAGGTCAGGCTTGAAAGTGTGTCATTATCAGAAAAGCAATTGTTAAAACATTTGCCAGCACACATCTAATAGAAAAGCCATTCTGTCACACTCCTAATATCAGATTATAGGGTACATATATCTAAACCAGGGAGGAATAGATCATCATAAGAAGACTATTCACCAATATTGCTAGATGGTGCAGCGGATGGAGCCTGAGCATGGAACCAGCAAGACCCAAGTTCAAATCCCCCCTGCAAGTACTTACTAGTCCTGTGATCTGGGGCAAGTCACTTAACCTCTGTCTGTCTCAGTTGCCTCATCTGTAAAATGGAGATAATAATAATACCACCTACCTCAGGGCTGATGTGAGGATAAAGTGAAATAATATTTATAAAGTGTTTTATAAACCTCACAGGACTATATAAACACATTTGTTATCCCAATTCATGTCCAACTCTTTGTGATCCCCTTTGGGGTTTTCTGGGAAAAGACATTGTGGTGGTTTTCCATTTCCTTCTCCAGCTCATTTTATAGATGAGGAAACTGAAGCAAGTGTCTGAGGCCAGATTTGAACTCAGGAAAATGAATCTTCCTGACTCCAGTCCCAGGGCTTTATCCACTATGGCGCCATCTGGTGGTCCACGCAAATGCTAGTTATTAAAATTACGAGTACAAGTGACCCATGGGTTTCTTTTTGTTCTTTTTACACTATCTCATTTTACTAGTCAAGGGTCGGGGTGGGATATGGAACTGGTGGGAGAGCCAACCATTTTTAGTCAAAGGAATGTACTCTGTAGCAGTAAATTCCTTTTTTTTAAAAAAATTTACCTTTCTCCTTCCTTCCATCCTTAATTACCAAGCAAAGTTACCTGGTACTTTTCTAGTTCAGCCAGGTCTGAAGTCAGAAAGACTCATCTTCCTGAGTACAAATTGGACCTCGACAGTTACTACCTGGTCAAGTCATTTAACCCTGTTTACCTCAGTTTCCTCATTTGTAAAATAAATTGCAGAAGGAAATGGCAAACTACTCCAGTGTTTTTGTCAGGAAGCCCTCAAGTGGGGTCACGAAGAGTCAGACACAACTGAAAACAACAGAACTGAAATGGCTATATTACTGCTGCAGACCATGATCCCACCCTGCAGATGAAAGACAAAAAAAAGTATACAAACATTTGCAAAGATGATTCCATTTTCCATCGGTACATGGAATGTGCCCATGCTTATAGACAACACAAAATCCAGCAAACTCAAAAGAAATGCAAGATGCCCAAATTTAGAGAATCCACTCCAAGTGTTCACATGGATTATTTGTGCCCAACCTGTGGGAGAAAATTCTGGGCTCCTATTGCTCTGATCGGCCGCAGTTGGACACACTGCGACTCGACTCTGACATAGTGATGTCCTTTTGGTCCTCTTCTAGAATGCAAGGCAACTACCAACCAACCAAGCAATCATTCAGAATGCACTAAAAATCAGCTTATCCTTATCTGGAAACAAAAGTGGACAAAAACATGATTTAGATGGAGGGTAAGTGATGCCAGCTCATCAGGCAGTAACGAAGCCAGGGAAAGGTGTTAAATTCACCAGGTCCCAGTAGTTGCCAAAGGCAGGTAAAGAGCCAAAGTCCGCCCAGGTTTGGTCCTCCTCAAGCAGGTCAGTGGGTCAGCCACGGCTGAAGTGACTCATAGTTGCATTCCACTCAACAGTGGCATCTTCACTTGCAATCTGGAACCAGCACATATTTGCTCTCCTGGTCCCTCTCCTCTCCCTGCCATTCCCCTTACCCCCATGATTCCTCTTTATTGCTAAGATTTCACATATCTGAATTCTTCCTTGCCTTCTACAAGCTGGAAAATGCCTTCACTCCCATCAGCCTTCCCTTCCCTGATAAGGGGGCTACATTAGCAAAACGGAATAATTAAAGAAAATGGATGATCACCCACAAAGATATCAAGCACCCATATTAACAGGACATAAAATTATGCTTATAACAATACCTAGCATTTGTGTAGCTCTTTAAAGTTTGCAAAGTGCTTTACAGCTACCATCTCCTCTCATTCTCGAAATGACCCTGGGAAGTAGATGCTAGTATTATCCCCACTTTACAGATGAGGAAACTGAGGCACAGAGAGGCTAAAGTCTTGCCCGGGTCACACAGCCAGTAGGTATGTAAGGTGAACTCAAGCGTTCCTGACTTCTTGCCCGTCACTCTTTCTACTTAGTCGCCCAAGTGACAGTTTGATAGAGCTCCCCATCTCATCAGATGGAATTGAACGAAATTGTTCCTTACGGCTTCATAAGGCGCAGCTCCCTCCGTGCTCAGAAGGATTTGTAGACGAATTGAATTAAATATTTTAAAAAGTACCGAATAGATATTAACGCTACACAGATTACCCCAAAACATCCTATGACACTCTCAATATCAGACGGTTCGAATATCTAAAGCAGGGAGAAATAACTCGTAGTAAGAACACGACTGTCAAGCTCGCTAGGTCCGACGCTGGACACGTCGCTGACTCAGTTGTCTCAACTGTAAAATGGGGATCACGGCCCCGACTCGCAGGGTTGTCCCGAAGATCCGGAGGTGATATCTGTAAAGTGCTTAGCAAGCGCCTGGTACGCAGTGGGCGCTCAACCAATGCTTATTCCCTTCCCCCACTTGTCTTCTCCAATAAGTATGAATGCCCAGGATGCTAACGAAGTCCACAACAATCTACTGGACACGGGTGGGGGCTGGGCTGAGATGAGACTGGAGAGGCATTATTTGGGGGGTGATCCCCCCCTCCGGGATGCTGTGTGGCTCCCGGAGGCGGTGGGAGGCTGGGGTGGGCTGCCGGCCCTTCAGACGGAGGAGGCGGAGGGGGAAGAGCCGGACTCGGGCAGCGGACCTGAGCTTGGGGCAGCTGGCAGGCAGGCCCCGCCCCCCCGTTCATGCCTCGCCCCCGCCGGCCCCTTCCACGCAAGGCCCCGCCCCCACGCCCTTAGGCCGCTCTGGGCGGGCCAGAACGCGAGCAACTCGGCGTCGGGGCGCTGGGGAGCGGATGCGTGGAACACCAGGCCGTTAGGCGCGTGCGCGGAGTGGGGCGCGTGCGCAGAGAGCGGAGCGGACCGCGCTGAGAACAGGCAGCACGTAGGGAGGCGGCCGCCGGAGGAGCCGGAGCCGGGCCGGCCATGGCCGCGCTGGGGGTGGCGGTCCGCGCGCTCGCTCGGCAGGGACGCTCCGCGGGGCCCGGGGCCTGGTGAGTCCGGCCGGGCCGGGGAAGCGCCGCGTGGGCCTCGGTCGGGGGCTGGGAGGGTGACCTTGGCCCGCTCTCCCCTCCCCCTCCGCTCACTCTCGGCCTCCCTGGGCCTCAGTTTCCCGGGAGCCCCCGTCTCTGACGCTGTGGGCCCGGATGCGGGGTCCTGGGGGGGGTGGAATCCCGAGAGACATGCCCCGCATTTTGGGGGGCCCCTCGGTGTTCAGTTCTGTCCGACCCTGGGGGTCCCATTGGGGTTTTCTTGGCAGAGATCCTGGAGGGGTCCGTCATTTCCTTCTCGTTTTACGGATGAGGAAACCGAGGCAGGCAGAGGGCAGTGACAGGCCCGGGGTCACCCAACTAGGAAGGGCCTGAGGCTGGATTTGAACTCCGTTCCTCCAGTCCCCGCCGCGGCGCCCCCTGGCGGCCCAGGGGATCCCTCAGCGCCGAGGTTCCCTAAGTTCTTTGGCCAAGGGTCCCCCTTTAAAAAAAAAAATTACCTAATGCCCCGCTGGAAATTTACTTTCTTTTTAACTTTTTAAAAATTTGCATCATTTCAGAAACAAAAATAATTTTTTAAATGTTGCCTCTTAAATCTAATAATTTATTGTCCATTTGTGGTTTTTTTCCCTGCATTAAAATTTTGATAATGCAGTGTTGCATCGTGTAACTATCTAGTATCTTATTGTGCACAAGCCATTATGGGCACAGATTCCTGAGGCATGCTACCTGACTTGCCAATACTTGGTGCTTAAGACCTGTCCGTGGACTTGACCACTGTTCAGTTATAACCTTGTGTTTTGGAAAACTGTAATCACTACAGCTTTAACTTTCTTGTGCAACAGGTGAGACGCGCCAACCGTTTTTCAAAATTCTCGTCCTTCCTTAAGCTTCCCTTGCCCCCATACTTTTATCAGTGTCCCTCAGTTGCACCTGAAGCTACTACTACTCCCTGGATTGTTCCAGAGCCCCCCAGGGTATGATATCACGCCCTTTGGGAATCTCCGCAGCTTAGGGACTAACCATCGTGGCCAGCCAGCCAGGTAGTACCATAAAGTTCAAACCCCAAGTTTGCTTCTCTGTTAGAAGGCGCTTGCAGTCATTCAGGGCTGTACCAGATTAGGGGGACTGAACAGTGATTAGAACTGACTCCAGTCATTGGGATTCATTTCCTGGTTTACTTGGGACGAAGAACATCTCACAAAACTGTCCTGACCATGTTGTTGTCATTCGCAGTCTTGGGCTGGACTGGCCTGCCATGCAGGTGCGAGGGAACCATGTCTGGTACACATCGCTGCTGTTGCAGCAAGCAGCCCTGCCCGTGAGGTGAGACTTAACTGCACATGTGCTCGGGTTTGTGAGTGTGGGAGAGTCTGTGGAGAGACCAAAAGGCCAGCCACCACCCTGGGCTCTCAGGGCCTGAGATGGAAAGGCCTGGTGATGGGACCCTGGGGTCAGCTGGGGTAACTATCCCCCCAGTGTCTTTTGGGGGCCATGACAGCTACCTTTTGTGGGTAGATGGAGAGGGCCTCCCCCAACTAATGTGCCAACATAGGTGCATTTCAAGGTGAGAATTGAAAGCAAAGCTCCTCATTCAGTAGAAGGTGGGAGCACAAAGCTGTAAGCCTTTTACTCCTCAGGTCAGAACAGTTTCTTACATAAAATCAGCTCCTTCTGTGTCTTCAGGTGCTGGAATAGACAACTGGCCATCCTACTGGACCCTGGTGTGGTGTGGGTCTGAGTGGCCACTAGTGCATCAGCCATGTGCTCTGCACTGTTACAGGATGTGTCTGTGTTTCTTTTGAGAGTCGCTCTATAGTATCCTCACTCCTAGTCTTGGCCATTTTTACAGTCACTGGTTTAAATTTGAGGACCCTAGCAGATGTGTCTGTGAGATGTGAGATGTCCATAAGACGCTATCAGTCTTCTTGGACGCCTTCTATTAGCTTAGGGGACTTTGGAGGGGAAGCAAGAGCTGAGAATCTGGAAGTTATTTTTTTGTGTAGATCCTGTGTTTTCATAGCCCAGGGCATGGCAGGCTTAGCGTGGGCTTTGGGCTTTCTCCTTAATTCACAACTGTGATTAAATGTAGACGGTTTTCAGAGGGGACAGTCATAAACACTGGCCAAGTTCCCTGTATGTGCTGGGCCCCGCCTCATTCCAGTGCCTGATTGTCTCATGTTCCTTCTCTGCTAGAGGAGAGCCTCTCAGAAAGAAGAAGAAGGTAGACCCTAGGAAAGAGCAGGCTGCCAAGGACCGGCTAAAGAAAAGAATCAAGAAGCTGGAGAAGGCCACCCAGGAGCTGATCCCCATCGAGGACTTCATCACTCCTCTGAAGTACCTGGAGGAGGAGAGGTGGGCCCAGAGTGGCCAGGGCACGCCCTTCCAGCCTAGGCCTTGCTGTGGGAGCCAGGAGAGTCAGAAGGGGAGATAGGTGTAGGTGCCCACTGTGTGCTGGGGATACAGATGGGGTGGACAGGACAGGCCCTGCCCTGAGGCCTCCATGCCAGGGGAGAAGGTCCCCATAAAGGAGAGCTAGAATGAGGGGGAGTTGATGTGGCAGACCTGGTTCCAAGTGCACTAGGTCAGAAGGTCACCCACTACCAGACTCCAGGGGGGAGTCCAAGGCTCCTGTGGTGAGGGGATGGTGGGGGCAGGGCTAAAGGGTGAGAAGGAGGAGGCATGGGGTAGAGACGAAAACAGAAAACCCATAGAATTGACTGATGGTGGGAAAAGCCATGTCTGTAAAACCAAGGAGATGCCCAGGTAAGGTTCTGGGAGAGTATCTAGGAGGGAGAGGTCACTTCATTTTGGGGGAGGACAAGGGCACTTCACGGGAGTCCTGTTGCTTGGATAAGCGAAGATTTTTAGCTAGACTTGGGGAGGTGTCTGGTCTAGGCCCTGAACAGGATGAGGCTGGGGCATGGACATCATGTGCATGTGTGGGTGTGTGTACATGTGTTTGTATGCACATGTGTAGTGGGGTGTACAGTGTCCCGCCTTCTCTCCCCAGGCAGCGCCCGGAGCAGCAGCTTCCTGTAGAGGACCGTGAGAGAAGGACCTTTCTCATGAAGAGGTGGGCCCTTTACAAACAGCAGGAACATGAGGCCGAGCGAGTGAAGATCGCATCCATGCTAGAGGCCCAGCAGGAGGCCCTGAGGGAGCTGCGCCTTGAGTCCGAGCTGCTCTATCAGGCGGCTACCCGGCGGGATGAGAGCTTGTTTCCCTTTGAAAAGGAAGGGCCCGCATATACCCCAGCCAGCCCTGGCTACCAGGCTCCCGAGGGCAAGTACAACGATGTCACCAAAGTGTATGTGCAGGTGGACCATAGGAAATAGGCCAGACACTGGACATGCTCCCAGGGAGGCTTGAGGCTGCTACAGCACATGGAGTCCATCCTGTCCTACGGACCTATTTGGGAGAGCCCAGGCCTTACCTGTCTGGGAGCATGGCCTTGGTCCTGCAGCCCCGTGACAGTCCCTGAGTGGCCAGCTGTGCTGCAGTCTCTGGTCCTCAGCGACCTTCCTCTGTGCTGTGGAGACAGACGGTAGCAAAAAGGGGTCCTGCCTGCTGGGAGCTCTCATTCTAACAGGAGTCAGCTTAGACAGAAGGAGGTACATTTGAGGGGGCCTCAGGGCCTCCTGCAGGGCTTGTGGACTGAATCCTGAAGGGAATATTTCTTTTAATAAAAGAACAGTGACATATAAATATTATGCTTAAGTATTTGAATGAATTTTTATTGTATTATAAAAAAGTGGACAAATTGCTATTAAAAACTGCCAACATTAGAGTTGTCTCTCCTGCCCTGTCCAGGATCACATGGGGAGGGATTACAGATCTGGGGGAAACTGAGGCCTGCCCAGCTGTGGTACTGCCTTCCCTGGTGATTGTGAGAATTAGGATGGGTGGGTTGGAGCTGTGGAACTGTGGTCTCTGCTGCCTGCTGCCTCCCTGTCTACAACAGAAAGGGCTTTGTCAAGCCTTTATGTCCTCAGTGCCTCAGGCCCTCACCAGAAGATTGGGCTTCTTCAGGCCCCCACCACTGGGCCTAATGTTCACTGCTTTCCTTTTGTAGTTGGTGGTCTGAGCTCGATTTCCCCGGTGTGGGAGATTCAGATCACAACTTGGGACACAGAACTTATGGGGTTTGCTGGGAGTTGACTGAGGCAGATCCTCCTTGCCCCTGAGGCTTCTCCTGCTCCAGGTCTGTGAGCGCCACCTGCAGGGACAGCCTGTCCTTGAGTGTCACCCACAGAAATGTTCCAGGAGCCAGGGAAGAACCTCCTCGAAGTGGAGCATGCCTGCCTGCCAGGGCTGTGGGAGGCTCTGCCCCCTCCTCCCCGAGGACCCCTGGCTGGATGTGAAAGACACTGGGACACCGCAGGTGATAAAAGCATGAATGTGTTCAAAGTTCACTCTTGCATGTTGAGGCTGTGGGAACAGGAAAGTCTTCCCTGGTCGTTTAATTTTTTTAAAACAAGCTGCTGTCAGGAACCCTTAGCAAAGTTCTAAGCTGTCTGCGCAGGCCTGGTCATTTTCCATCATATCAGCAAATCCACAAAAGTAAAGAAACACCCAGCCTGAAAACAGCAGTGAGGAACGAAGACCTCAGATGGGGATGGATTTATTTTCAGTTTTCGTTTAAAATCTGTGAAAAGTCTGGCCCTTTGTGAGGGTCCTCCTCTGGAGCATGAAGTGCGTATGCCCCTCTTAGTGGGGGAAGGCATCAGCAAAGCCTGGCAGTCTAGTTTGGCCTCCTGTGTCCCCAGTGACTAGGTAGATGGGCTCTAGGTTCACTTGCTGCCTGTGTAGACAGGCCAGGGCATGGCACAGGCAGGGAGGGAGAGCAGCCACAAGTACCCCATGGAGCAGAGGTAGGTGCTGGGCATGCTGACCAGAGCAGGGCAGGCAAGCCAGCATCACGGCAGGACCGAGACAGGAGGCACCCTGGAAGTAACTACAGGCCCAACATAGCTTTCACATACATGTGTGAGGGGCAGCAACCTGATGTCCCCAGAGCACAAGACCCTAGTATTCTGGATTCCCTCTTCCCAGTGGTAGGGAACCGAATATATTGCCGTCTGAAGAATGTGCTGATCAGCAGCCGATCGGGCAGTGCCTAGTCTTTGGATGTGATGGACTGGTCAGCTGGGCAGAGAGCATGAGGCAGAAAGGGGAGCTGGAGAAGCCGTTGGCTGGTGTGGGGCCAGGTCCACTCACTCCTTGAAGAAGTCAGCCCATCTCCTCCATCACATGGCCCCTCACTGGGATTTCTCCTCCCCAGGCAGAGGCGAGTGCCAGTCCCTGGGGGGACTCTGCCTCATGGTCCACACTGGGGGATGCTTCTGTTTGGCCAGGATGCGGGCCTGCTCGCTCTTGCGGAGGGATTCCTGTACAAACGAGAGGCCGATTCTATGCCCTGCCTGAAGGCCTAGGGTCTCACTGCTGCCCAGAAGCGCCTCCCAGGGAGGCTGCAGAGAGCCCCACCTAAGGGCCCTTGTGGACCAGGGCCTTCTGGGTATGTAGAGAAGCACAAGAGAGTCTACTTTAACACTGCCAGCTGGGTGACCAGGGGCTATCTGCTGAGCCTCACTACGTGTTCTAGAGGGTAATCCCTCTGAGGGCTGGGCTTATGTTTGTCTTTGTATCCCCAGAAGCTGGCATACAGAAGGGACTTAATAAATGCTGAGTTGAATGCAATCTGTAAAATCGGCCCCTAAAGGGGCCCCAGGATGGGGGCTCGGCTACCGCTCAGCTGCCCCTTTAGAACCTTCATGCCCCTCCTGCCCAGAAGGGTGCTGGACAGACAGGTGGCCCACCGGCACTGCATCTGTTTTCTCAATTCTCCCCCCTCAAGGCCGCGGACCCTCCCCCCCAAGCCCTGGGGCTACGGACACAAAAAGGCCTCCAGTTCCCCTTGGGGCCCTTTCACTTCTCCAAGCTTCTCCCCTGGCTGCCCCCATGCCTGGAAGCTCCCAGCCTCAGCCCTGCCGCACTCCCGGTGGGTCCATTGATTTTTCCATCCCCCTCCCACCCATGTTCCACTGGTATAAACGGTCATTCATTCATGTCAGCCCAGGGCAGGAGGCTCACATTCCCCTTTTCTGTGAATCTGAGTGACAGCTCCCACCGCTCAGGTGCAGATGAGATTCACCCACGCCGGGTGAGCCCACCTAGGATCCTCCGATCCATCCTCAGTGCCCTAGGCTCGCTGAGCTCTTCAAGCAGCCCATGGTCCCATTCCCTGGCTGATGCCCTCCCTGCCCGTGCTGAAGGTAAAGCCCAGACCCACTCTCCTGGGCTTCTCCCCACAGTCCCTGCCCCCCCAACACGAGGGCCTCTGCCCCTGCTCTCCACAGCGACCTTCTCCGTGGTTCACTTGGGAGGTCCCACCCCGGGCCTCCCCGGCTTTCTGCAGGACAGATGGACTAACCGAATCCCGACTTTGGTCCGGGATACCTTGGCCTCGGGACTCCCACTCTCCTCCCACTGCTGGCAGTGTCGGTAATCGCTTTTCCACTGGGCGCAGGCCGGGGTCTCCCCGTAGGTATAGTAATGATGAAGGAAGTTCCTCAGCGTCCGGCAGTGCTTCCACTCAGCCCAGTAATCCTCGCAGCTCCGGGGAGGCTGCAGAGCGGAAAGGCCGACACCGGGAAGGCTCAGGACCAGGGTCCCAGCCCCGGGTGGTCATAGAAGGGGACGGCTCTCAGGGTGTGTGGCCAGGGCCCCTCATATGCAGTCACAGAAGAGCTGAGAGCTCTGGGTTTGAATCTTGGCCACAAAACGCCTGCAGTGTGATTGCAGGAGTGACTTGGGGCCTCCGGACCCCCCAGAGCTGACGGTAAGTTCCTTAAAGTCAGATGATTTCATATTTCTGCTTTTCTATCCCCAGCCCCTAGCAGCGGCTGGCACATAGTAGGTCCTTTCCCAGTGTTTGCTGTATCCAAAGTGTTTTGAAAAGACTAATGAGACCCAGGTCCCCTCAGACTCCCTCAACTTGTCAGTTTCCCCCTTGACTCCGCCCCCAGCCTCAAGTCCAGGTCCCCAGCATGGACCACGCCCACATCAGGTAGGCCCCGCCCACTACCTTAACTCCAGTTTTGAGCTCCTTAGCCTTATTGGAAGCTCCCATCTCAGACAAGCTCCATGGGCTCCGCCCCTTCAAGTTTAGCCCCGCCCATCCCTGGCATTCTATCTCCAGCCCTACGATCCATAGTCACTCCCACACTTAAGGGTTTGGGCCCTCCCTTTAGGCTCTTTTTTTTCTCCCGGTCTCGACAACTCAAGTTTTTTCACCTCAACTGTCAGCCCCGCCTCCTCATACCTGGCCACGCCCTCCTCCCTCCCAGCTCCTCCCACCAGCCATTGTCCCTCCCCAATCCCTGCCGCCCTCCTCCTCTCCTACAAAACTAAGTCCCGCCCCTCAGCCCTTAGGCCCCGCCCCCAGCCTCCAGTCCTAGGCCCGGCTCCCTCCGTCTCCAGGCCTGCCCGGCCTCCCCCCTGGCCCTCATCCTGCCCCTTGCCCTGACCCCAGCCCCAGCATCGCTCCTGATCCCTCTCCCGGCCCCTCAAGCCACCTCCGTCCGCCCTCACGAACCCTCCACAAGCTCTCTTCAGGGTCCGCCATTTTGCAGCTCCTGGCCTTCCCCGCCTCCTCAGTGTATCAGCCAATAGAAGGGGTTAAGCCTCTTGCGGGGTGATTGACAGACCTGTGAACCAATGAGCTTCCAGATCCAGAGCAGCCAATCCTTTGGCCGGTGAGGCGGGGCTTGGCGGGGGTCTCCTGCCCCCGGAGCTCTCCTCTGAGCTGGGCTGAGGGGCTGCTGTAGGTGTGGGGTCCGAGCCCCGGCCCCGGCACCGAAGAGACTTAGCGGATCCCAGGAGTCTTGTCCGTGCGCTAGAGTCCTCTGAGCTCCCCCGCCTCTGCTTGAAGGCCTGCTCTGATGGGCGCTCACTACCTTCCTTCTTTTGGGCCTTACAGCAGAGTAAGGCACGGGGGGCGTGCCCCTCGTCCGCCTCCCCCTTTCTCTTTTTCCCTCCGGATTTAGCCTTTAAATCGTCCCGCAGGACGCTCCGTTTCTCCTCTCCGAGTCTCTGCCCTGGCTGTCCCAGATGCCTGGGATTCCCTCCTCACCTCCGCCGGTCTGAATCCCTGCTTTCTTTCAGGGCTCCAGGGCCACCTTTCAGACAGAGCTCGTCCTGACCCCCTTCCCATTCATTCACACCCCTCCCCCTGATTCCCCCGTGTTTACTTTGTGCACTACATGCGCAGGCGCGTCTGTCAATAAGAATCATCAGGCATCTACTACGTGCCAACACCGTGCCAGGCTCCGGGGCCGCCCTTCGCTCAAGGAGCTCAGAGATCAGTGGTCTGTGACTGATGGCGAGGGGGACTAGTAATGTCCTACTAACGACCCCAGCTTTGATGCACGGCTTACACGGGTGTCTCCCCTGCTCCTGGCCAGCCCGCGGATTGAGACCTCCCCCCAAAGAGCAAACGTGTCAAGCACTTGGCACAGTGCCTGGCACACAGTAGGAGCTTCATAAATAACTGCCCCCCCTTCTCTCCTCCCTCCCTCTCGCCGGGAGGAGATTCGGGTTCTGGGCAGGGTGTCCTCCACCCCCACTCCCCAGGCTTCAGGACAGGGAGCATTCTCACTCAGTGCCAGGGGCTGGGCAGGGGCATGGAGCGATGCTAGCTGTCTGTGGTTCTGAAGCGGTTGGGAGTCCTGTGCCCGGCTCCCTGACTCTAGCTGATGGCCCCTTTTGCCTCTGTTTCTGTCTCTTCAGCTCATCCAGAGAGGAGGGGGCTGGGATCAGATGAGCCTCCACCACCCCCTCCGATCCAAAAGCCGGCCTTGGAAGAGAGGCCTGAATTCGGACCAGCTGCGGGCGTCCCCTATTTGGACCCAGTCTCAGCTTTCTCCTCTGCAGAATGGGGTTATGTAGTGACAGCTGCTGCGCCCCGCCCAGGGTGGAGACCTTGGCAGGAGCAGTGGGGAACCTCCAGGCCTTAGGGAAAGGCTGGCTTCAGTGACCGAGCCAGCTTGGAATAAACAAGGAGACTGTCAGGGGCTCCAGAGGACCCCGGACAGCTGATGGAAGCCGGGGCAGAGCGAGACAAAGACGCTATTTGGGGACATGGCTAAGGACATGGCCTGACTGCCCACTGTTGGGTCTTGTCTGGGGTTTTCTTGGCAAAGATACTGGAGTTTCCTTATCCAGCTTATTTTACAGATGAGGAAACTGAGGCAGACAGGGTGAAGTGACTTGCTCAGGGTCACACACTTAGCGCCTGAGGCTGGATTTGGACTCAGGAGGATGAATCTCCCTCACTCCGAACCTGGCGCTCTGCGCACTATGGCGCCATCTAGCGGTCCCATCCGCCTACACAAGATTTTTCTTTGATGAAGGAAGCGTGGAAGGTGGATTTTCCTAAATTAAAAATAAGACGTTTATAAAAAGAGAGAACCTGCGGGCCTTTCTTTTCCACGCTCTCCAGGCCACCCCCCCTCCCCCCAGAGGCGAGCTGTTGGCATTTCAAGCATTTCCCAGAATAGGAAGCAGGTTCTGAGCAGTCACAATGACTACCGTGGGAGTGGGAAGTGAACCTGGCTCTCCTTTGAGTTCAAGTCCACGCCCACAGCACCGACCACGCCCACTACCTTACCTCCAGTTTGCAGCTCCTTAGCCTTATTGGAAGCTCCCATCTCAGACAAGCTCCGCCCCCTTCAAGTTTAGCCCCGCCCATCCATGACATTTTCTCCTCCACCCCTACAATTCACAGTCACTCCCACGCTCAGGGTTTGGGGCCCCCCTCTTTAGGCCCTTTTTCTCCTGGTCCGGCCAACTCTCAGGCTTTTTCATCTCAACTGTCAGCCCTGCTTCCTCATGCCTGGCCACGCCCTTCTTCCTTATAGCACCTCTCACCACATGCGACATTTATGAAGAGCTAACCACACGGATGAGTCTGTGACCCCAAGGTCTCTCCTCGGCCGAGGAGGGAAACTCTCAAGGCTGGAGCTGTTGATTTTGGGGCACTTCAGAGGGTTCTAGCCCAGATTTAGAGTTCTTAACCTTTGGGCATCCTGGACCTCTTGGGAAGTCTGGTGAAGCCTAGGCACCCCTTCTCAGAACAAAGTTTTGAAATGCACAAAACAATACAAAGGAAACCAATCACAATGAAATTTGTTCAGTCATTTTCAGTTGTGTCTGACAGTGACTCCATTTGGAGTTTTCTTAGCAGAAATACTGGAGTGGTTTGCCATTTCCTTTTCCAGCCTATTTTACAAATGAGGAAACTGAGGCAGACAGGGTGAAGTGGCTTGCCCAGCAAAACACAGCTAGCACGTGTCTGAGCCTAGAATTGAGGTTAGGTACTCTGACTCCAGGCCCAGTGCCACTTCACTGCCACCTTGCTGCCCCTACATTGAAATACTTATCAGAGAAAAAAAATTAAGTTCATAGACCCCAGGTTAATAGACCCCTTTGGCTTAGTGCTAGGGGACCTCTCAGAAGCATATCTGAAAGTACTCCACACTGGGTGCAGTTTGGACAAGTCCTGATGATTCCCATTTTACAGATGAAGAATATAAGGCTGGGGAGAAAAAACACAGCATTAAGTTACAAGGGATGCTGGCAATCATTCTAGAGCCAAAGAAATCAAGGCCGAATGGTGGTGACTTCTCCAAGGTTCTAAGGCACTAAGCAGCAGGACTGGGCTAAGGATGCCAAAACCTGAGCCAGGAAGAGGTGCTAGAATCCCTCCTCATTCTAGCCTTCTCTAGTGACAATGACAGAGGCCTCCATGGGGGCACTAAAGCTCGCCTTGGCACACAATCCATGTAGCTTAGAGGAAAGAGGAACCAGCCTGGTGCTATGGCAATATTCATTTTCTATCTAATCATCAAGGTTCAGTTAACCAAAGCTCCTGGATAAGGCTGCCACCCAGAAAGCCTGCAGGCCAGGGCACACTGTCCTTCAGCAGGGGCAGGTGCCTCCAGTTGACTGAGGGGCCTCTGCCTCCCATGGGGGTCTCACTGCAGACTCTCAACTCCACTTGGCTTTGAACACAGAACCCCAGCAAGGCCTCTTTGGGCCTCAACTTAGAGATGGAATCATCTGTTCCAGCACCAGGACTCAGGACTCCAAGAAGGTGCATGCTGCCATCTGCTGTCCTCTAAGGAGTAAGGGGCACATTGTCCCTACTCATGAAGACCTTTGGTGCTCTCCCTACACGTGGGCCTGCTCAGCTGTTCCCTTCTCTTTTGGGCAGAGGTTTAAGAAAAAGCACAAGAGCAGGTCACCACCCCACTTGATGAACATGGCCAAGCTTGGCTGCAAGGATTAGGCCAGGCCCAGGGATCAGGAGCTAGAAGGGACTGAGCACAGCTGGAAGGCCCAAAAGAATCTCTCTGTAATCTCTGTGGCCTCTTCCAGTGGCTGGAGCCACTGGATGACAAAGCATGACCATGTGCTGTGCAATGCCCCTCACCTGGCACACAGCAGGCACTTCCTAAGAGATCATTAGCAGAAATAAAACTGATGTGGCTTGGGGGTCAAGGATTCCCTGCTCTCCTTTGTGAATGCAGATTCTGAAGGAACCTTCCAAAGAGGGATTCAAAGAGCTGGGCCAGGATGTTGGAGACCCCACGGTTGTGCTAAAGAATGGTATGGCTAAAAAAGCAAAATCTCAGAAAGACTAGGAGGGACTCACATGAACTGATGCCAAGTGGAGCACATTGTACACAGTAATGGCAACATTGTAACAGCGATCAGCTGTGGCTACAATGACCCCAGACAATTCTGGGGGACTCATGGTGAAGGTGCTGTCCATCTCCAGAGAAAGAATCTGGAGCCTGAAGGCAGATCACAGGTACGTTTTCTTTACTGTCTTTATTTTTTGGTTTTGTTTTTTTGTTTTCTTTCACAGAATAACTTACATGGAAATGTGCTTCGCATAACTACACATATACAATCTATGTCAAATTGCAGGACTGGAAGGAATTTGGAACTCAAAATCTGAAAAAACAGAATGTTAAAATTGCTTTTTTTAATATAATTGGGATACAAAATAAAATACTCAATTTTTTAAAAAAGCAAAAAAAGCCAAGACCCAAGTCCAGAAGAACTGGAGAATCTAGAACACGGCAGTCAATCCTCTTGTCCAGCCAGCACGAATGAGGCCCAGAATGTTTAGTCAGGCAAGTCATAAAGCCACACTGACCATGCTGATGAGAACCCAGAAAAACCTCATCAAACGTCGGCTCCCATGTTCGGCGTCCCAAGGCTTTACAAGCATTGCAGGCAGTTGCTGCAGAACATGTTTACTAAGGGAACACAACGACTTTCACTGTCAGCCTCGACAATGAAGGGGCTACCAATTACTAGCTTCTTTCTGGGGGATTTGTAACTTGGACAAATCAAGAGAAAACACCAGGAAGAAACACTTTCTAGGGTGACCACTGTGGTCAATGGCACAGAGTGGATGGAATTTCTAGGTGGGGGATTAAGAAAGGACCAATGGACAGAAGATCCCTGGCCCCTCTAGGTGTGGACCACGCTGTCCTTCTCCGACCACGTTAGTCAGAGAGAAAGGACCCACAGCCCAGACCGAGCCAATGGAGGGCTCGGTCCCCCCAGCTGCTGGGGGCAGGTGCAGAGGGCTTGCCTGCTGCCTCAGTGACTTGGAGACAGTTCAGTTTGGCTGGTCCTTTCCCAGAAAGCACATTGCCACCAAGTCCTGAAGCTTCCTGGGCTAGGCAGGGGAGGTATTTCTTAAGAAACTCTAAAGGAAACGAACAGCAGGTCATGAAATATCCTCTGGTGAATATCTTCTGTCCCTGACAAATCTAGTAACTAAAGTCAAGAGATTGCAATAGATTATTTTATTTTCTAATTAGCCCAGGGCCCAAATTCATGGCTTTCTTCCCTTTTTGCGTAAAGACTGTCCTTCTCCTGAAAAGGCAATGAATCGGCCTCCAGCTTCCTCCTAAATGGGAAGAAAAAGAGTCAATGTTGGGGAAAACCCCCCAGCTTCCCCCCAAGAGCCTGAGGGCCCCCCTCATATACCTCATCTAGCTCACCCAAGACCCCAGGGAACTCCCCATCCCCACATCAGCCCTGAGCTGGGGGATCTTCATGGGGTGGGGTGGGGCCTGGAAGGTGGAGAAAGCTTGAGAGCTGGGGGTAAGCAGGGCCTGCAGCCCAGGCCAGGTGGGAGCCAGGAGATGGCACTTCTGGAGGAAAGTCTGTGTCCTGACTTTCCAGGGGTAACCAGACTGTAGCAGGCCTTAACCTTAGGCTAAAGAATCTGCAGCACTTTCCTTCAGAAGAGAAGAGTGCCTGCTATGGAAGGTCCTGAAGGAGATGACACACCAAGAAAGGGGCCATCGTCCCAACTACCACTCATCAGATACAAAGGACTCAAAAGCATTCTGGTTTTGTCTGTTAACATCCATGGGATACTTCTGGATGAGGAGGATCAGCTTCTGCTCTGAGCACACCAATGGCCTCCATGCCAGCCAATTCTCACCTGCCTCTCTCCCAGGGCTACCAGATTGGCAGATCAAACCCAGAGACCCAAGATATCAGACTCAGAGGCCCAAGAAGTCAGTCCCAGGGACTCGGCAGATCAGACCCAGGGGCCCAAGACATCAGATGTGGGGAATGTCCTGCTCATGCATGGACCAGCTGCAACAGATGGCCTCAGAAGGCCTTACTCCTCTTGGAATTCTGAAACTGTGCAGCCAATGAATTCTCTTCTCACTGGGCCACCCTGGCCCGGTGTCTGGGAGATCCCTTTGGTCCCCATGGGCAGCAGAGGAGCAGTATGCCTGATGCTTCCCTCCTTAAACCTATTCCTAAGTCTAAGATGATGTCATCTATCGTGTAGCAGGGATCCAAACCAGGTAGGTCAGTGTCTTCTGGTGACAATTCTGTCTATCACATAAAGAGGCTGTTCTCATGTCATAATCCTAGCTTCAACTATTTCAAATGAAGCCTCTTAAGCCAAAGAGGAAGGAAAATGCACCCAAATGAAGAGACAGAGATGCTCAGACAGGCAGTGGTGAGCACCTTGAGGGCAGGCATCTGTCCTAGCTAACTTTTCTGCCATCCCCAGTAGCAAACGTAACATTCTAGACACAGTAAACCCCTCACACAGTTTAAAAATATTGTAGGCTATAGATTTAAAAAGGACTATTCATTTGGATCATTTAACCCACAATCTTATCTAATTTTGTCCCCACAAGGCAGAGCCCAGTCTTTCCTTCCCCAGAAGTCAGTAAGCACCACAGCACATGATCCAGGTGCCTCTGGGCACCTTGAATGATTCCTTTGCCAGGGAACACCTCCCAGCTTATGGAAATGTCTGGATAGTCCCAGTCTAGACTGAAATGCTATGAATTTAGTCCCTTTTTTTTCCTCTTTAGTGAAGACAAAGTCCAATAGGGCTGGACTGCAAGAACCCTGTGGGTGGTGGGAGAAGGTGATGTAGTCAGGCTTCAAGGCCTTGGGTTCTATCCTCAAATGTGCCCTCCGACCACGTCCTTATGCCCTGAGGGTGATAATACCAGCAGAACTCAGCTCAGGCAGGCTCTGCCCATACTGGAAAGGCTTTGAGCAGAGTCCCAGTGACAGACAACAGTGTCAATGAGGACAGGCCCTGCTAAGGAGAGAGGCTCATCACTGCAGGGATGATTGAGCAATCTCTGCACTGGGGGCAGGTTCCACACCCATCTCATCTCAGATCTCAAAACGGCAGGACTAAGCGGTGCTTTAGCTTTATCTTACCCCTGCCCTGGATCAGACAACTGAGAAAAACTTGCACCCATAATAAATGTAACCAAACTGGGAAAACTCACCTCTTCAACTTTTTTGACCATTGGACGTGAATTTCGAATGAAAGTGATCTTACCAAGTTTAAAGTCATAATTAGGAATTCCTCTGAAGAAAGATGAAGGAGAAAGAAACATTAATTGAAGAAAAATAACCCAATAATCCTCCCTTGGGGCCCAAAGACTGAGCAGCCCCCACCCCCGAGGACGGATGGGCTCTTCTGATCCACTGGTGGGTGAAGGGTCAAGCTTGCTCTTTGGGTGCATGGGCTCATCAGAACCTTGAACAGAGATGGGAAAGGTACGAGTTCTCTGATTCCAGATCACATGTGGTACAGAATTACATTTAGGTAGTCTGACTCCCTATGGAATGAATTATCCTAGATCTGTGGCAAGCCAGTCTGGACAGGATCCTGACACCTACTAGCAGGATGTTCTTGACTTGGTCACATCTTCTGAGCCTCCCACTTCACGGGGCTGTTGTAATGGGATACCTGGGATGGGGCCCACATGTCACAAAAAGGTCCCCACACTGTTCAGCTGGTGAAGCATCAGTTCAGAAGGTTACAAAGTCAGGACTGAAACCCAATTCCTGATTTCAAACCCAAGGACCTCTCAAAGGGGCCAGGGGCCCAGAAAAGGCTTGAAACTTCCTGAGTCTGCTGCAGGATATGTGCCCTGGGGTGCCAGGGAGGCAGGGCCCCACACACACTCACCTTTTAATATCTCCAGGCTTAATGGGGGAAGGACTGGGTTCTATGCCTTTCTTCTTCCCATCCAATCTGTTTCCAGAGCCAGAGAAGGCCTAGGAAAGCAAAGGGCTGTGAAATGCTCATTGTCGACACATTCTACACCGATGAGTGCTTATTAACTATGAACCTTAGGCCAGGGTCCAGGATCAGTGTTGAGGACATGGAAAGACCTCATAAGGCATAGAGGGGGAGGAGGGCAAACCTTCCACGCCTGGGGGACAGTGGGAGGAACAGCCTGGAGGCCTGCCTGGCCAGTCTAGGGGGGATGAAAGGAAGACACCAAGGCCAGAATGGTAGACTAGAGTCAGTCTGGGTAGAGCTTAAATGCTAGGCATTTGTATCTGGTCCTAGAAGGGAAGGGAGCCACAGAAAGTTACAGAGCAGTGCAAAAATGAAGATAGCACTTGTATCAGGAACACTACCGGCAGCTGTGTGAAGGATGAGAGGGAGGAGCCTTGTGCCAAGACACCAGGTTACGGGATGAGAGCAGGCCCTGGGCTGACGGCTATGTGAGCAGGGCGAAGGGGACATATGGGAGAGATGTGGCAAAGATAGAACCGATGAGACCCCGAAGCAGCCTGGTCATGGGAGGCTGCTGGATCCTCCACAGACAGAAACTCAGAAAGACAGGGCAGACGATGAGTACAGCAGCTGGTGTCTTGTAGGGTGGGGCAGGCAAATGTGGGCAGGAAAAATGCGGGAGGAATGTGGTCGCTGAGATGCTTTTGGGTGTCCAGGCTAGAATGCCCAGCAGGCAGTGGGTGACCCTCAGGACAGTGCTGCGTCCTGCATGTTTCCCTGTGCACAGCCAGAGTTAAGCCACACTTTTCACACTGGATGGAGAGAATTGCCTAGTTAGAGCAGGTCTGGCTGTGGCTGAGGGACAGTAAGGCAGTGAGCAGATAGGGCCCTGGAATCCAGATCTGCCTCTGTCCCTGGCCTCAATTTACTCATCTATAAAGTCAGTATAATAAGAGCACCCACCTCTTAGGACTGTGAAGATAATTAATATGTGTAAGTTCTTAACAAACCTTAAAGTTCTACTTTCTGTGACCTCATTTGAAGTTTTCTTAGCAGACATACTTGAGGGGTGTGTCATTTCCTTTTTCAGCTTGTTTTACAGATGAGGAAACTGAGGCAAACTGGGTGAAGTGACTTGGCCAGGGTCATATAGTTAGTAAGTGTCTGAGGATGGATTTGAACTCAGGTCTTGCTGCCTGTAGGCCTGTACGCTGCCCTGTGGCCCTACCTAGCTGCCCAAACAAACCTGTGAACTCAAATGTTTCTATTTTTGCTGGTGGGAAAGGGCCAAGATTAAAAGTAGCTATGTGGTGAGTGGTAGGCAAGGCCCCACACCTGGGGGAGGGGGAGTATCTTTCCATCCCCTGCCTCATAGACAAAGCCAGAGAAAGCTGGTGGAGCCCCAGAGCATGGGCTCTACACCAAGGAGAGAGGAGGGAGCAGAGGTGGTGGGGCACTTCCTGCCATGGCACCTCCCACTGTCCCTGTCAGAGACCTTCCTGGGCGCTCACCAGAGCATGGTGTCCTGTTCATCTGGGCTCCACGGTCACACAGGGGCCCCTAGCCTGCCTCACTTTCTTAGCTTCTGCCAAGGCTCTCTCAGGTCCCCCTTCCTCCACTGACTCTCCCGTCCTCTGGCTCTGGCACCAGCCATTCCCTTGCTCCATGCCTGGCCAGCTGACTTGGTTTTCCCACTTTGGTCTGTGCCATGCCACATGAAGGAGCTGGGCTTGTTTCCACCCAAGTTTCCTGGTAATGTGCTCAACAAATGGCTTCATTTCCCACACCCACAGGAGATAGGGGCTTTGTGGGTACCAGGCTGATAACCTAAGGAACCCAGGACTCTGAGGGCAAGGTGAAAGGCAAAGTAGCCAGACCTGGGCCCGGGCAGCCCAGAAGGTCCACACCAGGTAGGGCAGGATGAGTATCTGACCTACAGGAACCTGGGGACAAGATGGCAGGGCTGGGAGGGACTCAAGACAAACTTGTCAGGAGCAGGTCCATGACTCGGCCTGAGGTCTGCCCACCTCATGCCCCAGTGTCTGCTTGTTCCATTGCTTTAAAAGGTACTTACCCTGAACCCGAGCTCTCCAACATAGCCACTGTGGTCAGCTTCCACATCCTAGGAGAGCAAAGGAAAACCGACAGCAATTCATTCTCTTATACCTGTGGCCTCCCCTGTCCCAAGGTCCTCCCTGGGAAATGCCCTGAGCCTGGTCACACCAAGGTCAGCTGCTTAGGAAGAATCATCGGGAACTATCACACACCAGGGGTGACACCCAGGCGCCAAGAGCAGCCTTGCAAGAAGGCGCCACGGAGGCGCAGCCTGGCCCCAACTCACCGCCGTCTCCTCGTGCTGAGCCTGCCGCTCTGGCTCCTTGTAACCCAGCGGGGCATCGAAGTCAACCTGAGGATCCAAAGAGGAGAAAGATGGTCCTGAGGTGCAGGTCGGAGTCTTTGGAATGGGTCTTCCTGGCTCCCAAAGTCTTCTAACTGCACCTGGTGCCCCACATCACAAACAACCCTGGGACCTCCATAACAGGAGGCCTTCCAGGCCAAGTCAAGACAGACAGATGAAAGGCGCAACCTTTTCTGGTCATCTTTGCCAGCTAAATTCCTACCTGGTTTTAAAAGCTGCGGCCATCAAGATTTCCTAGACAAGCACCCTCCCCATTTGGTCACTAACTCATGACAATGTCCGATTCTGTATATATGTGGGCTTTATACATGGCCCCATGGCCTTAAACTAGACTGGGCTCCACAAGGGCACAGATGAAGTGATGGGAGGGAGAGAGCTGAGGGGGCCTGGGAGAGAGGGTGGGGAGGGAGCAGTGAGGCTGCCCAGTGCCAGTGCACCCCTTCTGGAGGGAGGGTGGGCAGGGAGCAGTGAGGCTGCCCAGTGCCAGTGCACCCCTTCTGGAGGGAGGGTGGGCAGGGAGCAGTGAGGCTGCCCAGTGCCAGTGCACCCCTTCTGGAGGGAGGGTGGGCAGGGAGTGGCAAGGCTGCCTGGGACCTGTGCACCCCCTTCTAGGAGGGATGGTCCAATGATTTTCACATGCTCCTATTAACTGCTCGAGAAGGGGATATGTGTGTTCAGTTTTGGGGGAGCCCCTACTCTAGACTAGAAGCCTCTGATGACCTTCCCTCATTAAACTTATCTAGAAAGGCATTCTTCTTTCTCCAAAAGACAAAACTTCTTTGGTAAAGTGTAGGGGATTTTCACTGGGACCTGGCAGAGGCTCAGAATCATCTAGGGGTCATGCTGAGGGGCCCCCAGACTGGGATGTGTCTGAAACAGAGCCTTGTTTGGGGCAGAACTTAACCTGAAGGACAAGCAGAATTAGCCCGCTCCACCTGGCTGACTGGCACAATCGGTCTAAGACCTGACATCCTGAAGGCCTGCCCTCCTGTGGCCAGTCTGAGGCCCTTGCCCAAATGTCCTAGCAGGAAAAAAAGAGGCATCTGGGCTTGCTGGGTGACAGGATCTAATATGAGCCTCACTGGTCTAGGATCCAGGGCCACACTGGACCTCTACATCCTTCCCAGTGACTCCTGCTTTCTGAGATAATGCCCAGAAATAGCTCATGGGACCTTTTAATGGACTCTCCTCTTGGTCCTTTTCCTCCCATGCCCAACAAGCCCTCCTACCAGACCATGGGGTACCTCATCTCTGGGATGTGGCACTTACGTTCATGTCACATTCTATGATAGATACGGCTTTATCTGGTTTTGTCTCCATCACGCGAAGCTCATAGATCTGTGTAAGAGCAGAAACATCACTGACATGAGGGTCACAAAGCTGAAGGAAGGGCAGAGGATTCTGAGCTGGCACAGAACACAGAGATCTCTGAGCCTGACCTTTCTATTTTATAAATGAAGAAACTGAGACCTCAGGGGGTGGTGGTGACCTTCCCAGGCTCTGGGGCTAGGACTGCAGTCTCCATCTTTCAAATCCAAATCCCACACATGATTAAAAACAGACAAGGCCAGCCCAGGAGGCCCATGGGGGGCACACACCCACCAGCTATTCTGGTTCCGATCAGTGCTGTCACAGGTGGTCCCCACCTTCTGGAGGCATTCCTTGATTTTAAGGGTGCTATGGGTGCCAGTCACACTGCTGCACTGTATGTGGAAACTCCCAGGAGAGCAGTGCCCAGAACATCCTCAGACTCTCCTTCCAAATACGGCTATGATGCTCCCCTGGGTGCAGGTGCCAATGCTACCCAGGTGCCAACTGGGGTCAACTGGGAATTCTGGGCCCTGGAATGTCAGGCGTTTGGGACACATTTGGGGAGCTGTCTGTCTCTGACACTGGTGCCAGTGGTGCTTTCTGCTTTTCCCAGTTACCCCAGTCTCTGGAGGCTGAGAGGGGACAGAGCCTTAGAGAACATGGACCTAGGGTCCATGAAGAAGGGTTTTTGTTTTTTTTAAGTTTTTAAGATTTTTTCTTATTTTTGCTACATTTTAAGTTCCAAACGGTCTCTTTCCCTCCCTCCCAGTATGCATGTATATATGTATGTGTACATATGTATGTATATACGCATACATGTAAAAACCATACTCCATATCCTCCTGTTTCTCAGTTCTTTCTCTGCAGATGCATCGGTCTTTAGGTCTTTTGCCGTTGATCTGAATGTTCACATTCTCAGAACAGCTAAATTCTTCAGTTACTCTTGGAACAACATTGCTGTTGCTACACACATCGTGGTTCTGCTCATTTCACTTTTTGTTATTTCATGCAAGTCTTTCCATGTTTTTTCTAAAGTCCTTCCTACAGCACGGTACTGTTTTATCACAATCAGTTCATCCACTCCCCGACTGATGGGCATCCCTCCATTTCCACTCGGCCACCACAAAGAGGGCTACTCTGACAGTTTTGTACACAAGTCTCTGCCCCTTTCTTTGATTTCTTTGGAGCATGCATAGTATACCAATAACTTTTAGGCTGCAGGAGAGATGCATGTAGCTTTCCAAGAATGACCCTGAACACACCTGAGGTACACTCCCAGAGGTGCTGAACAGGTATGGTAATAAGCTGGGTGCTGGAAGGCCACCCAGTGATGTATGGAGGGGGCTGCCCCTCCTGTGGTCAGTCATGTGAGACTGAGCTTGAAGCAGACAGCAGCCTCAGCATCCCCAACCGCACTGCCCCTGAGAGAACCTCCCCACCCCACGCCCACACCGAGACTCACCTTTTCATTATAGTTGATTGCAATCACATCCCCAGTAGTCAGACAGGCAAAGTTTCTCAAAGCGTTTTCCAATCTGTTGACAAACCGTGTCAAGGCAACAAGGCAAGAAGTAGAAACACCTGGAAGGGACTGGAAATCCATTCCCGGTCTAGCCAACCAAGTCTTTCCTACTGCAAAGTGCCAGGAACAGTCAGACTTGGAGATCACAGGAGAACCAACACAGACCTTTCTTACTTTCTCACTCCAGGCATCAAAGCAATAAACTCAATATGAGTTACTCAGCAAAATTGAAATAGATGGTGACAGTCAAACAAACTCAAGTCTCTGTCCTGAAGGAGTAAGCGCTGTGAGCTCAAGCTCCCCAGGCCAGAGGGTCTCTCCATAGGGAGATCAGAGAGGAGAGAGGCCATGAAGGCAGACTGGAGAGTGGGGGAAGGTCCGGGGCATCCCAGGCATGGGAGAGGGCACAGGGAAATGCCAGAGATGAGATGGGGAGGGTCTTCCAGTGAAGCAGGGCTTGGCCAAAGCCTCGGCTTCAGTTTGTGTAGAGGTACTGTCTGTCTTCCAGCTTAACGGAGCCACAGTCAGGTTACAGACTCCTCCACAGCCCCATTAAGTCACCATTTATAGAGCATCTATCAACCCGTTACCAGGCCGTCACTTACACTTAACTCTGTATTCTGAAATAGGCCCTTGGTGCAAGGCTCCCTGTGCCGAGGACAAATAATGCCCTTCTCTGGCTGAGTGCGTGGCTGTGTGCTCTCACTTGGAGATCAGGATGGCCAGTTGCAAACACTTTTCCCAGTGACTGGCCCTTTCCTGCCTTCATACAGGGACCCCTGAAGGTCATGGCTTTAACCCTGTTATAAGGGAAGGCTCAGTGGGTAGGCTGGAGGGAGGGGAGGTGATGGGAAACAAGTTAGCAATTCAACAGAGTGCCAAAACCAAAAACACAGGCACAGAACAGAGGCCCTGCCCCCGGCCCCCAAAGGATACACAGCCTTAGGGTTGGTGATGTCCAGGAAATCTGGACTCTGGGGCTGGAATTTGGAATAAGTTGCCACTTGCAGGTTGACACTCTCCACTTGCACCAGGCCCCCCTCTTCCAAAAGCAGATTCTGCATCATCTACAGAAGGAAGCAGAGGCAGGAATAGGTTGAAGTCCCTGCATCCACCACCACACCAGAACCATCTCTCCAGACTCATGCAGATCCACATCCCACCCACACTTCCAGGACTCTTCCAGTTTAGGCTGCAAGCATAGTGAGTTGACCCTAAAGTGTCTAAGGCCTGGATAAAAGTCCTGCCTCTGACCTTGCCAGCTATGTGACCCTGGGCAAGGCATAACCCTCTCTTAGCCTAAAAAGTGCAGAAGGCACTCACTAGGGAGAGGGAGTGCCCCCAAACAAGGTATTCAGAGGCCAGTCCCTAGCCCTATACCCCTGAAGGCAACAGAGAATCTGGAAAGAGCCCTGGACATGGAGTCAAAAAACTGAGTATGTCTAATCCAGGCTCTGCTCCCTCGTCCCAGTGAGCCTGGACAAGTCCATCAACCAGAACTGCTGAGTATTTTTTCTTCACCTACAAAAGGAGAGGCCTGGATTAGGGCAAGGTCATCCCCAAGGTCCCTTTCAGCTCTCAAGCCTAGGATTTTAAGAAGCCAGGGCAGATACAATACCTGTTTTACAAATAAGAAAACTGAGGCTTTGGGGAGGAGCCAAGATGGCAGAGTACAGCACGCACTTTCTAGAGCACTCGCACCAAGCCCAGCCAAATACCTGTAAAAAATGGCTCTAAACCAATTCTGGAGCTGCAGAAGCCACTGAACAATAGAGTGAAGCAGATCTCCAGGACAAGGCAGCCTGGAAGGTTGTTGGGCGTCTATCGTGCCACAGAGAGGGCAGGGTGCAGTCCAGCATAGACCGTACTGGCACAGACTAGACCTGAGCAGGCCTTGGGGGAACCGAATCTCTTGCACTTGTGGCAGTTTCCAGACTTCAGGACCCCAAACACT
Organism: Bettongia penicillata ogilbyi; assembly: GCA_023548195.1. Taxonomy (NCBI): domain Eukaryota; kingdom Metazoa; phylum Chordata; class Mammalia; order Diprotodontia; family Potoroidae; genus Bettongia; species Bettongia penicillata. Next base: position 4,268,306 of record JAJHZJ010000154.1, on the reverse strand, counting down.
GAAGACAAATTGGAAGGTCAGTTGAAAAAGCCTGTGGGACCAGTGTGGGGGAGTGGAGGGGTCTGGCCCCAGTCCCAGGGTGGCAGAGGGGCCGGGGGTAGAGGAACCCACGGCAGCCACGGCAGTGGCAGGGGCAGCTCTAGGCCCACAGACCGTGGGGGAATAAAGCTGCTGACAGTACACCTCCCACCCCCGCCCCGCCCCGGAAGCAGAGATCTACCTTGACAAACAGCTCAAAAGTCAAGTAAATGAGCAAAAACTGAAAAAAGAATCAGCCATAGAACCTTACCTTGGTGACAAGGAAGACCAAAACATGCAAACAGAAGACAATAAAGTCAAAGTTCCTGCATCCAAAGCCTCCAAGAAAAATGTGAATTGGTCTCAGGTCATGGAAGACCTCAAAAAGGATTTTGAAAATCAAATAAGAGAAGTAGAGCAAAAACTGAGAAGAGAAATGAAAGCAATGCAAGAAAATCATGAAAGACGAATCAACTGCTTGCTAAAGGAGATCCAAAAAAATGCTGAAGAAATAACACTGTAAAAATTAGCTAATGACAAAATGACAGAAGAGATCCAAAAAGCCAATGAGGAGATGAATGCCCTAAAAAACAGAATGGGCAAGATGGAAAAGGAGATCCAAAAGCTCACATTAGAGAGTGGAGCAGATGGAAGCTAATGACTATGAAAAGTCAAGCAATTATAAAACAAAACCAAAGGAATGAAAAAACAGAAGACAATGTGAAATATCTCACTGGAAAAACAAATGAACTGGAAAATAGATCCAGGAGAGACAATTTAAAAATTATGGGACTGCCTGAAAGTCACGATCAAAAAAAGCCTAGATAAAATAACTTCAAGAAATTATCAAGGAAAACTGCTCTGATGTTCTAGAACCAGAGGGTAAAATAAAGAAATAAGCATATATATATATATATATATATATATATGTATGTATATGTATGTATGTATGTATGTATGTACATACACACACACATACACATATATAAATAAATAAAATAAAACAGAGAAAGAATCCACCAATTATTTCCTGAAAGATCCCAAAAGGAAAACTAGGAATACTATAAACAAATTCCAGAGCTCCCAGGTCAAGGAGAAAATATTGCAAGCAACCAGAAAGAAACAACTTGAGTATTGTGGAAATACAATCAGAATAACACAAGATCTGGCAGCTTCTACATTAAGGGATTGAAGGGCTTGGAATATGATATTCCAGAAGTCAAAGGAACAAGAATCACCTACCCAGCAAAACAGAGCATAATATGTCAGGAGAAAAAAATGGCTATTCAATGAAATAGAGGTCTTTCAAGCATTCTTAATGAAAAGACCAGAGCTGAATAGAAAATCTGATTTTCAAACACAAGAATCAAGAGAAACATGAAAAGGTAAACAGGAAAGAGAAATCATAAGGGACTTTCTAAAGTTGAACTGTTTACATTCCTACATGGAAAGATAATATTTATAACTCTTTTCTCAGTACTAGGGTAGCTGGAGGGATTATATACATAATGACAGAGGGCACAGGGTGAGCTGAATAGGAAGTGATGATATCTAAAAAAATAAAATTAGGGGATGAGAGAGGAATATATTGGGAGAAAAAAGGGAGGAATGGAATGGGGCAAATTATCACTCAAAAAAGAGGCAAGGGAAAGCTTTTTCAATGGAGGGGAAAAGAAGGAGGTGAGAGGGAAAAAGTGAACTTTACTCTCATCACATTTGGCTGATGAAGGGAATAACATGCACACTCAATTTGCCATGAAAATCTATCTTACACTACAGGAAAGTAGAAGAGAAGGGGTAAGTGGGGTGAGGGGAATGATAGAAAGGAGGGCAAATGGGAGGAGGGGGTAATTACAAGTAAACACTTTTGGGGAGAGACAAGGTCAAAAGAGAGAATAGACTAAATGGGGGACAGGACAGGATGGAGGGAAACATAGTTAGTCTTTCACAACAAGACTTTTATGGAAGTTTTTTGCATAATTGCACATGTATAGCCTATACTGAATTGCTTGCCTTCTCCACGGGATGGGTGAGAAGGGAGAGAAGCTGGAACTCAAAGTTTTTAATAATTAATGTTAAAATTTGTTTTTACATGCAACTGGGAAATAAGAAATACAGGTAATGGAGTATAGAAATCTATCTTGTCCTCCAAGAAAATAGAGGGAAAGGGGATAAGAGAAGGAAGGGGTGTGATAGAAGGGAGGGCAGATTGGGGGAAGGGGTAATTGGAATGCGCACTGTCTTGGGGTGGATGGAGGGGAGGGATGGGGAGAAAATTTAGAACTCAAAATCTTGAGGAAATGAATGTTGAAAACTAAAAATAAATAAATTTTTTAAAAAAGAAACAAAAAAAAAAACCCACAACAAAAAAAAAATTGAGGCTTTGTTAGGGAGGTTAAATTGACTTGTTTAAAGCCACCCCTGGATGATGAAAAAAAGGCTCTCTATCTCCAGAAAAATGGTGTGGAGTCTAAAAATGATGCCGTCTAAGTGCAGAGGGAAGTAGAATTTTTTTTACTTAATTACTCTTTGTTTTGGTATGCATTTTCTTTTGCAGCTTGGCTAATATGGAAATGTTCTGTCTAACTGCATATGTAAATAAAGGAGGAGGGCAGGCAAAAAGACAATATAGAAGTAAGTTTTGTTTACATGTAATTGAGGGAAAAAATAGTTAAATGTAAAACAAAAATCACCCTTGGTAAATGGTGGAGCTAGAAGTCACTCAGATCTCCTGGCCCCAAGTCTGGCATTCTTTCTCTTTAAATGACTGTGATTTCTGGTCCTACTCCACATTCTAAGGACCCAGAACGTGCTGGGATCCGTAGCCCTGACACAAGAATGTTACAGGGTCAGCATTTGGGATTAACCCAAACATCAGGGGGAGACTTTGCTTCCCCTCAAGTCCCGGCTAGAATCCCATGCCTCCTGTCTGCACAGACACCAACACTCTGCCAACTGTATGAAAAGGGGCCCCAGGGCAAGGGCATATGGGAAGGGGCCTTAGCCCCTTCCCTGGTGTGGAAGACATGGCACCAAGGGACAGCTGTTTTCACCATGGCCCTGGAGCTGAGCTTGGAAGGTATGGGAGCTGTCTTGACATAATGAACTGAGATGGGGAGGTCAGCAGAAGTAGGAGGAAGGCTGAGGACGAAGGAGCCCAGCAGGCTTGGATCCTACCTTGACCTGTCCTCTGGGCGAATTGGCCGCTTCCTGATTCCCACCCAAGGGAGGGGCCCTCACCAACAGGGACTGGACACAAAACACTCCTGGCAGAAAATGAGATGGGGAGGAGACAACCAATCAGAAGGCACCAGCATTTCAAAGCCTGGATTAATGCCTGTGTAAAGGAGGCAGATAAAATGTGTTCTGGAGCATTCCATCTGAGGAGTCTGGCTGGGAACGGAGACCGGGCTCAGGGTCAGCAGCCTGGGTCAGAGGGCTCCTTTCCAGTCCTGAGGTCACAGAAGACATTGTTCCAGTTTTGTCTTTATGTTTTCAGGTCAATCAATAAATCTTTAATAAGCTCCTCCTGTCATGTGCCAGGTGCTGTGGTAAGTGCTGGGGATACAAAGTAAGGCATAATATTCCCTGTTCTCAAGGAGCTGCCCATTCTCTGAGGGACACATGTGCTTGAATATAGAACACAGAAGCCGAGGAGGTGGCACCTGGGCTGGAGGGCAGACAAGGATTCTGGGCTGGGAATATGAGGAGAGCAAACACTGTAGACACAGGGATCAGCCTGTGCAAATGCAGGTAGAAGGGGATGTGTCATGTCCAGGGGTGCTGAGGGGGTATGGGGACAGGCAGCTGAAGGAAATAAGGATGGAGAAGCACTTGGGAGCCTGCAGGGAGAGCGCCTGCAGTCCAAGTGAGGCACCAGTGTTTTATCCTGGAGGTACTGGTGAGCCACAGAGAGTTATAAGCAGGAGAGGATCATGGTCAGCTGCCTGCCTTGAAGTGGACACAAGGAGAGGGGAGATGGCCAGAACAGAGCCTCGGGGAATACCTACTGTAAGGGAACCATCTAATGGATGAGGAGACAAAGCAATCAGCCAGAGAGAGCGAGAACAAAAAAATGGAAGGGCATTAGCCAGAAGTGAGGTGGCACCAGCATAAAAAAATGACAACATCTTGTTTTGTTCTCACAACAGCCCTGTGGCTCAGATGCTGTTATTATCCCCATTTTACAGATGAAGGAACTGAGGCAGAAAGCAGTCCAAAGGCTTGCCCAGGGTCATACAGCTAATGTCTATGGCAGAATTTGACTTCAGGTCCACCACTGTTCATTCAATCACCAGATTGCCTATTGAAAGTCAGAAAGAGGTAACAGGAAAAGGCCCCAAAGGGAGCAGAGTGCTGGGGTGGAGAAACAGAGGTAGTGAATGCAGTGCAATCTTCCTGGAAGACTCAAAGTCAGCATAAGACAGAAGATGCTGCCTGAGAGAAAGGGCTAGGCCAGCAGACAGGGAGTAGAAGCCAGGGTGAGGAAGGATCCCAGGCCCAGGGGCTGGCTTCTACCTTTGCCTCAGAGATGGGGGTCAAGGAGCAACGACCTTCGGTGAAGGCTGAGAGCTTGGACAGACAGGGAGTCGGAGCCCTGGGATGGGGGAGGCCAAACCCTGAACCCAGAGAGATGGCTGCTGGAAGTCCTTCCTGCTGCCCACTAGAAGGCAGGGTGGGCTGTGGACCAAGGTCCTGGTCACAAAAATGCTTGCTCCCACCGCTTGTTTGTATCTCCTGCCTTAGCACCTGCCTGGCTGCCCTGAGCATTCCTTAATGCCTGAAGGATTCAAACATTTCCAAAGCCCTCCCCTTAGCATGGGCTAAGAGCAGACTCAGGACTCAGGAGTCAGAAGACCTGGGCTCAAGTCCTGGCTCTCACCCTTCCTAGCTATGTGACCTTACATGTCAATTGCCTGTAAACTGTAGTTTCCCCATCGGCCACTTGTTAGACACAGCCAAAGGTTTTCCGGTACTGGAGATGGAGAGCAGCAATCAGGGAATGCAGGCTCTGGGGCCGGTAGTGACAAGGCAACCCCAGTGCCTGCCCAGTTTCAGCTGGACATCCTACCAACCTGACAGGAAGTGTGCATTGTGAACTCAGAAGGGAAACGAGGGCAGGCTCTGTGTGCCAGGGGTGGCCCAGGAGTTTTTAGGCCCATTTCAGAGATGGAGAAACCAGCTTAGGAGAAGTCACTTGGGTTTGGAACCTGAGTCTCTGCAGCCACATGGTCTGGCACCATCTTCATTCTGAATACGGCTCATGGACCAAGAGGTGGCTGGAGGATACAAGCCAGAGGATCTAAGGTCAGGGATTTCCTTAAGCAAATACAACTTTACTCTGAGACAAGCTGAGCAGATCTCAAAGGTTACTTGGTCCAACTCTTCACTTGAGAGAAAAGGAAACTGAGGTACAGTGAGGTGAAATATGTGGTTTCGTGGCACATGCAGGATTAAAATTTGGTCAGTCATGTAACAAGCATGAGGCCCTCAGAGCTCCTGGTCTCAGAGGGAGGACACAGATGATCAGCTGGAGAGAAGCAGTACAGGCACTGAGGGCCACCAGGAAAGGCATCATGAAGAAGGTGCAGTTTGGGCTGGGGCCTGAGATGAGGAGGGAGAGCAGGAGGTAGAGCCAGGATAAATGCCTGGAGGCTGGCCTCAGGACAAGTATTCTCCCTTTAAATCACACAGTTCCTGGCTGAGGCACTTGACCTCCGCCAGCCTCAGTTTCCTCATCTGTAAAATGAGGACAACAATACCATCAGCTTCCCAGGGCTGTTGTGAGGATCGCATAAGGTTAGCTGTGCAGAGCACTTAGCCAGGCCAGGCCTGTTCCTTTTATTATTACCTAACCTGGATTTTCAGCCCGCTTTGTGGAGCTGCTGCAGGGAGACGGGCCAAGTGTTGATCATGGGGCTCAAACTATGGTATCAGCAGACCAACAGTAACTTCCGACAAAGCCTCAAAGGCAGGTGCGATCTCATCAGCAGAGATGCTCCCCCTGCTGGTACAGAATGCCATCCTGCAGTCCTTTGGGATGACCCTGGCATGTGCTACGGCATCTCCCCATTAGCAAGGCTGGTCCAAGGCTCAGGTTGGGAGGGGTCCTATGGGGCTAGTGTTCAGCCAACCTCAGCCTGAAGACTTCCAATGAGGGGTGGCCCCCTCTCCCCTGAAGAAGTGCCCAGGATAAGGGGCAGATTTGGATAATGGGAATGAGGTTCTCCTGGCATCAAGCCTGCACCACTCCCGGTTCTGTTCTTAGAGGCCAAGCAGAAGGAAGCTCACCCAGGACAGATCTTCAAACATTCAAGAGACATCCATCTGCCACCTATCACCTTCCTGCGCCCCAGCCCTCTGATGGCCCACCCAAGGCCTCAGATCCCCTGGCTGCCTGCCTGTGACTGTTCTCCAGACGGGCCTAGCCAGTCCCAGGGAGCTTCTCATGGATCTGAACATGCTCCCATAACTGATGATTCATGCTGAGCTGCAGCTCAGAACTACCCTGCCCTCTTGGTCTCTCCATTGACTTTTAGGCCAGTGACTTTCCTGGGATTCCCCTCACATTAGTGAAATATATTCAGCCTCACAAGATCTCTTCAGATTTGACTGGAACTCCCTCTGGCCCAGGAATTCTTTTCACTGGTAGCTCCTCCAAGGTGAGTCCTGTTTCTGAGATTGATCGAGATCTTTAAGAATTTTGGCTGTTCCCTCTTAGCTCTAGGCTGCCTGCAAATGGGGGAGGATTTCACCCTCAGCTTTGTCCAAGTCCTTAGTTGAGCAATAGGCCATCCATCCATAACTGGGCCCACAGGGCCACCAGCCCACAACAGACTGTGCCTTTGAGAAACCCCAGGACCATGTGCTACAGATGCTATCTGCTGACTCTATGGGCCCAGTGCATCGTGGGTCACTTTGGGCAGGTCAGGGAATGACTTTAGCCTTGAATTACTCACCCAGTGGGGAAGATAGCAAATACCCTCATCTGCCACAAACTCCAACACACCACAGTGGGTCATCCTGTCGGAGTTTTTATTCGTCAGTTTGAACAACATGGGATAGGTGATATTAAGTCGACCTAAAAGAAAAGAAGGCTGATTAAGACACAAAGCCTGTGGGTGCCAGAGGGGCTGGTGTCTGTTAGAGAGAAGAGCCAAGTTCATCATAACATTCTCTCCTAATGTCCTTGGTCACTCCCCTCCCCTCCATATATCAGAAGACAAAAGAGAAACAGGCCCCTCCTGGAAAGACTTATATGATCTGATGCTGAGGGAAAGGAGCAGAACCAGGAGAATTTTGTACACAGCATCAACCACAGTGTGCAAGGATTTTTTCAGGTAGACTTAGAACTCCATTGCAATGCAAAATTCCCAATGGTCTTTTAAGGCAAAATGCCTTCCACATCCAGAGAAAGAACTATGGAATTCAATTGCAGAATGTAGCAGATCATTTTCTTTTGTATTACATTTTGGTTTGTTATATGGTTTCTCCCACTCATTTTAATTCTTCTATGCAACATGACTATGGTGAAAATGTACTTAATAGGAATATATGTGTAGAACTTATATAAAACTGTATGCTGTTTTGGGGAGGGAAGGGGTAGGTAGGAGGGAAGGAGGGGGAGGGAAGGAAAAAAAATCTAAGTTATATGGAAGTGATTGTGGAACACTGAAAATAAATAAAAGAAAAACAAAGAAAAAAATAAAGTGACAAAATAAAAAAAAGAGAAATAGACCCCTCCTAAGACAGGTCACTTCACCCTCATTCCCGGCCACCACATTTCCCATCCCCAGGTGTGAGCCAGGCCCAAGTGGCCAAGGCCTGGCCAGAAGTGGATCATTCTAGAGCTCTGGGCAGCCTCAGAGGAGTGGCTGCAGGGACTTCAGCCTCCAGCTTGGGCCTCCCTCTTCCTCAATTACTTGTCAAGGTTTAAAACAATGGGATGGCCACACGTTGCCACTCTTGGTTTACTAGAGTCATCCAGGGTGATGTGTTTGTGTTCGATGCAGGACTGGGGATGGGAAAGAGCAGTGCTCTGGGGAGGAACTGGGAAAGGAGCAGGTCACTGGAGGATCAGGAGCCAGAGGGCCTGGGTTCAGATTTGCTTCTACCACTTACTATTGTCAAACAAGTCATTACCCTCTCTGGTTTGAGGGTTCCTCCTTTGTAAAATGTGGGGTTAGGACCCGGTGATCTTCCAGGCTGCCTCTGGAGACGTACACACTGTCCTGGCTGCCCAGGAGGCTCCCCGCCACTGACACAGCCAGCCAGGAAAGTGCTTCAAGGCCAAATGCAGCAGGAATTACGACAGTATCTTGGCCCCTAGCTTCTCAAAGCACCTTCACATCCTCTGTCATCCTTCTAGAACCAGCCAGTGGGCACAGCGGGGGTCATTCTCTGCCAGGGACACTAAGGCAAAGACCAGTCTCCCACAGTCAGTGAAGAGACCCTGAGCCTGAGACCACATCTCCTAACATCCAGGACATGTGCTGGGGAGGCCCATGACTTCTAGCCTTGGTGGAAGCCTGGAGATCTGGCTTCCAAGGCTGTTGTGGACAGGAGGGAATGAATTATTGCTCTGGGCCTGCTTCCTTGTTCTGTATGATGGGGACAATCCCACAGGTACCAGGCTGCTCCAGGAGGGGCTGGGATGATCAGGGCACGTGACCTTGCTCCACCTGGGTCCTATCTACTCAATTCTGGCATTCTTGAGGTGGAGTTGGAGCTCCAGCACAGGCTGACGAAGCCCAAGTGACTCCCAGAAGAGGCCTGTGGTGAGACCAAGCCTGTTGGGAGACTTGGATGCTGGTGTGGAGTGGCCCATTGCCGGAGGCCCAGGCAGCCAGGAGCTGCCACAGCCCTTCTCTACTCTCACAGACCATCTACTGTGGCTGCTCCAAGGATCTCCAAGTCCTATTTCCTGGAGGGGTTGTGTACAAAGCCAGCTGGTAGCTCCCTGCCCTTGGCCATCTCTTTCACAGCTTTGCCCATCTTAGTTTTCTTCACCAGCTGCTACAGCTGCCCTCACCAGAGCAGAACCAGGATCCCCTGATCCAATGAGCACACCACTGTTCCTGGATGGGGGTGGAGGGCAATCTGCTGTCCTGGGGCCCACACTTAGGGTGCCCCTTCCCCAGCCACCACTTCTGTCTAGACAGCCTTGGCTGTGAGCAGAGGTATTTCCAGGGTTAGGCCACACTAAGGGTTTAACGCTTGCTTACTCACTTATTCATGGCTTGAGGCCAGGATTCCACTGGAATCAGTTCTGTAACTCTGGTGTAGACAGAGTTCATCAGTGGGTCCCTGGTTCACTGAGAGCAGCACGTACCAGGAGCTTTTTTTTGCTGCTTCTCTAATTATATCAAACCTTTCATCCAGTTTTTTTTGCAATTACATGTATGCCTCCTAAGGTAGAATTTAGCACAGCCCTGCTACACAGGATTCCTCGCTCCCTCTCAGTGTCCAAAAGAAGCACCCAAAAATCACTGCCTTGGGGGAAGGAGAAGACAGAGCTCTGGTGCTGCTAAGGTGGCATGCCCTTTCCTGCCTCCCAAACAAGTAGCCTCCCCTCCCCATGTCTTTGTTCAGCTCCAGTACTCCAACCCCTCATTGACCTCTCCCTTCTCTGAACTCATGAAGCATGGGTGCCACAACTCAGTCCTGGCTACTCTTCTGTTTCAGGACTGTCTGTTGTTTCCCTATGAGGCTGAGGTCAAAGAATGGCTGCAAAAGCCTGAGATTCCTTGGGGCCTTGAGATGAGAAAGGGCAAGGTCGAAGGGTCAATGCCGGGCTCCCACATCTTCCTGGGGCAAGGAGAGAAGAGGGTGTTCCCCTAAGACTCCACAGGGGCTGAAGCTTTCTTCTGAACAGGCTGAGGCAGAGGCAGTCCGGAACCTGCCTGAATCCTGCTCCCCAGGCTGCGAAGGCCTCTCCCACACTCAATGTTGGCTCCACAGCTAGACTGCTGCTTCTGTCTCCAGCACGCAAAAACCCTGACCCAGCCTGGCCTTACAACTAGAAACGATCTTGGCAGTAATTAGTCCTGTGACCTGATTTTCAAGAAGGGGAAGGCTCAGTGAGGGTAAGTATGCACACGCAGAAACAGCAGAGGCTGGTTTTGAACACAGGTTCTCTTGACTCCAAATCCCCCGGACATGCTGCAAGTCATGTCTCAGCCCTGTGGACAAGGCAGGATAGGGACAATTCCGGGGCATACTTCAGTTACACAGATGAAGCTGGCTCCTGGACTAGGATTGGGCACTGGCACATGGCACGTGCCCCAAGACTTCCTCATCTTGGGAGACAACAGTGGCACATCAGGACACAGACTCTGTCACTCCTGGTCTAGCCCTCTGAATCTCGCACTTCTCTTCAGCAGAACGGAACAGCGATGGCCAGTCTGTGCTCAGCCTGGGGCTGTGGTGATCAGCAATGGGTAATGTGTTGGAGAGTGTCCTGGAGATGCCAGCTACCATCTTCATGATTACTGCTATCTTTCTTACTTGCAGCCACCTTACAGGAAGATTCGTGTAGCCCATAAGGGTTGTTGTACATGAGCTGTAAAGGCTACAAAGAGAATTCCCAGGCACTTACATACAATATAGTTGTGGAGATGATGCATCCTGAGAAAGGGCTCCCAACAACATGGCCAAGGACCAAATGTCAGGGAAGGAGCAGCCCCATCAGCAGCCACCTGAGAGGTGGGAAGATACCCTAGGGCTGCTCCTGAGGGATCCTGAGACTATCCTTTCCTTTGAATTTGTTTTCTTTAGGAAGGATGATGAGCTTGAAGACCCTTCTACCTTCAACCTTCTGTCTGCTTTCAAGAGGCCCAATGGCTAAAATGCATATTCAGGCTACTTGAGGAAACCAGCCTTCCTTCTCGCGTTCCAGATCCAGAAGCCTTGTGTCAGTTCCAAGTTCTAAGCTCTTCTTGGGCACTGTGGCAGCTTGGCTGGGAGGAGGCATTTTTAGCCCCTTTGGATTCCCCTGCTAGCAGGAACACTCAAGCTGGGACCACTTATTTACAGCTGCCTTGTCTGCCTGAGCATCCTAGTAAGAGGCAGTGCAGTTCAGTGGAGAGTGTGAGCTGGGAAGTCACAAGAACTGGGTCTGAACTGTTGTGAGGAATGAATATTCCTCTACCACTGAAAAGGTAGTTATTATATTAGGACCAAGGTTTTTCCCCTTTTCTACTTCCTCCTCCAGAAACCAATCAGCATGGGAAATCCCTCTTAAAGAGTTCCCCAGGCCAAGATCTAACCAGACAGTAAAAGAAATTCTAAGTTTGGGCTGACGGGCCCATTCCTGCTCAATGTGCTTACTCAGACAGGTCTGGTTCAGGGTAAGTGACATGGAAATGGGAAGTCTCTGTGACCCCAAGTCATGTACCCAAGACCCTCACTGTCATATAGCCCACCTCCAATTGTATCATCCAGTCAGAGCTGATTGCCACCCCTCAGGAACACCTACTCTTTGTGGGTATGTGAAATGTGAACCCACTGCCATAATTGTTTTTGGTCTAAGAGATGGCTAAATGACTATCCTTTTATTAATAATGTGCTAACCTTATTAATAATATGATTAAATTACCCAGAAACTATGTCTCTCAGAATTTTTAATTGCCATACTGTCTGAAGCCCCCTGTAATCCATGTGATAACTCATGTAACACCATCTCCTTGAGCCTCAGTTTTGATGTGGACAGAATAGGCATTATCCCCATTCTACCACCCCAAAACACTAATAAGAGCTCAAATAATATACAAAGGGAGCTTCTCGGATGATTAGGACCACAGAATTGGTGCTGGAAGGCCGAGGTTAGCTCATCTGACCCTCTCATTTACAGACGGGAGTTGGGGGAGGTGGGGGAGAAGGGGAGAGGAGTTGTGACCTGCACAGATGACATGAAACCCAGAGTTGTGATGAGAAGCCAAGGCCTCTGACCTCAACGGTAAGACTTCAACAACGCATCAGGATATTGCAGGACAGGCGATGTTTATTAATAAATTACCAGATAATTTAGAAAATACTTACTAAGTTGATCCAGGGCCGAGGGTGGCATAATTACTGCAGAGAGAACATGAGAAAGATTTTTTTAAAAGGACGACATAAAAACAAAGGGACTTTCTATTTGTTACACTAAACTTTCTTTACAAAACAATTTGTGATGGCAGACAATTCATGCCTCAAGGATTTTTACAGTACTCAGTGTACTCTGGGAGTGCTCAGTCTACAGGTCAGATGGAGAGGTTCAAGCCTCTGCTCTGGTCAGAAAGTGATGACTGCATTTTTCGTAAACTGGGACAAGCAGCCCTTTTCATTATAACTAATGATCCAGGTACCCAGATGGACAATAAGTATTTTTGAAGGTTACTGAAAATACTGATTTATGGGCCAGAAAAAGTTATTAGTCAAAAAAAAAACAAGCACATACTCTTCCCTCCTTTCTCCACATCTGACCTGTCATTAGGTCCTGCAAGCATGGACACGGAGAAGCACCGATACTGGGTGGAGAAGCGGTTCTGGAAAACCCGGGGGATGGGGTGATCAAACATATTGAAAGAGAACTGGAGAAAAAAAGAGAGACACAGGCATGTAAGACATACTTAATAGATATTCCAGGTCAATACTCTGCTTAATGAAGGTTGGCTGAACTCACAACAGCTGAAAAATCAAAAAGGGGCAAACAGTTGTGAAAAGTGGATTAACTCTATGACTCAGGGTTGGCATGATTGAGCTAAATGTATTTTCTGGGTGATTCCAGAAGCCCTGTGTGTGTTCCACCCCACACTGCTGGCAGGAACTTGTCCTGGCTAGAGAAGCTAGCTGATCCAAGGTGTGGTGTCCAAACCCATCAGGGGCCCATGCAGCCGTGTGTGTGTGTGTGTGTGTGTGTGTGTGTGTGTGTGAGAGAGAGAGAGAGAGAGAGAGAGAGAGAGAGAGAGAGAGAGAGAGAGAGAGAGAGAGAGAGAGAGACCCGTGTGCATGGTTTCTTTTTAGGGGGCATTCCTACCAACCTGTATTCTTTAAACTCAAGTGCAGAAGGCCTCAAGGGAAGGGAAATACTCTGGAGTGAGACTCATCAGTGTTTACCTCTGGGAGCCTCTTGCCATGAAAAGGAGACCACACCTGGCCTACTGACTTCCCAGAGTCAGTGTGATGCCCAATGAGATCACTGTGCACATGGCACATGCTTAATGACAAGGGAAGGGTGCAGGCTAGCCAGAGCTGTTTCCATTTGTAGCTGACCCCGCATAATGCTTAAGTGACTGCCCAGAAGGAGATGAATCAAGGCTGTACTACTTTAATCTTTAATGAATGTTTCTACCACCAGCTATCACCTGGCCTGTGGACACCCACTCTGCCAGGCTGCCCCAACACGCAGTCACTGGGGACTTCCTGCCCACATCCATGACCTCTCTCCCTCAATCCTCCTGCCCCACTGTTGGCAGCTCACCATCTATGCCTAATTTCCTCCTCATTGTGCTTTACCCAGCTCTAGGCACACTGTAAGAGCCTATTAAACGTCTACTGATTGACTGGCTTAGGACTTGAAGGATTGCCCAAAGAAAAAGCAGAAAGAGGACCACTTTTCCTTGGGACATGCTGTCGCCATATCGATCACAGAAAACCCAGATGGGAGTTAGATTCATCCAGGCCAGGGGTCCACAAACAGACTGGGGGAGGGGGTATCTGTGAACTTGGATGGGAGAAAACCTGCCTCTTCATTCTTCCCAATGTCCAGCTCAAATGCAGCATTTCTTCCATTACTCTGAAAAGGGTCCAGAGGCCTCACTAGATGGCCAGAGGGATCCTGGCTGAGAAGCCCTGAGCTAGTGCAAGTTTCCTGAGGAGGAAACGGGAGCGCAGAGGCTCAGGATCATGTCCGAGGTCACCCGGCCAGCATGCATCATGACTAACCCTCTGCCTTTTCTTCCTTGGTGAGAGATGTCCACTAGCTGAAGAGCCAATTCCCACACTCTCCCTTGGGCTCTCCCCTAAACTGTCCGACTCATTCCAAATAATTTACTAGCTCAGTCCCACTCTGGGCTTGGCACCTTCTTCACCAGCTGACCTTTTCTGAAGGAGGCACGCAGGCAAGACAGTCAGGGTAAGCACTCCCTATCTTGTGATGTAGAAAAATTTCAAGAGACAGAGTTCCTGGGTAATTAATGACACTACTATATAATTAATACAAGGGGTCAGCAAGGTTGTTAAAGGCCAAAGACCCCTCATGGAAACCACTCAACACTTATATGTCCTTAGAAGAGGGTAGCAATCCACTCTGATGGGTTAACTAGCAATGACACAGGCTTTCATAAAGTCACCCCCAGCCTTATGCAATCTAAACAAAGGACCTCCGCCCCCAACCTGCCTAAGTGGGCCAGAATTCAGCTTCAAGTCTTGAAAGGTTTCTAGCTGGCTGGACCAACAGGCTGACCTAGATAAGGTAGTCTGGGGCAATCAATTTTGGGGAAAGGTCAGGAATCTACCCAGCAATTTATTATTTAATAACCATTTCTCTCAGTCTCTGGGTGAATGCTACACACTGGGGCCAAGGAGTTGGGCCCAGAGGGACCTCCCACCAACATTTTACTTCACTACTGGGCAAGGATAACGTATCACATTCAAAGCTCACAACCCCCTGAAGCAAGGGGACTATTACCACTGATGGAGAAACCAAGGCTCAGGATGTTAGATGGCCTGTGAAGGCTACAAAATAAGTCCTGGAACCCAATGACTGTGGGCCTTCACTGAGCTCAAAACTCTGGTGTTCCATCACCAGAGAAGTCACTAGGAGTCTGGGAGCTGGATGATTGGGCAGTGGAGAGCAAGCTGCCCGCTTCCAGCCCCTCCTTGGGCTGTGGGACTCAGGGCAAGTCACCAGTGGAAGAGGCACTGCCTAGCACAGGTTGGGGCACTTCCTCTTTTTCAAAGAGCCCTGGGCCAGGTTCCATCCCTCTCGTCTGTCCCTGAGCACTGGCCACCTCAAGTATGAAGGCCTTCATGTCAAAGCTGCAGCCACTCCTGGGCTGGCCAGTCCCTCTACCTCACCAGTCTCCACCCCTGGGCCTCAGTTCTCTCTCCTTTGGCAGCACTGTCCTGCTATGAGCTCCTGACTTTTCACCTTAGTGTTTTCTACCTGTGTGGCCCCCAATAAGTTCCTTCCTTTTCCTTGGTGTCCCTGGGTGGATCCAGATGTTTTCAGGGTCCCTCCCAGCCTGGAATCCTTGACCCTTTGGCTCCACATTTCAGCTTTCCACTCCACCAGCTGCAGAGGTCAGCCGGCCCAGCCTGTCTGGTTTGCTTCCAAACCAACACCTGCACCCATCCACCTCCACTGAACACTTCAGGTTTCAGTGGTTTCCTATGCTTGGAATGCCTTCCCTTCTCAGTCTTACATTCCAACCTAACCTTTATGGGCAGCTGGGTGGCCCAGTGGGTAGAACACCAAGCCCAGAGTCAAGAAGACCTGAGTTCAAATCCTGCCTCAGACACTTACTAGCTGTGTGACCCTGAGCAAGTCATTTCAACCAAACCATTGCAATATCTGTCAAGAAAACCCCAAATGAGATCACAAAGAGACAGACACAGACTGCAACAACTGAACAATGACAAATCCTTTAAAACCCAAGCCACGGATCAACTCTTCAAAGAAGCAGGAAAAAACTTGATCTCTATTATACTGTGCCCATAGTTATTTATAACACAAGCTCCCTAAAGCAGGGATTTCTTTTGCCTTTTTGTGTTCCCAGAACCTAGCAGAGGCCCTGGCACACGCGAGGTGCTTAGTAAATCCTTATGGACTGCCACATGCAGATAACTCTAACTTTGGATGAGTCTTAGTGACCCCACCAGTCTCAAACTTCACCAAGGCCAAGTCCACCTTACCTAGGACTCCCACGTCCTCAAGTGCCACAGCACTGGGCTCCCACGGTTACTGACCGCTGTGCAGACCTAAACAAATACAGCTGGTCAGGACTGCTCCTCAGGGTATGAAGTAGCATTAAGGGAGGAGCAAGGAGTCAGTGGAAAAGTGGTTTTGGATACAGTGAGTCCTCCAAGAGCAGTCTGACCAGGCGCTGCATAGTGGAGCTCCCCCGGAAGAAGAGGGGCAGCTCCCATTAAGAGGGGTCAACAGCCCCTTCCTCCTGGCAAGAGTGCACAGAGGGATCAGGAGAGCCTGGTGAGGAGGGGCTGCTTCATTTCGGTGCCTGGCATACAGGAGGTGTCTAATAAGTGCCTGTTCACAACTACTCTATTTTACAGAGGTTTAGGGAAGCAGAGAGATGGGTGCCCGCTCCTGCAGCGGGCAAAGCGCCAGAAACAAGACAAGAGCCCAGGTGGGTGCCCCCACGCCCTCTGCACAGCCTCACCACGATGCTCCAAATAAAGCCCCAGGGGTGGGCAGGTGAGGCTGGGGTCCTGAAGGGAGGGAGAAGGGGCAGGGTGGGGTACACTGGGGGCCCCCCCCAGGTCACCCCCAGCCTCCACGGGCCATGGCTGTGTCCTCCCTAAGGGGATTCTGAGAAGGGCCACGAGTGACTCTATAGACTGGGAAGGAGGAGACAGGAGGACCTGGGTCAATTCTCCTAAACCTGGGTCAGGTCCCCGGCTCTACAGAAGAGGAAACTGAGGCCAGCCCGAGGGGGGTCACCGTCCTCCGCACTGACGTGACCCAGCGACAACAGAGGGGGGAGGGGAGAGGCGTCCCACAATTCCGGGCCCCCGTGTGACGCGGTTCCCCCCATTTTACAGAGAAGTAAACCGAGGCAGGCGGCGGGAAAGTGACTTGTCCAGGGTCACGCGGCTCGGACAGCCCGCCCTCCAGGCCCCACCCCTCCCGCAGCGACTTCTGGGGGGCAAAGGAGTGATCTAAAACCGGGGGAAACTGAGGCGGGGGAGGGGAGCGCAGGGGCCGCCAACCCTCGGGGGCGGGGCGCGCGGCGGCCTCCCGAGGTCTGGAAGGCCGAGCTCAGGCCGGGCCGGCCCAGCCCCCGGTCACACCGGCCCAGCCGGTGGCTCAGGCCCCGGGAGGGCAGCGGGCTCGGGAGCCGGGGAGCAGGCCCGGGCGGCGGGGCGCTTACCATCGCTGAACACGGTCCCGGGCGCCTGCGGCTCCTGAGGAGAAAAGCCCGGTAGAGCGAGCGAGCGAGCGAGCGGCCTGCCGGAAGAGCCTCGACCCCAGCCGCGCCTGCGCAGCGCCCGCCGGAAGGGGCTCATGGGTGCGGGTGGGGGGAGGAGAAGGGGGCCTCCGGAATGAGGCGGGGTGGATGCAGCCAAGCGCATTCAAATGACATCCACTAAAGATCGTATTTCTGTTGATATCGAAGATTTGGATTGCCATTGGACAACATTTCCCCCTACGAAGGATGCTATGGTAGTTCCCATTCTCCCTCTAAAGACTACATTACCCAGAAGGCTAAGCAAGTAGCGCCGCCCTACTTCGTCCTCACTGTGAACTTGGGCGGAAGTGAAGGGTGACTACTTTCGACAACAAAATGACAGAAGAGGGGAATTAGGAGATCATTTTGAATGGACACGATTTCAGTGGCCTACATGATTTTTGCTGAATGGAGCGTTGTTCCAAGTGCGGTTTTTTCTGTGGCCGAGAGCTGAAGAAATCAGATTGTTTGCCCAGAACAAAGATGGCGTCTGAACTTCCGGCATGACAGTGAACTTCCGGCATAAGAGTGAGCTCAACAAAACAAGGACACCGATGATGAATCGTCTCCTGGAGGGGCGTGGTCGCCCAGAACGAGAGGGAGAAAATTTTAAGCGACTATTGGCTGGAATCTAAGGCCCGCCCCCCCCACGCTTTTCCAATCATGATTCAGGAAACCCGGCGGTTCCAGCAGCGATTGGTCAGCGGCCTGCAGCCAATGGGCAGAGGCCGATTTTGGCGCGAGTGTTGAGGAGGTTCCGGGCTCCGCGCGTCTGCCCCTAGTCTGGGACCGGGACCTAATCGGAGGCCGGGTCTGAGTCTGCCCCTGGGTTGGGCTGGAGCCCGCAGCCCCCCGCCCGCGCCATGTTCGTGACCGACTTTCGCCGGGATTTCTACGACGTTATTCAGACGGAGGTGAGTGAGAAGCGGGGAGAAAAGAGGGCGCCCGGGCACCTAGAACGTGGAACGTCGGGGGAGGGTCAGAGCCTAGAACGTGGGATGTCGGGGCTGAGAGGGGCCTGAGCACAGGGGATGTCAGAGGGGGGAGGGGCCCTAGAACGGGGGTGTCAGAGGGAGGAGGGGTCCTAGAACGGGGGTGTCAGAGGGGCAGGGGCCTCAGAACAGGAGATGTCAGAGGGGCAGGGGCCCTAGAACGGTGGGTATCAGAGGGAGGAGGGGTCCTAGAACGGGAGTGTCAGAGGGGGAGAGGCCTCAGAACAGGAGATGTCAGAGGGGGAGGGGCCCTAGAACGGTGGGTGTCAGAGGGGGAGGGGTCCTAGAACGGGGGTGTCAGAGGGGCAGGGGCCTCAGAACAGGGGATGTCAGAAGGGGAGGGGCCCTAGAACGGGGGTGTCAGAGGGGGAGGGGTCTGTTCCGCTGTGTCTCCTCACTGCCTGATATCTTCTCTGGGCTGGTCCCTCCCAGGGTTCGTCTTCCTTTCGTGGCTCGTGTGTGTCACTCTCCCCAAGCCCTGCGCTGACTTGGGGAGGGCAGGCCAGGGTCCTCTTTAGTCCTGGCCTGTCCGTGGTGCTGAATGGTCTCCGCTCCCCTGGGAGGCAGGAGAGGCTTCTCTGGCTGATGGAGGAGGGATTTTTCTTTCAGAAATTCAATTCAATTAAGCAACTCGTTATTATCACCTGCTGTGTTAGACCTCTGCTGCATATGGGGGGTGTAGAGAGAGAATGATGGCCCCTGCCTTCGAGGACACAACATTCTATTTAGCGAGAAACCACGTGTGCACACAGAGGTCTAAGCGTAGACCCTTGATATTTTTGATATAGAGAAGTTCCAGATGGGAAAACTTTCATCAGCGAGAGGCAGATAAATGTTTTGGTAGATGGGGCACTGGGCCTGGACTCAGGAAGTCTTGAGTTCGAATGCAGCCTCAGACACTTTCTAACTGAGTGACCTTGGGTAGGTTGCTTAACCACTCTCTGACTCAGTTTCCATATCTGTAAAAATGGGGATAATAAGCGCCTGACTCCCAGAGTTTGAGGATAAAATAATATCTGTAAGGTGCTTTTCAAACCTCTAGGGGCCAGGTCCATGCTAGTTATAATAATATTAGGGAAAAGATCACACCAGTGATAAGAAGCTCCCTGGGGCCAGGTCATTCCACCTGCTGCCCTTTGAGTCAAGCATTCATGAAGTGCTCACCACACCCCAAGTGCTGGGTTAGGTACAAACTGGTGAGCCTGGTGCTCCGTGTTCTCTTATGTACATATAAGCAAATAAAAAACAGACTCAAAGTCCTATTAGCCCAAGGAGTGTCAAGGCAGCTCTTGTCAGAGACATTTTCTGAATGCGTGCTATGTGCTCTGGCTTTGGAGGGATAAGATATGACATTCTGCCCTGAGGAGCTCCTCCTCCCTCCTGAGAGATGAGACCTTGATGTCTAACTTCTTTAGGAGCTCTGAGGAGGGAAGAACCCAGGCAGTCTGAATGGTGAATATTTCATTCATGGAGATGTCGCTCGTCTAACTGCAAACAGGGCTGGATTTTGGAGTTAGTGAGGAAGTGCAATCAAATTGACTTGGATTCCACCCTTGAATGAATCCCCCCTGTTCATTGCCTTCACTCCTACCCATGTGCTCCTGAGTGAAGCTGGAGAATATCCCGCAGCTCTTCTGATTGGATCCCTCCCCAGCCTCACCTGGATCCTCACTGCCGCTCCACGATCCTACTCTACCTCCCTTATGAGTGCTCACCCTCCACAGCAGCACTTCCAAACCTCATCTTTCCTAAACTGCCTGTGGTCCCCCTCCTCTCACTCTCTCAGCTGAGACTCTGGCCTCACATTTTACACCAGAAATGGAAGCCATTCAGAGTGTGCTCTCTCTTCTGTCAGTCACCTGCTGACTCTCTCTCTTCCTCCACCCCGTCTCTGGTCTTACTCCATGTCAGACCTAACCCCGACCTCCTCATTCAAGTGGAGTTTCCCTTTTTCAAGTTACTTTAATCTTAGGTGCTAAATCCAGTGCCCCTTTCTCCCTGCTCATCCTCCTTGGTCTTCCTGCAGTCTTGGACACCATCAATTCCCCCCTTCTTGATTCTTTCTTCTTTCCAGGTTTTTGAGACATCCTTCTCTCCTGCTTCTGCTCTTCAGCTTCCTTCTCAGTTTTTTTTGTTGGATCTTCCTGCAGGTCACACCTGCTCATTGTGGGTATCCCACAAGACTTTGCCCTCGGCCCTCTCTTCTCCCCCTGGAGTTCTTCACTTGGCACTTTAGTGGCCATCTCTGGACAAATCATTCTCCAGTCTACTTGCCCGGCCCTAACCTTCTGTCTCACATCTCTAACTGCTTAGTAGATACTACAACCTAGATATTCCTTAGACAGCTTCAACTCAACATATCTAAAATGAACTCATTTTCTTTCCCTGCCTCCAAGCTCTCTTCCTAACTTCCATATTTGATGGCACTACCATCCTTTCAGTCACTCATACTTGTGACCAGAGTGCCCTCAGCTCCTCATTGTCTCTCATCTCCTCCACCCAATCCTTTGCCAAGTCATGACCTGGCTTATGTACGTGTCTTCCTCTTCTTTTCTCTGACGCCATTCCCACCCTGGGGTAAGCCCTCATCATGTCCCCAGTCTCTCTGGCCTCCCTAACTCCTGCCCTCATACTTGGGCACTTCAAGAATAATGTCAAGGTGCTTTATGTGCTTCTCCTACTACCTAAACTGAAAACAAGATGAGGATCTCTTATTTCCACAAAACGGGGACCCAATATATTTTCTGAGCTCAACCTATCATTCCACATGCAGCTTTTGGACCTTGATGAGTGTGCAAAAGAAATGTTTCTATTTATAATCCATTTTAACTGTGCATTTGAGGAGCTTCTACCTAATTTGGAAACCATTAATCAAGAGAAGAATCTGATCAAACTCCTTCTACAAATGCCTTCTAAGTGATAAATATGCTCAATTCAAGTCCCATGCTTGTGGATTGGTATCACTGTTTGGCAATGCCTACCATTTTAAAAGACATTTTCAAAGATAAAATACATAAAATCTAATGGATGAACATTTGCAATCAATTTTGATGATAGGGATCACTAACTTTGAATCACAGTTAAGCCAAATGTTATACCCCACAAAAGGCTCCAGTTCTTCTTAGTGGTAGACCTACATTAAAAAAATGTACTCAGTGATTGTTATATTTTGAATTTCATCAGTAAAACATTTCTCTTGTTATATAGATATCTATATAATATCCTCAATTTTACCTCTTTGCCATGCTTAAAACATTTACTATCAGACCCTTTACATAAAAAGTTTACTGAACCCTCGACTCCTTTTTGAGAATGCAGGCTTTTTAGGGAAGGTTGAGTTAAGATGGCAGAGTGATACGAAGTGACACTGTGAATTCCTCTTTGCAAACTTCTCCAAACATCTAGAAAATTCAAGGGATTGAATCCTGATGGAGAAATCCAGAAAAAGTTACCATGAATTCTTCGTCCAGTGTAGGTTGGCATAGCAAGACAGACGGAGATCTGAGGACAGTGAGGGCTGACCCTCACCAGATACTCACCCCAGGGCCCAAGGAGAGACTGTATATTAGGGCAAGAATTCAGACCCAGGCCAGGACATTCCTACAGGGACAGGTACTTACTGGCAACTTTGTCACCCACTACTGAGACCCATGTTGCAAATCCGTGGTGGAATGTGAAGGGGACTTGCCCGTGGCATGGCAGTGACTTCTTAGAGTAGGGTGGCCTTCGGGGTGTACAGAAAAAGGAGGAAATTCAGGAGCCAGCAGCAGTGATGTGGGTCCGACCCCAGGCCCAGAACAGGGTCTGATCCCCAAGTCTAGTCCAGCCTGCAGAGAAGGAACCAAGGCAGGAATCCCAGACCCAAGATGAACCTACAGGTCTGACAACAGAACTGCTCATCTGGTTTATAAAGTCCAGCATCATTTTACTTTTGCTCGGATTCAGACCCAGGTCAGGAATTTGCAGAGCTCAAAGCAGGAGGTAGCAAACAGACTAGACCTTAGATCAGGCCACCCTGGGTGGTCCCCAGCCTGATCCTAGGGTCCTGGAAGAAAAAAACAACACCCAATACCCCAAGAAAACAGCAGCAGGAACAGGCCAGACCCTTTCTTCAGAAGTGTCAGAGAGCCCATCCATAACCTCAAGTCTGAAGTCAGTAAGTAGACTGGAAAAGTGCCCCCCCCCAAAAAAAAAGCACTGTAATGAGCGCTCATGGTGCCAGGGATACCCAAGACACAAACACAGAAGAGAGTGACTCCTGACTTCTACAAACAAAGCCTCAGAGAAAAGCACAGCTTGGGCACAATCTCAGTTTGGAAGTGATGAAGCAAGATTTAAAGCATTTTTTGGGGTGGGGGTGGTTATTGTAGGTGCAGTGGGACAGCTGGACACAGTTTAGATGATTCCAGTTTTGTTGGCAACATCCAAAGCATCATAATCGGGAACAAGCCGGGCATAGGCTTTCTTCTCTCCATCAGGCTGGATCAGTGTGTTGACCTTGACCATGTCTATGTAATCCAGCTTCTTTACCGCCTGCTTGATCTGATGCTTGTTGGCCTTGACGTCCACAGTGAAGACTAGGGTGTTGTTGTCCTCAGTCTTCTTCATAGCAGACTCAGTGGTCAAGGGAAACTTAATGATGGCATAGTGATCAAGCTTGTTTCTCCGAGGGGCACTTTTCTGAGGGTATTTGTGCTGCCCTCTTAGTCTCAGTGTCTTGGGTCATCAGAAGGTGGGGGATGTTCAGATCTTCTTTTTGTGGCTATGGACACCCTTCAACACTGCCTTCTTGGCCTTCAAGGCCTTGGACTTTGCTTCTATCTTGGGCGAGGGGACAACGGCTTCCTTCTTCGCCTTCAGCGCCATCTTGGGGGAAAAGCATTTTTTGAAAATCTTTTAATAAGTGGAATGAAGGTGCTTGAGGGAAAAAATGGAAAAGAAATGAGAGCTATGGAAGAAAGCACTGGGAAAGGAATTAACTGTTTGGCACAAGATACAAAGCTTGCCCAAGTGAAAGACTCCCTGAAAGTTTGAGTGGACCAGCTGGAACCAATGACTCCATGAGACAAGAAGAAATAGTAAAACAGAAGTCAGGATTGAAAAAAATAGAAGAAAATAGAAGAAATATTCTAACAGAAACAACTGACCTGGGAGATCAAGGAGAAAAAAATGTAAAGATCATTGCTTTGAACTCCATACACCCCGCCGTCCCTCCAAAGAGCCCAGACAGTATTTCAAGAATTCTTAAAGGAAAGCTGTCCACATCTCTTAGAATGAGAGGACAAAATGGAAAAAAAAATTCACTGGCACCTCTTGAAAGAAACCTCAAAGAACACTTCTAGAAACATTCTAGTCAAAATCCAGTTTCTAGGTTCCTCCCCAAAAATGCTTAAAGTAGTCATAAAGAAAGAATTGATGTACCGAGGAGCCGTGGTCAGTATCACACCTGATTTATCAGCCACCACTATGAAGGGGCAGTGAGCTTGGAATATAATATTTCAGAAAGCAAAGGGTATTGTCAAGAACAACTTAACAAGCAAAACCAAGTCTGATGCATAGGGAAGGTGGGGAATGAATCTATAATAGAGTAGAGGACTTCTAAGCATTCCTAATGAAAAGACCACAGTGTGGAGAAACTTTGAAGTGCAAACATAGGAGGGAAGGGAAACATAAAAAGATAAACATGAATGAACCTTGATAAAGTCCTACATACAGATGAATTGCTCACATTCAAATATAAGGAGAAAATACATGTGTCCCCTCTGAACCATCATGACCAGAGTTCATAGAGGGAGCCCACTTAGAGAAGACCTGGGCATGGTTCTGTTATATCTTGATGATCTTAGGAAAAGAGTGGGAAGAGAAAAAGAAGAAAGGACGGGGCAGGGAAAGGAAGCTTACGGGAAAATATCTCACATAAAGAGGGTGCACAAATACCTCTAGTTCTATGTAGCCATCATATCATGCTACCAGACAGCTGTATAAACAAGCAGGGTGTGGAAGGAGCTGCTTACACGTTAACTTCACTCTCCTCTGAACTGCTCATACATGTACATGTGCAGAATGTGCACACATACATGCACATGCACACATACATGTGCACGCATGGATAGGTGAGCACAGAAATACAGGGAAAGGACAGAAGGGGAAGGAGACGGAGAATAGATTAAAGGAGGGATTAATTGTAAGCAAAACAAATTCAAAGGATGCACAAAAATGTTCTTAGCTCTTTTAGACATGGCAAAGAATGAGAATCTGGCTGGATGAGCTATGGTGTATGAATGTCATGGAATAATACTGTGATAAATTCTCATTGGCACAATGATCAGCCAGGATTCCAGGAGGAATTACAAGGGAGGAAATAGGCTACTCCCACCCTGAGAGAGAGGGAAAGGGTTCAAGATGCAAGGGAGACATAGGACATGGCCAGTGTGGAAATTATTTTGATTGACTCTGTGGAGTGTGTATAATGGGTTTTTTTCTTGTGTCTTCTGAGGGGGAAGTTGGTAGGGTAGAAGGGTGAGATGGCAGATCATATTTGTGTATATGTGTAGGTATGTATACGTATGTACACACACACACACACACACACACACACACACACCTTGTGAACTCACCAACACAATGAACAATCACTTGAGGACTCATAATGAAACATGCTCCCTACCCTCCAAATAGAGAGGAGAAGCTCTCAGAGGGCAGGTGGAGACCTAATTTTTTTAGACGGAGCCAATGAACAATTTTGTTTTGCTTGACTGTACATACTTGTACGAGAAGTTTTGTTTTGTTTTCTTAATGGGCTGGGGGGAGAAGTGGGAGAAAGAAAGCTGGCTTTTGAAAATGAAATTTAATTTAGTTTAAAAAATAAACTTTTTCTCTTGCTGTTGGGCTTTGTTAGTAATATATAGAAATGCAGAAGATTTGTGTGGGTTTATTTTGTAACCTGCAACTTTGCCAGAGTTGTTTATTATTTCACATAGTTTTTTACTTGATTCCTAAGTATATCATCATATCATCTACAAAGAGTGATAACTTAGTTTCTTCTTTGCCTTTTCTAATTCTTTCAATTTCTTTTTCTTATTGCTACAGCTAACATTTCTAGTACCATATTGAATAATAGTGTATTTAATAGGAATGTATGTGTTGAACCTATATAAAATTGTATGCCATCTTAGGGAGGGAGGGGAAAAAATCTAAATTATATGGAAATGATTGTAGAACACTGAAAACAAAATAATAAAAAAAAAATACCTCTTTGAAGGCAGCAGTTTCCTTTGCTTTTGTATTGGAAACCTCCAAGCTCAACAAATAGTAAGCATGAGCTTTTTCATTCATTCCCCTCCAGTACCAGGCATTTTCATTCTCCGTTTTTCTTTCTGCTACAGCGAGTTCTCCTATTTGTTGCTTCGGATGTGGATGCATTATGTGCCTGCAAAATTCTTCAGGTAAGCTGATCCAGTTTTCCTTCTTGCAATGGGAATATGGGAAAAGGAAAAGAATATTGACTGAGAGGAAGAATTTGGTTGAGAACTAATCAAAAAGAGAAGAAAATTTGCAGGTCATCCCATGTTAAAGATTCAAGGTGTTTGAAATCTAATATCTCTTCTTGTGATCCTCAGTTACAAGACTTTGTGACTGTGGTTATTTGCATTGTAGGTGGAAATATTTGGGGTTTAGCCTTAGAGCCCAAATGCTGGCCTGCCCTACCCAGCTGGAAAGACTTCCAGCTCAGGTCTGGCCACAGTCTGCTTGCCTAGACCAGGGAAGTCTGGGAAGGCTCATCCCCAGAAGCTTGGTCACTGAGTGATGATAAGTTTGCACCACCTTCCCTTGACTAAGGCAAGGAAATGTTCTGATTGCTCTTATCAAGGGTTTGGATATAGAAGAGGGTAAAACTGACTCGGTTCAGCCCCAGATGGTAGAGGCAGGAACAATGGGAAAGCTCCCGAGGTCAGGGTGAAGGAACTGTTCCAGAGTAGACTGGGTGGCTTCAGGGTGGGCCCCAACTGGGGGTCTTCAGGTAGAGGCTGCCTGCCTGCTTGATGAGGGGGATTGTAGAAAAACTTTCTTCCATTCACCTGCGTGTTGGACTACTTGACTGCTGAGGCCCTTTCTAGCCCTGATAGGGACAGATCTCTGGTGGTAGAAGGGTTAACTAAACCAGTGAAATTAGAGATCTTTAAGTAAGGAAAAAAGAAGGACTTAAGTGTTAAATAGGTAATGGTAGGAGACAAGGATGCTGTGTCTCCCCCCCACTCTTGGTGTTCCTTGGACCTTCTTCCCCACCTGTGGCAATGTCCGCTTCCAGAGCAAGTGAATCTGAGGGAGTAGTAGCTGGTATTGACCACACCCACCCTTCTCCTCCAGGCTTTGTTCCAATGTGATCATGTCCAGTATACTTTGGTTCCCGTTTCCGGGTGGCAGGAACTTGAAACCTCATTTCTGGAACACAAAGAGCAGGTATGGATGCTTTATATTAAGATGACATTTACAGAAAAAACCCCACTAAAATCTATCACCTGTAATTTCCAAGGGCTTGGGCCCCGGTTACATATAGTATATGTCAGCCTGGTCATCACGTCATGGCTGTGGCCCCTTGGGCCTGTCCTTCAGCAGAATTTGATCTGATCTGGGTCCTCAGCCTCGAACCCTTGGGACAGAGAGGTCACAGTACCGGACCTGGAGACCAGTTACAAATCCTTGGGACCCCGAGCAAATTATTTCTTCCCTTCAGTCTCTGCATGTGCCCCTTAGAGATGACCGTACTCATGGTGCCTGCCACCCAGGTGTCAATTATTCTGACAGTGTACATACCAGCCACTGAGATGCAGGGAATGTTCACAGGAATTAGGGGTGAAATCGAGGAGTTGAATAATCTAATATACTCCCGGAAAAATTGGTTTAAACCCTCTAATGTCTATACATTACACCCAGCTGTTCAAAAAGTACGTTCCCTTCTCCTCGGAAGCTTTCTTCTCCTGAAATTTGACATGTAGACAACACACTTATTCCTTAGTAATTTTTATTTTCAAGCCTTCTTGAAGGTCCAGGGGGCAGGGAAGAATCTTGGACCAGGGTTGGGAAGTCCTGAAAAGTTGATTTTTTTTTTTTTTTTTTTACTATTCAAAATAATAAGCCCAGGATGATGCCATGTAAATTGAGCCAGATTTTCAAGGGATTCATGATGCAAATGAGATGACTCAGGACTTGGGACAAAGATGAGGGTAGCTTCCTGGTTAGCTCACGCCTCGAGGCCCTTGGACAGGTCTGGGGGCTGTCATTAGAGAATAACATTGAGCAGTGGGAGAGCACCCCGAAGAGGGCAGCCAGGCTGGGATCTGGAGATCATGCCTTATGAGGATTGGTGGGATCAAGCCCAAAGAAGAGACGCAGAGCCTCTCAGGGTCTGAATGGCTCCTGTGGCAGGGAGGCTTCATGTGCTCCATGCAGTTGGGCAAGAGGGGGCAGTCAGACATGCTTCCTAACAAGTTGAGTTGGTCCCAGGAGGAGGTAGTGAGCTCTCCTTCACCAGCTGAGCCTGGTGTAACGGCCACTCTGGTTTAGACAGGGCCTGGTCCGGATGTCACCCAAGAATCCTTGTTCACTCTGAAGCAGTATTAGGTTCTCAGACCTCATGGCTGATGGCATTTTCTTTCTTCTTCTAGTTCCACTATTTTGTTCTTATAAACTGCGGGGCCAACATCGACCTCTTAGATGTCCTTCAGCCCGAAGAGGATAAGATTTTCTTTATTTGTGACACCCACCGGCCTGTTAATGTTGTGAATGTATACAATGATACCCAGGTAAGTGAATCCTCTGGGAGTACATCAACAGGCTTGTGGGTCCAGGAGTGGGAGGGGCTTCAGAGACCACTAGTCCAATCCCATTTTACAGAGAAGGAGGCCTAAAGACATGAAACGGCTTACTGAAACCCAGCCCAAGAGGGTTTAAGAGTCCATAAGAGTCAGTATAAGGTACTCATTTTGGTGGCTCGCTGACGACTGGCATAGTGCCAGGGGAGGCTTTCTTTGATTCAATTTCAACCGCCCCATCCTCCGTGTAGCATGGGTGTGAGCCCGGGCTCCTGAAGGCAGGGGAACGCCAGGTCTATCAGGTTTTCCTGAGCTGGGAAGGTTCTGGTCCTGGCATCATCCTGGCTGAGGAGGCTTATCACAAGGGACCTGGCTGTCCACAAGGAGATGATGCTCGATGCTGTCACCCTGGCAGGTCACTGAGCCCTCTGACCCTTGGAGATGGACCCAGGCAAACATGCAGGAAATGGACAAAGCCCTTGCTGTGCTCAGGAAAGGGAGCTCTCAGGGGCACCAATAGTTTCTTTTCTTCTTTGACTTGGTTCTTTTATTTTTTTTTTAAAATTTATTTATTTATTTAATTTTTTGCATTCATTCACAAAATTTTGGGTTCCAAATTTTCTCCCCTTTTATCCCCTCTCCCCACCCCAATACCCCAAGCAATCTAATTTTCCCTATCTCCAATCTACCCTCTCTTCTGTCATCCCTCCCTTCTCTTGTCTCTATCTTCCCTTTTCTCCTGTAGGGCCAGATGACTTTCTATTCTTCATTAACTGTATATCTTCTTTCCTAGTAGCAACAACAATACTAAACAGTTGTTCCTAAAACTTTGAGTTCCAAATTCTCCCCATCCCTCCCTTCCCACCCATTCCCTTTGGGAAGGCAGGCAATTCAATATAGGCCATATCTGTGTAGTTTTGCAAATGACTTCCCTGATAGTCATGTTGTGTAAGACTAACTGAATTACCCTCCATCCTAACCTGCCCCTCATTGTTTCTCTTCTGTCTTTTGATCCTGTCCCTCCCCAAGTGTTGACTTCAAATTGCTCCCTCCTCCCTTTGCCCTCCCTTCCATCATCCCCCCCTTGCTTATCTCCTTCTCCCCCACTTTCCTATACTTTAAGATAGGTTTTCATACCAAAATGAGTGTGCATTTTATTCCTTCCTTTAGTCAAATGTGATGAGGGTAAATTTCGTGTTTTTTTTTTCTCAGCTCTCCTCTTTATCCCTCTACTAAAAA
The DNA here is from genome assembly GCA_023548195.1 of Bettongia penicillata ogilbyi. NCBI lineage: Eukaryota > Metazoa > Chordata > Mammalia > Diprotodontia > Potoroidae > Bettongia > Bettongia penicillata. The sequence continues at coordinate 4,239,074 of JAJHZJ010000154.1, read as the reverse complement.
GTCTCCTACTTGCCTCTTAAATGACATATAATTACCCCATTCCATTTCACCCTCTTTCCTCCCACTACATTTCTCTCTCACCATTTACCTTAATTTCTTTTAAGATATGGTCCCATCCTATTCAATTCAATCTGTGCTTTCTGTCTCTGTATGTGTGTGCATGTGTGTATGTGTGTGTGCGTGCATGCGTGTACATGTGTGCGTATGGACCCACCAACTACCCAGATACTGAAAAGTTTTAAGAGTTACAAATATGGTCTTTCCATGTAGGAATGTAAACAGTTCACTTCTGGTAAGTCCCTTAAGACTTCTCTTTGCTGTTTACTTTTTCATGCTTCTTCTCATTCTTGTGTTTGAAAGTCAAATTTTCTTTTCAGCTCTGGTCTTTTCATCAAGAATGTTTGAAAGTCCTCTGTTTCATTGAAAGACCATATTTTCCCCTGAAGTATTATGCTCACTTTTGCTGGGTAGGTGATTCTTGGTTTGAGTCCTAGTTCCTTTGGCTTCTGGAATATCCTATTCCATGCCCTTCGATCCCTTAATGTAGAAGCTGCTAGCTCTTGTGTTATCCTGATTGTATTTCCACAATACTGGAATTGTTTCTTTCTAGCTGCTGCAATATTTTCCTCCTTGAGCTGGGAATTCTGGAATTTGGCCACATTGTTCCTAGGAGTTTCTCTTTTTGGATCTCTTTCAGGTGGTGATCGATGGATTCTTTCAATACTTATTTTGCCCTCTGGTTGTAGAATGTCAGGGCAGTTTTCCTCGATAATTTCATGGAAGATGATATCTAGACTCTTTTTTTGATCATGACTTTCAGGTAGTCCCATAATTTTTCAATTGTCTCTCCTGGATCTATTTTCCAGGTCAGTTGTTTTTCCCATGAGATATTTCACATTCTCTTCCATTTTTTCATTCTTTTGGTTTTGTTTGGTGATTTCTTGGTTTCTCAGAAAGTCATTAGCCTCCATCTGTTCCATTCTAATTTTGAGAGAACTATTATCTTCAGTGAGCTTTTGAACCTCTTTTTCCATTTGGCTAATTTTGCTTTTGAAAGCATTCTTCTCCTCATTGGCTTTTTGAACCTCTTTTGCCAGTTGAGTGAGCCTATTTTTCAAGGTGATATTTTCTTCAGCATTTTTTTGGGTCTCCTTTACCAAGGTATTGACCCGTTTTTCATACTTTTCTTGCATCTCTCTCATTTCTCTTCCCAGTTTTTCCTCCACCTGTCTAACTTGTTTTTCAAAATCCTTTTTGAGCTCTTCCAAGGCCTGAGCCCACCTGACATCCCCCTGGGATGTCTGGGGTACCAAGGCCCTGCCCTCCACATCTTTCCCTGATGGCAAGAATATGCCCTCATCATCAGATCCGAATGTCGGGATCATTTGCATCTGTTCGAAAAAACTCTCTATATTCTTATTTTTCTTCCCTTTTCTAGGCATTTTCCCAGCCAGTTACTTGACTTCTGCGATTCCTGTCCACCCCCGCCTAGATCCGCCCAGCTAGTGCTTGGGGTCTGAGATTCAAATGGGCTTTCCGAGGCAAGCGGCTGCTAATCAATGTGAGCTTTAGTTCTGGTGCTGGGGTGGGGGCAGGGCCGCCTCCCAGGCTTAGCTCCCTCAGGGGCTTTATGCAGAGACCTTCAGTAACAGAGCGGGTGGGGGCGGGGCCGTCTCCCAGGCTCAGCTCCCTCAGGGGGTTTATGTAAAGACTTTCAGTAATGAAGATCCTGCCTACTGCTGGGGGCATCCCGGGCTGCCGCCGTGCCACAGCTGCCTCCTGCCGCTGCCTCTGCCGCTGCCCCCGCCTCTGCCTCCGCCGCTTCCTGCCCCCGTCTCTGCCACTGCCGCTTCCTCCCAAGGGGGCCCAAGTCACGGAGACACCCCACTCCCCTCGGCCAGCCAGCCGTCTCTCTCACTGACCTGTAGCTTCTATGGGTGGAGGGACCTTCCCGGCCGCCGGAGCTTCAGTCCCTGAAGCCTGCTCGGATCAGCTTCTCTGGGGCCGGGGTCCGCTTTCCGGGGCGCGACGGACCCTGGGGACGGCTCTCCAGGGCTCTCTGGAACGGAAATCTCTTCCACTCTGTTTCTGTACACCTTATAGTGATCCAGAACTTATGGGGATCTCTTTTACATTAATTCTATGGGCTGTGGGTTCGGAGCTCGTAAACGTGCGTCTTTCTACTCCGCCATCTTCTCCCTTCTTCTTTGACTTGGTTCTTAATTAACTTCATTACTTGTTGTCAATAATAAATTACATCCCATAACTTTGTGTTCCCTGACACATTTTTTTTTCCAGAATTGACACGCCATACATTCTTCTTGGTCTCAGATGTTTTTGGCAATTTTTCCCTCCGTATATATGGTTCCTATAGGCAAAGGCATAATGATTTTTTTCACTAAATAGAACGTAAAGCTGGTAGCTAACTTTTTAAAAAGTGTCCTCTTTGAAGAAATGTTTTGTTGAGGTTCCCTTTTTGTGGCTGCTACTGCCCAGTGACATGTTCCCATTCCAATAGAGCCCTCCCTTGTTACAAAGGATGGTCAACTGAAAGGACAAACCCTTGCTCTGGCTGTGTCTGAGAAGACCTGACTTGGTTGTCTCCCCGCTGACAAATGACCTTGGAATTGATCAGAATGCTTGCCTTTGTCAGGTCGCTCACCGTTGCATCATTGGAGCCACTGTGGGATTATTCTTATTATTACTTCTTTTGACCTGTGTCAGCTCTTGGCAGTCCTCCCGAGCTGTGCGAATTCTTCCTCTTTATCTTTGCTTATGACACAATTAGTGCCATTCCTCAGTCAATAAACACCCACTGTCTTCCCAGTTCCTTGTGACTACCCAGAAAAATGTTGGCATCAATATTACTGTTAGTCTTTTTTTTCTTTCCAATTAGCAAGCCTTTATTTTCTTTCTCTCCCACCTCCTCCACCCACTGGGAGGAAAATACCATCCCTTATAACAGATATTTGTAGTCAAGCAAAGCAGATGCTGTCTTGGCCCCATTCAGAAATGTGTGTCTCACTCTGTGTGTTTAGCCCATTAGCTCTTTCAGCATGTGGGTGGTGAGTGTCATCACCCATCCTGGGGTTGTGAGTGTCATCACCCATCCTGGGGTTGTGAGTGTCATCATCCATCCTGGGGTTGTGTGTGTCATCATCCGTCCTTGGGTTGTGAGTGTCGTCTCTAGTCTTTCAGAGCCGTTCTTCTTCCCAATGGTGTCTTCTGGTTCTGCTTTCTTTACTCTGCATCAGATGGTCTTCTGGGTTTCTTTAAAGTGACCCATTCGTCATTTTTTACAGCTCAGTAACATCACCTTATATCCACATGCTGTGATATGTTTAGCCATTCTGTAATAGATGGACATCCCCTTAGTTCCTGTATAACTACTCTGTTTTTGTATATATGTGTGTGTGTTCTTCCTTCTTGATCTCTTTGGAGCTTGGGATTACTGGGTCAAAAGGAATGAACAGTTTAGTGACTTTGGGGACATAGATCCAATTCCTTTTCCAGAATGGTTGAACGAACCCATACACATCTCTACTGCAGTGTGTTAGTATACCTCTTCAATCATTGCTATTTTCATTTTCAAAATAAACTTTGTTGGCCTCATGGAGAACGGAGTTGAATTTGTAAGAATACAAGTCATTCCCCAATTGATAAGGATAAAGGATATAGACAGGCAGTTTTCAGATTAAGAAATTAACGCTATCTGTATTCATATGAAAAAATACTCGTAAGTCACTCTTGATAAGAGAAATTCAAATTAAAACAACTCTGAGGTACCACCTCATACCTATCTGTTTGGCTAATATGACAAAAAAGAAAAATGGTAACTGTTAGAGGGGATGCGAAAGGATTGGGACAGTTGGTGCAGTTGTGAACTGATCCAACCATCCTGGAGAGCAATTTGGAACTGCATCCAAAGTTCAATCAGACTTCATACCTTTTGATCCAGCAATATCACCATTAGGTCTGGATCCCAAAGACATCATAAAAAAGGAAAAAGAACCTGCAACTACAAAAATATTTATAAGCGTCTCTTTTTGTGGTGGCCAAGAATTAGAATTTAGAATTAGAAAGTGGGAGATGGCTGAACAAGATGTGATATGTGAATGAAACGATGAACAGGCAGATTTCAGAAAAACCTGGGAAGACTCACATGAACTGGTGGAATGAAATATACAGAACTGGGAGACTCGTGCACAGTAACAGCAGCGTCGTGTGATGACTTAGCTCTTCTCAGAGGTATAATAGTGGTAGACCCACCTCCAGAGAACAAGCTGATGGTGTCGGAATGCACATCAATGCACATTCTATTTTCGCTTTATTTTTTTCATGGTTTTCTTTTGTTGTGTGTCTTCTTTCACAAAATGGAATTACGTTCTACCCGATTGCACATATATAACATATATCAAATTACTTACCTTCTTAGGGAAGGGAGGGAAGGAGAGAGAAAATTCAGAACTCAAAATTTTATAAAAAATGAATGTTAAAAATTATCTTTATGTGTAATTGGGAAAAAATAAAATACTATTGAAAATTAACTTTGTTAATTTGACACTGTCGGGCACAATGCTAGCACATAGTAAGTTCTTAGTAAATGCTCTTAGAAGGTGGCATGGCTGCCATCTTCTCCTGAGCTGAAATGTGGTCCTACTGGGTTAATGAAAATAGCCCTAGAGTCAGTCAGAGAACCTGGGCTTGAATTCCAGCTTTGCTCCTTAAGAAGCATAGCTGATACTTCCAGAGGGCCTACTATGTGCATAGCTGACACTTTCTGAGGCCCTGCCTTGCCCTTTACAATGCTTATCTCATGTGATCTTCCCAACAACCCTGGGGGGGCAGGTGCATTATTATCCCCATTTCATAGATGAGGAAACTGAGGTCACAGCTAGGAAGTGACCAAGGCTGGATTTGAACTTGAGTCTTCCTGACTCCAGACCCGGCGCTCTCTGACACTGCCCTTCCTGGGCCTCTGCTTCCTCCTTTGTCACATGAGGGGCTTGTATTAGATGACCTCTGAGGTCCCCTCAAGCTCTGGACCTGGGATCCTATAGTAGGGATGACCAGAAGGTTCCCTCTACTGGTTGGATCACTTGTGACCAGACAGGGTCTTGTTCTTTGTCCCTTGGAGGGGCAGAGAATCTGGCAGGAAACTCCCTCCTTCTGTAGGGAAAGTGGGAGCCAGCCTTCTCTGCTCACCCTCACTGCCTGCCTTCTTCTTTAGATAAAACTGCTCATTAAACAAGATGATGACTTGGAAATCCCTGCCTACGACGACATTTTCAGAGATGATGAAGAGGAGGAAGATGATGAAGAAAAGTCGGACAACGAGAGTGAGGGGTCGGAACCTTCTGAAAAGCGCACTCGGTTTGAAGAGGTGGGTGTGTAGTGGCGCTCATGGGCTGGAAAGATGCCCTGTGGTTCCTGGGCTGAGGAGGGTCCTTGCCATGTGAGGCTGACTGGAGGCTGCCTTCAGGCCTGAGGATTGCCCTGAGGAGCCGTGTGTGTGTGTGTGTGTGTGTGTGTGTGTGTCTAAGTTTTTGTGTGCCTGAGTGTGTTGTGTGTGTGTTTGTGTGTGTGTCTGAGTGTTCGTGTGTGTGTCTGAGTGTGTTTGTGTATGTATGTGTCTAAGTGTTTGTGTGCCTGAGTGTTTTGTGTGTGTGCGTGTGTTTTGTGTGTGTATGTTTGTCTGTATGTCTGAGTGTGTTTGTATGTGTGTGTGTCTGAGCGTTTGTGTTTGTATGTGTGTGTCTGAGTGTGTTTGTGTGTGCGTCTGAGTGTATTTGTGTGTGTGTCTGAGTGTGTTTTGTGTGTGTCTGAGTGTGTTTGTGTGTGTATGTGTGTGTGTGGGGGGGTGATGGTCTGTATTGGTACTTAGCCCCGACCCTGACTAAATCACAGGGCCCAGAAATGTTGCTGAGTTTCCCATAGACAACCTCTGATTTCCCAAAATCACCATGGAAACCAATTTCTTAGGGAAGTTCTTGAGGTGCCATCTGTGAGGTCTGCTACAGGGCAGAAGGGGCCAGGGATGGGGAAGTTCCCAGAAACTGAGACTTGAGTAGGTGCAGGGATTGCCCAGGGTCAGTGGCAGTAAGTGGATTTGAACCCAGGTCTCCCTAACTCTCAGTTCCAGCCCTTGAACGTCCATGAGTCTGACTTTAAGAGTCCAGTCCCCCTATAAGTTCTGGGGAGCCCTGTTTAGTCACTTATAGGCACAGGGAAGTGCTGACTGGATCCTGGCATCTGTTCACCTGGGGATGGAGAGTGTTTGGAAACCCAGGGGCTGTGAAGACAGGAAGCATTTCAACATTGATGTGCAACTGAAACCCACCTTGTGGACCCTCCTTGGGGCCGGGGTTCCAGGGATGTCCTCTCTCAGTTAGACATGGAAGGTGTGGGAGATGCCTCTGTCCCTGGGGCGGGCGCAGACTCATGTGGCTGTGCCCTGCAGGTCAATCCAGTTCAGCCGCTACATGCTGAGCACCTACTGTGTGCCCAGTCCTGTACTGGATGCCTGGGGCACAGACACACTAGAGAAGATTACCTGTCCTCCGGGCGTTTCCATTCAGCCTTAGGCCACCTGACAGAGTGGGTTACTTCTCTGGGGAGACAGCAGAGAAGGCATGTCACTCCTCAGCATCAGGAGGCCTGGGGGAAGACCCTGGTGCCACCTCAGGTCGAGAGCATTCTGGGCGCCACAAGGGGAAGGGTCACACGGCCAGCATGAGGACCCAGGGCTTCCTGGGGCCAGCCCTCTACCCAGCGGGCCATTCTTTGCCTGGCATCAGTGCAGGCCTCCTTGTCCTCCTCCCCAGGGAATGGACCCCAGGCTTGAGGTCAGAAAGAACGGAATTAAAATCCAGCCTTAGGTACTTAACAGCTGTGTGACCCTGGGCAAGTCACTTTGCCTCTGCCTGCCTCAGTTTTCTCATCTGTAAAGTGAAGGATTGGATGATCTCCCTTCTTGAGGTCTGTGATGGGTGATTTCATGAAGCCTCAGTTTCCACTGCCCCCTAAGTGAGAGCTTTGGGCCAGATGACCTCCAAGGTCCTTACCGGCTCCAAGTATCTGATCCTCTGACTCAGCAATGGGCCTGGGACCAGGATAGCTGGAGTTCAAATCCTCCCTCAGCCCCTTATTGACTCAGTGACCCTGGGTCCTCCCCTTCTCTACACCTCAGTTTCTTCCTCTGTAAAATGGAGCTAATGACCAGCAGGGCTATTGGGAGCCTCAAATGGAATTGCTAGATCAGAGAATGATTTGAAGGGCTCTGAACATGTCCGCTTATCTTCTGTGCCCAGAACTGGCCTGTCCTTGATGACTGACTGTCGTTGGGTGACCTGGTCCTGTGGCTGACCTGCCCTGCTGGAGAAGGGGGAGCCTCACTGAGTAGGCCCACTTCTTCCAAGAGTCCTAGCCCCCTGGAGTCGAATGGGAACACCATTGACTGGCTTTTCTGACCACTGTCTCCTCCCTTCTTCCCAATGGTCAGGATGTGATCGAGCAGACGATGAAAAGGAGGCAGCGAAGGGAATGGGAGGCCCGCAGGTAGGAGGCACACACTGTCCCCAACTTCTTGATGGCCTTCTCTTAGGAAGCAAGGCCTGGCCACAAGGGTTCAAGCCTTCGCCTTTTCTCCCTTTGTCCATTTGGTATGTGAGCCTGCCTCTCATTCCTGGCGTCTCCTGGACTTGGTGTCTGTAGAGTCCCGACTGCAGGAGTCTGAGCCTCTTGCCACAGTGTAGGCCGTGAGAGGTGGGCCCTGTGGGTAGCAGAGGAAAGGAGACTGGGCTGGGGATCACAGGCAGTGACCTGCTCGGGTCCTCGCCTTGCTGCCTGGCACCCTCTGTGTCCACCCCGCGTGGAGGAGGCCAGCTTCACCTTCACGCCTCGTGGGTCCCTGGGCTTTGTCCCACCTCCTGGGTCTTGATGTTCTGCCCTCATGTCTTCTCAGGAAAGAAATCCTCTTTGACTATGAGCAGTACGAGTACCACGGGACCTCAGTGAGTACAGCTGGTGGGGTCTCACAGGCCTGAAGGCCCAGCCTTTTTCCTTGGTTCCTCATAGATTTCCCTGCCCCTGCTCTTGTGTCACTGGTGGGTGGGGGCACTTGGCTTTCCTGGGCCTCAGTTTCCTCTCAGGTCCCTTCCAGCTCTAGCTCTCATTCCTCCCCTTGAAACCAAGGAAAACTGAAGAAAAGTTGAGAGGGCAGTGCTGTCTGGGGTATGCACCTCTGCTTCTCAGTCGTCCCCCCCTCTCTGAATTGACGTTTTCTGTTGTGGCTGGAATCCTTCTGTAGACCATCCTCTTGGCCCTGGATCAGGTCGCATATGTCTTCCCGGGCTTCTGTACATTCCTCATGCTCTTCATTCATTGCAGCATTGCAATGGGCCGTTGGATTCTGCTGCCGCATTTTCTCCCAGCAGTTCCCCAGTGGCTGGTTGGCTACCTTGTTTCCCCTCTCTGCCCTTCCAGAGCATGCTGCTGTTTGTGGTCACTGAGACACTGGGACCTCCTCTCTAATGTCAGATGGTGTGGGGGGTGGCCCCCACGTTATTGCTACGGCAGAAGCTCTTAGCTCTGGGCCAAGATGTGATCAGACTTCCCTCACCCCAGGGGTTCTGGGATTTCACTGGCATGGGTCTTCCCTTCCATAGGGCCCTGCCTAGCCTGGGCTGATTAGCTCTTGGCCTGGCCTGGTTGGCTCTCGGCCCTGTGACTACCCCTTCCACACGCGTTGTGAGACCAGAGATCTCCTGCTGGAGTGTCCATCCCTCATTGGAGAGAGGCGGCTGCAGAGGCTGCAAGGGCAGGGACACCTGAGCCTATCCTCCAGCCCCATGGGCAGCCCAGGCCAGGAGACTGTGGAGCCTTGAGCCGGCCCTTTCAGGTGTGGGCCTAGTACTGACCAGCGTCTCTGTTCTCTCCTCTCTTGTAGTCGGCCATGGTGATGTTTGACTTGGCGTGGGTCATGTCCAAGGATCTCAATGACATGTTGTGGTATGTAAGTGGGCCCCTGCAGGGGCTTCCTTCCCTGTCCCTGGTGCTGCCCAAGAGGTGGGGCAGGATGCTGCTAGGCTGGCTCCCCAGGCAAGGCAGGAAGGAGCCCTGTGGTCAGGCTCAGGGGGAAGTCTCTGGAGGTCAGGCTTCAAGAGGCCTGGCTCATCAGAGGGACAGGTGCGTTTGGAGGCAGGGCCTGGGTTCCAGTCCTGACTCTCTGGCTTCATTCTCTGACTCTGGGGCTCAGTTCCCTCATCTGCCCTAAATGACCTCTCATATGCCTTTTAGCCTTAAATTTGGGAGGTTCTTCTCCAGTTTTTCTGTCCTATTGGACATAGTGGTCTCCTGACCCCTTTATCTCCTGCCTGGGCCCAGGGGCTCCTTCCTCTCCCCCTCATGCCCTCTCTCCTTCCAGGTGGGCCATCATTGGGCTGACTGACCAGTGGATACAAGACAAGATCACTCAGTAAGGATGTCTTCCCTGGGGTGCTTGGCATGGCAGATATTATGGCCTGATGGCTTGGAGTGACTAGGAGAGCCTGGCTCCTGGCTGGGAGGTGCCTGTTGGGAGAGGAGGAGATCCCTGATGGCCCATGCCATTTTTGTCTCAGAATGAAGTACGTGACCGATATTGGGATTCTGCAGCGGCACGTGTCCCGACATAACCATCGCAATGAGGATGATGAGAACTCGCTCTCCATTGACTGCATGCGGATTGCCTTTGAGTACGAGTATCCTTGTAGAGGGCAGGGCGAGCAGGTGCTGGGCCACCCCCACCCATTACCCTTCCTTGTGCCCTGGGAATTGGAGAAGTAGGCAGTTAGCCCCTACTTTGCCTCTCCCCAAAGCTCAGTGCCAAGAGACACATGGGGCAGGTGAGTATAGGGGCTTGGGGTTATGTGTCTTGTCCAAGGTGACCCCAGCCATAAGAATGGGAAGCTGGAGCTGTGCTGGGCAGCCCAGGGTCCTGTGCAGTATGGGGAGGGCTGTCATCAGGAAGGAGCTCAGCAGGAGGGGGTGGGTGTTTGAGGCCTGAGGGGGTACGAGAGGGAAAGTCGAGGCAGCTCCACAGTTGGGCTGTCCTCAGGTGGTGCCTCCTGTGGGGGGATCCCGGGGCTGTTGGGCGTGGCCTGGAATTGTCCTTAATGCCTGCGGTGTCCTAGCCTGCGCCTGGCCCTGTACCAGCACTGGTCTCTCTATGACAGCCTCTGTAACACGTGCTACACATCAGCCAGACTCAGGCTTTGGTCTGTTCAGGGCCAGAAGCGGCTTCAGGAATTTCTCGCAGACATGGGGTGAGTTGGCTGCAAAGTCACATCAGTGTTGATAATGACCCGTTCCCCCTTGGCCCTTCACTGTGACATGAGGAGCGTGGAGATTGGCCTTGCTGTCCATAGAGAGGCTGGGCCTCAGACAGATGCAGGGACTGGCCCAGGGACACACAGCTAAAAGAGGTCAGAGCTGTGGCTCCAGCTGGGTCCTCCCAAGGCTGAGGCCAGATCCACTGCACCATGTGCCCCACCCCCACCCCACCCCTGACCTTTCTGCCACCGCTGAGAGCTCAACTCTGGGGAATGACTACATGGACAGCTGCTGATTTCACATCACAGGGGTTTTGTCCTCCATGTCCCTTCCCCAGAGAAGAGCTGGGCATGGTGGCAGAAGACCCCTAGCTTCTACTACTAGGGAGGCAGGGGCAAGTGGATGGCTTGGGGTCTGTGGGATCTGAGCTGCAGAGGGGCAAAAGCCCATGGGGTCCCCAGTGGCACCTATCTGGGGAACGAGTGCCAAGGAGGGAGAGGGAGAAGGCCCAGGCTGCCTAAGGAGGGGAGAACTAGCCTGGTCAGGCATGGAGCAGAGCCTGAGCTCCTGTGCTGATGAGAGAGAGGAAGGGAGCAAGAGAGAGAGAGAGAGATGGAAGAAAGAGGGAGGGAGAGAGAAGGATAAGGGAAGGGAGAGGAAGGAAGAAGGAGGGGTGGAGAGGTAGAAAGGAGGAAAGAAAAAGGAGATAGAAAGGAGTGGGGGAGGGAGAGAGCCACAGAAAGGGACAGAGAGAGTTTTAAAGAAAAGAAAACTGCCAGAGCAGTTCCTCCAGAGTAGCTGACTGTGAGAGGGTCTGGGTATGCACGCTGTGTTTCTCACCCATAGGCCTCCACCTCATCTCTTCCTTCCCATCTGGGGCCTTTCTGACATGTCTGTTGCATGCGTCTCTCTCTCACAGCAGGTGTATGGGAGGCCCTTCTTGTGGAGGTTCTGGGGGTGCCTTTTTGGTCTGGATCTGTGATTTGATAAGTATAGGGGTCCTCCCAGTGTGAACCCCATCCCACCCCTGCCTCTCTAACAGACCAGTGATCTGTTTATTCCTTAGAGACTAAGCTTCCTGGGCTGCTGAGAGGCCATGGGACTTCTCTGGGGTCATGTGGCCAGGATGTGTCGGAGGGGTATTAATTTAGCACCTGCCCCGGGCCAGGCGCTGTAGGAATGAAGCAGTTTCTGCCCTTTAGGACTTAAGTTCTGGGGGAGCCAACATATGCCCAGACCTCTCTGTACTAAGTCCAGGGTAATTTTGGGGTGGGGTCTAAGAAAGGCCTCATGGGGGAAGGAGAGGAATACATGCTGAGCCTTGAAGGAACTCAGGAATTCTTCAAGATGGAGTGAAAGACAGAGGGCATTCCAGGTGTAGGAGACTGCCTGTGCAAAGGCCCGGTGATGGGAGATGAGCATTAGGTGCACAGAAACTGGAAGACCAGTTTGGCTGCATCATAGAACCCATGAAAGAAGTAGGCAGTGGGCCTGGCAAGATAGATTGCAGCCACCTGTGAAGACTCTCAGTGCCAAATGGGAGGTTTTGTTTGATCCTGGGGGCACTGGGGAGCCCGTCATGGATACTGAGCAGGGAGGGATCTTTACTGTCAGGTACAGAGGGTGGATTGCAGAGGGGAGACCCAAGGTCCCAGTGGCCCATTTGGAGCCAATACATGTGGTAGTCCAGGGAAAAGGGGATGAGGGCTGTGGGACTGGTCAGAAGGGGCCCCTGGAAGGGGGATGTGGCGGGGACTTCTGGGCTGCATTTCTGAGCCAACAGAAATAGTCAGCCAGGAAGGAGAGGAATGGGTGAATGCCGAGTCAGAGATGCCTTTGGGCCTCTAGATGGAGGCATCCAGGAGGCAGTTGGTGATGGGCAGTTCCGGACTGAAGATTCTCAGGGTGGAGATGAACTTGTGGGAGCTGGTGAGGTCCCTATGGAAGGGAGACGAGAAGAGGGTGAGGACGGATCCTCAAGACGCCTACATGTTGGGGGCAGGACATGGGTCCTGAGAAAGAACAGCATGATTTGAACCCAAATCTTCCTGACCTCAGGTGCGCCCCGTCTCTGCGGTGCCCCCAGCTTCCCCCTCTGCCTTGAAGATGATGAAGCCCAGCAGATGTCTGTCTGTCTTCCTTGCCACTCTCTTCGACTTGGTGGAGATGACTGGATTTCGCTCCTTGTCCTTGCAGGGCCCAGGCGTCCATTGTGGGACCAGTGTTCTTCCTTTCAGCCAGAGTCACGGATGTCACTGATTGTCACTGTCTTTCCAGGCTTCCACTGAAGCAGGTGAAGCAGAAGTTTCAGGCCATGGATATCTCCTTGAAAGAGAATCTGCAGGAGATCCTTGAAGAATCTGCAAACAAATTTGGGTAAAAGGCTTTGGTTTCTGGGTGGTCCTAGGCCTGGAGGGGGGGCCTGCCTTGGGCTGGGGCTTCTTTCGTTACGAGGGGCGTCTCCTCCCTCCCCTCCTTTAGAATACTGAAGCCGATGGCAAGAAAATTATCCAATCGACGCTCAGAGTAACTCCCTTGACCTCTTCCTGGTGACAAAGAGAAAGTTCATAGGATCCCTGTGAGCTGGAAAACTTCAAGGCCTTGAAGTCTAACCGATCTGCTTTTCAGATGAGGAAACTGAGGCAGGTGGTGGTTGAAGTGATGTGCCTGGAGCCTCCTGGTTGATCAGCATCTGAGGCGGGCCATGCTACTAGCTATCAAAGGTTAAGGGGGCACTTCCTATGTGCTAAGCACTGTGGGTACAGATGGGCAGAGGGCAGGCAGGCCCTGCCTCAAGGAACTCCCAGTCTGGTGGAGGATGGCAAACCAGCTAGAGGCAGGATCAACCAGAGGGAGTCCCTGGTGTTACTGGGCATCAGAACAGGCACCTTGCAGCAAGGGGTGCGGAGCTAGGACGGGAAGGAAGCCAGGGAGGTCAGTGTTCCAGACCTGGGGCAGCTGGTATTGGGAGATGGAGGGTCTTGTGGTTGGCGTGTAGAGGGACTACCCTGTGAGCACTTTATTCTGTCACTCTGTGGGCAGGGACCAGGCAGGAGGTCACCAGATCACTAGATGGTGACTGTGTGTTAGGGAGTGAGTGTGTTTCCAGTGTAAGGACTGGAAAAGGAGGCGGAGGCTGGGCCATGGAGGGCTTTGAATGCCAAGCAGAGCATTTTATGTTTGATCCTGTAGGCCATAGGGCACTGCTGGAGTTTATGGAACAGGGTGGCATGGCCTCACCTAGGTTTTAGGAAAATCCCTTTGCAGTCAATTGGAGGATGGTCCAGAGTGGGGAAAGACTGGAGGCAGGCAGGATTCCGTCCCCAGCACCATGTTGGGGATGGATTGGAGGGATGTTGCTGAGGTGACTACAACAGGCCTTGGCACCTGCTTGGATGTGGCTGCGCATCCGTTTCAAGATGTCTCACGGGCGGTTGGAGATGCAAGCCAGGAGGTCTGAGTTGGGGCTGGATCAGCGTTATCTGAGAATCCTCTGCAGAGAGCTGGTAATTGAATCTCTGAGAGGTGATATAATGTAGAGAGAGGAGAGGACAGGGTGCAGGACAGGGACTTGGGACATCTCCCTGCTAGCAGGCACAACTTGGACGAGGAGCTAAGAGGGAGGAGATCTGCCTTATCAGGCAGTCACTGGTAAGATGACCCCCAGCCGACAGTGAATGCCACATTCTTCCCCTGTAGTCCCCCACCTCTGCCACAAGAAGCCAAGGACACAAGCCCCAGGAAGGCCCCATCTCACCCTCTTGTGTGATGCCCTGGAAGCTGATCGTTGCCTGAGGAAAATACATCCTCTGGCCCCAGCTTCCAGGTGCGTGCCCAAGGATCCCCCTCCCCTGTGGCCAAAACAAATGGAGCCTTGAAGGAACTTCTGGCTTAGAATCTAATTCTGAATCTAAATTTAGACTTCTGAGACTCCATGTAATTGTTTGGTGAAATGATTGTGTCTGTTCCTGCTGTAAGCAAACAGGAGCCTGTTTACATTTAGGAGAGACTGTTTTCCTGGAGCCTGGCCTGATTTTGAGACTGCCCTTTGAACAGACATGGATTTTAAGTTCAAAAAATGGGGGTGGCATGGTGTAGACAGAAGGGCCCTGTGCCTAGATGGAAGCTTTGGAGACCTGGTCTCTGTTCCCAGCTCCCAGAAGCCCTTGAGCCCAAGATTACAGAGTCGGAAGGGGCCATGTAGTCCAACCTGTTCCCCACTGCAGTGGCCTCTGTTCAAAGACCTGTAGTGACAGGGAACTCACTGCCTTCTAGGGCTGCCCATGCATTCCTGGGCAGCTCTGATGAGTCCCTTAGTCACATCCCTCCCTTCCTGCAGACCAGATGTGGCCAACTCATAGGCTGCCAGTGACCAGCCACATTCCCAGCCTGGCAAAAGCAGATTAGAGTGGGATAGGAAAGAAATTAACAAAATGATGAAGTCCAACACAATGTAGATAATGTTAACACACAGTTTTCTAAGACAACATGAAGCCTGCAGGGACAGGCTGCTGTTTGAGTTCGATGTATCCCAGGCCAGCCTCTATCTCCAGTGAAGGCAGCGAGAGCTCACATTTCCATGGTACTCTGCATGCATCTGTTCTTCCTTGTGGTTCCCTTTGGTTCTAACATTCTAGTGGCTAGAGTAGGCCTGGATTCTAGGTCTGCCTCTGACACTGTTGGCTGTGTGACCCCTGGCAAGTCCCTCCAGCTCTCTGTGCTGGGGGCAGCTGGGGAGATGGAGAAGATTGAGCTGCTTCCCCACCTCTGACTTCCATGAGGTTGGGAGGTTTACAAAGCTCTTTCCTAGTCACGTCCTTGTCACGTTGGGGGCGCCAGGACCCTTCATTAAACCTCATCCCTATTTTATGGTGAAGGCCCACTCTGGGGCAGGTATGCACAATAAGCTTCAGAGCTGAGATGCTGTCCCTGGGCCCCGGCCCCCAGGGCAGCCTGCTCTTCTCCACCCCCAGTTGTCTTATGGGGACCTCAGTCCTCTGGCAGGGACATGGACTTTCCAGGACCAGAGGCTTACAAGGCCAGAGTAATTTTATGTTCCCTTTCTTTGTGGAAATCTCTCCAGATTGTACCCCATACTCTCCCTGTCTGCTTCATCAGATAATTCAGACTCTCACTGTGTTGCCTCTGGGGAGCCTTAGGAAGTAACATGCTCAGCTCTGCTCTCCATGCCAGTCTACCCTTTGGGGGCTAAAACCTGGAATGTCAGAGCTGGAAGAATTTAGATCACAGAATGTCAGAGCCAGAGGGACCTTAGAACATGGAATGTCAAGGCTGGAAAGGGGCTTAGGACAGAGAACTTCTCCCACCTCACTTGGAAAAGAAAGAAAAATTTAGTCCTTCTAACAAATATGTATAGACAAGCAAAACAGATCCCTACCCTGGCCATTTCCAAAACTCTCATGTTTCTCATTGTACCCCTGAGCCCACCCCCCATCAGGAGGAGGGTAACATGCTCCATCACAAGGTGTCTGGAATCCTGGTTGGTCGTTCGCTGCTCAAGAGTTCTGAAGTCTTTCAAAATCTTTGTCTTTCCAGGGTTGTTCACTGTATACACTGTCCTCCTGGTTCTGCTTACTTCCCTCTGCATCAGTTCCTATACAAGTCTTCTTGGGCTTCTCAGAGTCCCCTCCTCCCATTTATTACAGCCCAGTTTTGTTCCCCCATCATGACCTGTACCGATATTCCCCAGCTGGTGGGGGTGGGTTTCCTGTTTCCTCTGGCTCAATCACAGAGGACTCAGTCTCCTTTCCTCCCCCTTTACAGGATGAAGGATATGCGGGTGCAGACTTTCAGCATCCACTTTGGGTTCAAAAACAAGTTCCTGGCCAGTGATGTAGTCTTTGCCACCACCTCCTTGCTGGAGAGCATTGAGAAGGATGCCTCCGGGACGGACAACTTCATCAGAGCTTTGGATAGTCTGTCCAGGTGCTGGGCCCAGGGGAGCCTCCCCTCCTTTCTCTTCTTTCTCTTCGCCTTCCTCTCTTGGTCACAGGCACAGACCCCAAACTCTGTGATTAGTTTTTCCCATGACCACAATAGGACAGCACAGTGAGGCCTCAGTGGGGTCACTGGAGAATTGTTTCAGAAGCCATGGGTCCAACCCTTCATTTGACCAAAACTGAGGCTGAGAGAGATGGAGGGAATGCCTGTGGTCACACAGCTCTAAAGTGTCTGAGGCAGGATTTGAACCCAGTGCTTGTGTCCACAAGTGAATGGCTGATTAATTTATGAAATGGGGCAGGCACTCCTGGTTCTTTGGGTGTACCCCAACAGTGGGAAGGGAGGTGGCAATCACCCTTTAATAAGGTACAGAGGGTGTGTGTGGGGGCAAACAGTAGAAAATATAGAGGCAGATGGTGTGAGGATGGGAGAAGAGATGTCAGAGGAAGGCAGAAAGTGTAAGGGAGAGGAGGGGCCTGGCGAGTCACTTATCAACCACACTGGGCCCCATGGAGCGGAGGGCAATGAAGGCGGACTCAGGAGCGGGATTTTGAGGTCCCTTTTCGTGGGGCTTTTGGGGGAGCACACTTATCTGTCTCACCTTGGGGTCATTGTGTGAATGTAACCAAATCATCTCAAGGTTGTGGTAAACCCTCAAAGTTAGCGTAACCATGGCCTTGCATTTGTGGTGACGTGTGGGTCTTCTGCACCTGCCTGAGACTGACTCCTCAGATGCCCAGAAGGCCCAGGCAGCAGTGCCTGTCACCTGGCGGTGATCTGGGGCCATGATCTAGTATGGTTTGTGGACTCCACTCCACCCTTCGATCCCTGGAATGTCTGTGCAGGCTTCCAGTTCCTCCTGCAGTCTTACTGCCTGCCATGGTCCTGTGTACTTAGAAACTTACTGACTGTTGGGGGCACAGCACAATTCAGTTCTAACACATCCGCCCCCCACAAGGGAGTGTTTGGATTGTGCTCCAACCATTGGCCATCCTCCTTGGCCTTTACATGGTATGGAGGCTGGGTCCATGGATGGCAGGTAGCCTGTGTCAGATGACCAAGTCGCAGGTGAGAGGCTGAACCTCTTAGAGAAGAGAAAACCAGCCCAGGAAGGGATGGGACTAGTCCAGGGTCACCCAGCCATGGAATGATGGAACAGCTACTGGCTCCCTTAGGCTGTGAGTGACAGGCCACGGGGCCTCTCCAGGTCTTTCTGTAACACCATCAGGTTTGGTGAGCACTTTGCAAACCTTAGCTCCTATGATCCTTATAACAGCCTTGGGAGGTAGGTACTGGTATTATCCCCACTTTACAGGTGAGGGAACTGAGGCAGGTAGCAGCTGAGGAACTTGTCCAGGGTCAGACTATGACAGTTAGGGGGACTCACCAAGGGCATAGAAAATGGCCCCAGGGTGACTGCAACGACTCATGCAGAGAATCTGCTGAGGCCTGGAGGGGCTGGAGGGCCTGGGTGGCCCCCTGGGGAATCCTGCCCTTCCTGCCTCTTGCTCACACTGACGTAGCGCACTGGATCCGCAGAGGCCTT
Organism: Bettongia penicillata ogilbyi; assembly: GCA_023548195.1. Classification (NCBI taxonomy): domain Eukaryota; kingdom Metazoa; phylum Chordata; class Mammalia; order Diprotodontia; family Potoroidae; genus Bettongia; species Bettongia penicillata. Next base: position 4,221,256 of record JAJHZJ010000154.1, on the reverse strand, counting down.
GAGTGATGTTTTGTTATTTGATCCTTCCAACAACAGATGAGGAAATGAAGGCCTGGGGGGTCAGGGTCCTCAGGGCTAGCTGGAATCAGAGTAGCCAGGTTGTCAGGAGGACAGCACACCCCCCCCCACGCCCCGACCCAGAGGCCAGGCTGTGCCTCCATCCCAGCACAAACTCTCGCAGGGCCCACCCCTCGGGAGGGTCTTCAGGTAGAGGCCCAAGATAGACCAGACTGTGGGTCACCTGAGCACCAGCCTGGCCCAGCCTTGGCCTCTCGAGGTTGGCGGCAGCTTGGCTCCTGGGGGAGGACTTGTGTGTGGTCAGAGAAGCTCCTTATAGGAAGGACAGGATGAGCTCACATCTGTCTGCTCTGCCTTGCAGGGGTAACCTGGCGCAGCTCTATCAAGGCCTGGAGCTGGCCAAGAAGCAGCTGCGGGCCATCCACCAGACTGTGGCCAGCTGCATTTGTACCAACCTCGTCATCTCCCAGGGGCCTTTCCTCTACTGCTACCTCATGGAGGTACCTCAGTCGCTCTGTTCTCCTGGCCAGTCCTGCTCATTCACTCCCTCACTTGAGTTTCCACTTAGGGCTCCTCTCTCCTCCCTCCCCAGGGCACGCCGGACGTCAAACTGTTCTCCAAGCCAGCCTCGCTGAGCCTGCTCAGCAGATATCTGCTGCAGTCCTTCATTTGTTCGGTAAGTGCTGTGGCGAAGTGGGCCAGAGGCAGGCAGGCACCAGGACCCAAAGAAAGACTAGCCTCTGCCTGCCTAACGGAGACAGATCACAAGGTGCCCTCACGGCAAATGTAAAGTGGGGAGACCAGGAAGGACTTCATGTGGAAGGCGGAATAGGAGACTTGAAGGAAGCTAGGGCAGAGGCAAGGGGGGAAGAGCCTTCCAGGCCTGGTGGACAGCCCAAGAAAATGCCTGGTGGTGGGAGATGGCCTCTTATGTGTGAGGAACTCCAAGAAGGCCAGAGTCACTGGGTCACAGGGCATGTGGATGGGAGGAGAATTCCAGGGCAGCTTTACACACCCATTAATGGCCTTTGTGTTTGATCCTGGTGGTAAGAGAGCAGGGAAGACATGGTGAGCCTGAACTTTAGGAATGTCACGCAGGCAGCTGAGGGGAGGATGGATCGCACCAAGGAGACACTGAAGGCCGGAGGACTGATTGGTCACTTGTAAAGTGATGTGGCCTGAATTAGAAGGGGGTTGTGTGAGTGGAGAGAAAGGGGCGCCTAGGGGAGACAGTATAAAGAGATATAGTGAGATGTGGCAGTGGACTGGATCTGAGGGGTTTAAAAGAGCGAGGAGTATGGGATGACCCTGACCAAGGTGGAGAGCCAGGAGGATGCTGAGCACATTCCAGTCGGTAAAGGTAACTGAGATTTCTGTGGCATCTAATATGTATCGGCCACTGTGCTGAGCCCTTTACAAATATTATTTCATCTCCATAACAACCCTGGGAGGTGGCTGCATTCAGTCATCTTATTTTATAAATAAGGAAACTGAGACAGACAGGGTAAGTGACTTGCCCAGGGTCACACAACTAGCAAGTGTCTGAGCAGTCAGTTTCTATGCCAGCCACCCACGTCCAGGAGCTGCTCCGAGTGTGTTTGTTGCTGAGGGCTGCTGTAAGGGCTGGGTCTACCACGGCCATGGTGTTATGGCACTCATTGGCGGGCCTGCTCTGAATGGACGGTGTATGCACACACTGTTCCTATTCCATTTCCAAATGCTGAAGTCACCTTGTTGGGAAGATGATACAGATGATTAAGGCACAACAGAAGAGTCATAGGATGCCCCAAGACCTCAGCAGGTCAACAGAAGCACAACCCCAGAGGCCAGAAAAGCCTCCACCACCAAGAAAAATGTGGGTCGGAGGTGAGGAAATGAAACTCCATGAGGAACAAAAGCCCAGCTCAAACCTGACTCCACGTTCCAGTGATGTGCCAGGAAACCCGAGGCAGCCAGTAAGTCTGTACATGGTCCCCACCGAGAAAAGCTCCCCTGCAGAAGAATTTCAACACACAAGCGGCTAACCAGGGCTAAACTAACATCCCCTCAAAGGCAAGCTCGTGCGTGCGCAGGAAGCTGGGCAGAGGCCTTCAGGACGGACATCTGGGCTGGAGGCATTTGGGGATTTTTGGGGAAGAGAGACAGAAAAGAAAATGTAAAGGTGTTCTCCTGATAAAAGGGAAGGGTTTTTCCCTGCTAAAATGTGAAATAGAAAAAACTGTTAAATGAAAAGATCTACCAAAAATTGGTAATGGCAGGTAAGTGACTCAGAGGCGTGGCCAGCTGGATACCTTGGGAAGACAGGCACGATTTCTAGTTACAACCTAACCACATAACTATCCCCTTTAGCCTCCAAGGATGGAGTCAGTTTTAACTGTCTCAAAAATCCTCCTTGGAGGCTTCTCCACATACTCCAGAGCCCTCTACCCAGCTGGACAGGCCTTGGCACTGGCCCACCAAATCCCTCTTGGACTGTCTGGAGACCAGTCTCTTCAGGTATAGTTTGGCCTCAGTGATCGCTGAGTTGCTGTGAGATTCAGAGCTTAATCAAACACTTGACCAACAAGTGAACCTTGCCAACCTATGATACCATCAGAGATACACAATGCCCGTCGGCTCTTCATGTCATCCTTCTGCAGACACCATCTCTGTGGTGAAAAGCAGGCAGAGGCTATAGGAATTCCATCTCTGAGACCGCATACCATCCTTAATGTAACTGTTGATGCTCTGGGTATAGTCTTTTTCCACTGACCCATGAGGGGAAATGTAGCTAGAAGAACAGAAGGCCCCAAACTGACCAGTGAGTAGAAGCATGGTTAGAAGAGTGGAACGCTCCAAACTGTCCCACGAGGGGAAATGTGGATAAAGGACTGGAATCTTCTAAATTGACCATGGAGAGAATGGAATTGATGCCCTCAGGGAAGCATGGTGGCACCATCTCCAAACTCATGTTCACCAATGAAACAGAAAATTTAAATCAATAAATTGGAGTTAGAGGAGAACATGGCCCACAGCTTCCCCCCAGGGATGCAAATACAGGAGCTGGTGGCATTCGTTTCATCAGTGACATAAAGGGGAGAAGATGGGGATGTTGTTTCATGGGGATCTCAGTCCTATCTCCTTGCGTTATTCCCAGTTCTTGTGAGGGCACAAACCAACAGGAAGTTAATCCCACCTTATACATCCACAAAAGGGAGATTATATAGAACACAGAAGGGCCTCCACACTTGGCCCACGTCTTCCTGAGAGCCTTTAGTCAGAGGATTTGGAGCAGAAAGCCCCTCAAAGCTGTCTATACTGGAGGAAAATGAGGCCTGAGACCTTCCAGGACCTGGCCCTGGTCTCACAGAGCAGGGCTTCAGGCATGTTACTCCAAACCTATGTCCTTCCTACACTGGGTGGAAGTGGATGTAAGAGGAGGATTGGGAGAACTGTTGGAAAGTTGGGTCAGCATTAAGAAGTCCAAGAGGCCCAGCGCTTGCAGACCACTTGGAAGCCTCATGCTGGGGCAGCCATGAATATTTCCCTTGAGAAGAGAGTTGGGGGTGCTGGCCGTGGTGACAGTGACTTCAGGCTCCTCTCATCCTATCAGGCTTCAGGCTGGAGAGGTGGTAGAGGAGGAGGGGCCATTGGAACAACCCTGGGAAGAGAGGTGGAGATCTCCAGTCCTGTTGATGAAAGGGTCTTCAGCCCCAGTTCTGTGCTGTCCCCTGCCATCTGCCTCCAGCCTGTCTCTCCCCCCAGCTTGCCTTTGCTCCTGCTAAACCACATACCCCCACCCCACCCCTTGTGCCCCAAATGCCTAGAAGACTAACCAGGATGTGGGACCTGCAGCTTCTGCCACTGGCAGATGCTTCCAGTGATATTGTAATGGTTATGCATCCAAGGAACCCCTTTAATGTGCCTACCCTGCGCCAAGTTTAAAGGACAGTCTCTCCCCTCTCTGGGCTCAGTGCTCTAGTAAGAAGGGAGGCTTGGAAGGAGGCACTTAGAGATCCGGCCTCTGCCCTTTTGTTACCTCTTGTCTGTGAAAGGCAGCCTTGGGGAGCCCTTGCAGCTCTATGTCTAGGATTCTAGGGGTTCTTCCCCACTCCCCAGCTCTCTGATGACTGTCTTTTGTACAGATCAGTCTAAAGCCTGGCAGGTAGCCTGGGAGTGTGCTAGGTGTGACCACAGCTCTGGGTAAGGCCTGAGGGGAAAGGTGGACACAGACCTGGGGAGCCCATGAGGTTCCTGGAGGAGGATGGGGGGATTCGACAGGAACAGCAACCCCGCTATCGTCAGCCAGGGGTCAGTATCTGCATGATCTCTGTGCTTGCAGACCAAGAACAAGCGTTGTAAGCTGCTGCCTTTGGTGATGGCGGCCCCAATGAGTGTGGAGCACGGCACCATAATCATGGTGGGGATCCCCCCTGAAACGGAGAGCTCTGACAAGAAGAAGTAAGTATCTCCTTGGTCCTCCCTCTGCGGGCTGGCTGGGCACTATCCTGGGGGCTGTGTGTACCTTGTGTCTCACTGTGGCCAAGCTTCGCTTGTGGGAGGAAGTTGAGTGAGTGCGCCTCTTGGCTCACAGAGGCCTTAACGCTTATTTCCTTTGGACTAAATGCCCGAGGATGCCTTGGCCCAGAAGGGACAGGAAAGACCAAACCTTTAGGTCGCCAACCCAAAGCCAGGGGCTGAAGCCAAGCTGTGCTTAATCAAACCTGCCCCTCTTATGGAAGAGCGGAGCAGACTCGGACCAAGCAGATCCATGTTTAGAGCAAGGTGAAACGGAGAGATCATCCTGGGCCAATTGCCTCATTTTATAGACGCGTGAGCCGAGTCTTAGGGATGTCACCTGGCTTGTCAGTAGCAGAGTCAGTTGGGGTGAACCGAGGTCCTTGGAGTCCAGACCAGAATCCTTTGCCATTAGTCTTTCTTTTGGGGGGGAGGGGGCAGGGGAGGATGGGGTTGGAGAATGCTCGCTTCCTGAGCTCCCTAGAAGTCCTGGCAGACCCCAGGCAGGAGAGGGTAGGGGGGCTGTGGCACCCCTGACTAAAGAAGCTTCCCTGGCGGGGCTGTCCCTTGTCCCATAGCTTTTTCGGGAGGGCGTTTGAGAAAGCTGCAGAGAGCACGAGCTCCAGAACCTTGCACAATCATTTTGACATGTCTGGTAAGAGACTTTTCTTCTTTGGTGACCCAGGGATGAGGGGTCACCCTCGGGAAGCCTTGTTGGGGTGGCGTTCATCAAGTGAAGGGACCATCCCAACCCCTCTCCCCAAGCCTCAGGGTGGTGGCCTAAGCTTCCACCCCAAGAAACAGGCCCTGGGAGAGACGGGAGCAGGGCAGGCGAGAATGGCCGGCCAGCCCAGCTTCCCTAGGAGGATCCAGGATTGTGAGGTTGGGAGCCTGAAGTCCAGGCTTTCTCTGTCCCCTGCCGACTCCCCACTTCCCACATGTTTGTGACACTCCCAGAGCATGCCTTGAGTACACCTGCTCTGCCTTAGGAGGGTCCTCTTAGCTTTCCTTTGCCTCAGTTTTCTCATCCTTAAAATGGAAGCAATCATAGGTAATCTACCTGCCTTACCATGTTGTCATGAGGACAGCTTTGTCAGCCAGAGTACACTGACCTGGGGGAAAGTGCCAAGGAGGGGAAGGACGTGGTCCTGGGCTCCTTGCCTATGTGACCTTGGGTAGGTCACTGACTTTCCTGGACCTCAGTTTTCTATCTGTAAAATGAGGAGGAATAGAGATATAAATCCCCAAGGCCCTTCCCTGCTCTGACACACCCTGTTCTAGGCTCCCTCCCTGCTGTCACACCCTCTGTTCATAAGTGCCTCTGGATCTGACGTTCTCTGCTGTCCCAGCCCTCCCAGTCTATGGGCTGTGGTCCTCTCCCCTGCTCTGAGCCTCTAAGGATCGTGTGCTGTGGGTACCCAGACCAGGAGGGGGTGGCATAGTCTTTCTTTTGAAGAAAAGTCCACTCCAAGAACCAGCCTTGCTCCTGGGTCTGCTGGCTGTGCATTCTTCAATGGCCCCTAGCCCACGGGTCTGCCTCCAGAGCAGTTCCTTGCCTCAGGCAAGTGCTGGCACAGGGCCCAGAGGGGCCCACCAGGGGGCTGTATTTGGTGGGGCGTTTCCCCTGCTTGGGCCCTGGCTGCCCCCTTCATACCCTCAGGCCCTTCCAGAGCCCCCTGCCACAGCCATGGGCTTTGATTGGCTTTTATACATGTTTACCTGGACCTGTTCAGGGCCTGCAACAGATACAGGGGCTGCCCCCTAGGAGAGACATCTGGGGGATCAGGAAGTGTGTCCTGACCCACAGTTACATGAGCAGCCACCTTGCAGGTGCCAAGCATTGTCCCCAAAGGGGCAGCAACTGCCTTCTAGTGCTGTGAATAACAGCTGTCTTTTTAGGACATGCAGAGAGAAGGAAGGAAGGAAGGAAGGAGAGGGGAGGAGATAGAGAGAGAAAAGAGGGAGTACATTGGGCATGTTTGCCTTTGCAATGTCAGGCTGTACAGGGGGCAGACATCCCACAGGCTAGGCCATCCCTCCCTTTCCCAGTGAATCTTGGGGTGCAGCAGTCTCTGTGACACACACAGATGTGTGTCAGGGGTCAGGGCCCAGCCCAGGCTCGGCTACCCCTTTGGCAAATCTCTTGGGGGTAGGGGGGTGGGGATGCCCTCGGTTTCCCCTTCTATCCAATGAGAGCCTGCAGGCCTGTATTCAGGAGCTTGCCTGTGCTCTTCAGGGCTGTGTTTCATGGTATGGAAGCTGAGCTCATGCTGTGGCTGTTTCAGAAAGCCCCCTTTGATGGCATGTGTCTGTGCAGCTCCATTGAGGGGTCATTGTTTCTAGTAACTCTCTGAGGAATCTCAGTCCCTGACCCTCTCTGTCACTGCAGACCCTTCTGTTTATAGACTGGTTTTCTCCCTTCCCTGGGCCTGGTTTCTTCTGGTTTGTCAGACTGACATTGCAGCTTCTGAAGAGTGTGGAGGGCAGGAGACCCGGCAGCCTGGGCCCCTGGTGTATGGGGATCATTGCGGGGCAGAAGACCCAGCAGTCAGAGCCCCCTGTAGTCCCAGGAGTGTGGGGATTATAGGAGGGAGCAGAGATGCCCACCTGCCTTCTGAGTGTGACTTTTGGGTGGGGGATGGAGTCTTCTGTCCCTCACATGCTTGCTCAGCCCCAATACCGTGTTCCCTCCATTTATTCAGTCATTGAGCTCAAGGTGGAAGACCGAGGCAAGTTCCTGGATGCACTGATTTCTCTGCTGTCCTGAGGGTGAGTGTTGGGGGCCATAGGAGCATCCCTTGAGAACAGGCCTTTGTGCAGTGCGAGGGGCTGGATGATTAACAATGATGATAGCCATGGGCACGTCTGTGTGCAGTTCATGTACATCATATCTTCCGTCCCCATTTTAGGGATGTGGAAACTTAGTGTAAAGGAAGCAAAGTCAGTCGCTTTGTGTCCCACTAGTAGTAAGGGTATGAGACAGGATGGGACTCTGAGTCCAGATGGGGAGATGGGCCCAGAGAAACTAAGAGATGTGCTTGAGGTCACCCTGCTGACAGAGGTCAGGGTCAACATCTCCCCCAGGGGTCATCCATACTTCCCTGGGAAAATCCCCAGTGAAAGGGCGCCCATTCTGTGTCCTGGTGGCCCCTTCTGGGCCGGCTAGTCCCAGGCCTACAGGATGGCTCAGCAACTAGACCCGAGATCCAGTCCTGCCTCAGACACTTCCTGGCCGGCTGATCTGGAGCTTGTCACTTCAGTGCTGTCTGCCTCAGCTTCCTCATCTGTAAAACGGTGTCATTAGAGCATGTCCTTTCCTGGCAGTCGTGAAGGTCAAGTGAGCCCGTGTGTGTCAAGGCTTTGCCAACCTTCCCTGCCACATAGATATTGACTCTAACTCTCCAGGCATCTCCAGCAATCTAGTCAATCAATGAGCAAGCATTTTTTAAGCACCGGCTGTGTGCCAGGCTCTGTATACGAGCCTGGTGAAAGGAGCTTCCCCCACCCAGGTTGCCTGGCCAGGGCACCCTTGAGATACTTAGTTTTCTGCTCAGTGAAATGGGTGCGCTGCATCCTCCTCCCCCTCATCTCTGAGCTCAGGGCTCACCCTACCTTTTTTTTTCTTCCTTCAGCTCCTGGAATCCTTCCGGCATGATTTTCTACTTTCATCTGGATTGTAAATATTGGCTGCACATTTGTACTGCTTTTATAGACCAGCTGTAAATTATTAACAAGATTTTAGCTCTAGGGAAAGGCGATTCTGTCCTTTAAATGCAATAAAGCGCCCTTTGGGGCTTGATCCCTTCTTTTAATTCTCTGCCCAGGCCTGATTCCTGTGGACCCCAGAAGCTGCTTGGTTCTCATCTGGTGGAGATGCAGCCTGGCCTGGGGGCTGGGGTCCATCTTTGTTCCTGCACTCTTCCGTGGGAGTCAGGCAGAGAAGTCACCTACCTGGAGCCAAGGAGGGCCCCTCAGCTCAGAGACCAGGGTCCTCTCAGTCTCTGACCCCTGGTGCTATTAGGCTCCTGTCTTTGAAGCAGTCTCCCAGCCCAGTGACCTCCACTGGAGGGATCTGACAGGTCAGAGACCTCAGCTTCCAGCAGGAACAGCTGGCTAGGCTCTCAACGGACCTACAGGAGAAGCAAGGTGTTGGGGGCCAAGTCAGGGCTCTCCCTGATCCTTCCACACCCTCAGAAGAATCCACAGGCTTGGCTGGTTTTTCTTCGACCCTTTTCACTCTTGGCTCACTTGACAACCAGGTGGGTAAAGGCTTGCTCAATGCCACCCTCCCTCCCATGGTGGCCAGGGGTGGGTCATTACCAGCCAACTTACCTTGACTGAGACCTGGGATCCCAGGAGCCAGAGCTGGCAGGGATCTTGCAGACGTTCTCATCCTACAATGAAGACCATGAGGCTTGAGGCCTTGGGGGAATCACGGCCCCTCCAGGGACCTCCAGATCTTTGTAGAGCCAGGCTCAGACCCTGCCTATCTGATACCACAGCTGGCCAGCAGTGGGCGCAGTCAGCCACAGGGTTGGAACGTTGCCAGTTCATCCCTCCCTCTGATCATGTAGGATATGGGCGTTTGCTGGGGATGAGGTGGACAGCCCAGCCCATGTGTTTAGTTCCCCAGAGGGGTTGGGTTTTAGTATCCAACCAGCGAATGTGTTTTGGAAAAGTACGGGATGGTTGACCTGTAGAGATGCCCTTGGGAAAAGCCAAGAGTTTGGTGATTTAGGGCTGAGTTATGGCCTCCCTCTTGCCTCTTTCCCCTTTCCTGGGCATGCAGGGAGACAGATAACATTGTTCTGTGCTTGGATGACCGCCTGGGACCAGCCACTGATGAAAAGGGCATCAGCCGCCCACAGATGTCACCATGTGGGCAGAGACCTTCACTTAAGGCAGTCTTGGGCTCATGGGCCCATCACTCACTTGCCTTGGCCTCCACTTACCTCCTGGCTTCCTCTCTGCAGCCTCTCAGAGGCCGGATATCGTGAGGGCCCCAGCGATAACAGGCTCAGGCCAGCAGGGGGGCTGCATTTGCATGGGGGATCTGGGAGCTCCCCATCGCCTTTCTCCTTCCTCCATCTCCCTCTTTTTCCTGCCTTCCCTTGCCTTCTAAGTTCTGTCCCTCTTCTCTCTCTTTCCCTTCTCAGAGAGCCAGTGCAGTGGATAGAGCGCGAGACTTGGAGTCAGGAAGACATGCGCTCACATCCTGTCTTAGATGCATATCTCAGCCATTCAGTCTGCCTCAGTTTCCTCATCTGTAAAATGGGGGTGTCAATAGCACCTGCCTCCCAGGGCTGTGGGAATCAAATGAGATATTTGTAAAGCACCTTGCAGATCTTAAAACAATGCTAGCTCTTAATAATAACAATTATTATTTCCTTCTGCCTTGTTTTCCACAGTCTCAAGAAGGCCTGAGGGATCGGTAGGGAGGGGTCTCGGGGGTCACCCTTAACTTCCCAGAAGTGGATAAGTAGCAGCCACAGGATGCTCCAGGGCAAGCTTTGGGAAAGGTGTCCACACTAGCCCATAGGCTGCTGGTCACCCTGGAGGAGACCGATCGTATTTGCCTTGTAAGAGCCAAGTGACCCTTTGAGATTCTCTCTGTGGGCCCCCAGCCAGCTTAGGTTCAAAGGGCTTAGCGTCTTGGAGAACACAATGGCATCTGGAGAGAGGAAGGGACTCCGCCAGGGCCACACAGGTGGCTGAACCAGGACTTGAAAGCCAGGGCTTTTTCACCACAGCTTTTGTGTCAGAGCCTGGGCTTGGCTGGATTGCTTCCCTGTCCGGACTCTGTGGCCTCCACCCATCCCCTGCTGCCCCAAGTCCCTAAAAGGGGAAGCTGATGTGTGATAGTGAGAGGGCTCACTGAGAAAATGTGCTGGCACTGAGGCTTCCAGATGGTGGGGCTGCCCTTCTAACCCCCTGGGGGCTAACGGTGACTTTGGGCTGGGCTGGTAGCTGGCCTATGCCAAGGGTCCCTGGGAGAGACTGAGAAAGGACCAACCTGGCTCTCTTGGAGCTCTGGCACCCAGCACCCATTGGGTGGCCTGGTTCTTAGCCCAACCTGCTCCTTTCCTCTTTTCTTTCTCGGGTCCCATGCTTCCTGCTTGTCCCCTTCCCTCTTTCTGTCTGTCCCCTCACCCTCTGCCTTCTTTTCCCCTTGTTGCCTTATTCCTTAAAACCTTCTTGACTTCCCCTCCTTCTCCCATACCTGGACTTCTTGGCTCCTCCTCTCTCCGGTGCCCCTCTCTCCTCTCTCCCTTGCCTCTCTCTCTTCTGTCCCGTGACCCTCTCTCCTCTCTCCGGTGCCCCTCTCTCCTCTCTCCCTTGCCCCTCTCTCCTCTCTCCCGTGTCCCTCTCTCCTCTCTCCCTTGCCCCTCTCTCCTCTGTCCCGTGCCCCTCTCTCCTCTCTCCCTTGTCCCTCTCTCCTCTCTCCCTTGCCCCTCTCTCCTCTGTCCCGTGCCCCTCTCTTCTCTGTCCCGTGACCCTCTCTCCTCTCTCCCTTGCCCCTCTCTCTTCTGTCCCGTGCCCCTCTCTCCTCTCTCCCTTGCCCCTCTCTCCTCTGTCCCGTGCCCCTCTCTCCTCTGTCCCGTGACCCTCTCTCCTCTCTCCGGTGCCCCTCTCTCCTCTCTCCCTTGCCCCTCCCTGTACCTTTCCTCCTGCTCTCTCCTTTCCCCACAAACACTCATCTTTCTTCTCCCAGACCTTCTGTTTCTTCTGTTGCTTTCTTATCCTTCCCTTCCATCTCCCTCACTTCCTTTTTCCCTATCCCCTTCCCTTCCCTTTCTCCCACTCTGTCCTTCCTTCTCTCCCTTTCTCTCTCTTCCTTTCTTCTGCCTCATCTCCCAGTTCCTCTCTCTTTATGTACTTAGTTGCAGTTACCCAGGGCTCTGCTCCAGACCCTGGAGCAAGGAGGTGCCTGCTTGGGGCAGGGAGGGGCAGAGTGGACAAGGCGGCATTTCCCCTCCATCTGGTTCCTATTGTTGTGGGCACTGGGCTGGTACACGGTGTTCTCGCCCCATGGGATAGGGAGGGGTCCAGGGAAGGTCCCCAGGGAGTGGAGGTGTGTTGTATTGGGGAGGGGACTGGGAAGGGAGATAGCCGGCTTCGTACCCCCTACCTCCAAGGCAGCAGTCTGATATGGGCTGTGCTGGACAGCATCCTTGGTGGGGGAGGCTTACAGTCTCTCCCTCCATCCCCCTCCCCACTGCCTCTGGGGAATGTGCTGAGCTGTCTGTGAAGCTCCTGTGTTTCTAAGCACATTCCTGTGGATCCCTCCTCCAGTCTCCAACCTGGGCTCTTTCTCTCCCCTACAGTACCAGGGCACTGGGAAGGAGGCATCAGATGGCACAGGGGGTGCACAGGGAGGGCCAGATACCTCCAGAATCCTCTTGTTTTGGGGATCTCTGAAATAGAAAACACACTGAAGGTCAAGGCAGGGTATCTGGCTGAGAATCCCAACTCTAGTCCTGCCTGGCTGTGTGATCTTGGGCAGGTCATGTCCCTTCAATTTCCTCAACTATAAAATGCTTTTGGTAAAATACGCAGTCACAACCTCAGAGTTGTTGGGAGGTAAGCTAGGACTATCTTCACAGGGACTGAAGTTGGAGGGGGCGAGGGGAATCTACCACTTGTCTGTGGGTCCTAGGACTTGGAAACCAAATAGCTCTACCTTGTTTTACAGATGAAGAAACTGTGGCCAGTTTGAGCAGCAATGAGTTGTTGATCAGCTATAACCTCTGACTTCTAGTCCAGGGCTCATCTAGGGAAGGGTTCCCTGGGGCTGGCAGGAGGAATTGGGAGGAGCCTAAGTGGAATGCCCCATCTTCATGCCCCAGGAGCCCCTGCCCTCTAGCTCAGCAATGACTTTGTGGCCAAGGTGGAGCCTTGGGATGTCCCCCAGGCACCTAGAACAAAGCAGGCATAAGCAGAGGTGTGGATGTACCCATACAGCTTTGCACTGTTCTCTGAGGAATTCTGGAACTCCACTCCCCCCCTCCCCCACCCATAAGTGAAACTAGATCTGAGGAATACACCCGACCCTTGACTTGCATTCAGAAGCCTTTGGGTCCCTTCTGATTCACTGGCTCCTCCTAGATCTTCCCTGAGAAAGTGCCCAAGCTACCATATTCCCGTTCCTCTCTGGGCTCCACTCCCGACTCTGGACTTTGCCCACAGTGAGCCGCCGTACTCTCCCCATGTTCCTTTATGTACTATCTTCTCCCACTAGAATATAAGCTGTCAGAGCAGGGTCTGACATTCTGGATTAGTATTGTGTGGTAATGTGTGCAGAGAATCTGGCACACATTAAGCACTTAGTGAATGCACATTGACTTGTTGACCTAGGTTACAGGCTGTGCTGATAACTAGCTGTGGGATGCTTGTGTGGGACTTACTTTCTCAGGCATGCATCTGTAAATTAGGTGGGTCTAAGTGAATTCTAAGGTTTTCTCCAGCTTGGACACCGTGGCTCTCCAAACCACTCCCCTTTCTCCTCACTACCTAGACTAGGTCACAAGAGTAGACTCGGGGTCTCTCTAAAGCCTGAAGGGGACGAGCACTTGGGGATATGTGACAGCTGCTCAGTGTCAAAGTCACAGAAAAGTTCAGAGAATGACCTCCACCACCCGGAGCCTGGGCCAGCAGTCTGAACCCTCCCAGATGCCCCGGAGCCCAGCTGCTTATCAGGCAAGACCACAGGCTTCATTAAACCATAAAATTTAAAATGAGGGATTTTTTTTTTTTTGAGGAAGGAAAGGAAAATCATTTTTTTACAGGTGACATTAGTTACTCCAAATAAATAGTACAAATTTACGTTCATGAAGACAACACTTTAATAGAATTTTATTTTTTCCAATTACATGTAAAGATAGTTTTCAACATTCATTTTTTATAAGACTTTGAGTTCCAAATTTTTCTCCCTCATCCCCAAAACAGCAAGCAGTCTGATATAGGTTATACACGAGCAATCATAGGACAATGTCTTCTTAATTCAACTAAAAACTCCCAAAGCTGCTTTCTGTAGTGCCCTCCAATCTGGTATTTTATAGTGAAGGATGAAAAAAAATCCCATCTCCCCAAGCAAAAGTTTTTCAAGTAGTCTGGGGCCAGATGGCATTTGAGGTCCCTCCAATCCTGCCAGTTTTGGACTTGTTGACCATTTAGTTTAACCTCTCATCTCACCCCCATCCCTGTTGGTTTTTTGTAACAGAAATGTGGATGGGCCCATATTTGACCTCCATTGGCCACTTGTGTCCAAAAAGCTGCCCCACTCTGTGCTCTGAGGTTGACCTTCCCTCCATCCCCAATCAATCATTGACGTTGGCTATTGCATTTAACACCTTCATTTTATTAGGGACAAAGACCCAGAGAGGAGAAAGCAGTGCTCTGAGAGTGAGAAGAGGAAGGGATGGGAACAGTGGAGAAAGGAGTTAGAAGTCTCCAAAAAGCCAGGCTTGCCACCACCTCTTGGTCTCAGGGCTCTTCTGTGGCTCAGCCTTCCCCTCCTCACTCAAAGCCAGACCAGCTCCTCCTTCCACCCTGCTCTCCCATGGGCTGCTTAACCTGGGCAGGTCCCCATCTTTCCAGCAATCCTGGGGAGCATCTGCCACAGAATCCCAGACTGTCAAAGGTGGAAGGACCTAGGAAACAACTTTAGAATAAAGACCATCTGAACTGAAAGGAACTTAGAACCTAGAATGTGGATTGAGCTGGAAGCGGCCTTGGATCAGAGAAAGCTAAAACTGGGAAGGGCTTTAGAACAGAGAATATCAAGGTTAGGAGAAGCCTTAGAAATTGTCTAGAGCAGACTGCATTTTACATAGGAGGAAACAGATTCGATGGGGAGGTGGGTTAGATCCAGCATTAAGAGGAAGCCAGATGGGAGGTGTGTGAGAAAGGGAGGGAGGAACCCTCCCTCCCCCGCCCCCCGTCTCCTCTCCCTTCCCCCATTCTACACCTAGGACTGCCTGACGCATTAGGAAGGCAACAGAGGACAGGGACGCATTGAAACCTTTTACTGAACACAGATGACATTTAACATTCAGTACTAGGTAGACTACGAAGCAGTCTTTCCCAGCTCTGCTTAGCTCTCCATCTCGGAGCGACCACGACAAGGCATCCCATCCCCACCTCAGGCAGTGTCTCACCAGCGGCCTCCTCCCACTTGGAAACAAATTGACAAGGTTGCCTAAAGCCATCTTCCCTTTGGAGGGAGGGGCAGCTGTCCTCCCCAGCAAGAGAGGGAGGGGGCGCTGGTCCCAGAACTAGGCGCCTGAGGAGCCATGGTCCTGGCCCGTGGCTGGCGGGAGGCAATTAGTCTCTCAAAGTTAATACTGATTCTTTGGAATTAAAAGACTTCTTCAGCACCTCGAAAAATACAAACTAATTGGCAGGAGGAGCTAGCTGTTCCCCAATCCTCCCAGAGTGGAAGAGTCAGGCTAGGGTGTTCCGGGAACGCAGGAAAGGAAGAAGAGTTGAAAACTGGGGGCTGAAATCTCCAGCCCCGGAATAGACCGGGGGCGGGTGCCAAGGCAGACCTTGGCTACGAATAGCTGCCGGCTGGGGAGTCAAGCTTAAGGGTCAGCTATCCCAGAGGAGGGTATTCCAGACGGAGGGCACACAGCCCCCCCAAAGGGCGCTCCCCCTCCTTGGACGGGGAGCAGACCTGTTGCCACCTGGGCTTCAGTCCTTGGCCTCTGGCCCCAAGAAGTCGTGTTTAGAGATTCTTGAAAGAAATGCCCTCAATTCCCTTCATAGATCCCAAAGCGCAGTTGAATCGTGTAAAATAGGAGGGGAACAAGGAGAAATCCATGTCCTGGTTCGTATAAACAGTCTGGAAAGCTGGGACCCGGCTGCTTTCGCCTGGCGGGGGTTAGTGTAGTGAGTTAGTAAGGCGCAGTTTCGTTCGGCGGGTCCAGTCGAAAGAGCTGCAAAGTGGGGCAGAGGGCGGGGGGCGTGACCTTGGCTGCCCACCAGGATGGCTCCCTCCCCCCTCATGCTCAGTCAGCTCCTCAGACTCTTTCTCCGTGTTTCTCGGGGGTGCCTGGACCACCCCGAGCAGTCTGAGGGGCCCCACTGCTAGCCCTTGGACCCGGATTCTAGGTTCTGCATATTTGCAGGGGTGGGGCGAGGGGTGGGGGAGGTGTCCGTAGCCCAAACCCTCCCCTCCCACAGGTTCTCAGATGGCTCTGTGGTTCCCAGTTTCCTGGGCGCCAGGAGCAGTCTGAGGGGCGTGGGGGGACCCCCTAGAGTCCCCAGCCCCAGAGCCCAGCGCTAGGTTGCAGTCCGGGTCTGTGCGCCCGCGCCCTGGTCTCCGGGCCAGTCCCTCGTGCTCCCCCGGCCTCCGTGCAGCTCAGACGTAGTTCTTCTTGTCGTAGTCTACGGTCACCGTGGGCCGTCGCGGGGCCGAGTACTTGACCGGGAAGGGGAGATCCTCGCGGGCTGCGGCCGAGCAGGCGCCGCAGCAGACCAGGCCGCCTCCGAGCAGCAGCAGCGCGGTGGCTGCCCAGCCGATGTAGAGCGCCGAGCCCATCTCCCGCTTCTGCGACGTGGGCACCGTGGGGTCGTAGAACTCGCTGATAACGATGTTGGCGAACCAGCAGAGGGGCACCAGCGACAGGAGGCCGCAGAGCACGTAGAGGGCGCCGCCGGCGGCCGCCACCCGAGCCTTGCCCTTGCCGGGCGCCACGCACGTGGTGCACTGCGCGCCAGCCACGGTCACCATGAGCGCCACGAGCCCCAGCAGAGACACGATGACGGTGAGCGCGCGGCCCGCCTGCACCTCGGGCTTGAGCGCCAGCACCGAGTCGTACACCTTACACTGCATCTGGCCCGTGCTCTGCACCACGCAGTTCATCCACAGGCCCTGCCAGATGGTCTGCGCGGTCACGATGTTGCTCTCCAAGAAGGCGGACACTTGCCACATGGGCAGCCCGCACGCCACGATCATGCCCACCCAGCCCACGATGCACAGGCCCAGCCCCAGGATCTCGAGCGCTACCGATGACATGGCCCCGGAGCAGGGACGAGCGGCTAGCGGAAGGAGGAGAGGAGAGAGGCCGTGGCCCCCGGCCTGGGCTTCGGGGGAGGGCGCGCTGCTGGACCCGGCTGCCCTGAGGCTGCTACTCTGGGGCTAGGCTGTGGTCCGCTCGGCTGCCCTCCCGTGTCCACCCGAGCGCTCCAACGTCCGGCTCTCTGACACTCCGCTCCAGACTAGCGGCTCCGATCTCCCGGGGCTTGGCATTTAAAGCTTCGGGGGCCGCCCTTCCCAGCCCAGCGCAGCCAATCCTGACCACCGCGGCGGGCCACAGCCAATGGAAGGAGTCGGGGGGACGCGGAGCTAGGGGCAGAGAAACAAAAGCGCGTGGGAATCCGACCCACAGGCTTCTGGAAAAGTGACTGGGGCGTTGGGGGGCGTGTGGATGGAGGAGGGTGTCCGCTCTGCCTGGTCCTACCCCCAGCTCTGCGCTGGCCCGACGACGCGCCCCTCGGACCTCGCTCTCTCATTCCGGTCCCCTAGATTCCCAGGAGCCAAGAAGTAGCGCTGGGAAGGGCAAGGCCATCCCTCTCTTCATGTTAAAGACCAGGGTCCACGGCTCAGCGCTCTGAAGCGAGGATCTCTCCTGTACCGGCCACCTCGAGTTCCTTAGACGGCTCGGACCGGAGGCACTGATCCGGTTTCCTCTTTGTCTGGGACGAAGACAACCTCATCGCTCTCCTGTGGGCCCCCAGCACCTCTGGGCCCAGTGGTTGAGTGAAGCGCATCGGTGCGACCCCCAGGCGCCTGGGACACAAGACACTTTTGAGTCCCCTTTTTATCCGGGGGCGCGCTCCGCCCCCCACATTTCCTTCCCCACGACATCAATCTATGGAGCGCAGATAACGGCGCAGGCATCTGGGGCTCACTACAGAGATTACAGGTCGGGATCTCACACACCCACACCCACACCCACACCCACACCCACACCCACACCCACACACACACACACACACACACACACACACACACACACACACACCGGGGCTCCCTACAGAGATTACAGGTCGAGTTCTGACACGCACACGCGCACTTGGGACCGGACTGGTGGTTTCATCATAGGCATAGGGAACTCCAACTCGCTTTACTAATTTAAATCAATACCTTTGCTGGTGATAGTCCTACAAAGTGCCTGGGTGTGTGGGGCAGACATATAACCAGTCTGAATCAGGGGGAAGATTCGAACCCAAGTCTCTCCACTACTTCATTCTGTCTCTCCATGTACCATAATACAACGATAGTAGCTGGACCTGTATTTGCAGAGATAACCAGGAAGACGAGGAAACACCCTCTACTGGGCTGGTTTGCACCTTACAATTTAGGTGACCTCTGAGGTTAGTGACTCGACCAAGATCACACAGCCAGGATGAGGACTGCCTGGTTCAGGGCCAGCCCTCCTGGCATCACTCCCCACTGCCTTTTTGCAAAAGAAAATACCGGTTCAAGTTGCCAGTGGCTTTAGATAGTTTTTTTTTTCTTACTTTAGCTTTATAGCAACCCTGTGCTGGTGAGTTTGTACATTGCTTAACATAGAACCTGGCACATAGTAGGTGCTTACTGATACACAGATCATCTCCCCAATTTTGCAGGTGAGAAAAGTGAGCCTCCAAGGAGGTCAGGAAACCCAGGCCTGATTAGCTCAGGCATTTTACCCCCTGCCCTAAAACCACCCAACCGCTCACCAGAAGGGCCTGCAGATACCCTGCCCCTGCTTCTGTGGGATGTGGGTGTCAACTCCTCTGAGAATTGGTCTTTTCCTGTGGATTGAAAGATGACTCAGTCGCCCCTCTATGACCAGCCAAGGCCCTGGCTGAGCCCCAGAGCCTGGCAAGAGCACCGGGAGCTAGACCAAGCTCTCTGCCCTACAGACCCCCTGTACCCCACCACCCCCTTTCCACTTTCAGCTCAGGAAATAATCAAATCCACATTACCTTGGATATGGGGAAGGGTGTGACCCTCTTTGGGCTCCCCAGGGAGTTGGGGTGATTCAGAGCTGCAGGCAGCCTGGTCTGAAGCTGCCCTCCCTGTTCTCCCTGTTCTCCCTACCCTCCCCACCCGTCATCCCCAGCCATGACCACTCTGCTTTCTTGGCCCTTGCCCTCTCTCTTCTTCCCTTGCTTTGTACCTTGTATACTTCTATAGAAGACAGCTCTCTCTCTCTCTCTCTCTCTCTCTCTCTCTCTCTCTCTCTCTCTCTCTCACACACACACACACACGAACATATACACACACATAAACACACACTCCTCCCATCTCTTTGCACATATATGTATACACACATATGTTTTGTGGTTGTCATTTTTCAGTCATGACCAATCTCATGACCCCATTTGAGGTTTTCTTGGCAAAGATTCAAGAGTGGTTTCTTATTTCCACATAAATGTACATGTACATGCACACACACACACAATCTGTAGTTGTCTGCATGTTGTCACCTGCATTAGACAGTGAGCTCCCCAAGGGCAGGGGCTGGGTTTTGCCTTTCTTTGTTTCTCCAGAGCCTGGCACAGTGCTTACTTAACGTTTATTGAGATACGGGATGTCTATTCAATGTATATGAATATGATGATGTTCCTTTATACTCTCTGATTTCTTTTTTCATTGACCGTTCCGTCCAGCTCAGTCCCACATCAGGACAGTCATGCTCCTGATCTCATCTCCACTCACCAGAGTTCTACCTGCTCCATCCAGTACCACACCCACTCACATGCAGATAACGAAGAAAGTAGGCAGAGGGATGGATGATAGAGAGCAGATCAGGCCAGGGGACCCATCCAGGGTCAGCTCTTGTCTAGTCAAACTCGTGGCCAGCCAGTGGCTCCAAGACCAGGTTGAAATGTGATTGGGAAATACTGAACAAAATAAATCCAAATTCAATGAAACATAGAGAATATCACATTCCAAAACTACGTCAAAAATACAAAGGACTTTGTTGAAAAATGCTCCTCCAGAGAGAACTGATGAACTTTGAGAGCAAGTGGAAGTAGATCTTTTTTCACTTTCATTATTTTTCTTGCTTTTTAATTTTTGCAACATGACTAATATGGAAATAGGTTTTGTATGGTTTCACATGTATAATTGATATATCGATTGCCTTCTCCATGGGTAGGGGAAGGGCAGGAGGGGGGGGAGAATTTGGAACTCAACATTTTAAAAATGAATATTAAAATTACATAAGTAAATAATTTAAAAATTATAAATAAATAAAATAACATAATACAATTTTATTTATATTATCTATTTATATTTTATATAATATATAAAAATATAAATAAAATTTTTTGAAGCTAAGTCTATAAACTCCCTAAGGGATCCCAAACAGCTCCTGCCCTGAAGGAGATTACTCTAATTGTGGCTGTTTAGTTGTGTCTGACTCTGTGGGATCCCACGGACATTTTGTCCATGAATTTTTCTTGGCAAAGGTACAGAAATGGTTTGCCATTTTCTTCTCTAGTAGAAGAATAGATTCTCAAATAGAGGTTAAATGACTTACCCAAGGTCACACAGCTAGTAAGCTTCTGAGGCTGGATTTGAACTGGGATCTTCCGGACTCCATGCTCTATGTTCTACTCACCACACCCCCAGCTACCCTTTACATTCTAGTTACCATGTTCCAGTGCTGACTGACCTCATTCTTCCCAAATGTCGAATCTGTGCCAGCTCACTTCTCTACTGCTTGGCATAATTCTTTAGTGGGGTGGGTTGTGAATAAATTAATCAATGATTTTGGTTGAATGAAAAAGTATTTAAGTGCTGACTCAGTGCTGAGCACTGTCCTGCCTGTGTCTCATGTCCATCACACAGCAGAGCCTGGCGCACAGTAGGGCCTTAGTAAATGCTTGTTTACTGGACTTGCTGTATTTCCCGAAGGAGACAGTAAGGACTTGAGGACAGAGATTTGGCCTCCTCTCCATTAAATTATTAGTACAGAGCATACAGCAGTCGCTTAATAAATGTTTATGAGATTGGATTAGATCAGCAGCTCCAGCCAAGCCCCCATAGCCATTATCCAGGGAAGCATTTCTGGTGGAGAAGGAGCCAGCTATGCCCATCACCTGCCACCCCCAGGGAAAGCAAGCCCACCTTGGGCTTGATGGAGAGACAGGAGGAGACCTGTGTCTGTGAGTCAAAGCAGGGCAACCACCTCACCTGCCATCTCCCTCAGACCCTGATAGAAATAACCTGGAAGCCTGAGCCCTGAGCCCTGGGGAACAGCAGCTAACCCCTAAGACCCCAGACCCCAGCCTTGCTCCCTGCAGCCGTCCCTCAGAGAAATGACCCTCACCTCCTCAGCAGCCGTCCCTAACCCCCCAGATCCCCAGCCCTGCCATCAGATGGTTCAACATCAGAAATGGTTTTGATTCTCTCAGTGGAGATGACATCAACAGAGAAGCCTAGCTATCTCCTTTGTCGCTGATCCAAAGGACCATGGGATCACCTGATCTGTGGCTGACACCTTCCCAAAGTATGGGTCATCTCTAGTAGAATGTAGTCCTCCCTAAGGACTTTCTATCTGTGTCCCGAGGGCTTTGCACATTGGAGGTACTTAAAATAAATGTTTTACCATCTATGGCACTCTGTGAAGGAGGTCATGCAAAAATGATTATCCCCCACTTCACCAGGCAGGAAACTGAGGCGCACAGAGGAGAATGACTTGCCCAGGGTCACACTACTAGGAAGGATCTGGAGGCAGGATTTGAACTCAGGTCTTCCTGATGCCTCTCCCCCCATCAAAGATCCACAATTCTATCTGTTGGCTACAATTTCTATTAGCCCCAAATCCCCTGGAACAGGGTGTAGTCACAAGTTTGTCCATGGGGTTTTCTTGGCAAAGATTCTGGAGTGGTTTGCAATTTCTTCCTCCAGTATGTCCCATAGGCAAATAGGGGTTAAGTGATTTGCCCAGGGTAACACAGCTAGTAAGTATGTGAGGCTGGATTTGAACTCAGATCTTAAAATGGTACATAGAAGGTCCCAGGGGGACAAAAGACAGGAAAAATGAGATGCCCAGTGCTCACCCCCTTCCCTTGCATCCTCTCAAGGCATGGCAGGGGCTACCTGGCCTTGGGAGCCAGGCTGGGCAGCCCCTTGGAATGACATCACTCTCCCTGGGCTGGCTGACTGGCTGTCTGGGGCCACAATGCTAAGGCAGCACTTCCTGGCAAGAGAGGACGAGATTCCCATCCGTGATTCAGTAGGCCAGAGGCGAGGGATTTCCGGTCATTCTTCTCCACAATACCTTGGATGGCTCTTGACAGAGGGCTCTGGTCCTTGGAAGGAGGGGCCTTTTTGTGCTAGTGTGGGCAAAGGTGACCATCAGTCAGGACTGCAGGGCTGGGGGGCTCAGAGAGAAAGTCCACTGGGGGCAGTGGGGAAAGGAAAGGATGGGAGAGTTGAACCCTCTCATTTTACAGAGGAGGAAACTGAGACCCTGAGGGGTCCAGTGACCTGCTCAATTGGCAGAGGCAGGCATTGGCCCTGGGGTCTTTGGACTCAGCATTCAGAGCTTTTCATAATGCTGCCTTCTAGGAGGAGGGAGAAGGAGTCAGGTATAGTCCTCGGAAAGTTGGGAAGTGATGAGGGGGGGTTGGCTCTTTGGACCAGTGCTGGACCCCAAGGCCCATCGTAGACAAAGCAGCAGAATCAGAAGGGAGCAGTTGGCCCCCACCTGCTTTCCTCTCTCTCTTATTGGTCACTGCTGATTTCCCGAGCAGCAGTCTATGCAGCTGGGTATGGTTCATAGCATCCCTGGCGGCTCCTCTTTCCTAGTACAGATCTTCACTCACTCTCCCTACTGTCTCCCCTTCTCCCCCCCACCCCCGCCCCAGCCAGCACTACCACACTGGGCTTCCTTAAGCACTGCTCTGGTCCAGGGCTGTGGCCCTGGAGTCAGAGAACAGGGAGGCAAAACCCCTGCCACGTGCTGCCTGGATGACCTTGGCCAAGTCACTTCACTTCTGTTTGCCTCAGTCTCCTCAGCTGTAAAGCCTCTACCTCCCACGGTTGTAAGGATCAAATGAGATAACATTTGCAAAGTACTTAGCCCAGTCCCTGATACAGAGTAGGTATTGAATAATGCTTATGTTTTCCTTCCTTCTTTCTTCCTTCCTTCCTTCCTTCCTTCCTTCCTTCCTTCCTTCCTTCCTTCCTTCCTTCCTTCCTTCCTTCCTTCCCTCCCTCCTCCCTTCCTTCTTTCCTTCCCTACTTCCTTCCTTCCCTCCCTCCCTCCCTCCTTCCTTCCTTCCTTCCTTCTTTCCTTCCTTCCTTCCTTCTTTCCTTCCTTCCTTCCTTCCTTCCTTCCTTCCTTCCTTCCTTCCTTCCTTCCTTCCTTCCTTCCTTCCTTCCTTCCTTCCTTCTCTCCTTCCTTTCTACACTCTGAGATAAAGATCTCTCCTCACACTTTATTTGCTGAGGACTCCCTCCTCTCCTTTCCTTTCCACATCACAACCTCCTGACCTCATGCTCTCTATTCCAATCATTGCCTCCTTTATTCCAGTCTCTGACAGTGACGTGACCCTTCTCTTCACGCAAGGCACTCCCTATTCAGTCCAACCTCACTCCCTACCATCTTCTCCAACAGATTGTCCTGTTAACCATCCACTCTCTCTGATACCAAACCTCTCCCTGTCTAGAGGATCCTACAGGCAAACTCAGGTCTCCTCTATTTTTTGAGGCAGTTGGAGTTAAATGATTTGCCCAAAGTTATACAGTTGGTAAGTGCCTGGGGTCAGATTTGAACTCAGGTCCTCTTGACTCCAGGGCTCTCATTCAAAATGAAACAAAGATCTCTCACTTGGTCTGACCATCCCCTCAAGGTTGCATCCTCTGTCTCTCCTCTCCTCAGCCAAACTCCTGGAGTAGGTGCCTCTACTTCCCTTCCTCTCACTCTCTTAACTCCCTGCAGTCTGGTTTCTGACTATGTCATCAAAGCAATTGATGATTTCTAAACTGGCAGATCCTGTGGTCTCATCTTTATTGACTTCCCTATAGACTTTGGCACTGTTCATCACCGTTTCTTGTTGACTACACTCTCCTCTTTGGGTTTTCATGACACTATTCTCTCAGAGTTCTCCTTCTACCTCTCTGACAGCTCCTTCTCAGCCCACTTTGTTATCATGTCTAGGGGCAGCTAGGTGGTGCAGTGGATAGAGCTCCAGTGCAGGAATCAGGAGGACCTGAGTTCAAATTTCACCTCAGACACTTGACGCTCACTAGCTATGTGACCTTGGGCAAGTCACTTAACCCCAATTGCCTCATCCTGGGTCATCTCCAGTCATCTTGATGAATATCTGGTCACTGAATTCAGATGGCTCTGGAGGAGAAGCGAGGCTGGTGACCTGCACAGCCCTCTCTCACTGAAAACAAAGTCAAGTGCAAGTCATGTCATTATCTCTCTGATGGCATGGTCTTCTTGGGCAATGAAAGATAAACACACACTATCACACATACTATCATATCTACCTTGATGTGATTCCTTCCTAGGCTCTGATCTGGGCCTTCTTTTCTTTTCCTTCTATACTATTTCTCTTGATTATATCACCAGCTCCCCTGGCTACAATGATCATCTCTATACAGGATTCCCAGATCTATATTTCCAGCCCCAATCCTGAGTTCTAATCTTGAATTACAAATTGGGAAAATAGAATCAGACATCTTAAACTAACTAATCCAAAGCGGAGCTCATTATCTTCTGCCTCCCAAAAAACCTCTCTCACCTTCTGTTACAGTCAAGAACATTCTTTCCACTCACCCAGACTTGCAACCTGGGTTGGTGTCATCCACATAGCGGCATTCTTGACTCTGCTTCTCCCTCATTCCTCACATCCCGTCAAATCACAAATCCTGTTTCTACCTCTGTACATTTCTCATATCTATTCCTTTCCCTCCACTGACGTATTTGTCACCATTGCTCAAATTCTGATCATCTCTTGCCTGGATCGTTGCAAGAGAGTTTTAATTAGTTCCTTTGCCTCAAGTCTCTCTCTGCTCCAATCTACGCTCTTTCCAAAAAGTAAATTGTTTTATTTTCTCCACATTTCATTCTATCAAAGTCAGCCTTCTATTCCTCCCACTTGCCCTCCCTCCTTCCCAAACCAATTGATAAAGAAAGACTAAACATGTATAGTTAAGCAAAACAAATTCCAAATTTCATGTTCAGAAAAATGTCTGTCTGTTCTCTCCATTCGGGGATGGGTAGCATGGTTCATCAGAAGACTTCTGGAATCACGGCTGATCATTGTGCTGATCAGACTTCCTAGGAGTATCAAACCTGTTTGTTTTGACATGATGTTACTATGCTGTAAAAACTTTCTCCTGCTTCTACTTATTTTACTCCATATCCTTTCATACAAATCTTCCAAGGATTCTCTAAAACCATCTCCTTCATCATTTCTTACAACACAATAGTATTCCATCACATTCATATGCTAGAATTTGCTTGGTCATTACCCAGATGGGCAGTTCTCTTTGAGAGCTATACATATATTTGTATATTAACAGTTAGAGTTGTTTTACTTAGGACTAATTTCTGTACATGTGTATGTGTGCATATTCTTCCTTCCATTGGACATTTCAGAGAAAAGTGAGGTTGAAGCATCAGCTGCTGCCCCTTCCTTCTTGTTTGTATAGATTTCTATTCGTACACACTAATTATGTGAGATAGTTTTCTTGTATTCCTCTTCCTCTCTCTTTTCATTCTTCTTTAAAGATCTCAAGATGTAATAAAACCACCCCCAGACCTTGTCTAATTAAATTCCCTTTAATATTCCTGGTGATGATAGTGTTCTAAAGGGACACATGCATCATCTCCCCATATTAGAATGTAAATAATGTATCTTTGTTTAGTCTTGTATGGTGGTTCACTCATATTTATTTTTTTGTTTGTTTTTCTTTTGACTCCTATGTTCCATTTCTAAGTTTCTATTCAGCTCTGGTCTTTTCATCAGGAATTCTTGGAAGTCCTCTATTTCACTGAAGGTCCGCTTTTGTCCCTGCAACATTATGCTCAGTTTTGCTAGGTAAATTATTCTTGACTGTAAGCCCATGTCTGTTGGGGTCTTCCAGTACCTCTTCTGCTTTATAGTAGTGGCTGCTAAATCTTGTGTGATTCTCATTGTGATTTCTCAGCACTCTAATTTCTTGCAGGATTTTTTCTTTGATCTGGAAACTCTACATTTCAGCTATACTGTTACTCAGAGTTTTCATTTGGGGACTTCTTTCAGGAGATAACTGGCAGATTCTTTCTACTTCCATTTGGCCCTCTGGTCCTAAGAGATCTGGGCAGTTTTCTTCTATAATTTCTTGAAAAATATCTAGGATCTTTTCTTAAATTCATAGATTTCAGGTAGTCAAACTATTTTTAAGTTATTGTGCTTTAAACCATTTTCCAGGCCAGTTGTTTTTGCTATGAGATACCTTACATTTTCTTCTATTTTTTTTTCACTCTTTAAGTTTTATTTTAATTGGTCAATAAGCATTTATCAAGCACTTCCTTTGTGCCAGTTGCACTTAGCTCTGTGGATACAAAAAGACAGTCCCTGTCCTCAAGCAGCTCACAATCTATTGAGGGGAGGGGAAGCAACATGCAAATATATATGCACAAACTATACACAAGATAAACAGGAAATACTCAACAGAGGGAAATATCAACAGAATGAAGAGGGGTTGGGAAAGGCTTCTGTAGAAAGTGGGATGTTAGCTGGAACTTGATGGAAGCCAGGGAAGCCAGGAGGTGACAGTGAGGAGACAGAGCATTCCAAGGATGGAAACAGTCAGAAGAAATGCCCAGAGCTGAAAGATCAAATGTCCTGTACCTGGAACAGTGGAGAGGCCAGTGTCGCTGGATGGAGGAATGGTGAGAGGTGAGGACCGTAAGGCGTAAGAGTAGAAAGATGGCAAGAAGAAGACTGTGAAGGACTTAGATTGTTTTAAGGTTTGCAAAGTGTTTCACAGACATGATCTCATTTGAACCTCAACACAACTGTGGATGGATATAAAGGCAAAAGTGAATTGTTGCCTGTTCTGTAGAAACTTTGATTCTACTGTCTGACTGTGTTTCCTATTCAGAGCAATGTTTGAGTCTGGGCTGAACAAATGCAAATTTACTTTTATGGACAAATTTACTTGAGGGATGAGGAAGACTCCAGGATCCTGCTCTGTGGTGAGGAAATAGACCTGTGGTGATGCCTGGGGACAGGGTGAAGTAGGGCAGGGCCTAGCTAGGGGGGAAGGAAAACAGTCATCTGTCAGCTTCCTATTTTAAACTACTCATTCTTGCTAACTAGGTTCTGAGCTTTATTGTTTTCCCCTGAAAAAAACCCCGTTGTCCAATCCTAGTAACAGCTCGGCATTTGTGTTCTCTAAAAAGCAGGAGTGGGAATGACATCTCCCCTGACTCTCTCAGAGAATTGCTGCTTAGAATGATGGAGATAAAGGTTATGAACTTCCCTCAAAAAGGGTGAAAGGCCATAAAAATGCAAGAAATTGTCATTAGGCTATTATTAAGGAAATTCAAGCCCATCTCATAAAATCTGCTCCAGACACTCGTGTTACTGTGGACCCAGCAGTCCTGGAGAGCTACTTCCTGAGTTTCCTCCAGGGTGATGTAAAGACCGAATTGTGTCTATAAAATTCCTGAAGCTGCCAGCCAGGGTTTCCTGGAGGTCTGAGCAGCATGGGACGTGATGAAGTACTTCTCCACCTTGGATTTTGAATGAAGAGAGCTCGCTCTACTACTGATGAACTGTGTGACCTTGGGGGGAGGGGGCACCATTCCTCCCTGGGCCTCAGTTTCCTAGACTGTAAAATGAGTTTTTTAAAAAAGTATAACAAAGCTCTATAACAAGAAATATTTTAATATTCAAAGAACAGAAAATTGTGCAAGAAACTGTGGGCTTCAGTTATACGTAGTTTAAAAATAAAAGTTGTATGTAAAATTTGTGTGTGCATGCTGCGTGTGTTATGTGTAAAAATCAGAGTTGGGCTATGACTCCTGAATGGCTGAGAGACGTCTGTGTGAGGGACGATGCTTCCCCCGAGGAATCCAGGGTGGTGGGCAGGAGAGGAACATGTGGACTTTAGATCGACTGCTAAGAGATTTCCACAGAGTCTCCAACTTGGGGGAAGCTGGTCCCCAAGGGATGGACTCCTGGTGAAATAGTTTTTTCCTTGGGAGCTGAGATTTTATCTTGCAGGAACTCATCTACTCTTGGGTATACTTTGGCTGACTCTGATCTGTATAACTTCCAAGTTCTGCTGGCCTATTGGGGGTTGGGTTTTTGTGCGCCGGGTGTTTAGTGGGAGGGAGATGAGCTGGAGGAAGTAAAACAACAGTCCTCTCCTTGAGAAAGATCAGAGAAAGTGGTCTTTATGCTGAAGTTCGTCGCTAAGCCATAGATATCTTATAGAGAGCTATAAGGCTGGCTCCATGTTCTTCTTGGCCGTAGGAGTGAAGGAGAGCTCGAACTGTCCTTCTATCCTCGGTAAAGGGCTGAACGAGTAACCCTGGGAGGGGGGAGTTAGACCACCCTTGTCCACCATGTGGTTGGGGGAGTGTGATCCTAGAGATGGACACTTGGCAAGTGTTAGGATGGCAGTTATAACACCCTTCCCCCTCATCCCCAACAGATGCCAGTTATGGCTCTGCTCTCTCTCATTCCTCAGGGTCACACTTTGCCCAGACTCAGCAGTTGCCTCCCTTTCTCCCCCCATCCTCCCTCTGCCCCCACCCCTCCTGAGAAGGGCACTGGCTTGTTTGGGGATCAGGTACATTGTTCTTTTCATCCCCAGGGGAAACAAAACAGGATCTCATTAATTGCACAGAAAAAAAAAGCAGCTTATTTGACAAAAACAAAATTTCTCTGAAACAGCTGCTGAACTAACGACAAAAGTGACCTGGTGTCACTTAAAGGAAACTCTAAATTTAGACTCCAGGTTCCCGGGAGTTTGGGCTCAGCATTAGCCAAGAGTGTTCACTTTGGGTGAAGGAAAGAACCAGTTTTCCTTCTGTCTTTCGTAGGGTTTCTTTTTCCTCCCACACCAAAATATTTGGTGTTCCAAGAGTTGTTTGAGAAGACAGTGCCTGGGGGACAGGAGATGAGTTTGGATACCTGAAGGCATGAGGGGAATGAAAGTGAAAATTCTCAGATCTGCCCCAGGGCTGGGCTGGAGTCAGCTTGTGTCAGTTGTCAAATTTTCATCGTCAACACTGACACCTCAGAAATCAGCACATGCTCCAAATCGGGACATGACTTATTGTTTTGTTCAGCCTTAAACAGGGATGGAGAAAATGTTCAAAACTCAGATTAAATAAAAAAGTGTGTCCCATTTATGTCTCTTCCCCTTCCCTCCCCATCCCCCAGCACACTCCTGTTCTGCCTCTAAGACCCTTGTTCCAGGCAGGGGAACAGTTGGGGCAAAGGTGCAGGGTGGGGGAGATGGTGTCCTGTGTAAGGAGCCCCAAGGAGGTCCGGGGTCATTGGACCGAAGAGTGAGTGGAGAGGAGGGAGGCGTGAGAGGACTGGAGAGGTAGGAAGAAGCCAGTGCATTTGATATTCAATCCTGCAAGTCCTAGGCAGGGGCCATGGGACGATGCACACAGGGATCATGTTTGTTCTTGTGTCTTCAGACTTAGCACAATGCCTTGCACGCAGACACTAATAAAACCTCATTATTTGGTTGATTGATCTCCCACTTGGCAGACGAGCTCGGAGAGATGAGTCCTGGTCCGGCTGGTCCTCTGGATTAGCTGGGTAATCTGTGTTCCCTCCCTCACTGAGGGTGTTTTCAGGATGTTGCTCTGTAATATTATTAAGGTTTGGGACATTTGTCAGCCTTCAGCATCATTCTCCCTATTAGCTCATTTGGTCCTTTGGTGAGGTGAGCACTGTCATTACTCTCAATTAACAGATGAGGAAACTGAGGCACAGAGCAGTATAAGTAACTTGCCCAGAGTCGCAGAGTTAGAAGGTGTTTGGGGCAGGTCTTCTTGATTTGATGGCACCCTGCCCCCTCCTCAATCACCATATTCGCCTCCCTATCTCTAATGGGCCAAGAGGCTGCTAAGGTTTCTCTCCAAGTCAAGTCTTTGGCTTGTCTTTGACTGGGAATTCTGATCATAAGACACAAGATGGTATAGTGGAAAGAGGAGACGAGAAGACGAGTTCCCATCCTGACTCCTTCATTTACTAGCTGGGCAAATTACTTAACTGTTCTGAACCTCAGTTGTCCCTTGCATAAAATGGGGATAATCATAGTTGTGGGAATCATATGAGAGCATGTTGGTAATCGCTATCATCTGGCGCTGTTATTGTTCTGACCCTTGTGGACCTCAGGTCCTGCCCTCCTTCAGGTCTCTTTGGAGACTTTAGGGGACTCTAGTCCAATCCATTTTACACCTGAGAAAACTGAGACTAGGAGAAGGGAAATGACATCCTGGGTCTCATGGCTAGTAAGTGACAAAGCTAGGATTTGAACCCAGATGCTTGGACTCCAGATCTCTTTCCACCATTACCCAAAGTGCCGCTACAGGGAATTTGAATCCAACCTCAGACACTTACTAGGTGCAAGACCTTGGAAAAGTTATTTGCCTCAGTTTCCTCATCTCTAAAATGGGGATAATAATTGCACCTGAGGATCAAATGAGAGAATACCTGTAAAGCACTTAGCACAGGGCCTGGAACATAATAAGGGATATTTAAACATTAGCTATTGTTATCATGCAAGGGCCAGCCTGGGTCAGTTTGGGGAGGTTTATCCCTTGATGCTCAACCACTTGTCAGCTTGTGATCAGATGCAAGGACCCGGCCTCAATCCTTAAACTCTTGGTTGTGGATCCCACCCCCAGGGTGGAAGAAATAAGAGGCACTGCTTTGGCCCAGCCCTTCCCACGCCAGGACTATCACCAAAGACGTGATAGAGTCAACAAGAAAGGGCTCCAGCGGACAGGCAAGGTCCAGGGCCACTTACAGCTGGAACGATTGAGATGGGGAGCCTAGCCACCAGGGTCCCTTGCTGTCATGTCCCTAGGAGATTTCCTTGTCTAGGAGAAGGCTAGACAACCCCCTCTGGGCCTGGTCCATGACCCCATCCCCTACTGGGCGGAGGAGCCTGCAGGGCACCCTCTAAGCTGTGGGGGGAAGGGTAGAGAGGCTGCAGCTCATAAGTCATGTCTGCATTAGGGAGGAAGTCTCACATCCGCAGCCCAACATGCCCCCTCCACACTGAACCAGGGAAGGAGGAGGAAATAGCCCCCACTTTGAATTTTCCTGGTTTTGTCCCACTCACCAGCACTCTCAGGTTTTTGCTTCCCGCCTTACAAATGTTCCAGCGCTCTTAAACACAGCGACCTTGTTTCCCCACTCAAAGATTGGCAGCACATCCAATCTGACTGACCTACAAGCATTAATTAAGCACCTGCTGTATGCAGAACCCTGTGTTTGGTTCTAGGATTAGGTGGGAGTTTAGAGGAGAGAGTCCTCGGTTCTCAAGGAGCTCACAGTCCAGGAGGGGAAGAGGGGACTCATGCATTAAATACAATATGACCTGACTCCTTAATTCCATTCAGTGAGTATTAAGAGCCAGCTGTATACCAGGCCTCATTCAGTCAAAGCTCCTCATTTTACAGATGAAGTCTCAGAGAAGGGAAGTGGCTTGCCGAATTCCAAGTAAGACCTTTCTAACTGCTGCAATCAGAGAGAGCTTCCTGGGAGAGTTCAGCTTAAATGGATGAGAAGGACTCTAGGTTTGGTCAAGGAGTATGAGAATGGATGAGGGCATCTCAGGGATGAGGACCAGCCATGAGCCAAGGTACAGAGGCTGGACCAGGCAAAACATCACATGTAAAGTCAGGCTAGGCTTTCCCCAGGGCTGGAATGCTCTCCTAACTCAGTTTCTCCCCACGGCTGCCTCCTCTAGGTCTTTCCAGATGCCTCCCACTGCATCCGGAGCCATCTCCAGTGTTCCTGTTCAATATCTGGCCACTTGACCCAGATGGCTCTGGAGGAGAAAGTAAGGCTGGTAACCTTGCACAGACCTGCCTCACTTAAATCCAATTCACTTGCAAGTCATGGCATCACCTCTCTGATGTCATGGTCCTCTTCAAGAACAAAGAACAGCAATGACCTGATGCCTCCCCACCTCTCTGCATTCATGTCAGCTGCCTTCCACCAAGTGTCCTTGCATTTCCTTGGCATTTGTTGTCTTTATCTCCTTGAGGGCAGAAATTGTTTCACTTTCCTTTCTACATAACCCCAGAGCCTAATACAGTAAGTGGTTAATAAATGCTTGTTGCCCTGACTAGTCATTAGGAGTGCTGGAGGCAATTTGTCACCATGGGAATAGTATTACTTACTTGAAGAGGGGGTTGCTGATAAATGTTAAACAACCAGCTCAGTGAAAAAAAAATATACATACTACACACTTACCAACTGGCCCTCTCTAACTGGCTTAAGCTGGCTATAGCACATCCTGCTCATACATAGGGGTATGCAGCATTTGGACTAGGTTCACCTTGGTAGACTTACAGATAGGTAAGTCATGGCTCTGTCCTCACCCGATTAATCTTTGAGCATCCAAAGTTTGCTTCTAAAATATTGGAGAAGTTCATCTCCTAGTGAGCAAGACTGCCAATGAGCATTTTGGACACAGACATATTTCTTACAAATAAGATAAGGATTTATTGGGGCTCAGACTCATTTTCAAGGAAGAAACTCAAAACATCAATAGGGAAATTCCTTCACTAGAGGGAGAGCCAAGCTTTTGTCCTTGACTCTGGGTTCCCTGGAGTTTTGCTTGGTCTAGGAACTCTTCCATTTTCTACCACTGCCAGCTCAAGTTGCTACCTGGTCCTCATCTAGGAGCCCATCCTCATGATTTTTCATGGAGGGCTGCTGCTTGGATTCCCCCTGTAGGTCCCACCTTGATTCAGGAAGTTTTTTGGCTCATCAAATAGCTTCTGCTGCTGTCATTAAAGAAAACCTTTTTCTTTTCTTCCTTTTCCAGGACTCATTTAAAAACAATTCCTCCAGTCTTAGCTCTATGCTTTTCTTACGTACCATTAGTCTATGACATTCCAAGAATTGCGGACTTTTTCTACTATAACTGCTCCATTGAAAACACAGCCTTATTTATGCACAATTTTGTGACTAATTACCATGGCTTCCATGGCAGCCAGGTGGTGCATTCAGCCTGGAGTCAGGAAGACTTGAGCTCAGATCTGCTCTTTGACATTTACCACTAGCTGTGTGACCCTGGGCAAGTCACTTCACTCTGTTTGCCTCAGTTTCCTCATCTGACAAATGGGCTAGAGGAGGAAATGGCAAATCACTCCAGTATCTTTGCCAAGAAAACCCCAAATGGAGTCACAAAGAGTCAGCCAGGACTGAAAGGATGGGACAACAACCTGGCTTGCCAGCCTGTGATTCTCCTTAGTCGCTCAGGGCATTCTTGCCCTTGATGCTGGTGTAAAATTTGGTATTGTTTGTGGGTGGTTGTTGGGAGTGTTAATGATGGATAAGACGATGATTCCGAACCTGTGCTGTGAATCCTGTGATTTCGTAGAACAACAGTGTCAAACTCAGAGAGAAGAGGGGACATTAATTCCTATAGGTGCATATTGATTAGAAAACCACATGTTAACATTATCTGTTTTGCTGTATTTTTATTTATTTTGTTAAATATTAGGCATCTAGGTGGTGCACTGGATAGAGCACCAGCCCTGGAGTCAGGAGGATCTGAGTTCAAATCGGATCTCAGACACTAACTAGCTGTATGACCCTGGGCAGAGTGCATAAGGCAAGGTCCCTGGCCACAGCCTGGGAGCCTCCATTCCTAGAATCCCAGAGTCGAGATCAGCCAGGCCCTCAGTAATTTCCTAAACCCACATTCATTAAAGATCTCCACTTCTCGGAAGTAGGAGCCATTTATCTTTCTCCAGGAGTCAATTTGGATGC
Source organism: Bettongia penicillata ogilbyi (assembly GCA_023548195.1). NCBI lineage: Eukaryota > Metazoa > Chordata > Mammalia > Diprotodontia > Potoroidae > Bettongia > Bettongia penicillata. Next base: position 4,187,746 of record JAJHZJ010000154.1, on the reverse strand, counting down.
CACTCCTTTCCTGGGGCCTTCCCTCATTCTCCCCCTAGTTGCTAACCTCTTTGCCAAGGGGATGCTGGTAAAAGTTTAACAACTGGCTTTCTGAGCTTTGAAGTCCAATCTGCATTATTAACACTTGCCCCGACACTTTCTTTAAGTCCAGACAAACAACAAAGCTGTAAATAAAGTCCTATTAACAATTCTGTCTGCTGAAATGCTCACACGGATAAGTGACTTTCTAAGTGTCAAGCTGGCTTCAGCGTCCCTGAGCCTCATGTTGCATTTAATAATAATAATATGAGTGACAACTAGTATTTAGACAGTGTTTCAACATTTGCAAAGCACTTTAATGTTATCTCATTGTATCCCTTCTCCCCTGCTCCCCGACTCACACATCTACTATGTCCTGACAATGAAAAACAAGGCAGCACCTGCCCTAGGAGGTCTTACATCTTTCCCTGGGGTTCAAACCTACATAGAGTTAAGTAAGCAGGGACAGGGGTCAAGGAAAGATCCAGATGAAGGGATCTAGGAAAAGTTGGGGAGCAGGAAGAAAGCATTTCAGGGGTGCTTCCCCAGCCCCCCACCTTTCCAGGGAAGCACCATGAAAAGAACCCGGATGTGGAAGACCAAAGCCTGGGGATGGGGGCAGGAGCGGGGACTCACGTCCTTCCCATTTCACTTCCTTGATTTGTGACCCGGGTCGAGTCACTTGCTCATCACATGAAGGGTCTGGACAGATAAGGTCCCTTTTCGTGTCAGATCTTATAACCTCACATCAATACTTCTTGATCGACTGAGAGCTGCCAACACAGTGCGCTGTGTGGATTCAGAGGGAGGGAGGGTCCCAGCCAGATGAGGGACTAGCTCATGGAAGACTTCCAAGAACCTTGGAACAACTTCCGAGAAGCAGCTAGATAGGGCAGATAGAGCACTGGACCAGGCATCGAGACCCAAGTCCCATTCAGGGAATGGTCAATGATCATTTGGTTGGGCCAAAAAGCCATGGTATATAGGACAGGGCACAGTGGGGAGAGACTGAAATCAGCTCACCATTACCTCCCCTGCGTCATAGGTTTGTCAATCAAGCAATCAGCAAGCTTTCAGGAAATGCCTCTGCATCTGGCACTAGGAATCAGACAAAGAATGAAGTAATCCCTTGCCCTCAAGGATTCTCCAATCTATCTGGCGAACTGAGGGCAGAGGAGCTGTGTTTGGCCTCTCTTTGTATAGGCTGGTGCCTAGGCAGAAAGTAAGTGCTTCGTAAATGTTCATTGATTGATTTAGTATAGATAGATAGACAAGGGAGTCCCAAAAGCATAGTCTGAGCGGGCTGTTTAGAGGAAAGAGGGATCAGGATAGCTTTCTGGAAAGTGTGCTGCCTTTGGAGTCAGAGGGCCTGGGTTCTAATTTCATCCCTGGCCCCAGCTACTTGTGTTACCTTGGGCCAGTCACTAAAACTCTGTGGGGCCTCAGTTTCCTTCTCTGTAAAATGAAGCGGGGTTGCCTTTGGTCTTTAGGAAGGGATTAGCCTGGAGGTGTTCCAGTCTGGAGGGAGGGGGTTCTCCAGAGGCAGGATGGTCTTCCAGGTCCGCTCTCTCTGGGAGTCCAAGGCCCTGTGACCCCTGCTCAGGACTCACCATCCTGCTTTCCTTACCACAGCCCCTGCTGTGCCCTCCACACAATGGCCCTCTGCAGCTTCCCGCCTAGCTCAGGGGGCAGGAAACAGTCTATAAACAACAGGAACCGCTCTCGAGGGGCCCCCAGACTTTTTCCCATCAGATCCTATCACGGTGGCCTGGTCACAATGTGGCCATTGTGAGATCTATCAGGGCTCAGCTACACACACCTAGCCTCCACCCCAGGGGCTGAGGAGGCAAAGGAAAGACCTGGCAGGGGTTTGCCCAGATATGGCTCACTCCCTTTCCTGAGCAGCCCAAGGTGGATTTCTTGGGCTCTGGAGGACTGCGGTGGCGCCATTGGTTTGCCTTCCCTCTTTTCATTCAGCATCCTGCTCTGCCCCTTGCTAGCTGGGTCACCTTGGGTGACCCTTGATTTACCCTCTCTTTCCCTCCAGTTACCTGATCTGTAAAATGGGGGTGTGGGGGTTAGGGGCTAGATCAGATGCCTTCGGGATCTAAATCTCAGATCCAGTGATCATCCAGATAAGTAGAATACTGTTATCCTTTGCCATGGTCAGTCTCCACCTGGTGTGTTGCAAGGAAAAAAATTTTTTTATAAAATGCCTACTATGTTCCAGGCATTGTGCTAAGTGCTTTTAAAAAAACCCAAATATTTTCTCATTTGATTGTCACAACAACCCTACAAAGTAGACGCTATTATTATACCTACTGCACAGTTGAGGAAACTGAGGTTAAGCATTGGGTTCAGTTCTGGGCGCCACATTTTAGGAAGGGCATGTACAAGCTGGAGAGGGTCTGGTGAGGGCAATCAGTCCAGTCAACATCCTTGAATCCATGACTTGGGAGGACTTAGCTGAAGGCTATGGAGATGTACAGACTCTCCAGAATGGGAGCTGTCATTTAGAGGAGGGGTCAATGCTGTTCTCAGGGGTCCTGGCAGGCAGCACCAGAAACTGTGGGCAAAACTGCAAGGCTGGATGTGAGGAGACACTTCCCATTGCAGCTCTCCAAAGGTGGGTAGTAGGGCTGGATGGATGCCCAGGCAGATGAGTTGTTCAAGGGAGTAGTTAGGTATGCAGTGAACTGGCTGGCACCCAAGGGCTTTGCTGACTCTGGCATTCTGAGAATTCTTCCCCATCTTTTAAAGCATGATTCATGCACCACCTTCTCTGGGAGCTTTCCCTAGTCTCCTTCCCATCCCATACAGATTCAAGTCTTCCTCTGTCTAGGGATCAAGGTAGCATCACGCTCAGAGTCAAGAAGACAGGTTCAAATTCTGCTTCAGACACTTACTTAGCTGTGTGACCCTGAGCAAGTCACTTAAGCACTGTCAGCCTCAGTTTTCTCATGTGTAAAATGGGACCTGCCAGACATAGTTGTTCTGAGGATCAAATTAAATGAGATAATCTATGTGAAGTGCTTTGCATACTTTAAAGCACTCTATAAACACTAGATATTTATTATCTAATGAACAGACTTATTCAATGACATTTAGTAAGAATTTATTAAGTGCCTACGATGTGCCAAGGAATCTGCCAGGTGCTGGGGGTACAAAGACAAAAAAAACCCAACAACAACCAATCCATGCCTGTCCTCAGGTAATTTAAAATAATAATTAAAATGATAACAATAATTATATATAATAATAGCTGAAGTAGATCTAGTTATTGAACATTTACAAAGTTTGTATGGAATAAATATCACAATGGAAGAGATCAAGAAAGCCTTCTAATAGGAGCTATCTCATGAGATGAACCTGGACAGAAACTGAGGATTCTCAGGCATAGAGAAGATGATGGAAAGCATTACAGACTTTGGGTACTTACTGCCTATGCAAATGTATGGAGGTGGGAGATGGATGGGGTACCAAGTTCAAGGAACAGCACGTGGCCAGTTTGTCTGGAACAAAGAGTTTGTGACAGAGTGATGTGCAGTTCAGAGGCTGGTGCCAACTTGCAAAGGGTTTCAGATGCCAAACTGATGGATTTGCTTTTGGCCATTAGAGACTTTTGAGCCAGAAAGTGACCTGGTCAAATTCTACTTCCAGGACATAATTTTGGCAGCTACAGGGAGAATAGATTGAAGAGGGAAGACATTGGAAGCAGGGAGTCCAGTTAGGAGATTGTTGCAATAATCTCTGTTAAAGATGGGGAGAACCTGAATTAGGGTCACCGGTAAGAGTGGAGAGGAAGTAGACTTGAGAAATGTTGACTAGATGGGGAAGAAGAAGGCTTATCCTCCAGGTTTCCTTAAGTCTATCAACGGTATCATGATTCAGCCTCAGATACTTGCTAGATGTGAGACCCTGGTCAAGTCACCCACGTCTGTCTGCTTCATTCGAATCTGTGCAAAGTGGGTTAACAATAGCACTTACCTCCCAGGATTGTTGTGAGGAGCAAAGGTGATAATGCTTGCAAGATGATTAGCACAGTACCTGAGGCTGAATTTGAACCCAGGTCCTCCGGACTCCAGGCTCAGTGCTCTACCCCCTGAGGCATCAGCTGCCTATGCATGAGGCAATGTTGGTGAGTGAGGGAGAGTGAAGAGTTGAAGATGACTCCAGGGCGACAATATTGGATGATATCATTAAGAATAGCGAGGCCCTCAGTGCAATTAGGGATACCCGGAGTGTGTATTGGGGGAGATAAGGTATTCTGCCTTGAAGAATGGGGCTGAGGCGCCCGCAGACTGCTGGCGTTTCAAGGTTTAGGAGGCAGATTCAGGCTGGAGGTGGAGACCTAGAAGGCTAGCAGGCAGACATAAGAATCTGGCCCTTGGGAGCTGATGGCATGACTCAGATAGACAGGAGAGGGAGTCCAGTCCAGAGCTCCAGAGAACATCCGCTGACAAGTATGGAATAGGGGATGGACCTGGGATCTCCCAGATGAGCAAACTCCCTCTAGTACTGAAGGTCAAAATCTCTTCCTAGAGAATTATATGGAGCAGAGGTTAAGGGACTTGTCCAGGGTCACACGGCCAGTGTGTGAACAAGGTGGGATGGAAACCTAGATCTTCCTGGTTCTGTAGCCAATTCTCTATCAATATAAGGGAGGAAGGGAGAGGGGGGAGAGACAGGGCCAGAGAGAGAGCCAGAGAGGCACGCGCACACACACATACACACACACACACATACACACAAAGAGAGACAGAGACACAAAGAGACAGAGAGACAGGAAGACAGAGAAAGGGAGAGAGAGAGAGAAGAAGGAGGAGTAGGGGGAGAGGGAGAGAGAACAGTGATGTGAGCAGAGAAAAGTTAAGAGAAATAAACTTATAAAAGAAAGGAAAATGGCTTTGGGACTATTAGGAGCAGAGGGTCACCCTATCTCCCTTTCCCTTCCACCTTTTTCTTCACTGCTCCAGCTCCAAGCCTTCCTCATCCTTGCCTTCTCCTTGCTTCTGCTTTATCGCTCATCTTCTTCCTTTTCCGGCCTCCTCCTTTCCCCATCTCCTCCCCTCTTACATCTCTTTTGGTTCTCACAGGAACAATGCAAGTGAAGGCGCAGAGGCATGATGGGCCAAAATGAATATAGCAGCTTGCCAGAATGTAGATTATGTGAAGGGCGGTAGTGGGAGACTTGGATGGGAAATGATAACAGTAATGATAACGTCTGACTTTGAGCTTTGCATATTACTGTACAAATATCTCATTTGATCTACACAATAACCCTGCTATTATTATTCACATTTTACAGTTGAGGAAATTGAGGCAGACTTTCCCAGGATCACTCAGTAGTAGGTGTCTGAGGTCTCTCTGACTCTAGGTCCAGTACTCTATCCATTGTACCCTTAGTCGGGGTCTGATTGTATAGAGTTACATTATATAGACTAATCTAGCTGCAATTCAGGAGATGGGTTAGGAGGACTTCCAGATGGCAAAACTATGGTGGTGTTGAGGACACCATCAGGAGAATGGGGGTGTCCCTAGCAATAGAAATGGGAAGTTTGGGAAAGGGCTGGGTTTAGGGAGAAACACAATGAGTTTTGTTTTGGACCAACTGAGTTTGAGATGACTGTGGAACATCAGTGTCCAGCAGCCAGGTAGGTGGAGACGTGAGACGTCTCAGGAGAGAGAAGAGGAGCAGGTAGAGAGATGTGGGAGACAAGGGAAAGAGAGTGCCTTAGTGCATGGGGGCTGAGACAGATAGGGGGATCCACAGAAGGAAATTAAGAGGATTAGTCAGTCAGGTCAGAGGATGCAAATCATGACAGAGCAGTGTCAGGAAAACCCATGCAGGAGACAGTATCCAGAGGGAGGAGGCAGCGCCAAGATGACCCGCACAGAGGTCAAGAAGGAGGAGGTCTGAGAAAAAGTGCTTGGATTGCCTCCTGCCTTAGCTGGAAATATCTAAGAAGTACTGGCAGAGAGAAAGGTTGTTTTATTATCTTGACTTCTGCTCACTAGGGCCCCAGTCAATCAACATTTGTTAAGTGCCTACTATGTAGGCTGTTAGTTGTGAGGGTTTATGGAAAATTATGTCAAAATTCGGTTGCCCAGAGAAGTTCATCAGTATTGCACATCAATTTCATGATGGCATGTTTGCCCAGGTTCTGGATGGTGGACAATGCTCTCAAGCCTTCCAAGTCACCAATGGAGTGAAACAGGGCTGCGAGCTTGCTCCCATGAATTTTAGCATGATGTTTTCAGCCATGTTGTCAAATGCTTTCAATGAGATTGTGTTGAGGGCCAGGTGGAGTGAGGTTGACAAGATCAGGATAGACCTTTGGGGAAACTGTTCTTTGTGACTATGCTCATGATCATCTTATTATCGTCTGGAATGGCTCTCCAAGCTCCCCAGATGTTGCTGTCTCGGTGAGATAAACAAAAAAATTACAGAAAACAAGGGATATGTAAAATAGATGCCCTCTAGGCTCACAGTCTTTAAGATAAGACTGATTAAATCACCAGGGCCATAGAAAAGCAGAATGTCACATAGGCTTGCAGTTTCTGTATATAAATACTTTGACTCTCAGATCAATAAATGGAGTTGGTCTTTCTTCTCCCGCCCTCTGTGTCTTTCTTCTTCACCACATCACCGAGCTGTGTAGGGACGCCCAGGACGCAGGCCAACTGCTACTTCTGGCGCTGGAACAGGAACATGATCCAGGAAAGGGACTTGTCTTTCAGTGATACTGGCCCCCTGGAAAGGAGCTCCGAGTTGTGACAAGGCAATTAAGGAAAGCAGAAGCCTCAAAGAACCCCAGCAGGGGCATTTCACTTTGTCCAAGGTTCATGCAGGCACAGTAAAATCCCGCAATTACCTGCTTACGGGGAGAGCTTACTGTGTTAAAGAATCAAAAGGCAGATTCTGTTCGTAAGAGGTTAACAATGGGTCAGATACTTTTTAAGGGCAGAAACACTCAGGTAGAGGAGGTTGTGGAGAAGGAGGAAAGGGAAGAAGAGGTGGATTCCTGGTCAGAGGAAGCCTCAGCACCCCTGGAACCCTGGACTCCCACAGAACTGCTGCCATTCTATACTCCTCCAGAAACCCCAGATCCCATTAACCCCAGGAGCAGTTGCAAGAGAATTCACCATTCTGGATTTTAAATTTTTACAGGAATTAAAGCAAGGGGCAATCAATTGTGGACCAAGTAATCCTTACATCCAGTCTCTTCTAGACAGCATTTCTCAGACAGCCCTATGCCCCACTGATTGGTGTAATTTAGATAAAGCCACTCTTGAAGGAGATTACTTAATGTGGAAATTTGAATTTCACAAAGGATGTTTGGAACAAAGTAAAAGAAATCAAGCCATAGGTCTAGTTTGTGCAGAGGATTTCTGACAATCTTTTCTTGGTTTTTTGAATTCCTTATTGTCTGTATATATATTCTGTCTCTGTTCTGTATGAGTGTGTTTGTGTGTTAATCTCTTTCCCATGTTTTCTCTTTCCTTCCCCCTTGTCCCTTCTCTCTGATGACTGCAGCATCAGGGAGGAGTATGGGAGAAAGAGAAACCAATCTTATATTGCTAAAGGCAGTTTCAAATAAGGTATACAAGGAAATAACGCATGTGCAGCTTTAAAGAAAGCATAAAAGTTTTGGAAAGTTGTTGGTAAAATTCTCTTTCTGTCTTCTAACCCTGGCCAGGTTGTGAAGGTGGAGAGAAAGACGAGAAGAAATCAGGGAAGCTTTTCCCCTCATATCAGAGGCAGGCTGACTAGCATTTTAATTATCTCATGCCTCACCTAAAAGAAGCTTTTGTATAATGGAAAATAACCAAAAAGTAGTTATTCTGGTCATATTTTAGGTGAAACATGTCACTCCTAATTGGATGTTTAAAACAGGTCAGGATTTGTTATATTATTTGGCACTAAGGCAAATTGGAAAAATGCATAGATCTGAAAAGACACCTCAGCAGACATCAAGCTTTTGAACTCTCCAGTAGAACAGAGGGGACTTGGCACTGCTGGATAGTTGTCCAGAAGTCTCCCTCACTTCAGCTGACAGATTCAAAAGCCCTCTCTTTCAAAGAAGTTCTTAAGGAAGGAGTGGACACAGAAGTATAATTTACTTGAGTAAAGGTTAGAACCATTTTAAGATTTTTTGCCCTGCAGTCCTGACTCATCATCCAGCTAGGACTACAGTGAATTGTAAATCTTATCATCCCAGATTAGATCAAGGGAAGAGAACACTAAAGAATAGTAGGGAATTTAATTTACCCTCCCCGAGGGTAGGGGTCGGGTCACAGCAGTAAGAGATAACAAGCCAATCAACCCCTACATTTAGTAAGCCCAGTCTTCTATTAATAATATTTATATGTGATGGTTTGGAAATGTAATTAATGACACCTAAGGTTCACTATTTTATGTTACTCTTGTGCTTCTAAAGTGTTATAGTCTTGTATTGTAAAAATTGAGTAACCCTTGCAGTCCAGAAACAGTGTTAGAGAAAACAATTTCTAATCTGAATTTTGTTGAAACTAAAAGATCTTGGGAAAATTGTAAAACCAGTTATGTTATTTTAAATTTTATCAGTCCTGCTAACCTTGTCTTATAATGCTTTGGTTTTTGTAATTGTCATTTAGAAAACCAGGTATTTTTACCTTTGCCTGTTAAAGAAGTTTCAGTTAAAACAATCTGGCTATCACTTTAAAAGTTGTAAGACTGTTAAGTTATTTGGAGTTACCGTTTTAATACTAAACCTAAAATTTTTAATGGATTACTATATGTAGAAAGAAAGGAATTGAATGAAAACTTTATTTAGATGTGCCCATTCAGAATAGTCCTGTATGGTTGTTGCTGGCAGGCATGGGTGTGGTACTAATCTCCTTTATTTTGTAAATGCTAAGGTTACTAGGAAACCATTCCTGTAGGTGCAGTCATCCACCCTAGGAAAGAAACTTGATTGGCTTATACAAATTATAAACAATGAATAGGACTTGCTCAGAAGTTGTGATATATGGAGAGGATTTTTGGCAACTAGCTTTTACATCTAGACAAGTTTTAAACTTGAAAAGGAAAGCTCTTAATGGAATTTCCTTATATATATATATGAGTCCTGGTAAATCTTCATTGCTTACTATGACTCCATGAGAATAGGAATGACTATCTGGCTCTCAGCTGATGAGTGAATTTTGCTGTTTAAGGTGAAAGACATTTGAGACCATAAATATTTTTGTTTTGACTTTGAATTCGAGTATAGTTGTTTGCATTAAATCAGTACCTGAGAGAAATACCACAAGCTACTCAAAGGGAATATTTCCTACCTGACTTCCTGAGTCTGGCTATGAAACAGATACTACATAATTGGAGAATTTTACTCGTATCTGAATTCAAACAAAGTCAAGGATGTTTTATTCTGTCATATTTGCTATGTCACATCCCTTGTTTTCTATAGCAAATTTCTATGATCAATAGCAAGTGACCAACAAAACCTGTGAGCCCCTTTTGTGTAATCTTACTGGGAAATCTAATATTATTTTTATCTGAAATTAGAACATGTTCAGCCATCTAAGTAAACTACTTAAGACTCACCTAAGATGTCCCCATTGTTTAAAAGGATTTTACAAGCATTAGTGTTCTGTAATCAGTCTCTTACTGTTGCCAGTGTGACAGTATATATTGCACCTTTTTGACTAAAGCATTTTGTGTTATCTAGGAATTCTGTGATAATTAAGAAGTTCGTTTGTTGTAATACTTAGGGCATTCATATCACTTAAGGACATTTTCATACCAACTAAGCTTTAATGGATTTTAATTTTAAAGGTTTATTTTTGTTTCAAAGTAAAAAGAGAACTATCATTTAAAAGTTTTCAACTATTTTCTTTATAGAAGTATAGTGACTGTTAACATCAGGACAAATTTTAAACTTTTAAAACAAAAAACACTTTTAGAAGAAATATTTTAAAACAATCTCTTGTAAAGTCTACTAAATTTTCATTTCAAGGTAATGCATTGATAAATTAATATGTAATGATCTATAAAGCTAAAAAGATCTTGCTCTTTTAACCTGAATTTGTAGTCATTCCATGACCTAAGCAAAAGTTAAAATTAATGTTTGAAGTTGTTAACAACTTAATTTCTAAAAGTTTTTCTTCCAGAGTAAATGTAATCAGAGAAGGAGAAACTAGCCTGTGAAACAATGATATACATCTATTCAGTTGTAAGGTTCAAGTCTGAAATCTCTTTTGTTTAAGACCATACAGTTATGCTAGTGAAGAGTGATAACTTGTGAGCTATCTTGTCTATGGTAATCTTGCCACTTAACCTGGTTTTTCATACTCAAATTTGTAGCCAGATCTTCCTGAATCTTCCACTTAATCTGGCCTTTCATATTCAAATCTGTTGCCCTTGGCCTAGCCTGGCCTTACTTTGTCTGTTATGCCAGGGAAACTGTCCTTTATTTATATTCCTTTTATGCCTGTTTGGCCTTTGTCTAACCTCCATGCCATTCCAGAGTGCAAGCAAGCAACTTCCAGATAACTGCTCAGGCTGTGTATCCCTTGAATAGGACCCATCGAGGCAGGGACAGCTCTATGTCCAGTCTCAGCAGGAAGCAATTTCAGAAGCTGAGACATTCATCCCTTACCCCAAAAGATCTTGGGTCCCATCCCATACACAACTGCCAGGGCCTGTTTTAGAGGGATATAGACAAGCAGACAGCTTGCTCACACTGACAGTTTTAGAAGCACAGCATTCCTACAACCAATGTCATCAGTCAGCTTCCATGCTTCTCAGGCAATTTCATATTACTAGAGAGCAAGCAAGAAGCATTGTAGTAATGTCTAGTCCACACTGCATTCCATTTTTGCCAACTCCATCAAATACATCCATCAATCCTCGAGGATGCAATCCTCTTGAAATATGGCAAATGGATATCACACACATCCCAGAATTTGGAAGGAATAAATACCTTCATGTGACTACAGATACAATCAGGTTATACTATTGCCACCCCACTGACTGGGGAATCAACAAAATTTGTTACTGATCATCTGTTTAGATGTTTTACAACTCTAAGTATTCCACAAATTATAAAAACAGCTTATACTAGTCAAGCCTTTACTAAGTTCTGTCTGTCATACAGAATACAGCATAGAACTGGCTCCCATATAATCCTACTGGTCAAGCCATTGTAGACCATTACAATCATGACATAAAAACTCTCCTCCAAAAACAAAAGAAAGGGAGAGAAGAAGGCAAAAGAATAAGGAGAAGAGTTGACATGGCGTTGTATAGCTGACACCAGATAGAGAGAGGCTTATGCCTGCTCAAAAATTTCAAAAAGGCAAAACACATCTCACTGACTGGAAAAAGGGAAGGTGAAATGGAACACTACAAAGATAGGCCCTGTGTTAACATGGGGGCAAGGTTATGCTTGTATTTCCACAGGAAATGGTGAAGAAATGATCTGGATACCGGAAAGAAACATCCCCCCGCTCTGCTATACATCAGAGAAGATAAGGATTGAGGAAAAGAGGAAAGAAAAAATACCAAGACCACAACGAACCCGTCATCGGACTGACAGGACAGTGAAGACACTCATTCTGCTTCTGGGCACCCTCCAGCTGACCACTGCAACAGAAGGAATTGAGAGGAACGTAGATGGACTTTTTGTACACAATCCACCTTGGGTTACAGGCGGTAAAATGGGGAGGGAAATTAGAGGAGGTAATTATGGAAGCATATGGATCTAAGGGTTTGGGGAAACAAATTGATATAGACAGAATTTTTGCTTTTATGATTGGGAAATAACATGCTTTAATTGTACTGTCACTGAATACATTGGTTATATATACAATACAATATATAGCGAACACTGGCATTATATCTGTAATTATGTGTCCTAGGTTTGCTTTAATGCCTATCAAAAGTGAAGGCTGGTATATGTCTGTATCTGATCAAACTTTTAATCCATTAATGTTCAAAGTAAGACAGAAAAAGATATATAAGTTGCATTATTTTAGGCATTATAAGCTTTGTGGCAGCATTGGCTTCCACTATATCAGTTGGTTTATCCATACATACAATTTAATGGATGCTTTAAGGGAAACTGTTGTGGTGGTGGGAAACAAAAGTTGATGTTTTTGAAACAAGATTGTTCATGAGATGTGATTATAGGTTCATTTCTATTTGTGTTACTCCTGTCCATTATAATACCACCATACATGATTTATAGATCAGGCCTCCAAGGGAAATCTTGACCCCCAGGAAGCTGTAAGCACGATTTGGGATTATGTTGCTAATACAAATCCCTTTGTATCCCTGTTCGATTGGCTCATATCTGTATTACCTCTATCCCTTTGTTTCTCTGTATGGCCACCTGTTCATAGGTGCCTTCTCTCTCCGGTAAGCTTTTCAAACCCAAGTATTTTATCTCTGGTTACAACAAAAGAAAGGGGGAATTACTGAGGGCCAGGGTGGAGGGTAATACGTGTAGAACAAATCAGATGGGAGGTAGCTTTATGAACTGGATTTAAGGCTAGAAAATTCGGGTTCAAATCCCAGTTCTGTCCCTCACTACCTGTGTGACCTGGTTTAAGTAATTTCCCTTTTCTGGCCCTGAATTCCCTTTTCCAACGTTAGACCTCTCCTGCCATTTTCCTTTTGCAATGTTGTCTCCTATTAGATCTATCTTCCATGCCACTACCTCAGTGAACTTTAAAATAATATTTAATTATGCTCTGGCCCTTTTCCTATTGCTATCAATATTCAATGAACCCTTCTTTTTTTAAAAATTAATTTATTTTTAGTTTACAACACGGAGTTCCACAAGCTTTTGAGTTTCAAATTTTCTCCCCCTCCTTCTCCCCCCACACCCAAGATGGCATGCAGTCTGATATAGGTTCTATATATACATCCACATTAAACATATTTTCACATTAGTCATGTTGCAAAGAAGAATTAGAACCAATGGAATGAACTATAAGAAAGAAGAAGCAAAACAAAAATGAGAGAGCCAATAGTCTGCTTCGATCTGCACTCAGACTTGAATTCTTTCTCTGAATGTGGATACTGTTTTCCATCATGAATCTTTTGGAGTTGTCTTGACCTTGCATTGAGGAAAAGAGCCAAGTCTATCAAAGTTAGTCATCGCACAATGTGGCTGTAACTATGCACAGTGTTCTCCTGGTTCTGCTCACTTCATTCTGCATCAGTTCATATAAGTCTTTCCAGGTTTTTTCGAAATCTTCCTGTGCATCGTTTCTTATAGCACAATAGTATTCCATTACATTCATATACCACAGCTTGTTCAGCCATTCCCAATTGATGGGCATCCCCTCAATTTCCAATTCTTTGTCACCACAAAAAGAGTTACTATAAATATTTTTGTACATGTGGTGAACCTTTCTTTGTAACAAATAAAGTTAATCAAAACAGCTCAACACATTGGCCATGTCTGACAACATCTGCCTTATCCTATTCCCATAGTTCACCACCTCTCTGATGAAAGATTTTACCACAGATCCTCAAAGTCATGGCAGGTGACTCCCTTGACTACAATTCTGATGTTTTTTTGATGTGTTCTTCTCCTGAACATGAGTATGATTAATGCATCAATTATTTCATTGATCCTGTTTATTTTACTCTGTATCAGTTCATACAAGGGTCTCTGGATTCTTCATAATTTGCCATGTTAGGGCATGTTAATATAGTTTATTGCATGTATACACCACAATTTCTTCAGCCATCCTCCAGCTCACTCTCTTTCTAACCTTTTTCTATCATAAAAAAGTGCTATTGTGAATATTTTTGTATATATGAGATCTTTTCTGCTGTCTTTGACCTCCTTGGAGCATATGCCTAGTAATGGGTCAAAGGATGTGTATTGTTGAGTAACTTATTTGAGCATAATTCCAAATTGTTTTCCAAGATGGTTAGATCAACTCCTAATTCCACTATCAGAGAATTAGTGTGCCCATCTTCTCCTCACACCTCTTACACTGACCACTTTTGTCTTTTGTCACCTTTTCCAGTCTAATGGGAACCAAGTAGAACCTCAGAGTAATTTTATATTGGATTGACCTTAAAAAAAACCCCAACAACAAAAAACTAGTGATTTGGAGGGTTCCTTCACATGGTTGTTGACAGTTCATATTTCTTCTTTTGAGAAATGTATGTTCCAATTCTTGGATTGCTTACCTGTTAGGGATGGAGTAACTTTTCCTATAAAGCTGTAACTAGCAGCTTTGCTTCAGGATTCCAACATCTAGAAGGGGAGTGGGTTTTTTCTCCAGGTAGAACACTCTCCTCATATTTACCTTGTAGGCCTCCATCAACCTGAAGTAACCACTGGTCCAGTTCTGCTGAAAGAGGAAGCAGTACAATCTTCATCCCTGTGAGGATGAACAGGAAGTTGGCTTCGGAAATGACTCATGCCTCTGTCCCTGCAGTGACAAGGCTCATACCACCCTACCCTCAACCCCGCAGAATATTAACTGTAATTGCACTGTCCTCTATTCAGTTCTCTATCCCTTTCCTTCCCCCAGTACTCTTGGTTTTATAGGAAAATACTCCTTGTTTTTTTTAATGTAGCCCTCTGGTCCTCTACCCAGAAAGCTTTAGTACTCCTCAATATATGAACTCCTGATCCTGGCATTCAAGGCCTTATAAACAGACTCTAACTTTTCTTCTGTCTTATAATTCCTCTATACATACTCTGTGCTGCAGAATACCTTTCATTCCCAATGATCATCTTTTCCTCTCTTTTCTCTTTGCATCTATTCACATTGACCCCTGCTCCCATATTGAAATCAGAAGACCTGAGTCTAACCCTCGGTCACTAGCTGCATGACCTTGGAAAAGCCATTCTCTGGGTCTCAGTCTCCTTTTCTGTAAAATGAGGGAAGTGGACTCAGTGACCACTGAGGTCCCTTCCTTCCAGCTCTTATGGACCCATGACTCCTAGTATCAAGCCCCCAATTCGATGTTTGAAGGCCAAGCAAAGACATTGGGCTCGAGGTTGGAGGATGAGTGTGGTTCCAGTTAAGAGATGCTTCCTCCTACCTCCATGCTGATGTTTGTACAGGTTTCAGGCAGCATGCTGGACTAACAGGATATACAGGGAAATCAGTGGTGCCCAGAGCCTGTGTTTTGGAAATGGAGATGGATTATTTACTGGGAATCTGTGGCAAAGGGACCACCTGGTCCTTCCTGAGAACTCTCTACAATTTATAACCTGTGGTTTCCAGCCAGTGGGGAGAACGCTTTGTGGGATAAAGGTTATCCAACAAAAATTACTCTCTGTCCCTAAAAACACAATGTGAGTAGCCAGTTTATTACATGGCAGAGCCCCCATTTTCCTTCACAAAATGTTCTGTGCCAAAATAGGAAACTTTCAACAACAAAAATGTGGAACAATCACTTTGTGCTCAGGACCGAAAATCCCTACCCAAATCAGGTGAGGAAATCACTGTTGTAGTCATAGAGGGGCAGAGGGCTGGAGGGTTTGGGGGCTGTGGTTATTTTAAGAAAGAGTTTGTTGAAAGTTGTTTGATTTTTTTTAATAGATGAGTTGATTTAGGGCGAGAATAAGAATAAGTCAAAACAACAAGTCCCTATATGTGGGGGGTGATGGGAAGTGGGGGAGGGGCAAGGGATATAAAGAAAGGAAAAAGGCCAGTTCCTTGAGGAATAATGTGGAAGATAGCCTGCAAATGACACTGTAGAAAAAAAAAATATATAGGATAAGTTGAAGATAATCAACAGGGAAGCTATTAATATTAAGGGGGATAAAAGGCTTCCTGTAGAAGATGGGATTTTAGTGGGACTTGAAGGAAGCTAGGGAAGACAGGGGGTAGAGATGAGGAGGGAGAACATTCCTGGCAGGAGGCACAGCCAGAGAAAAATGCCTGGAGTCTGGAGATGGAGTATCTAGAGCAGCCTCCCTTGAGGACCTAGAGGGTCACATGTCACCTCAAGGTCAAAAGTTCTCCACCCTTGCTCTAGAATGAGGCATAGCCAGGAGGTCAGTATCACTGTGTGGAAGAATATTTGGGGGTAAGGTATAAGAAGATTGAAAAGGTAAAGAGGGTCTAAGTTAGGAAGGGTTTTGAAAGTCAAATGGAGGATTTTATATTTGATCCTGGAAGTGATGGGGAGCCACTGGGGTTTATTGAGTGAGGGAGGTGACATGGTCAAACCTGTTGTGAACTGGTCCAGCTGGTCTGGAGAACAATTTGGAACCATGCCCAAAGGGCTACAAAACTGTATGTACCCTTTGACTCAGTAGTACTGCTACTCGATCTGTACTCCAAAGAGATCAAAGAAAAGGGAAAAGGAACCACATGTACAAAAAATATTCATAGCAGCTCCTTTTGTGGTGGCAAAGAATTGGAAATTGAGGGGATGTCCATCAGTTGAGGAATGGCTGAATGAGTTGTGGTATATGCATGTCATAGGATACTATTGTGCTGTAAGAAATGATAAAGGGGATAGTCTCAGAAAAACCTGGGAAGACTTACATGAACTGATGCTAAGTGAGGTAAGCAGAACCAGGAGAACACTACACAAAGTAACAGCAACACTGAAACTAATTATCAACTGTGAAAGACTTAGCTATATGATCAAGGATCTAAGACAATTTCAAAGGACCCATGATGAAAAATGTGATCCATTTCCAGAGAGAGAACTGAGGAACCCTGAGTGCAGAGTGAAGTACATTTTCTCCACTTTATTGTCTTTCTTTTCCCCCCTACAACATGGCTAATGTAGAAATATGTTTTGCATGACTTCATATGTATAATAGGCATATTGCTTGGGAGAGGAATGAAATAATTTGGGACTAAAAATTAAAAAAATGAATATTAAAAAATAAAGCAATTTGGAACTATTTTTCAAAAGTTATTAGTCTGAGTTTACCCTTTGACCCAGTGATACTAATTGGTCTATATCCCAAAGGGGTCAAAGAAACAGGATAACAACCCATAAGATTAAAAATACTTTGTGGTGGAAACTGAGGGCAGAGTACCCTCATCAACTAGGAAATGACTGAACAAATTAAGGTCTGTGATTATGATGAAATACTATTGGGCTATAAATGATGTAGGGGACGGTTTCAGAGAAACATGGGATGATCTGCACGTATTGATGCAAAGTGAAGAGAGCAGAACCAGGAGAACAATGTATACAATAACAGCAACATTGTA
This sequence comes from Bettongia penicillata ogilbyi, assembly GCA_023548195.1. Lineage (NCBI taxonomy): Eukaryota > Metazoa > Chordata > Mammalia > Diprotodontia > Potoroidae > Bettongia > Bettongia penicillata. Next base: position 4,170,529 of record JAJHZJ010000154.1, on the reverse strand, counting down.
AAGACAGACAACTTTGGAACATTTAAGTCAATGTTAAGTAAACCAATCAGATTTTAGATGACTGATAATGAAGTCTGTTTCCTACCAGTTTGGGGATAAGAGCACCTTCCCCCAGGGTTATCATGAGATAAAATGAGATATTTGTAAAATGCTTAATACAGTATCTGGCACATAGTAGGTACTTTATAAATTTTTATTGCCCCCTGATTCAGCTGATAGGCTCATGATGTAGAATGGGACCTTTTTTGGACCTGTCCTTCAGATTGACCAGTGCAGTAATCCATTTTGCTTAACTGCATAATTGGTACAAGACTTTCTTTCGCTTTATTTCCCCATGGGTTGGAGGAGGCAAGGGGATGAGAAACTAGACTTAAGTGAAAAAAAAATGAACAAAAACTATAAAAAATTTGCCTCTCAAATGCAGGCCAACTCTAATTATAATAGCCAATCTTCACCTCTGAAGAAGTGATGAAGAAATGTGCCTCCCTTCATTCACTTGAGAAGGAAAGACATGGTCATGCAGTGTGACATCCACTGTCAGGCAAGGCTACGTTAGTTTTATTAAATTGATTTTCTTTGTATTAAGCGAAGGTGATGGAGAATGGATGAAACATATGGAACTGATAGTGATGTAGTAGTGATATAGAAACAAAAAAATTAATAAAAATTTTAAAGAGCAGATTATGCCATAACCCAATTCTCCCTTTTTATAATAATAGTTTTACCCTTGAACTATATGCAGATATTTCATGTCTTCTTCTGGTCCACCACTGAGATGTTTTAGGACCAGAAGGAGGCAGGGGATACTCTTTCGCTAATCTTATAGATGAAGGGAATGGAATGGAACAAGATTTCATTAAGCACGTACCTTAACCCTAACCCTAGGCCGGCATTGTGCTATGCCCTTTACAGACATTATCATTTGGTCCCCACCACATTCCTGGAAGGTAGGTGAAGGAAGGTTGATCCAACTTCCTTAGATTTGAGAAATGGCGTTTGCTAAAATCTCTCATGTAATTCTTGTGGATTAGATGGAGAAATGAGGTCTGGGAATATTCCACCTAGGCAGTTTATGAACTAGGAGAATGGCTGGTCTCAGAGAGTAGCCACTGATAGCTCCATCTGGAATTGGAAGGTCTCTGTGGTTTGTCTTTTTGTCTGTGACTTGGATAAATGTGTAGAGGGCATGTTCATCCAATTGGCAGATGACACAAAGCCAGGAGGGATGAAGGAGGTTAGAGTGTAAGGGGGCAAAGGGGTGATCTGGACAAAGAGCTCTAGGATTTGAGAAGGGAGATGGTCAGTTGGAGGGGGCGTCAAAGAAGGCTTTGAAGAGGGGGAGCCTGAGCCAGGCTGTGTTTGTCCTTCATTTTCAAAGAAGACCATACCATCAGAGAAATGATGACATGACTTGCACTTGACTTTGTTTTGAATGAGGGAGGGCTGCGCAAGGTCACCAGCCTTACTTCCCTTCCTGGGCCATCTGGATCCACTGACCAGATGTTCATCAGGATGACTGGAAAAGGCCCAGGATGCAATGGGAGACCTTGGCCTATTCAGGTACTCACTTAGAATGAAGTAATACCCATCCAGTGAATAGGCGTCTTTAAGAAGTAAACGGAATGATGAAGGGACCAACTGAGATGGACAGAGACAACATGGAACATAACAAGAAAGCTGTTTGCCTCAGAGCTGGGAGGACTGGATTCTAGTCATGGAATCATAGAAGTTAGAAGAGACATTGGAGGCCACCTTGTCCAGCCCTCTCATTTTAGGGATGAGGAAACTGAGGCCTTTGGAGATGGGACTAGAGACCCTCTCATTTGGGGCAAAGATGTTATTTTGGGGAGAAGCAGCTTAGGTGATAATCTGACCATGGGTTCAGTCCCATCAGGGGTGTGGGTTATCTGGCACTCACCCTGCAGTAGGCCCATAAGGGGATGCCATGCAATGATAACTGGGCATGGCAGTACAGGCCCATAGATGTTGGTACCTCAGGTGAAATGCCAATCTTTCATGTTAGTTACAGTTCTGAAAACCATTTTCGCATTTCTGTATCACAAAGTCATACATGGGGTCATAGATTTAGACCTGAAAGGAACCTTAGAGGTCAATCAGTCCAACCTCCTTTTATAGATGAGAAATTTGAGGTCCAGGTTAAGCAACTTGCCTAAGGTCACACAGGAAGTAAGTAGCAAAGTCTAGCCTCAAACCCAGGTCTTCTGGTTATGCATTTAGCCCTCTCTCCACCACACCAGATACCTTTCACTTGTGAAGAAAACACTTTGTAAACTTTGCATCATTATTGTGATATATAAAAAGTTTGAGAGATATAATTTCTGGGTAATTAATAATTTTATTAGTCATGCTAGCAGATAATTAATAAAAGGGTCAGTGACACTTGTGAATGCCAAAGACCCCTCATGGAACCACTCAATGATTATATACCCTTAGAAGAGCTGGTGTTCCAGAGAGTGGCAATCAACTCTGATGGGTTAATAATTAATGAGAAGGATGAATGAGGGTCTGGGGGGCCATGATTTGATCCTTCTCACTTCCAGTCCACCTCCAATCTTGACAAAGGATCTACTCCCACTCAAGCCTAGAATTTACCTTAGATTAAATTAGGTTCTCTAGTTCAATGAGTCTCCCATCCAGGATCAAAAGCGGTGTTCCCTGGTGATTCGGGTAATCTCATCCGTCAGCAATATCCTTCAGTTCAAAATCTCAAATACCCTACAGGTTTCTGGAAAAATCTTAGTACCTGATTCAATAATTGGCTATTAATATAAGAAATACTCATTTGTCTCTCATTGTGGAAATCTGAGTTATTGCTAATCCATCATATCTACCTTCTTGTTCTTCTCTCTGACTTCTGTTTTTTCTCAGTCTTCTTTGATCATCACCCAAGTCATGCCCCCCAAGTGGGGGTGTGCCCCAGGAATCTGTCCCCCTTCTCTTTTCCCTCTATGCTCTTCCATTCTTGGTGATCTCATCAATACCCAACCTTTAAGCAGAAGAATCTCAGATCTATATAGTCTCCTGATAGCACTCCATCAGATTTACTTCCCAGCTTCCATAAGCCCTGATAGGTTGGGTCTCTAGAAGAGCAGATACTCCCTCAGGTTCTTGATTCTCAGGTGCTGACTGTCCACTCCTAACACTGTGACTCATGAGCTCCTACCTGCCATGAGCCCCTACCTACCAGTTATTGCTGGGCAAGTAGCTCAGACACTGGAGCATATTGAGTGTTCAAGGAGGATTAGCACCTCTGGTGTAAGGGTTGGGCAGGGGGATGACAAAATGAGAAGAGTTGGCAAGGGAGGGAAGTGGAATTTCCAAGTCTAGTAGAAAGATAAATTATGTAGTCCAACACCATTGGATTTAGAGTCAAAATACTTGGACTGGAATCATGCCTCTGTTAATTATGGGCTGCTCAACCTTGAGCAAATCATGTTTATTTCTCAGCCTCAGTTTTCTTCTGTGTAAAATGAAGGTACTGGACCAGGTAGTTTTAAAGTTCCTATGTTTTTATGACTCTTTTTGGTGGCTTGAGATATTTTTATCTTGTTTTAAATTGTGATTAATAATAAAATTTATAGCTTTTTCTTTTTTCTAAATTTAATATTTTTTACCTTGAAAAATTTCCATGTACTTACTTTCCCCCACACTCGTTCTTTAAAAAGGATTATATAAAAATGGCCAAACTGCCTTTTGCCTGGGACAACAAAGGCTTGGTAATGCACAGAGAGCACGTCCCATCTTAGCCTGGGAAACTCCCTCCCTGCTAGGAATGTCGTTGGCTTGCCCCCTTGGCCACCTGTCTTCTGATAAAACCTTGCTCTTGGTCCTTTGTTGCTCCAGGATGGGAGGAAGAATCGTGGCTCCAGTGGGAAAATTCTCTTGGTGTTTTTGGAAAGTTCAGGGTATTGGCCTTGGACACTCCCCTTTATGAATGAGGACGAACATGACATCAAGGTCAACTATTGCACTGATGGTAAGTTCTCAATTCGAAAAGGCTCCAAGCCAAAACCAAAGTGGAGGGAGTGTTGGTGTAGGATTTTCTGCCTGCAGATGACTGTGTACTCAATGCAGCCTCTGAAGCTGAGATGCAACAATGTATGGATCAATTCTCTGCTGCCTGTGCTCATTTTGGCCTAATAATTCACACCAAGAAAACACAGGTGCTCCATCAGGTACCACCACACCATTCACACGTGGAACCATCTATTACAACAAATGGAGAAGTTCTGAAGGCTGTGGATAAGTTCACTTTCCTTGGTAGTGGACTTTCCTGAGATGTACACATTGACAATGAGGTTGATGCATGCATTGCAAGAGCCAGCTCAGTGTTTGGGAGGCTCCAAAGAAAAGTATTCAAGAGAAGAGGTATTAGACTGACTACCAAATGGAAGGTCTACAGGGCTGTTGTGCTGACCTCATTGTTGTATGCTTGTGAAACATGGACAGTCTACCAGTGCCATGCCAGGAAACTGAAACACTTCCACTTAAACGGTCTTAGGAAGATTCTGAGGATCACCTGTCAAGATAAGGTCCAGGCACTGAAGTCCTTGCTGGAACTAAACTGCCAAGCATTCAAACTATGCTTCAGAGAGTGCAGCTCTGATGGGCTGGCCACATTGTTTGAAATGCCAAAGTTATGTTTGCCTAAAAGATATGGAGAACTCACACAGGGCAAGCATTCACATGGTGGTCAGAAGTGATACAAGGACACTCTCAAGAACTTTGGATTTGATTATGCGACATGAGAAATTCTGGCACAGGACCACTCAGCATGGCGTGCTCCCATCAGAAATGGTGCTGTGCTCTAGGAGCAAATCAGAATTGAAGTAGCTCAAAGAAGATGCAGGCTGTCCAGAATTAGAGAATCCACTCCAAATGTTCACAAGGACTATTTGTGCCCGACCTGTGGTAGCACCTCTGAGCTGGGATTGGTCTGATCAGCCACAGTTGGACACATTTAATCCTGACTTATGGTGATGTCATTTTGGCCCTCTTGGAGAATGGACCACTTATCAATCACTCATGGGTCCTCTGTTAGGAAGTTTCCTCAATCATCCATCAGCATAGCCTCCATTTTTACAAAATGGCTTTGGAGAAGAACAGAATGGCTATGCTCTTTCACTTCTGACTTTTCCTGAATGGGAAGTCTGGGAGGAATGCATCTGAAATCACAGGACCTCAGAGCTGTAAGGACCCTTTCTTGACCAAGAGTCCGTTCTCCAATGCCCCTGCAACAGGCTATCCAGTCTGCCTGAAGCCCTTCAGTGAGGGAGAGCTCACTGCCTCCATAACAGCCCATTCCGCTCTCAGAGAGTTTCCATTGTTAGTACATCCCCTCCCCCCAACCAAGCCTAAATCTGACTTTATCTAACTTCTACCCCTTCCTCATAGTTTTGCCCTTTGTCCAAGTAGAACAAATCCAATCACAAATACTTGAAGAAAGCCATCATGTTCCTCGAGTCTCCTCTTTTCAAGGCTAATAATAATAATTAGTATTTTCATGATACTTTAAATGATTTGTTCCATCTCTCCCCCTCCTCAACCATCTCCAGTGGCTCCCTATTACCTCCAGAATCACATACAAAATGTGCTGTTTGGGCTTCAAAGCCCTTCACAACCTGGCCCTCTCCTACCTTTCCAATCTTCTTACACTTTCCTCCCCACCATGCTCCATATGGTCCAGGCACAATGGTCTCCTTCTGTTCCTCACTCATGATCTCCCAACTCCATGCCTTTGTACTAACTGTCCCCCATGCCTAGAATGCCTTCCTTCCTCATCTCTACTTCCTGACTTTCCCGACTTCTTTCAAGACTCTCCACAAATTTCCCTGCAAGGAGATTTCCCCAGTCCCCCTTAATTCCAATACCCTTCTTGCATAGTTCATCTCCAACTTACCTTGTCAATAACTTGAGTAACTTGTCCGTCCTCTTGGTCCCGTTACATTGTAAACTCCCAGAGAAGAGGGGCTGCTTCTTGCAGGTCTTCACATCTCCTGAGAGCTTAAGGCAGTGGCTAGCACACAGTAGGTGCTTAATAAATGTTTGCTGATGTGACTTGAATTTGAATCAATGCTCTCATTTGGTTCTAACACTCCCTTCTCTCTTCAGTCCGCACAGGGCACGCGTGATTTCAGGTCCTTTGAATCCTCACTGCCTCCATTGGAAGCGGTTCAATTTGTCAGCAGGTCTCCTCAAAGGCGGCACCCAGACCTGAACTGGGTGGAGACATCTTGATGAACCTCCCTGGCGATCACTGCTCCCCCTTCCCCAGGATGAATTGTGGGACATCAGTCCTTGTTATAGTTCCAGACAATACAAAACGAATTTGTTTACATTTCAAAGGTTATCTCTAGCAGCAGAAGGCCCAGAAACCTCCTGGGTGGAGGGAAGTGGTGAGAGGGCCTGGGGAGAGCCAGGCCTGGGAGAGCCCTGGGAGCCTGCAGGTTTGGAAATTTCTTACCCAGGTGGATTTCTCTTTTTTCCTCAAATACCTTTCTGGACCTGTCACCCTGTTTCCAAGTTCAGTATTTCCTTGGGACAGGTAATCTAAAATGGAAAGTTATTTTAATCCTTAATGACAGTAAGGAAATGGAAGACCAGGCTTTTTCCTGATATGCTGAGTAAGAGACAAAAAGATGAGACAATGCCTCCTGATAGGTATTTGGCTAATGTTGGTTTGTGGGTTTCCCCCCAGTATAGAAATTACTCTGCTTATTTGTATCAAACTTTTTAAAATTGAGAACAACAGTGATACATAATTAAATCAGTATCAAGATCATTCAAAATACCATCTTAGAGGGGAAAAAAGTTCTACAGTAATCTTACAAATTCATTAATTCATTCAACAAACATTTACTGATGGCAACTCCAAGTCCTCTGTCCCTTGGCTTTTAATTGCTCGGGAAACAGTTTCCACTGGTCCATATGCCATATATCTTTTCTTCAATCAGGCTGGTAGCCTCACTGGTATGCACATGTAACATGCCCAATGAGTTCCAGCCTCCATACATTTGTCCATGTTGCATCCCTAACCTGGAAAGCCCCTTTCCTCTTCCATCCTTCCTATCAAAATCAAATCTGTCTTTCAAGTCCCATATCCTCTATAAAGTCTCTCTATCCTCCTCTCCCACCTTGATCCCTAGAAGTCAGTCAGTCAAACAACATTTAAGCTCTAAATTTGTATCTGCCAGGCACTGTGCTAAACTCATATGTAAAGGTGGGATACTCTATATGAACAGAGGGAAAGAAAAGAAAGGAAGGAAGGAAGGAAGGGAGGAAGGAAGGATGGGAGGAAGGAAGGAAGGAAGGAAGGAAGGAAGGGAGGAAGAGAGGAAAGAAGGAAGGAAGGAAGGAAGGGAGGAAGGGAGGAAAGAAGGAAGGAAGGAAGGGAGGAAAGAAGGAAGGAAGGGAGGAAGGGAGGAAAGAAGGAAGGAAGGAAGGGAGGAAAGAAGGAAGGAAGGGAGGAAGGGAGGAAAGAAGGAAGGAAGGGAGGAAGGGAGGAAAGAAGGAAGGAAGCAAAGCTGTATTGCCCAACTGGCCAGTCCCAGTTTGGTCCCCAGTGGGCAGCTCTTTTCTACTCACAGAGGCTGCTTTGTTCTCGAAGAGGACCATGACATCAGGGAGGTGAGGCCATGATATGCATGTGAATTGGCAGTGCTATGAATGAGACCTGTTAAGGATCTTAGCTTGGAAAGGCCAAGGTCCCCCACTGCAACCTGGGCCATCTCCAGTCATCCTGAGCGATATCAGGCCACTGGCTGTGAGGGAGAAAGTGAGGCTGGTGACTGCACAGCCCTGCCTCACTTCAATCCAATTCACTTGTATGTTACAGCATCACTTCCCGGTGTCACAGTCCTCTTCGACAACAAACTGCAACAACCACAAGAGGATTTGGAGTGAATATGACCTTAGAGATCATCTGCGTCCAAGCACCTCATTCTACAAATGAGGAAATTGAGGCACAGAGGCAGAGTCTTGGCTCAGAGGTCTCAACAGGCTTTCAGTACACAAGTTTATTGATGAAAGACCTATGATGGCAGTTTCCTTAGGGCTTAAGTAAGGGCTAGTAGGACCATAAAGAAAAGGTGTGCGACTCAAGATCAGCACAGACAGCAAGTGATGGGAGCCAGGACCTGAACTTAGGGCCTCTGTCTCTAGATCCAGGGCCCCTTCTCCATTCTGCTGCTTTGTCCCTTGGCCAACCCTTTCAATAATTTGCTTGGTGACTTTGTGTGATTTAATGTAGCAGGGTAGATTTATATTCCTCTCTCCTCTCTCCCTCCCAGGGTAAGTAAACAAATGAGAAGTTCCTTCCTGGCTTCCGGACTTTGGAAAGAAGGAGGCAGAGTCAGCTTAGGGCTGGCTCCTAGACTTCCCTGACACCTTTGGACTGTGGGGAGGGAGGGATGGGTGGGAGGCCAGTGCTCAGGACTGGCAGGCACACTGAAAAGCAGCAAGAGGCCCCCACATCTCAAGAGCTGTAGAGGAACTCACCCCCCTGGGCATTTTTTAAAATGATGTTTGAGGGCCATTTTAGAAATTGTTCCAATATACATTTTATTAGCAGAGTTAAAGGCATGTGCAGAAATGACAGCATACCTCTCAAGGACCCCCAATTTCCAAATATTAGAATCCTGACACTACTTAATCAATTAAGAAGCATTAATTTATAAAGCACCTATTCTGAGTCAGGTGCCATGCTAGGTGATGGAAATACAAATAAAGAGAATGGAACAGTCCTTGCTTGTCTTACACTAACATGGAAGATAATATGTATCCATCCTTATATCCATAAAACATAAATTAAATACAAAAAATAAATACAAGAACATTTATTCAACACCTATTACGTGCTAGGAGCTATACTAGTCACTGAGGATACAAAGACAAAATGAAATCTCTTGCCTTCAAGGAGTTTACCCTCTATCAAGGGAAACAATGTTTATTCACATAAGTATATACATTATACAAGATAGATACAAAGTAATTTTTGGGAAGGGGGAAGGCAGATCAGGAAGGAAATAGGATGCTAAGGGGTAGAGGTGAGGAGGGAGGGCATGCCAGGGAGGGAGGCTGGCCAATGCAAAGGCAGAGATGGGAGAAGGAGGACCTTTCCTCTCCTGACTTTTTCAGTTCTTTTTCTCTTTCCCCATTAGAATGTAAACTCTAGAAGAATAGGGACCTTCTTTCTTTTTCTTCCTCCCTCCCTTCCTTCCTTGCTTCCTTCTTCCCTCTCTCCCTTCTTTCCTTCCTCCAGCACTTAGAATGGTGTCTGGCACATAGTGAGAGCTTAACAAATGCTTTATTTAATCTCATGTAAATCGGTAGAATCTCATCAACATTCTTCCCTTTCTATCATGCTCTTTCCTCATATAACAAATTGTGGACTGATGGAGGAGACTCTCATTCCTGTCCTGTCTTGGCCCTCGATGATGCTCTGGCTGTCTACAAGCCCTGCTCTAACCTCCATCCGTGTGGAATTGCTCTCCGGGCTAATTTGACCTAATGATTCGGGAAGAGCAAAGCACATTGGGTTTTGCCAAGGTCTGTGACATGCTCAGGATGTAGTCGCTGTCAGCCAGCGCTTAGTAGGTGCTTCCTGTGTGGAGGGTGTTGACAAAGGTCACAAACAGCTTAGTCTCCAGCTTTAGACCTCAAGACTTACCAGAGAAGACACTGTAGAATTCTTTTCTAAAATCAGCAAGTGTTATGTATCTACTATGTGCCAGGCACTTTGCTAAGGGCTGGGGTCAGACCAAAATGAGACACTCCCTGCCTTCAAGAAGCTTATATTCTCTCAGAGGAGAGAGAATATACAAATAGGAGAGAATAAATCAAACAAATACAAGATAGGTTAGGGAATGAGGGTGAAAGTAGTTGGAGAGGGTCAGTAAGTATGTGAAGGAATCAGGGTGGCACTTGAATCTTGAAGGAAGCAGGGGATTCTCAAAGGTGGAGGTGAGGACAGAGGGCATTATAGGCAGAGGGGAACAGCCAGTGCAAAGATAATGAGACTGGATATGGAGAGACTTGTGGGCCTAACCGGGAAATAGAAGAATATCAGAAGGACAATGACGTCCAGTGAGACCAGACACGTAGGTAGGGTCAGGTTGTGGAGGGTTTTAAAAGTCAAACCCAGGAGTTTATTTTATCTTAGAGGCAATAGGGAGCCACTGACATTTATTGTGGAGGGAAGTGCCTCTTAAGGGAAGTGCCTCTTAAGGAAGTGCCTCTTAACAATATGAAGGATGAATTGGAGAGAGGAGAGGCCAATTAAACTGTTTTAAGTGAGAGGTGAGGGCCTGAACAAAGGTAGTGGCTGCCTGAGTCTTGAGAAACGCAAAATGCTGTGGCTCCCAATGGCTTCCTGGATCGAAATACCAAATGCTGTGCTTGACCTTCAAGGCCCTTCACCACCAGCCCCTTCTCCCTTTCCAGTCTTCTCACACCTTTCTCTCTCATGAATTCTCTGCTCCAGGGACACCAATCTCGGCTGTTTCTCAAACCCTCCACCTCTCAGCTCCAGGCATTCTTTCCGGCTGACCCCATGCCTAGAACACCCTCCTTCCTCTGCTTTAACCTCTGACTTCCATGACTTCCTTTAAGTCCCAACCTCTAAACCCCCTCCTACAGGAAGCCTTCCCCAGTCCCTCTGAATCCCACTGCCTTCCCTCTGTTATTTATTTATCCTGTATAAAGTTTGCTCTATGTGTGCGTGCTCATCTTCCCCGTAAGATTGTGAGCTCCTTGAAGGTAGGGACTGTCTTGTCTCATTTTGTATCCCCAGTGCTGAACACAGTGCCTGGCACATAGTAGGTGCTTAATAAATGTTTATTGAATTAAATTGAAGTATGCGAGAGATGTGGAAACCAACCAGCTGGGTGTGATGGTTGTTGTGAGCTACAATGCATAGTAAGGAGTTAGGGACGAGGCAGTACATCAGAGGCCAGAAGGAGGCTCTGACAACAGGGAAGGGTGGAAGGGGAAGATGTGGAGGAAAGAGAATGAGATGTGTTTGGGACTTGTGGAGTCTCAGATGCCTCTGGATGCCAGCTTGAAATCTCCAGTCGGCAGCTGGTGGCCAGGACTGTGGCCAGGACACATAGATCTGAAGGCCATCAAACAAGTGGGAGCGAGGACGTAGGGCCTAGACCAGAGCCTGGGGGAACACCCTCACTTAGAAGCAGGATGGGGAGGCCGCAGGGACCTGAGGAGTGCTCAGCCAAGGAGAGGGGGCAGGGAGGGCCTCTCCCTGCGATTTCAGTGCTAAAAGGAACTGTCAGGGGAGGAAACAGAGACAGGACCTCTGCTACCCAGAGACAGGCAGGATTTGACTAGCGGGTGTCACAGCCTGCCCTCTGGGCTGGGTCCCTTCTGCATCTGTTTGGGCCCAGGGGTGCAAATCCACCAAACAGAGGCATGTGAAAACTGTTTCAGGCACCTATCCTGTTAGCTCCCTGAAGGCAGGGACTTCCCTGACTTTTTTAAAATCCTAGGAATGTGGCGTAGTGCCTGGCCCACAGTAGGTGATTAAGAAAAGCTTCTTGGACCCAGCTCAAGGATGGCCTGGTGAAAATAGAATTCCACCAGGAGACAAGTCCTGGGTTCTGGTCCTCTACTGACCCTCTACTATGCTAACCTCTCTAAGCCTAAAGGCAGAGTTTCTAAAAAAGTATTCCATCTCATGTAATCCTCATGACAGCCCTGACAGGGAGGTACTATTTTATCACCGTATATAGATGAGAAAACTGAGTGTGAAAGGCTTGGAAACTTTCACAGTGTCATACAGCTAGTAAGCATCTAGGGTGGGATTTGAACCCAAGTTTTTAGAATTACAGACTTACCTCAGAGACCAGCTAGCTCAATTTCGTTCACTTTATAGATCAGACCATTGAGGCCCAGGGAGTCAAAGCTGTTTGCCCGAGTGACATCACACCCTGATAGTAGCACTTTTTCCAATGTACCATAGAGTCAGTCTTTCTGATGCCAGGATAGCTGCCATACCCATCTGCTGCCTCAGACAAACTGAGATCTGGGAAGGACCTTAGCTTAAAAAGGCCAAGGTCTTGCGCTGCATGGGGGCCATCTCCAGCTGTCCTGACCTGTTTCTGTCCACTGGACCCTTATGGTTCCAGAGGAGAGAGTGAGGCTGCTTCCTCTCCCCTTCCCCCTTTTCCTCTCTCCCTCCTTCAGAGATGTCTCTTTCCCATCCCCCTCCTTCCCATACTCTCCCTCCCTCTTTCTTCCCTTACCTCCTTCCTCTGTCTAGAGACCTTCCTCTCTGTCTCTCCTCCCCTTCCTCCTCTCTCTGTCCTTTCTCTCTCCAGCCAACAAGCATTTAATCAGTATTAACCACAGGCCAGACCCTGCTAAACCCTGGGGATACCATGGAAAAGGAAAAATTCTTCACCCCCAGGAAGCTCTTACTCTTCAAACATTTTGTTTTAATTCAGAACTTGTCAAACACCCAACAAAATGAGCATAAGATGCAGACAGGGCCCACCCAGCCTGCATTTCCTTTGGAACTGTCTATTGCGTGGGGCCTTTCAAAGCTTCCCTGTGTCTGACTCTTTCCGGTCACCCATCCATCCGTCCTGTGGGTGTCCTTGGCATCCCTCTGTCTCCCCGGACCCCAAGGCTGAGCATCAGAGGAGAGGGTTGGGCAGAGCTCTGGACATGGGGGTGACCGCTTGTCTGCCGCTGCCCATTCTAAGCCCGGGCTCAGCCTGCCAATCTGGACCTCTTGACAGTGGAAGCCCCTGGCCCGGACTGGAGGGGTGGATGCCCCGGCGAAGGGGTCACCAAGGGACGAGGCTCCTGAAGTGCCTGGACATTCGTGCAGGGCGGGAGAACGGGGAATGGTGATGTTGGGGATCCCCTGCTTCTCACTGGTGGACACATTCCGGCCTCCCAGGCATTTCAGGGAGAGCAGTTTGGGGGCCGCGACCTCCCTCAGTACCTTCCTGTACCCTTCACCCCCCTGACGTGTGGCCAAGAGGGGACCCCGGGGCTCCGTCTGGTTTGGGGTAATACAGGCACTTTCCCCGCTCCGAGCCTCAGTTTCCCCGTCTGTAGAATGGAGAGTTGGGCTCGAGGCCTGGACTCAAGGTTCCCTCGGCCCTGTGAATCTCTGGGGGTGATTTCTGGGCTCCCACAGTTTAGGGGGGCCGAGCAGGGCGGGGGGGAGGGGTCAGGGGATGAGCGGGGCGGGGGGAGGGGCTGGACCAGGCGGTCCGTGACAGGTCCTGGGGCGCGCGCCCGACCGCTCTGGGAGGGTGCGCGTGCGCGGTGTGAGGGCCGGGTGGAGGTGGGGGAAGGGCGGCCTGGGCGCGCGCGGTGCCCTGTGGGAAGCTGGAGGAGCGGCGGGCGGAGGGAGGCGCGGGCTCCGGAGCCACCGCCCCCTGAGGAGCCACCGCGGAGCAGAGAGAGGTGAGCAGGGAGGCGAGGCTGGGTCCGGCAGGGGCTCTGCCAGGCGGGCACTGCCGCCCTCGGGGAGCTGCCGGCCTGTTGGGTGGGACACAGACTCCCAGCCCCACAATATCTCTCCACCCCTCCCATCCTTAGCGCCGGGGTGGGGGCGGGGTCCTGAGAGACCCAGGTGAACGCGGAGGGCACGGCCTGGGCAAAGGCGCGGAGGCGGGAGAGGGCCTGCCTGGCAGACAGCCCGGGAGGCAGCCCGAGAAGGGGAGAGAGTCCGAGGGGGGCCGCGCCCTGGGGGCCTGGGACGGCGGATGTGCGAGGGGGGGCCAGGAGGCGGGGCGGCGGCCCTCCTGGAAGCGGGGCAGGGACTTCAGTCCGGAGCACGTGGAGCATGGGGCTCCCAGGTGGGCAGGTGATAGAGGTCAGGGGAGGGGCGGGGCAGGAGGTGGGGGTGAAAACCCCTTCCCCTCCTTGGCCCCCTGTCACGTGCCCCGGGCCCAACCTGGCACGGAGCGGGCATGTCTGTGCCTGGCAGCCCGGGAGGGGCCTCGTGCCTGCCCCTCCCTTTTCCTCTTCTTTTTCTTGCCTTTCTCTCCTCCTTCCTCCATAAGTGATGGGTATCCCGCTGGAGGTGGGCAGTGTCCAGGGCCCTGCCCTCTCCCCTTTCCTCCTACCTTCTGGGGAGGTGGGGTGGGACACCCGTATGCACCTGATGCATTTGTGGGAAGTTTAGTTTAGGGTTGGAAAGAAAGGATCTTTTTGGAAAAGAAACCAGAAAGAGGAAGAGCGACTCTGTACAAGCCCTGCCTCCCCATCTCTTGTCGTTGTCACCCTTAGGGGGACGCCCCACTTTCTGGGAAAGCCCCCAGGACCCCTTCCCCAGCCTCTTCCCCTGTGGAGGGAGGGCCTCCTGCTAGCTGGGGATGGGTGGAGGGAAGCTTGGGCCCGGCAGTCTCATCTGGGGAGGGTGAGACCTTCTCTAGGGTGAGTGGCCCTGGCCGCTAGCCTTGGATCATCAGCCTTGGTGTAGATGAGGAACCTCAGAGGGGAGGTGTGGACGCTCAGGGCCTGACAAAGCCCCATTGTTGGATGGCAGTTGGCCCAGCTTTCCTCCTCCATGATTCTGGAGGTTTAGTTTTCCTTCTGTCTTAGAGGAAGAGCCATCAGAGGGCCATAGACTTGGAAGATCTGGTACAACCCCCTCACTCAATTATGGGGAAACTGAGATTTGTTGATGTTAGGAGACCCCAAGGTCAAACAGGTAGGGAATGGCAAAGTTGAGATTTGAACCCAGGTCCTTGGACAGGTGTAAAATGAAGTGGTTGAACCTTTTGTGGGGGGGGGGGCACCTGCTGCTGTATCGTGATGCCCTTGGGCCCTTCTGCAGGACAGCCTTGTCCAAATTATCTCATTAGGCTACAAACAAACTTAGGTCTCCCCAGGCCTCTGCCCAGAACCCCCCACCTCCCTATTGCTGAATTTCTGTCCTCCACTTACACCACTGCTGTGAAACCCTTCCCCCCTCCCACCTCCCTTGACCCCCTTCTGCTCTCCTGCTGGGACCTCTGCCCGCCTCCTGCCTTTCTTGCATTCATCCTGTATTCTTTTACCCTGTAGTTCCTGGGGCAGGTAGAATATCCCTGTGCTCCAGGACAGTGAAGGCCACAGCTGATCCAAACTTCCGCATCTCCCAGAACCGCCAGCCGGCCTGCTGCTCTGCACACAGCCAGTGCTTAATAAGTGTTTGGTGACCAGTGCTGGCACAGGCCAAAGGAAAATCCAGGGCGCCAACGGAAAACCCAAGGACGCAAGGGCTCACTGCACAATGAGTTGTCTGGCCTGATTTTGGAAGCGATAAGTGCAGCCTTACCTTCCTCCCAGATCTCGGGCCCTTTGTGCAAGTAGGCTGTTGTCTCAATTTTCCAGCTATCAAGATGTGGCCAGGACACGCCCAGATTCATTTTCCTTGGGAGAGCTCCTTTTCAAAATCCAATTTCTTTTTGAAAACATTTTTGTTGCCAGCCTTTTTTTTTGCATCACCACCATCCTTTCCAAGTACATCCTTTCCCCCTTTCTCAGACTATTGTTACTGTTCAGTTGTTTGAGACTCTTTGTGACCCCATTTGGGGTTCCTTGGCAAAGATACTGGAGTACTGTGCCATTTTACAGATGAGAAAACTGAGGCAAACAGGGAAGTGACTCGCCCAGGGTCACACAGCTAGGCAGTGTCTGAGGCTGGATTTGAACTCAGGTCTTCCTGACTCCAGCCTGGGTGCTGTATGTACTGCACCACCCAGCTGCCTGAGACTCATACTGTACCACAAAGACTAAAAAGGTAGGGGGGGAACCAGTTCAGCAAAAGTAACCAAAACATCAGCCTTGTCTGGCAACAGTTGCAGTGCTCCCAGGTGAGAAGGCGAATGTGGGAAAGCTGATTTTTAGGTTGAACATTAACCAATGAAAAGATGTTGGGAAGGATGAAAAGAAACTTTAGAAAAAGTTCCCCATTCTATCTTAGGTAGCCATCCAAAGCCAAAAGAAGTGAAAGAAAACTTGCAAAATATTAACAGTTCTGTGAAAGAGCATTCTAATTTAGTATGAAGAAATACAAATAGCCCTGAGCTCTTATCTCACACCCAGCAAATTGATAGATATGACGAAGGCTGGGAACGATGAATGAGGAAGGAATTGTGAAGGATGGGCACACGATTACAGAGCTGCTGGAACTCTGAGCTAGCTCGAATGTTCTGGAAATTTGGAAATAATAATTGTGAAAATAGCTAGAATTTATATAGCCTTACGGTGTGCCAGGCAAAGTGCTAAGTGCTCGGCAGATGTTACTTCATCAGCTCCCCTGGGAGTTGGTTGCCATTATTGTCCCCATTTTACAGATGAGGAAACTGAAGCAAGCAGAGGGTGAGTGATTTGCCTAGGATCACATAGCTAGTAGTATCTGAGGCCAGATTTGAGCTGGATTTTCTTGATTCCAGTTCTGGCATTCTGTCCTCTGTGTAGCCTAGATGAGCTAGGTGAATGATTGCGTGTGTGTGTGTGTGTGTCTGAGAAAATGCGGAAATGTCTATATTATTTGCTCCAGAGATTCCACTTCTAGAAATATACCTAAAGCTAAAGTCAAAGAAGGAAAAAAGGTCTAATAAGGACAAAAGTATTTCTTGCAGCACTTTTTGTAGTAGGTAAAAATTGGTAACCAGACAGATGTCCATCATTGGGGGAAAGTCTAAAGGGGTGGAAAACCTAGGTACCTGAGTGCAGGCTTTTGCCTGAGTTCAAGTTTTACAGAACAAATCTTTTCTTGAAGGGGATTTGTTTGGTGAAGTTTGGATTCAGTCAAAGGGCTGAACTTGAGGACCTAGAGGGCCACATGTGGCCTGGAGGCCTCAGGTTCCCCAGCCTTGGTCACTCAACCAGTTGTGACCCATAGATGTGAGCATATATTACTGTGCTCTAAGAAACAGCAAATATGAAGAATTCAAAGAAACATGGGAAGTCTTCTATAAACTGATAGCCAGTGAAGTAGGCAGAACCAGGAAAGCAAGATAGACAGTAACTACCGTATAAGCAGAAAGATTTAAGTTATTTAATTATTTAAAGAAAGAAACAAAGGAGATATGATTCTAATGACCATGCCTGGCCCCAAAGAAGAATTCGGAGAATTTGCCTCCTTCCCTTCTTGGCAGATGCTGGGGGCTGTGGGTGTGGAACACATCAGACTCAGTTGGTCGTTGAGCAGTTTTTCTGCACTACTTTCTCCCCCTCC
Organism: Bettongia penicillata ogilbyi; assembly: GCA_023548195.1. NCBI lineage: Eukaryota > Metazoa > Chordata > Mammalia > Diprotodontia > Potoroidae > Bettongia > Bettongia penicillata. The sequence continues at coordinate 4,153,308 of JAJHZJ010000154.1, read as the reverse complement.
TTTATATTGTTATAAAGGATGATGTTCTGGATACAGGGAGAGGGAGTACTGAGAAATCGAGGTGATGTAAAAACAGAAGATTATCAGTAATGTTTTAAAAGGAAGTTAGCAGAGGTTATGAAACTAGTACCAAGGTTGTCAGTCACTAAGACATGTAGAAGCAAGCTTTTGTGATCTCCATAAACTCTGTATCATACAAGCTAAAAAAAAAAAAAGAGTTCCAAAGTCTATTATGTGTTGGGTTTTGTTTTAGCAAGATTACTGGAGCAGTTTGCTTTTTCCTTTTCCAGCTCATTTTGCGGATGAGGCAACTGAGGTAGGGTTAAGTGACTTGTCCTGGATACAACACAGGGTTGTATCCCTTTGGCTCTCCTTTCCTACTTCTAATCGCTGAAATCGCATTCTTTCAATGCCATCTCATGGAACCAGGATAGGAAGGAACCTCCAGAAAGATGGGGCAGATCCTTTCTTCAGCACCCTGAACGAGTGGGCATCTGGAGGGGTATGTGTGGGGCTGGCTCATTTGACTTCTCCATACCTCTCCTTAGGAAGTTTTCTTACCTTTCATCTAAATCTTCCACTTTTCACTTGCCCTTTGGGACAAAGCAAAAAAACCAAACCAAAGTGTAGACCAGGGGTGGGCCTTGAGTCTGCAGTTCCCCACCCCCCGGGTCTAGATGAACTGTAGCCGTGGCATCCTCTCATGACATATGTGCATCCCTCTCCAGAAAGCAAATGAAGAGATTCTGTGTGGCCAGCCACTTCTTAGTTATCCCCTCCTCCTGTCCTAGGTATTGGCGGGCCTTCTCTCTAACGATCTGCTCACTGGCAGCTTGTTTTCCCTTTCTTGAAAATTGGGACACTTGATCCACAGTGGAGCAGGAGCTCCTGCTCTTTTCCTCCATGGTCTCTGGTTCGTCAGGGCCAGGTGATTTGAATTTATCAGTCAAGCATTTTGGAAGTACTCTGTGTCTGATACTGTTGTACAAAGACAAAAATGAACAAGTCCCTTCCCTGAAGAAATTTGTTTTTTTTTAATCCCTACTTTTAAACTTTTATTTTTTTGCAGTTACATGTAAAAACACTTTTTAACATTCATTAAAAAAATTTTTGAGTTCCCAATCCTTTACCTCCTTCCCTCCTCTTGCCTATCCCTGAGACAGTGAGCAATCCAATATAGATTATACATGTACAGTCATGCAAAACTTTTCCATACTGGTCATGTGGTGAAAGAAAACACAGACCAAAAAAACCCATGAAAAAAGGTGAAAAATAATATGTTTCAATCTGCATTCAGATACCATCAAATTTTTTTTTTGGAGGTGGATAGCATTTTTCATCATGAGTTCTTTGGCATTGTCACTTGTGTTGCTGAGAACAGTTAACTCACAGTCAACTCGCATAACTCACAGTTGATCATTGTACAATGTTGCCAATGCTGTATACAATATTCTTCTCCTGCCTTTGCTCTCTTTACTTTGTATCAGTTTGTGTAAGTCTTTCCAGGTTTTTCTGGAGCTCATCATTTCCTACAGCACGATAGTATTCCATCATATTCATATACCACAACTTGCTCAGTACTCTCCAATGAATGGGCATCTCCTCAATTTCCAATTTTTTGCCATCCCCAAAAAAGGCTGCTATCAAGAGTTTTGTACAAATAGGTTCTTTTCTCTTTTTTTGAATCTCTTTGGGATACAGACCTAGCAGTGGTATTGCTGGCACCAAGGACTTCCGAACTGCTTTCCAGAATGGTTGAGGCTAGGGATTCTAAGAGATAGTGTGGAAGAGGAAGAGCATGCCAGGCAGGGAGGACCACAAGAGCAAAGGCCTGGAGATGGGATGTGGAGAGTCATGGATGAGGAGGAGGTTTAACTATACAGTCAAATGTATGATGGGGAGTAATGCATAATGAGTCTGGAAAAATAGGTGGAGGCCAAAGGGTGAAGAGCTTTAAATGCTAGATGGCAGGGGATAGGGGGGTGGAGGGGTGGCCCAGGAGTGATAGGGGCCACTGGACTCTGTGCATCAGAGTGACATGGCCAGACTTGACTTTAGGAGAGTTACTTTGGTGCTGTATGGAGAAGACCTTGGGAAGAGATTACAGGCAGGGGGATCAGATAGGAGAGAAGAGGAGATGGGGGCATATATGGGAGCGATGTTGTTGAGGCAGACTTGGTTCATCGGGCCTTTTGTGTGTGTTTTATCCTGTCTGTAGCTTGTTTTGTTTGCTTGTGGTCTCCCCCATTAGATTGTAGCTTCCTGGAGTGCAGTAACTGCCTTTTGTCTCTCTCTATATCCCCAGCTCCTAGCACGGTGCCTGACATGTAGTAGGGGATTAAAAAATGTTTATGGAATGAATGAATGAATGAATGTCCTTTCTCTGGGCTGGGCCCTTTCCCCTGCTGGGTGCTTGGGATATAAGACAAAGAATGCAACAAGCCCTGTTTGCAGGTAATTCATCGCCTTTTAGGAAATCATAGAATTTGGCTGATTAGACACTTGAGGTGAGTGAGAGGGAGGAAGGGAGGAGAGCATGGAGATTGCTGACCTGGGCGACTGAGGGCTGACAGTGCCCGTTAGATGAAGTTGTGGGAAGGGTGCCATCGAAATGATTGAGGACGAACTGAACAGCAAGTGTATACCATTGGTGCCTTCGCAGTATTGAGATCACAGCCCCTCTGATTACATGAGAGATGAGGGGATGATAGTGTGTGTGTGTGTGGGGGGGCAGAACACCCTGAATAGCATGTAGTGCCACACTTTAGGAAACACCAAATCTTGGACAGCATCCAAGATGGCGAAAGTCCTCAAGTTCACACTCTGGCAGGATCAGGAAAAGAAACTGGGCAGATTTCTTCTGCAGAAGAGGTTTTGGTGGGGATGAATGTGCTTTGTGTTCTTGAAAGGTGTCTGCTGGGCTTGGTTGTCTTGGGTGAGAACAGAGTTAGGGGTGAGAGGAAAAAATTCCCAAGAGGCAAATCTAGGCTCGATTTGAGGAAAAACTCCCTTGTCATTGGAGGTGGCCAGAAGGGAGAGGATTGCTAGGGGAGGTCAGGAATTCTATACTGGAGATGTTTGTTGGTTAGGTAGGAGCTAGAGCCATTGACCTCTGACACTGTGGCCCTGGGCCTTTCATGGGCAACAAGCAGCCACTTGGAACCTGCCTGCTCCTGCCTGGTGCAGCTGCTGAACTTGACCTTTGTTTCCATGGAATTCCAGAGAAGGAAGCATCTGTCTATATGCTTATCTTCACTGACCTACCTTCAGGATCTTGGAGTGACTGGAATTTGGGTGGGAATGGGCCTTAGCAGAAACAGGTTAAACTGTGAGCCTAATTCATCTGCTTTTAATTGATTCAAATCTTGTCACCTGGAACTTGGTGTCTCTTCACTGTACAGGTGAGGAGGCTGAAGTAGCAAGGCACCTGAGTGAGAGGCAGCTTGGGTCAGGCCAGTCAAGGCATCCCCCAGCCTCCCAGCCTGACCACTGCCTCCCTTCCAACCATGATGAGACAGCCCAGGAGCCGGGACCCAAGAGCCTTGGACATAGCACTCCTTGTAGCTCAGTGCTCTCAGTCACCAACCTGGGGAGCCCCCCTGTTCCTGCTGGTGCCACCCAAGATCCAGAGAAGAAAGGCAGGTGGCAATGGAGAAAGAGCGCACCATCTTACAGTCTACTAAATACTCTACAAATATCTCATTTGGTCCTCCCAGCCACTCTGGGAAGGAGGTATGAGGAGTACCGTCATTTTTACAGATGAGGAGACTGAGATAAAGAAAGATAAAGTGACTTGCTCAGGATATACAACTAGTGAGTTTTGACTTCAGTTCTTGAATCTAGGCTCAGTGCTTTATGTGCTGTGTGCTAGTCCTAGGCACAGTCAAATGTGTCGGCATCAGAAACTGATAGAACTTTGATCTGTGGGAAGGCTACTCCCCAAGAGGCCTCCTCACAAGCACCCTGGGGCCTTTCCACCTGACCTGAAGCTGAAACCTTCCCCATCAGAATGTGGGCTCCTTGTAGGCAGGGCCTGTCTGGCATTTCTGTTTGTCCACTCAGTGCTTAGTATGTGGGAGGCACTGAACAATGCTTCATTCATTCATTCATTCATTCATTCATTCATTCATTCATATGTGTTTGTGTGCCTTGTGCTGGACCCAGCATTTGTCTTCATTCCTTGAAGAGCAGGAGGATGTTTTAGAAAGGAGGCTTGGGGCCTTGGATACAGAGGATCAGAGCGGGGGCATCTCCAGATCTGGCTCAGACAGGTCTCAGACACACAGCGCCAGCTGTTCAGAGGAGCCGTCCTGGCCCCCCTTCTGTAACTGTAACCCCCATTATTCCTTTGTTCCCTCATTTTCCAGCGAGGGCTTTGTCTTCCTCTGTCAGGAAGTGGTTGATAAATGTCTGTTATGTGCTAGGCCCTGGATGAAGCTCCAGGGGTTACCAAGACAGAGTGAGATAATGCCAGCCTTCCATGAGCTTTCATCCTTTGGTGGGGAAAAGCATATATATAAATATCTATCTATCTATATAAATATATCTATATCTATATATACAGACTGCATACAAGATAAACAGGGGCATTTTGGATGGGCCCCAGCAGCAGCAACCTGGGAGATCTTGTTGTAGAGGATCAGTACATGAGCCAAGTCCGGAAGGGAGCTAGGGCTTCTGAGGTGAAAGCGAAGGGGAGAACTTGCTAGGCAGGGCTGGAGTGGGGGGAGGGTATAATGGCCTAGGCAAAGGCACAGAAATGGGAAATGAATTGGTGGGTAGGACAAAAGTGGAGGACAGTTTTGGCTGGATCCTAGAGGGTGTGAGGGAATCTGTAGATGTGATCAACCTGGAAAGATAGGATGGGGCCAGACTAAGAGGCATCACTTCCACATAGGCATCCTGGTAGCCACAGCCATCTTAGCGAACCAGTAACCATAACAAGATGAAGTGAAGCATTTCTTCACCTTGAGGTTCCTTGTCCCGGAAGCACATTTCCAAGCAAGACCGAGAGTTAAAACATCATAAAGGAATCAGGATTGGAAAAAGAAGATGGGTGGTCCCCATGGTAAGGGACGATGGGGGATGGCCAGAGTGTGCCAATGTGTTCTGGAGACATGGAAGGAGGCCCTGGTCAGTGAATGCACAGATTTATTGGAGTGTTTGAACCTAGTTTCCATAAAGTACTTTGGAAACCCGCTTTGTGTAATCATCTTAAAAGGAAAAAAATAGAAGATGCAACCGGACAGACCAGTTTGGGAAAGAATGTTCTTTTTCATCTGAAAGAGAATCTGGAGCTCCCAAACGCTAGGCTCCTGGAGTCCTAAGAAACATGTGCTTGCACTCCTTGTCGCAGCCCCTTTTTGCTAGGAATGATTAGCTTGTCATTAGTATTACAATTAAGTGGGAATATCAAAGAGTTCTGAGTCCCTGAAAATGGTCTTCGTGGTGACATCACATGCCTGGTACATTTTAAATCACTTTCAACCCCTTTAAAGGTTAGATAATAAATGTGGGTTACTTGTTCAGTGACTTTAATGTTAAATGTCACCCACATGTGAGAATCTGCGCCTTGGTCAGCTGTCTGCTTCCTTATTCCTCCTTTTAACTTAGCACACCTCTGTCGCGATCAGTTGGCACCTGTGGTCTGGGTCACAGTTTCTGAACAAGCAACGTCAGCAGTGATTAGTCTCCGGTTCCTCTCCAGAGTCCTGTGACTCTGCTGGCCTGCTTGGCAAAAGGAGGAATGGCCTGTCTAAAGAGCCATCCGGGTTCTTGGCAGGGTTCTTGGCAGGTCTGAGCTGTGGGCGGCTAAGGGACTGTCGGAAGACACACAGAATTTCTCATTTTCCCAAACATTTCTGTGTCCTTTTCCATTAACGTCACACTTGGTCTTATAACTTGGTTATCTGGGTGCCTGTTTTATTATCTGATGGCTCAAAGGCTCTTCAGGGACTGAGTTTTTGTTTTGTTTGAGTTTCCCTCCTGGCCTCACCCAGGATCCCATCCAGAAGGGATGCTCAGTAATGTTGGGTGAAGGAGTGACTGATCCCAAAACAGCCTTGCTCATCCCTGAGGTTGCTTTATGCAGCTCTTGTTACCAGACTGTCTGGTGACAGTTATTATTCCTTCCACCAACTCCTTCAGAGAAGGAAGGCTTTGTTGGCAAAACCAACCAACACATCTGATAGTACATGCCCTGTTCCACATCCATCGGCCATCACCTCTGCAGGTTTAGCTATCTTGTCTTGCTTTAGCTTGCTGTGCCTGATACTTTGCTTAACCGGTATAGAATGTTCTTTGTATGAATCCTAATTAGCTATGTGAACTCAGGTAAATTCCTTTTCTAGGTCTCAGTTTTCCTTCCTGTAAGATGGTCCTGATAATATGCACATCATCTCCCAGAATTCTTGGGAAGATTGTATTTTCTGAATCATAAAACTCCATGCCATTATTATCCTCATTATTCTGAGGCTTCTGACTACTCGGAATTGGCAGATAGAGGCATCTTTTGGAATGATTTTCAAAAATTTAGATTATTCCCCTTCCCTCCCCTATTATTTTTTTCCTTGGAATACTTTATGTTGGGGCAATCCTCATCCATTTCCCACAGTTGGTTTTGATTTGTTGTAGTTAACATTAGGAAAATCCCACACTGGCCCTGAGAAGTTTGCTTCTTATATCCTGAAGGAAATGATCCAGGTTCCTTCCTAATTTATTGGATGGGCTAGTTCAGAATAGAGGATGATATGATAGCAAGCTGCAGCCTTTGTGTTTACGTAAGTGGAAGCTGTAATTAGTGTTGGGTTTTGCTTCTCGAGAGGCCAATTTGATGATGATCTAAGATAAGATTCCCAAGAGAGGAGGGATTGTAGCTGTTTAGCACGTGTGGTACCAGCTGATGAGAAAACACTACATTTTGGACCAATGGGTAAATAGAACATATGGAAAACACCTTTTGGCTCTGAAATGTGCTCTACTTTGAAGTCTTGTGGAAGTGAGCCTGAAGGCTAGGCCTGTGGAGTGCCAGTCTTCCTTAAGACCCCTTAGCCAAGCTTGGAAGATTGACCAACACATAATGAGGCTTTTTGGTCACATGGACTCTTGAGAAGAGCCCACCAGGGATTAGAGGGGTTAGGATCTATGAGGGTGGAGGAAGCAGCAATGTCCGTGGAACTGGCATGGATCCTGGAAGTAGAGAGTGCCCAGTACTGATGGAGTTACCCATTCTTTGTTTCCCCTCAACTACCCTGTCTGATCCTGTGAGTATGACCACCTGCCCCCTGCCCTCCCCCAATCAGAAGCCTTACCGATCCCCCTCCTGTCTTGCCCTTACTGCACTGACCATGGCATACTGGCATATTTCGTATTAAAGTTAATGACTGCTAGATGAGGACAGGAGTCATGCATTATCTAAATTTTGTGACTTTCCCAATAGAATGTACCATTTACAGGAAGTGTTTAATAAAATATTGATTGTCCTCAAATGAATACTATAAATTCTTTCTTGGACATTTTAGGGATATATGATTTTTCTTCCTCATTGTACTGATGCATCCTGGGGGATGGAGGGCTGAATTTGGAGTTGGACTCACCAAGGTTGGAGTTCCACCTGACCCTTGCTAGTGAGGTGACTTCGTGTGAGTTAGGTGGTCATTCTGGGCCCTGGACTAAGACAGAGCTCCAGGTCTGCACAGGTAGAAGGTGTTTCCACACCAGTGAAATCATCCTTCCCCTTCACAGAAAATTCTCACTTGATAAGTTTGAAGACATTTTTCTTTATCCCATTGGCTCTCTTCTCTTTGGTGTATATTTAACACTGCTATTTGTGTAAATGCAGCTGCTGTTTTGTTTTCCATTGAAATGAGGGTGGTGAATGTGGTGGCACACCACTGTGAGCTTTGGGCAACATTGAACTCTCTTTATCATTCTTACCAACCAACTCTCCCTTAGAGTTGGGCTTTGCAGGGGACTGATATAACCCCAGCCAGGGATGCTTCTGGTACGAGGTTACATGTCTAGTTCAGCCAACTGGGTCACGGAATGAGGTGAATTTCTTCGTGATTGTTTCATGTCGGGAAGGGTGTGACAATGTGTAATGAGAACGTAGGCGAGGAGCCAAATAACTTTTCCACCTGATTGTGAGGTAATTCCTTAGAAATACCATTCCTGGAGTTTTTAATATCCGGAACTTTGTGAAACCAATTATGTAGGAAAACAACGATTAGTAGACACGTGTAATACCTGGGGAGTAGTTTTGGCCCTGGGGCCCCTTTGACACCTGTATACACTGTGTTCCTCCTTTCTACATGGATGTGCATATATTTCCTTTTGTTTTTGTGTCTTCCCCCCTGACTCTTGTTCTGTTTTGAATTTCCCAGTCAGTGCGTATGTTTTTCCCTGGGGTTCCTCAAAAATGAATGTGAATCCTTACTTGCATTCTATAAGGAATCTCACCGAGAACCTATTCCTTATTCCTTTTGCCCTCCCTGAATTCTGTTGATGGCACAGGGACTGATTTCGATTCATCCTAGGGTCTAGCATCTTAGGTGTTAGAGGTCTAACATGGGTGCCCTGAGCTGATAGAATCTCAGCCCTTTCAAGTCAAGAAGCATTTCTCACTTATTGTGTGACCTTTTTGAGGCTCCTGGGGTCAAAGGTAGAAAGTTCATCCTTCGTTTTTGAAGAGGACTGTGACATCAGAGAAATGATGACATGACTTGCACTTGACTTTGATTTGAGGGAGGGAGGGCTGTGCAAGGTCACCAGCCTCACTTTCTCCTGCTGAGTCATCTGGGTCCAGTGACCAAATATTCATCAGGATGACTGGAGATGGCCCAGGATGCAATGGGAGACCTTTTCAGGTACTCACTGAAAATGAGGTAATGCTTATTCAGGGAACAGGCCTCTTTAAGAAGTAGTCAGGGCATAGACTAGAATAGAAAAGAAAAAGAAATAAATCAAGCTGGGAGGGGCAGGAGCCTCAGCTACCCTCTGGGTTGTTATTTCAAAGAAAAGCAGTAACTAATGACATTCACTTTAAGCACTTGTAACTCAGAAGAACTTTCCCATTCTTAGGGGAATTAGAAGGAGTATTTATAGACAGAGACTACAGGTGTGAATTGAATATGAAGGGATATCTAAAAAAATAAAATTAAGGGATGAGAGAAGAATGTACTGAGAAAAAGGAAAAGGGAGAGGTAGAATGGAATAAACTTATTATCTTATATAAAAGAGGCCAAAAAAAGCTTTTAGAGTAGAGGGGAAGAGGGGGGAGTTGAGCCAACCTTACTCTTATTGTAATTGGCTCAAAAAGGGAATAACACCCGTACTCAATTGGGTATAGAAATCTATCTTACCCTGCAGGAAAGTAGGAGATAAGATTGGGGGTGGGGGGATAGAAGGGAGGGCAGATTGGGTGAGAAGGTAGTCAAAAACAAAACATTTTGAGGAGGGACAGGATGAAAGGAGGGAGAACAGAATAAATGGGGATAAATAAGATGAAGAGAAACACATTTAGCAATAGGTAACTGTGAAAAACATTTTGAAGCAAGTTTCTTTGATATAAGGCCTCATTTCTCAAATATATGGATAATTGAGTCAAATTCATAAAAATGAGAGCTGTACCCCAACTGATAAATGATCAAAAGATTTGAACAGTTTTCAGATGAAATAATCAAAGATATCTATGGCTGTATGAAAAAATGCTCTAATTCACTATTATTTGGAGTAAAGCAAATTAAAACAATTCCAAGGTACTGCTTCATACCTGCTAGATAAAGTAGAAAAAGTAAATGGCAAATGTTGGAGAGGATGTGGGAAAAAATGGAACATTGATCCACTGATAATGGCTGAGCCCTGAAAGCCCTTGCCCCCAGAGAGCACAGAGTCTAATAGAAAGTAAGACACAAGCCCAGATGAGAGCTGTGAAACCACTGTTTGGTGAGAATTGTTTGTGTTGGCTCAGGATGAGGGCTAAGAGAGGCCCAAGAAGGTGCCAGGGATTTCAATGGGTATGTATTATCTGACCTTGCCCACCTGGCCAGACCTCTGCCTTAGGCTGGGCTGCTGAGGCCGAGGCCCTGGCTGGGATCTCCATCTCTGGAGGTCTCCTTTCCCTCTCAGCTTAGCTCAGCTCAGCTCAGTGCCCTCACTGCCATGCTCTGCCTTCTCCCCAGCAATCTTGACCCAACATGGATCCTTTCTCCTTGACCCCATTTCCCGGTTCCCCTTTATGCTTTATCTTCTTGAGAACAGGGACCAGTCATGCTTCATTGTATTTCTGTCCCCAGCACTTCGCACATGGCATGTGCTTCACAAATGCTGTTTGTGCATCCATGTATCTTGTGGGTTTTGGGCTACTTCCCAGGTCAGCTGCAGTGGCACATCAGTTCCTTCATATCCAGTCATAGGATCAAAGATTTTTTGAAGGAAGGACCCTTCAGATGTTTTAATCCAACTCCCTCACATTTACAGATGTTGAAACTGAGACCTAGAGAGAAGTAACTTTTACAAATAGAGAGTGTCTGAGCTGGAAGTCAACTCTTTTCACTGTTTTGTGATGCCTCAAAGAATGACTATGAACCTTTTTTTTTTTTTTTGATTGAGCTCTGCTTTGAAAATGAGTAATACATCCCTAGGATATTTGTCATGAGAGATCTTCATGTATTCCGTCATTGGAGATGATTCACCCTTTGGCCGAGCCCAGTAGGCATGATTAATTGCAGGAAGATTTGATTTGTGTTGGATGAGGCCAGGTGGGAGGCCTTTGTTTAGCCCTTTACTTAGTACAAGAAGTCTCATGCCACTAACAGGGACTGGGAATGGTTGCTATCCCTTCCCCCAGGCTTACAGCAATCATTTCCCTCCTGTATCCTATTACTTTCCCATCACTTTGTGTTTTGCCTATTTGAGATGGACAGCCAACTCATGTGGTACTTAGGAGGTTTCTCCTAGTCTCAGCTCTCGGCACAGCTCCAGGGTCTCACCTTTTGATCATTTGCAGTCTCTAACATCCTGAGTTTGGAAGAGCAGAGAATGTAAGTGACTGCCCCAGTCTTGTCTGCCAGTCTCCTTATCTTCCCTCATATTTGCCTTGGGAGATTTGCAGTTATATACAGGTGCTTTGTGAAGCTGACTTGAATCTAGTGGGTTGGTCTCACATCCTGTTGGAGAGAGCCTGGCACAGGCTAGGAAGGTTGGGGTGCTCATTTTACCCTGATGAATTAAGCTAATGACTGCTCAGGAATTTGGTTTCTCTAAGTTATGGGGGAGCCCATTATGCATCGAAGAGCTGACCTCTTGGCCAGTTCTCCTCACCCCTACTTCCTGAGCCTTTTCTCCCTTGTTTCTCCTTCCTCCAGCTGGGCTGGCAAGAAACCAACAGGAGGGTAGAGATGACTGTAAGGAAGCGTTGTTGGTCATTGAGGAGGTACAGGCATGAAACTTGGAAAGGACTATTCAAGGAATGGTTGTAAAGCATGTGCTGCGTATGAGGCTTCGTGCTTGGGGCTGTAGCTATGACAAGGGAAGGAGCTAACATCTAGCTGAAAGATGAGCTGTAGGCACATGCTTCTTATGCAAATTGAAATGAGGCAGATGGCAGGGGCCAGTGTTGGGGATGTTGTGCAGGGAGTTTGTGTTGGGTGTAGACAGAATGGGACTTGAGCTAGAGAGGAGGGTCTTGAAAGCTCTCCCAGATCTAGGAGGACTGTGGGGGAAGGACAAGGGCAGGCCTCAGCATCAAGAGCAGGAGAAGCTAGATTTCTTCTGCTCAATCCCAGTGGAGGAAAGTTTCAGGAATTCAGCTCAGTATAAGACCAGAACCCCAAAGTTTCCTGTTGAGGGTATCCCAGGGGAGGAGGCATCACCTTGAGAGGCCAAGGGGGCCGAGGACAGGGCAAGAGCTCAGGTTCTGGGACTGAGGCCCTGGTTCCTGTCCCTGCTCTGCTGTAGTTCTGCCCCTCTGGGGTGGAGTACAGCTTTCTCTATTCCTAGCTAGCAGCCCTTCAGAATCTGTAGCTTCCAGAGAAGTAATGTGAGGTCTCTCCTTTGGTGTCATGGGCCGACAGAAATACTCATACTGGCAGCTGCTGCCTGTACTGGGCTGGGCACTTAGTTTGGTTTGGGTCACTTACAGGAACTTGGCCTTCACTTCCTGCTTTTGGGAGAGCTTCTGCCCACCAGTTTGGTTACCAAGCCCTCCAGAGTCACTTCTGACATGTCCTTTTGGCCAGCCCTTGGTCTGCCATGATGTTCCTGTCCAGTAGCAGTGGAGGGAGGCAGCGTCACCCTTTGAACTGGCGCTCCTTCTAAGACCAGCAGCCTGGCGCCATTGCTGGTGGTGTGTTGGACATGGTAGGCAGGGCAGGCTCCTAGTTAGCACGGGACTGTTGTTGAGGACAGGAGGGATCAGCACCCATTGAGGGGTGAAGGTGAAGGAGGGTCCAAGCTCTTTGTGTATTTAAGCCACTGATGTGGTTGAGGAATATTTTAGAAATTTGGTTTCTACAGGAAGTCACTGTCATTGCCACTTTTCCTTAGTGGGGATTCCTTGAAACAGTGAGATAGTGTAGGGGCCATAGGGAAGGAGACAGGCTTTCACTGCCACATTCCTTCTTTGTAAGCAGAGATCCCAAACTCTGTGGGGCAGTCTGTCTTCCTTTTGGACTTCTAAGTATCACATCCCTTTTTTCTAATTGCATCTCTGTATTCGCAGAGATTAGCTTGGTGGGCAGTGGGTATGATGGTACACAGGGTTAGAAGGACCTGAGTTCAAATCTGGCCTCAGATACTTACTAGCTCCATGATCCTGGGTAAGTGTCTTAGTCTTGGTCTATTTTCTCATCTGTACAATGGGGATAATAATAGCTCTGATCTCTTAGAGGCAAGTGCATAGAAAGTGCTTTGCAAACAAATCTCAGTTTGAGTTGTGTTGTATAAATACCAGCTTTTGTTGTTATTGTTATTAATAATAAATGGTCTTGCTTCATATTTGGTGAATTAAATGAAAATCAGTTAGCTAGCATTTATTAACTGCCCACTATGTGCCAGGCACTATGCCAGGCTCTGGGTTACAAAGAATGGCACAAACCAGACTGTGCCCCCAAGGAGGTTCACAGTCTATTGGAGGGGGTTCACCTTACAAACAGCTAGGTACAAGCAAGAAATGGATAGGACAGATTGGAGTTAGCTGCTGAGATTAGTGAGGACTCAGAGGCTCCTTGGACAAGGTGGGATGCCAGCTAAGACTTTCAGCAGGAAAGCAAGGACCAGGAAGCAGTCATGAGAGGCGAGGGCATGCTTGTGTGGGAAGCGGTGGGGAGAGGGGATCACATGGGAGCAACAGCAAGGAGACTCTGCGGACTGGAGAAAGGTATGAGCAGCCTGGAAAGGGCTCAAACCCAGCTCATGGGCCGTAGGCATCCCATAACATTCCTGAGTGCCGCCAGAACCAGATTAAAATGTTATTGGGAAATATTTAACAAAATAAATAAAAATGCAATCAAACATGGAAGGTTACATTTTAAAAAATCAGTCAGCATGTGGCATACAGGGATCCCTAAGCACCTCTCCATGACCCATTTCTCCTTGCTTTGGACACTCCTGCTCTGGGCGATGTCTGAAAGTGCTTAGTGGTGGCCCTGCTTTGGGAGAGGGAGTTTCTATGTCTGGGAGTTCTTTCCCAAACCGATTAAATTGTCGCGGCCTCGTCCTCAAACCAGTCTGCCAGCACAAATGTTCTTTTGAACACAGGAGGCGCTCTGATGATTGCCTAGTGCTGGGAATATTTTATTTTGAATTTCCAGGCCTGGGCATGAGTCTTCTCTGTTCACCCCATCGATGCCATCTTGGTGTCTGGTGGTTCTTGGGTGCTTAGTGGTATGGATTGTTTATATCAAGGCTGGTCAAGAATAGAGAAGACCCGGGACAAAGGAGCAGGAAAGCTCTGTAGGATACAGGCACAGGTGTCCTAAAGGAGGCATTTCCTCCCTTTGCTGGCCAGTAGCTGAATTGTCAAAAAAAGGTCAAGCTTACAGATGTTCTTCCTTTCTCATTTCCTGTCCCTGTTTTGTAGCTTTTGGGGTTTTTTTTGGAGGGGGTGGGGGGCAGAGATGGGCCTTCCTGATTCTCTAACATGTAGTATCCAGTTGTTGTGATTTGTGTTTGTGAGAAACAGGAGGTCCACTGGTGGTTCCTGATGTCTGCTTTGGGCAAGTAGATGTTCCAGTGATCTAGGAAATAACTCAGAAGAGTAGAACCTTGCTTCTCTCTCCTCCCCTCCTTCCTCCCCCCAACACCCCCTTGTTGATCTTGCTAGGGGAAAAGGTGATAATTGTAAATGACGCTGGGAAGAAAGGTAAGTCTTTGATTTCTGGTGGATTCTCCTGTTTCGTGCTTGAGGTCCTTGTGCCGAATGTCTGGGAAGGAGCCCGGCTTTGAAGGTGACTCATGATTTTTGTCTTCCAGAGGCCAGACTCAGAGTGACTCATCATGTCCCAGTCAGGAGATAAAAAGGTAAAGTCCTTTTGTTTTGTTATTAAATACTGGAAAAGTGTATTGTGTCACTGCAAAGAAAGAACGTTTCCAGAGAAGTTCACTAATTCAAATTAATCTGTCAAGTTGCAATGATCCTGATAACAAACCTTGGACCTTTATGATGCCTGTTGTATGTCTCCTTCTTATTGGAATGATGGAGATTCAGCACAGAAGTGCAGGTTTCTTTCTTCTTTAGTAGGTAGACTTGTTGTAGATTGCAAAGGGAAAGATTAAAGCTTTTTTGAGGTAAAGGATGTTATAGAAGAATGAAAGAGACTTGGCATTTTTTATAATTCAGGGCATTGACGTTCTTATACGCCTGTTTGCTTTTTTCAGTAATAGCATGTCTAGCTCTTTGCTTTCAGGCTGGAAGCTCCAGCTGGCTGTTGCTTCTGAGGGTATTTACCAGGTGGATGTGAGAGCTCTTCCCAGAGCAGGCTGAGTTGTAGGAAGCCATACAGAATAGTGGGAATAGGGTCTGGGTTCGAATTCCAGCTCTGACACTTAAGGGTGAGGTGATTGTGAGCAAGTTCTTGACCCTTTCTCATTCTGTCTCGTCATCCATGAAACAGAGCTGTTTTTTGCCTTCCCTCCCTCCCTAACCAAGCATGACTCATTCCATAACCACATGGGCAGGGGGGCCGCTGATAAAACAGAAAAGTGGGAGGCATGTGGATTTCAACCACGCAGTGCTCAAAATCGCCCTGTACAGCTGGGCATCGTGCAAGTGCTCCAAGGGAGTCCGCAGGATTTGTGGGTTAGTGTGGCAAAAGTGCTTCATAACCCCTGACTCGAGGCAGAAATGTGAATTACCCTTGTCGTTACTGCTGCTTGCCTTTGCTGGTGCACTTGTCAGGACAGGTACAGTGGACAGCGGCGCCTTGCTGTGTGAGGGTTGCTGTTTTTATCTGCAGCTTTAATCCCCGGAGCCTCTGCAGATCTGTGATGCTTTAAACTCTCCTGCCCTTGATTTGGTTCCTTGTCCTTGTGGACAAAGGGCAGCTCAGGCCACATCACATCTCCTCTCCATGAATCCTCTTCATTTTGCCCAGGATCTGGAGCTGTGGCTCCAGGAGGCTTGGGGACTTAGTCCAGGGCAGTTCGCCAGGTGGGGCAACAGTCCAGTCACACTGAGGGCTCCTGACTGCCAGACTTTCCTCTCTCCTTGACACCTTCCCATCTCTCAGGGAGTATATGAGGAGGTCTTTTTAAATGTTTTTTATTTTTAAAAATGTATTGAGTATTTTGTTTTTCCCCAATTACATGTAAAAACAATTTTTAACATTCATTTTTAAAATTTTGAGTTCCCAATTCTCTCTCTTCCTCCCTCCCCACCCTCCTTACTGAGAGGGCAATTTGATATAGCTTGCACATGTATAGTCATTGAAAATATATTTCCATATGAATCATGTTGTGAAAGAAAACATAGACCAAAAAAATATTCAAGAAAAGTAAAGTAAAAAAAAAAAACTGCTCCTATCTGCATTCAGACACCATCAGTTCTTTCTCTGGGGATGGGTGGCATTTTTCATCCTAAGTCCTTCAGTCGTCTTGGATCATTGTATCACTGAGAAGAGCTATCAGTCCATAATGTTGCTGTGACTTTCTCCACAGTACATTCCACTTTGTATCAACTCATGCAAGTCTTTCCAGGTTTTTTGGGTACATCCTGCTCATCATTTCTTAGAACACAATAGTATTCCATCCTCAGCACGTACCACAGCTTGTTCAGCCATTCCGCATTTGATGAGCATCCTATGCAAGGAAGTCTTGTAACTGTAGACCTTACAACTTCCTTTTTCTCTGGTGGATCCTGAGATTGCTGTGGAGAGTTTATGAATTTGTCTTCTGGGAGGAGGTTGCCTGGATAGTCCTTTTCCTGCCCCTGTTCTTGCTCCTTTGGATCTGGCCTTGTCAACACTCTCCTTCCTGCCTCCTCTGCCCTCCTCTTGTTCCTTGGGAGCCCTTGTCCTGGTAACTAACTGTCATCTTCTCATCCTCCTTCATCTCTTTTCAATTGCAGAAGCCTGACTTTCCCCTGATGACCACTCTTCTCTCCTAGCCCTGATGCTCTGGGCCAGAGGGGGAAGGAGGCAGTCTACATCTTGTTTTTCACTGCCACAGCCAGTCCTCCCTTAGTTGAAATGTTGTACCCATATCTGCTGACTCCCTTGGAGCACTTTCATGATGCCCAGCTGACAGGGCGATTTTGAGCATTGCATGACTGAAATCCACACGCCCCCCAATTTTCTGTTTTATCAGTGGCTCCCCAGCCTGGGATATCGAGATGACTGTGGCGGAAGAGTCTTAGGAAGACTGGCAGGGGAGGGTGGGCATGAGGTGAGCAGCGATGCAGCCCCTGGGCTTGTACCTGCCCCCCAAGGGCAGCCCCGCCTGGTCTGAGGAGCATCGGTCTGGCTCAGCGGGACCTTAGGATCATTGAGGCATCACCCTTGAACTGACCTCCAAGTACTAGGTATGGTATTTCCTTCTAATTAATTCGGAGTCTTCTTCCCCAGCTTCCTTCTGAAACAGCGGGCTACGTGGGATTTGCCAATCTGCCAAACCAGGTGCACAGGAAGTCTGTCAAGAAGGGTTTTGAATTCACCCTCATGGTGGTTGGTGAGCCCCTTTCCTTGTTGTGATTCCAGGGGACCTTCTGCTTTCAGTACCCAGTTAGGATCAGTTCTAATTAGAACAAAACTTACCCCAAGGCCTGATGGTGTCAGGGTGTCTGCGGTGACAAGACGAGCCCACTCTTATATGTAGCCAGTGTTTCTCTGAAGATTTATCCTTCCAGATGACTCTTATTTGTTCATATTGAATTTAGACTAGACCCTCTTATGAATCACGAAACAAGTGTTTGGGAACATGAATTACGTGTTAGGCATTTGCTGAGGAGTAGGGATACGAGGGAAAAATGAACCAATGGCTGTCTGCAGGAAGCTTTCCTTTGAATGGAGGAGAACACATGCACGTGTATAGTTATGTCAAGGTGCTGTGCACCATGAATACAGAGGATTTGGGGAAGGAGTGTGATGGCAGCTGGCAGTGAGAGGGGAGAGGGAGTGTGTGCCTGGTATGAGGGGCAGCCAGTGTAAAGGTGTGGAGGGGGGAGGGATGACACGTTTGCTGGTGTGGTTGGATTGGAGAGTGTAGAGAGGGGATTGATGTGTAACAGGTGGGAGGGCCTTCGAGTGGGATCCTGGGTCTCCTCTGACTGGCTTCCACTGAAGTTCTCCCCTTGTCCTTCGTGATGGGTTAGAGTAGTGACTTTGTGCCAGGAGGGGCCCTGCAGACACGTCTCACCCCAGGGGCCAGTCTGACTGACCCAGAAAGAGTCCATCTGTCTGTGGAGGGGTGGCTATCTTGGAAAGGTCCAGAGAAAGGGTTATGGGAAATTCCAGAAGGAAGAGACAAGTCAAGAGGGCTTCATGGAGGAGGTAGTATGTGAAGGAGGAAGGGAGATGGAGTTGTGAGGTGGGGGTGGTGGCAGGGGTGCCCATGCCAGATCTGAAGGGATGGTATGAGCAGAGGCGGATGAGAGTGGGGGATGAAGGGAGCCCTGAAGATGTGAAGGAGACGAGTACAAGGAAGGGCTGCTCAGGTAAAAGATGGTAGGTGGGTTGAGGAAGGCCTTGAATGCCAGGGCCAGGAATTGTTACTGCAGGGCTTTTGGCAGAGGATGCCTGTGAATGTAGATATGTAGCAGGAAGTTTATTCACAAAGGAGGTGCTGGAGAGGAGACAGAGGGGAGACAGGAGGCCCAGAAGTGCTAAGGACCTCAGTGAGGCCATCTCCCCATTCCTCCCCATTTGGACTATGTTGGGCCATGAGAGGCTGAAGGTAGAGTTGAGGTCCTAAGAAAACCTGAGTACAACTGATGGAAGTCATGGGATTTCCATAAGAAAGGTAAAGGTAAAGACTTGAGTGCAGTGAGCTGATCAACCAAAATATTAAAGACTGAAGTATTAAGGCCAGTAGATCCTGAGGGGTTGGGACATAGTGTGGCCCTGAGCTGGGGCCCAGAGACAAATCCAGCAGATCCCATCTTTAGTATGGGAATGAAGCCAGACCTTGCACGTTGGTCATCTCCAATTTCTGAAGCAGTTTTTCCACCTGTGTGGCCTCTAAACAGTAAATGGCAAGATGGGGTCTCCAAAAATGAGGTCTAAAAGTATTGCCAGGAAGGCAGCATCATGGCACTCTGCTGGTTCACCATGCTGGTAGCCGCTGAAGAACCAGATGTGGGAGACGAAAGAATCATTTTCAAAATTGTGCTGTAATCGCTTCAGACTATCTGAACTGCCCATGTGACTTGGGATCTCAAGGCATAACTAGGGTCAGGGGGTCGCCATAGAGCAGGCTTCCCATCCCCCTTGTCTTTCTAGTACAGAAATTGAGACTTTATTTCACATTTATTATAGGTTTATTTTTGAATTTTTTATTGAAATTTTTTTGTATCTTCATTGCCAAATATTCCTTCTACCCTCCTCATCTCTTATGACAAAGAAAAAAAAGAGGAAACAGAAAGTTCAGAATGAACCAGTACACCATCATTGTCATCACCACACATTTACAGTGCGCATTCTGTGTGCCAAGCTCTGGGCATGCCAAGAAAGGCCAATCCTGAGGTCTCTGCCCTCTGGGAGCTCACCATCAGAGGAAGAGGGCAAGCGTGAAGGAAGGACTCCGGTCGGATGGTACTTTCTGGCTCCCTCCTCCGTAGTCTGAACAATCTTTGTCTCTTTGGGGCCACGCTCAGCCATGGACCCTGCTTATGATTCCACTTCCTTTTTCTAGTGGGTTGCTCCATTTGTGTCATGGTTGTTTTCAACCATGTTGAAAGGGCTGTTATAACACCCCTTGTGTCCCAGCCAGTAGATGGCAGGGCCTGGAGTGAAGCCTGGGGCTTTTGCTCTCTAGATCAGCAGGAATTCTGTCTTTACTCTCCTGGAAATATCTTCAGTTCTCATTCATTTCATGTTTCTCAGAGCACCGGCTAATCAGCCCCTTGGGATCTTTTTGTAGTCAAAGAATTCTTGTGTTTGGTCAACTCTGGTGGAGACCGTGTGGGCTTGGTGCCAGCAGCAGGACGCATCGGCGTCACCTTCAGTCAACTGTAGGGACTTTGGAGACTGGAGCTGGAAGGGAACTGAGAGGTTCCAGCCACCCAGGACAGCCCAGAGGCTTGTCTGAACTCTGACCCAGTGACCTAGGGGATGTCTGGGGCTCCTGTCTCCTTGGCATTGTGACTTTCTTTTTCTCTGTTGTAGCGGTTCTTTGATTTTACTGAGTTAAAGGAAAAGTCCAAAGGAAGGTCGTGGTGAAGGGTTTAAACTTGTAAAACTGCCCAAGTAAGAGTTCTGGTTACTGGGAACATAAGCAGAATCTGGTGGTGGGAGGACGCTGTCCACTGCCAAAGGGCATCCAGAAAGTCTGACAGGGCTAGAGTCAAGCATGGTAGCTGATCTACCCTTGGGAATAAGTCAAGTCGGAAATATGTCTTTTGTCTGAATTCAGACCCATTCGGACCCTTAACTCTGGCTTGACTTTTATTTTCCCCCAGCCCGATCTGCCTTTTGATCTCTGACCCTCCTGCACTATTGGCCCATGCTTCAGATGCTGCCAGGGTTTCATCTGTGGCTCTGCCTGCTTATAACTGGGTGGGCCTTTGTCACAGGCAGCTCTACCCCTGGGTATCTGTGACCCAGGCCCAGGTGAGTCAATGCCAGCAGCACCCATGAGGATACAGGATGAGGAGGGGCAGTGGACAGCTCCTCTCCAGGGCTGCCCTGGCCATAGGGAGGACCTGATACCTGGACCAGACCTGAGGGCCTTCCAGATGGGAGCCTCTTCTTTGGGGACTGTCTTGTCACTGCCCCACCTGCTTCTGAATCACCTCAAGGGGAGCAGCTGCTTGCCCTGTTTGTTGGGGAGGGTTTACTTTGTAGGCATAATCAAAAATAGCCTGTTGCCAGTTCTGATAAACCCGACTGGGGATCAAAGGAGGCGATGTTGGTCTTGATTCTTTAAGGAGGAGGCATGGCTCCAGGAGTAATGAAGCTGTTTCCTCTGTGTCCTGCATGGGCTCCCAAGGTGGATTCCAGACATACTTCAGGCTGTGGCTCCTTAAGCTCAGCCTCAGGGCCCAGAGAACAGTGGGCCTGTGGACACTGGAATTCTGCTCTGTTTGCTTGAGAAAACAAACCACCTACAAGAAAACATCTCACAGGGATTGATTA
Source organism: Bettongia penicillata ogilbyi (assembly GCA_023548195.1). Classification (NCBI taxonomy): domain Eukaryota; kingdom Metazoa; phylum Chordata; class Mammalia; order Diprotodontia; family Potoroidae; genus Bettongia; species Bettongia penicillata. The sequence continues at coordinate 4,132,525 of JAJHZJ010000154.1, read as the reverse complement.
GGGGAACTTGGGGTGTTTAGTCCAGAGAGGAGAAGCTGGGAGGCACAGGAAAGCTCTTGGCCAAGAATCTGGAGGCTTCTTCTACCTCTACATGGTCCCACAGATGTCAGTTCAACAGAAGGAAAAGGCCCCAGCAAACAGCATGTCCTACAGGCCGAGGGGGCCGTGTTGGGCAGCTATGGGACTGTGGCAGGGGCAGCGAGGGGCCCGTGGCAGTGGCAGAGGCAGCGAGGGGCTGAGGCAGGACCAGTGAGGGAACAGGGGCAGCAAGGGGGCTGTAGCAGTGGCAGGGGCAGTGAGGAGCTGAGGCAGGGACAGTGAGGGGACAGTGGCAGGGGCAGTGAGGGGGCCATGGCAGGGGTAGCTAGCTCCATGGCCCTGGGGGGCTTCAGGCAGGTGGGATGTTTGGGAGGGGGCCGCGCCTGTGGGGCCATGAACCTTTGAGGGCTGCGATCTGTTTGTGCCTTGTCCTGAATCAGAGGAAGTCATGTTACAGTTGTGTTTAAGATGGTTTATAAAAAGGAATCAAAGCTTAGGTTTGATTTCCTGCTGGGGCAGGCCAGGCCAGAGCAGCCTTCAAAGACCACAGTGAAGGTGCACGTGAGTGATGGCCTTTCTGGGTGTCCTGGAACAACAGGAGCCCCCATGATTCAGGCTGGCAGGTCTAGAAATCTTGTCCAGTCCTTTGGAGGGCACCTGTACTGGCCCTTTGAGTTTAATTAGTTACACTGAGCATCTTGGTGAATTGTCAGTTTAGGTAGACACTCATAGCTCTTCCCCTCTTCCAGGTCTCCTTCAGGGCTCCAGTGTGGGGTGGGGGTGGGGGTCTGCATTTCCTATCTGGAGCTTGGGGTGGGTGCCAGGGCATGCTGAAGAGAGTAGTGCACTGAACTGCTGCTGCTGATTTTACTTTCAGGTGAATCTGGTTTAGGAAAATCCACCTTGATTAACAGCCTGTTTTTGACCGATCTTTATCCAGAACGATATATTCCTGGAGCTGCAGGTATGTGGGATGTGGGCATGTGTTTGTTGATTCAGGCCAGTTGGCATGGAGGCTTTCAAGAGCAGGATGAGCCCTAGCCCTGCCCAGGGTCCAGTGACGTGGCCAAGGGCCTTGCCCGAGCCCCTCCTCTGGGGCCTCTGGAAGGTGTGTGTGTGTGTGTGTGTGTGTGTGTGTGTGTGCGTGTGTGTGTGTGCGCGCTCATGTGCGCATGTATGTGAGAGAGAGAGAGAAGTTCTGAGGAACAGCCCAGCCTCAGGCAGCAGCATGGCCCCTGGGAACGTGCAGGGCTCCACACAGCCCTTCCCTTGTGCTATCCGAGCTCTTGTTCTGTGGGCCTGACTTCTGCTCTTTTTTTTTTTTTTCCATTGGGGTTAAGTGACTTACCGAGGCTCTCATAGCTAGTACGTGTCTGGGGCTAGATTTGTGCTCAGGTTCTCCCGACTCTGGGAAAGGGGCCCTCCTGCACCACCTTGCTGCCCCCATGCCCTCTGCTCTTGAGGAGCTTACCATGGGCAGGGGAAGCTGGTGTGTGTTGAGTAACCCCTATGACCTGGCCTTGGCCCTTTCCTCTGACTGGGGTCTGCTAGGATGAGGCTGTGGGTGGGGCCAGAAAAGGGGACATGTGTGAGTGGGCCCATTGGCTTCCTGGGGGGCTCCCGGAGGACGGCTTGACTCTCCACCTCCTGTCCTTAGAATCCTTCCCTACTGAGCAAACTATGTTCCTTAAGTGTGTTCTCTGCCTGGGCCACTAGATGGTACCATGGAGAGGGTGTTGAATCAGGAGTCAGGATGGTCTGAGTTCGAATCCTGCCTCACTTCCTAGCTGGGTGACCCTGGACCAGTGTTCCCTTTTCTGGGCCTCAGTTTCCTCATCTGTATACCTCACAGGATTGGTGTGAGGCTGAAATGGGCTTACACACACAGAGTGATGTAAAGGAGAACCTTGACTCCCAGGGGACATCTCCAGGCTATTTGAATTTTCATGCATTTCACATATGCAGTCTGCCTCCAGCCTCCGGAGGCTCTGCCTGCTCAGCTGGTGGCCCACTGCAGCCAGGCCGGGCTCCTTGTCTGTCCTTGAAGGACTTGCTTACTCCAGGGGCTCATCTTTGGATGTCTCTTTTGGCCCAGACACTCCCCAAACCCGGGCTGCTGAGGCTCTGGGAAGCAGGGCCTGCACATGGGGGGCTTTTCCAGGGCCTGCAGGGCAGCCTGTTAGAGAGAGGGGCCCTTTGTCTTGGTGGGCTATCTAAACTGTGAACTGTCCATTTTTTCTTCCAGAGAAAATTGAGAGGACAGTTGAGATTGAAGCTTCAACAGTGGAAATTGAGGAGCGAGGAGTGAAGCTCCGGCTGACGGTGGTCGACACACCAGGCTATGGAGATGCCATTAATAGTCAAGACTGGTATGTTGAGCTGGGCTTGGTGGGTACCAGACCTGTGATGTCACGGCTTCAGAGAGGTCCTGGTGAGGAGATTCTCTCCTCTGGGGCAGAGGATGAACGGGGTTGAGCTGGATTGTTCCCCGAAGGTGGTCTTATGAGGGGTTGCTCGCCAACCTGGGTGCTTCCATTTCTGTTTCTGAAGCATGGTCACTGTCAACAGCTGTAGCGCCCACATGGACGGACAGAGTCCCCACGTGCTGTACAGTCAAGGCAGGACTCTCGCCAGAAGGCCAAGCCCAGGCTGAGCCTGCTGAGGTCCAACGGGCAGCCCCACTCTGCAGTGTCAGCATCGGGAACGTGTCCAAGGGGTGGGTGGGCCTCGAGCCTTTGACCTCTCTGCCTCTCGATTTATCTCTGCCGCTTCCTCTGAAGCAGATGTCTCTGCTGCTGTAAGATGGTGTGTGGGGGGAGAGGGGCTGGACAGGAAAATGTGGGGAGGGCAGCCTTGCAATTGTGAAGGAGACTTCTGGCTGCAGTGTCCTGAGGAGTGTGCTCGCCCTTCCTGCATCTTTGTTGTGGGCCTCCTGACATGGTGAACAGTCATGCTAGGCAGGGGATGAAAATGCAGAATCACAGCAGCTCAAAGTGCTTCACTTACCTTACGAAACGCATCCCCTGTTCCCCCAGCTTTTAGAAAGGCACCATGGGGGAGGACAAAGTGTGCTGGCTCCTGGTCCAGCTGACCCGGATTCAGATCTGGGTGTTTATGTTCTGGGACCCTTGGTCTGCACATCTGTAAGATGGCTAATAACCCACATTACAGGGTAGTGCTTTGGAAGCCTCTAAGTGCTGTGTAAGTGGGGAAGAGAGAGGACTTGTGTCCTCAGTGCCTCTGCTATCCTTCTACTTAGCAGGTCCTTTAGAAGGAAGTCAGTTGCTGTGATTGTCAGGGGTTTAATGATACTTGTTTTTTCTTAGGAAGTTTAATTCATGAAAGGGTGTCTGCCATCGAGTTCTCTCCACTCCCATGGCTCCAGATGTCTGGGTCACTCAGCTCCTGGTACAGATGGAGACAGAGTCAGCATTGTTTCCCTCTCTCTGTTGCCAAGCTCTCCCCCAGCAAGCCCTCTCCTCAGTGTGGCTGTCCTTGGGCTTCTGGGCACCTGGGGGACAACAACTGGCCTTTGAATATCTGTCCATGCTTCTGTTGACCAGCAGCCCCCCTGTATCCATTCATGCTCCTATAGTGAGGACATTCCCTTCAAGAGCGCTGGTAGCACCGCCCTCTCCTCAGTGTGGCTGTCCTTGGGCTTCTGGGCACCTGGGGGACAACAACTGGCCTTTGAATATCTGTCCATGCTTCTGTTGACCAGCAGTAGCAGCCCCCCTGTATTCATTCATGCTCCTATAGTGAGGACATTCCCTTCAAGAGCGCTGGTAGCACCCCCCCCCAGGTGGCATTCATTGGATCACTGACTGAAAAGATTCAACCTGCCCTGAGGCTAACCTTTTGGTGACGAGCTTCCCCAAGTTGGGCCTTGGATAGTGGTCACTCAACACTCATTTATGAAGCACCTACTTTGTGCTGGGCCCTGAGCTAAGCCATGGGAAAGCAAATACAGGCAAATAGAGGCAAGGAGGAAAATGGCCCCTGCCTGCCAGGAGCTTATATTCTAATGGGATCAGTGCATAAAAGGGGTGGCAGTGGGGTGGGAGGGGGATTGTCACTGGTGTGGGGGCGTGGTGGAGGAGTGTGGTGGGAAACAAAGTGACACTGGCCTGGGGGCCCTCCTTCAGCTTCAGCTGAGGGCTGCAGCGACTTCCATGGTGGGAGTTCCAGGGCATGATGGGACATGTGGGGGGAACTGAAGTTTGTTTGGGCCCCTCCTTGCATCCATCTGTTCCTGGTCACCTCTGTCCTAGGAGGAGGGCCTTGGGGGTAGCTTCCAGGAGGAGATGGCCATGTTGGAGCACACCTGCCTCCCAGGAGCCCATCTGGGATTGGGTCCAAGCACTTTGTCATCATGGTTTCAGGGGTCTCCCAAGGCGGCCAGGCAGGCAGTGTTATCTCCACTTTATAGATGAAGAAGCCAAGACTCAGAGCTGGAGAATGTTTGAAAAGTTTTCAGTGAGCCTGCAGGGCCTCTGTCTGTGTCAGCTGGAGATGGCAAAAAACCTCAGCCTCTAGGGGGCATTGCAGTACACAGAACGCTGTATACGGTACACAGAACTGGAATCAGGAAGACCTGAGTTCAAATCCAGCCTGGGCAAGTCACCTAAACTCCATGTGCCTCAGTGCCTTGCACTGTAAGATGAGGGTGGTAACAGCGCCTCTTCTAAGGTTGTAGCGCAGATAAAGTGGCACTCTCTCTCTCCTGCCTTGGCTCTTGGCTGCCCCTTCTTCTGCTCTCTAGGTCATTCAAGGGTGCTCTTCCCTGCCTTGGGAAGGGGGCAGTGCCAGGGCGATGGGGACAGGGTTGGCCCAGTGGAATGGACAGGCAGGTACTGGGCTTGAGTTCTCTGGGAATTTTCTTTTTAGAAGCCGTTGTACAAAAATAGCTGGCATTCTTTTTTTGCCAGCCAGCAAGCATTGATTAAGTACCTGCTGTATGCCTGGCACTGTTGGGGATCCCTGCCCTCATATAGCTCTCCTTCTAAGAGGAGAGAGATCATGCAGAATGCTGTATGTGTACAAGACAGAAGCAGCAGTGATTTCGGGGAGGGCCCTAGGCTTCCTAGGGTGTCTAGGAAGGAAAGTGAGGTCTGAGCCGAGTCTTCAGGGAAGCTGAGTGAGGTGAGAGCATCGCATCTGGCAAAAGGTACCAGGCTGAGAGACAGACTGTCCTGTGAGGACCCACAGGAGGCCTAGTGCCCCTGGATTGTAGAGCACAGAGTGAACCCATGTGGACGGGTGGCTATCTGCCTTTGTGGATGGAGCATTCACTGAAGAAACATGTCCTTACTGGAATGGGCTACCTCTTAGTGGCTTGGAGGGGTTTATTCTCGCTGGAAGTCCTCAGGCAAAGAGCAGCCCACTCTGTATCACTGTGGGTGGAGCTGTGGCTGAGTGGCCTGTCGAGGTGGGGCACTAGGCCAGGAGTGCAGGACCAGCAGGCCAGCGTGGGTTGCCTTGGCAATCTCACTGCCCCTTCCTGGGTTCTCACTCAGTATTAGTTTGAAGAGGTTCTCCTGGCCTCTGGTCTCAGCATGTTTCTAGCAATGGGGGTTGTTTTATCTCTCCCGGGGTGTCCCTTGCCACCCCCCCACCTCCTCCACGGTGCAACATCTGCTGTGGATGTTTCTGGAATACAAACACATGTGCCCCTACTCCAGAGTGTGGACAGCAGAGCTTATGTCAAAGCAGGTGTTTCCTGCAAGTCAGGAGGCACTGTGCATTGCTTGTTGGGCCAGATCTGTAGGGGATTTACAGAGCCAGGCTGGGACAGGACATGGAAGCTGAGCCTGTTTCCATTGAAGTCTAGGTCAGGAATATTCTCCCCTACTGTGTGGGCTTCAGGTTCTCCTGAGATGCTCACGAGGATTATCCTGAGCTTCAAGGAGCTGAAGTTTTTGGGAGTGTGGGCACTGCCCCCCTGGTGACCACCAGACTCATTGTCCTATGGCCATCCTGACATTGATCCTCTCAGTCTTGGCTAGACCCAGCCTAGGACTGGGAGCCTTCCCACTTGGGTAGAACTCGCTGGAGCTTTGCCCTCCTGGCACCTCGGCCATGGTGAGCCCATTGAGAGCCAAAGGAATCATCTGCCTTTCAGCCTCCCACCTTTCTAGGAGAGTTCAGGATGGCACAGACAAGGCCGGTGCCCAGGCTCACATGGCTTTGGAAAGGCTAACCATCAGTACTTGGGAGGATGATCACAACCGAGGCATTTCCTGGGCTGCTGGAGCTGGGAAGGGCCTAAAAGCACCATGTTTCAGAGCTGGAAGGGACTGGAAAGCAGGAGCTGTCCGAGCTGGGAAAGGCCTTAGGAGAGGAGCTGGCTGGCCCTGGGGGAGGGCCTGCCCTGGACTCTGTTTTACCGATGAGGAAATGAAGACAGAGAGAGAGGGTCACAACTAGAACGCTGGAACTGGCTGCGTTTTCTTTTCTTTTCACAATGACCTTTTTCATCCTGAACTCAATGAAGACAAACATTTCACCAGCCAACGAACAATAAAGAGAATCGTGTGGGAAAGCCAGAAGTGACTCCTGCAGAACCTGCTCCTGCTTTTCTGGGCATTTTAGGTGTCTTTCCTTGAGGCTCTTTTCCCATCACTCTCCCTACCCACCCTTCCTTGTCCTCCTTGTACCTGGAAAAATAACAGTGCAAGGAACCCGCTCTTCTCCGGAGTGCCTCCTTGGGTCTGGGGTGCAGCCTGTGTCCACCCACCATGCACCTCTCCATTGCCTTCTGGGTGACACCCGGCTGTGGTTCTGTGTATCCAGGCTGCCATAGAGCACACTGGTAGCAGGTCTATATTGAAAAGATGTGAGGAAGATGGTGCCAATGAGCATCCCTCAGTGACTTGCCTGTGGTCAAGATAGTAGGTGTCGGGGCCACATGAGGCCAGGGCTCCAGCCTCTGAGTCCAGCTCTGTTTTCATGAGACCAGCTGTATCTGGGGTTCTGCTGCATGCCCCTGTTAGCCTCCCCACCAACTGTTTAACTCCAGGAACCTGGCTGTTAATTGGGAGGCTATGTTGGACTAGTTATTTGTCAGAGAGTGGTCCTCTGTTTCTTTCCACCCAATTTTAATATTTCAGCATGAGACTGATCTCTCTCCCTATGCAAATGAATGCCCAGTTATTCCTGATATAACCCAATGGTGGTGGAAAACTCTCACACAATGAGCAGTGTTTTAATTCCCCAACAGTAGGGCAGGCATTGGATGTAGCAGGAGTTTTCATTTTGGTCTTGTGGTTCCGTGAGGCTGTGCTGTGTCTCCTGCAGAATCAGCAAATATCACTTAATTGTGGGTTGGTGTTTTTGAGTATTCATCTTTTCCTCCATGGTTTTTTTCCCTTTTCTCTCCAGCATTACAACCCCCATTTACAGACACACTAAGTGGGGGGGATTGGATTGCCCAGTTACACCAGAGTATTCCTGGGCTGCACTTTACATAGATCTTGACAACCTTTTTTCCCTCACACTGTAGCTTCAAAACCATCATCTACTACATCGATAATCAGTTTGAACGGTACCTTCACGATGAGAGCGGGTTGAACAGGCGCCATATTGTGGACAACCGCGTCCATTGCTGCTTTTATTTCATCTCTCCCTTTGGGCATGGGTAAGTAAGGATGGCAGAGACTTTGATCTGAGGCAGTTCCAGGATTTCAGCCACCAGCTCTCCCCATATCAACGCAAACCTTCTTTTGGGGAACTAGGTCATTCATGGGCTCTCAGCTGGCCAACTCCATTAAGAGCATCTTTGGGATCAAGACTGTTTTTCTGTGTTCTTGTAGGAATTTAATTTTACTCTGCCATGGCGTTGAGTTATGGCTGGAAAGGATGAACTTTGATGGGAAACGTATAGTTCCTCCCAGAGTCCTTTCAGTCATGACTTAAGCATCTAAAGGACTGGTTCTTGCCATCATGTGCATTTTTATTCTAGAGCATGACCCTCTCTGCTTCTGACTCCACTAGCGCTCTCAGAGTGGGGGGGTCACTCACTGACCAAGTGTTTGTGTCCTTCCAGGTTGAAGCCCTTGGACGTGGAGTTCATGAGAGCTCTTCATGGCAAAGTGAACATTGTACCAGTGATTGCCAAGGCAGACACCCTGACGCTAAAGGAGCGGGAGAGGCTGAAGCATAGGGTAGGTGCCATGTGCGGGAACCTGTGGCCTCTGGCCAACCCAAGAGCCGGAGCCATCATGAGAGGCTGAGTGGGCAGGCAGTTTGTTTGAAAGAAGATTTTAGAAACCTTGTGCACCGTCACTCCTAGGGCAGATATTATAAATGAGGCCAGCTGTGAATTTGGGAGGTGAACTCTGCTTGTTTTCAGATGCAGGAAAGATGTAGGGGTTTAATGTTCCTTTTAAAGTATTGCAGTAGGTTGAAATGTGGACATAGAAGTGGACACTTCAATGGAAAGCCTTCATAATTGGATTGATTCTTCTCAAACTGTGGATGGTGATCTCCTTGGCTATTTCTAGAAGAAGTCTCATTTTGACTTTGGAGGAACATGTGGTTGAGGTGGCCTTGGGGTTGGGTTTTAAAAAATGGGTAGTGACCCACCAGGTTGAGATGGAGAGGTAAGATTTCCGGGGCCTAGAATGTGTGAGAGCGAAGGGTCAGAGCTAGGTCAGGGACCTGTTTCTGACACATGGTGGCTGTACCACGCTGGGCAGTTCCCTCAACTTGTCTTAGCCTGATTTTGCTTCTGTATCAGTTGTACATGGTGGTGCATTGCCAACCATCTCACAGAGAGCTGGGGATAAAGAACCCTAAAGTATAACAGACATAGAAGATATTATTATAGTGGCCATGCCCAATGGCTCTGGTTTGCAAGAATTTTTATAGGAAATGATCCATTGCAGTAGGCTTTCTTCCCTCTTCATATCAGTCCTTCTTCATGATGCTATAATTAGGCTACTAGGCATCCTAGTGGATGGAGCTCTGGACAAAGAATCAGGAAAACCCAGTCCTGCCTCAAGCACTTTGTGGCTTTGTTACCCTGGTCCAGTCATTTAACTTTTGCCTTTTAACATTTAACTTTTTCAGTCCCAGTTTCTTCATTTGTAAAATGAGGATAAAAACATTCCCCACCTTACAAGATTGTTGTGAGTTAATATATGTAAAGTAGTTTGCTCGTTACCTGTCATGATTATTAATACCTAATTGCAAACTATTAATAGAGAAATTTTTACCTATTAGAAGTAAGAGAGAAAACAGGGGACATCATTGTGTACCATTTACACTTCACATCTGTAACAACTTCCATCTCCAACGCCCCAACTTGTGTTGTGTGTTTGTCCTTCGTTGCCGAAGAAGACCATGCCATCAGAGAAATAATGACATGACTTGCTCTTGACTTTGTTTTGAGTGAGGGAGGGCTGTGCAGGTCACCAGCCTCACTTCTCCTCCAGAGCCATCTGAATCCAGTGACCAGATATTCATCAGGATGACTGGAGATGACCCAGGATGAGGCAGTTGGGGTTAAGTGACTTGCCCAAGGTCACATAGCTAATGAACTCAGGTTCCCCTGACTCCTGCACTGGTGCTGTACTCACTGCACCACCTCGTTGCTCCAGTACCCCAACTATTCTAATCTGAAATGTTCTCTATCACCCTTCCTAAAGTTCTAGTTCACCAAGTGAAACATACACTTGGAAACCTGTAGGATGAAAGGAACAGGGAAGAGGGACTATCTATATGGCAAACTCTTCTGCTATCTTTAGAGTACTTATTTTCCCTTGCTAATTTAGGCAGAGTTGGCCATGGGACTCTTTTTCATCTTTACTCCTTATAGAATGGCCATGAGATTTCCAGCCATGTCCTTAAAAGGAGGTGTGATCTCCTCATGGTTGGCTGAAAGTGATCCCAATGCAGACTTGCCTGCCCTTTCTGTAGAACTCTTTCTATTAATTTCCTGTTGGAGCCTTCCTCCATTTCCCTTGACATCATGTAGATGCCAATGGACTACACAGACAGTCTGTCCATGAGTTATCTCTCACTCTTGACAGGTGGCCAGCCCATTGTATCTCCTTGATGAATCCTTTGCCAGTTGATCTTTAGCTATAAGAATGTTTTGATTCAGTAACATTGCCTTAGAAGTTCTTAATGTGCTATTTGGGAACTTGTTTCTTCAATGTTTTGATAATTTTCAATAAAATTGGTTTCCCTTATAATCCTGTGTATTTTATATATGTGCAAATATGATTCTGCAAAGGGGCTTATGGGCTTCCCCAGACTGACTGCCAAGGGAACCTAGAGCCAACAAAGGTAAAGAAGCCCTGCTTTACCTCTGGGAAAACTGGGAAGCAGCCTGGCAGAAACTGGGCATAGACCAGCATTTACTATGTGCCAGGATTAGCTCAAACGGGCACATGGTCTAAACATAAAGGATGATATCACAAGTAAATTAGAGGATCAGGGGAAAAATAATCTGTGGATACAGGAACAGAGAGAGACAGAGAGGATCATGGGAGGTAAAATGGATCATTATGATGACATGCAGTTTCAAGTTTTTCACAAACAATACAAATGCAGCCAAAACTAGAAAGAAAACAGGAAACTGGGGAAAAAATTTTATAGCAGGTTTCTCTGATAAAGGCCTCATTTCTCAAATATATAGGGAACTGATCCAAATTTATAAAAATGAGACTTTGCCCAATTGACAAATGATCAAAAGGATTTGAATAGTTAGCTTTCATTTAGTCATATAAAAAAACCCTAAACCACTATTCATTAGGGAAATGCAAATTAAAACAACTCTGAGGTGGTACCACCTCACACCTATCAGATTGGCTAACATGATAGCAAATGAAAATGGCAGATGCTGGAGGGGATGTGGGAAAATAGGGACACTAATGCCCTATGGGGGGGTGGGTCCTGTGTGGCAGTTGGAAATGCAGGACAGGCCAACGCTTAAGAAATGCTTAGGAAATTCAGAAGGGCACCTATCAGGGCTGTGTAGGTTGGAGCATGTTCCTGAAGATGAATTGTACCTGAGAAGTGGTTGGTGGAGCTCAGAGACAAGGGCGCCCGGGAAAGGAGGAGTATTGGTGAGAGCAAAGGCTGCTCTCACATCTGTGAAGTGTTAACAGAGTCAGAGGAAGGTCACCACTGTTGCCATCAGAGTTGCCTTACATGAGAAGCCACGGAAGGAGTGCCCACTGTACTAGTGGATGGAGCCACCCTTGAAAGAATCTTGTCTAAGATGTACTCCAGCCCAGTCTTGGAACTCTTGGGACAGCCTTGTTAGACCCTACAGGAGGCCTCATTTAAAATCAGTGAAATGGGGTATTTTTTCTAGACCAAAAAAAAGTTGCCTTTTTTTCTCCCTCTACATTTTACTCTTTTTCAAAATAAGTTGGTAGTATACCTTTTATTTTTACATCATCTACATTTCCCGCTGTGTCCCGCCTCTTATCTTTCTCCCAAAGAACCATCCCCTATAAAATAAAAAAATTTTTGCAAAGGTATAAGTTGAGCAAAACAAAGTCACATATTAAAGAAATTGGATGAGAAATGTTGCATCCAACCGCCATGGTCTCTCTGTAGCGGATGTTGGAGAGGGGCCTTCTCAGCTCTCTCCTCTTTGGGGCTGGGCTTGGGATTTGGTAGCTCTCAGTCTTGGCTGTTTTCTTGTCATTGCCATTTCTCTGAGAAATTGTAGCATCTGTGGTTTGTCCTGCTTCTGCTTACTCTGCTTTGCATCAGTTCCTAGAGAGCTCTTCCATCCTTCTCCATATCCATTGTACTTATGGTTTCTTGCAACTTTATGTAACAGTTTGTTTAGTCATTCCCCAGATGATGACCATCTGCTTTGTTTCCAAGTCTTTGCTACCACCAAACATTTTGGGGCACATGAAGCCCTTCTTTTCTGTTCCTTTCCTCTTTGCGGCAATTGCCTGGTATCCACATCTTAACATTGAACATTGTGCTTTGAAAGTCTGCTGCCATTAGCAGCTATCCATGGATTTTCTGTTTTAATGTGGAATTGTCTCCCCACAGATTAGGCAAGTGGTTATAGGCTTTGAACGGGGCATCCTGTTGTAAATGGGTGCATTTCTTAGTGAAATGCCACTTAATCCTGCCCCTTTGATGTCTCATGCCCTTGGCACCAGCTTAACTTCAGTTCCAAATAGAAAAAAGAAAGATTAATTTAATTTAAGGGACCAGGCCCACCACCAAGGCCCTTCAAGGCATCTCACCATGTCTTGAGGTGGAGGGGAGCAGGCCTGCCGATGATGCCACTTTTTTCTGGAAGGATCTGAGAAGGCCTTGGGTCACAACCCAAGTCACCAAGCTGATTGATTTACCCTGACAACAACTGTGGTGATGTGACATTGAGCTGCTTCCTGTCGGGCTGAGGGAATGAGAATGAGGGGAGTCATCTCTGTTCCTTGGGAGGCGATGACACATTTGTACGCCAGGTTTTCTGAGGAAAGACGTGTATTATGTCGTTCCAAGTATATGTTGCTTTGTGGAGGAGTGTGTCAAGTAGTTCCAAGAAAGAAGCGGGTGGTTTTCTCAGGGGAAGTGACTGTGTATTATTTCAGCTCAGAACGTCTCGGTGAGAAGGTGAGTAATCAACGGTGAGAGTTGGGGGCTTTGCCGCCACGATCACAGGAGCTGATAGGGTTTAGAAGTCGCTGCCATTTGGCGGCCAATCTGAGGCCTGGGACTTTTTGTTTTGATTTTTCAAGCTAGGCATAGAGTCCTTGAGAAGGAAACTCCGCTCCGAGCCGTTCCTGTTTGGTCTTGCTGGAATTCAAAGCCCTTTTCCCCAAAGTTCCCCCCCCCCCAATGGGAAGCTCTGGAGGAAACTGGCCTGCCGGCATGACTTCATAGGAGGGAGCTGGCACTTGGGTGTTGGTGCTGTTCCTTGCTTTACGTTTCCCAGGGGAAGCTAATCTTCAGAAACACAGAACCTCAGGAGACCAATAATGTGGACGGTAGGAGAAGCAGAATGGTTTTATTGTTGAAGCATGAAATAGAGTTTGTTTTGATTGCCTTTCTTTTATCCCTCAGGAAGGCTCTGGCTTCACAGCTGTGCTGTGTTATCTTGCGCCCCTGGTTTTGGCTTTCCCTCTATTGTTTCTGCTGCCTTTTTATCCCGGCCACCGCTGACAAGTTAAATGGGCTTCGTGTTTCATGTATTCGCCTCCTGTTCCCTCAGAGACAGCAGCGCTGCCAAGGTGTCCCAGAAGCCCAAGGACTGCCGAGGCTGTTGGGTCTGGCTTGTCTCTGAGCTTCCCTGCTTGAGAAACCGATAGGTTCCCATCATCTCTGAAGGGAAAGGCTGCACGCTCCTTCGTTTAGTTTCCAGTCCCTGGGCATTTTGACTCCTGCCTCCCTTTGCAGCCTTATTTCTTACCTTTTCTGTTCATGGGCCCTACATGCCAACCAGACCCTGAAACTGAAATTCTATGACCTCTCTCCATGCCTTTGTATCAGCTGTGCTCCATGCTTAAAATGTCCTTCCCTCACCATCATCCGCTCCCCCTGTCAATCTCACCTTCTTACATTTACCTTTTCCTCTAACTTGTCTGTGTGTCTATTGGCCCAGAAGTCTGGAGCAGGGCCTGCCTTACTTGTGTAGCTCCAGCACCTTCTAGAATGTCTCCCATGGAATAGAAACTTAACTAGCCGATGAGCATGAAGACACAGACTCAAGGCTGTCCTGCCTGCTCTCTAGGACTTAGTGAGTCAGGATTGATTTCTGCTGGAGAAGATGCAACTTGTGGCCTCCATAGAACTGAACTTCAAAGGGCCCACCGCAAGACGTCTCCCTGTTGGAGCTCAGGTTGCCTCCTCCTGTCTCCTGTCTTCAGCCCGATGGCTCCAGTGGGAAGGAACCTTTCCTTATGTCAAGAAGAGTTCTGCTCTGCAGCTTCTACCAGTGCTCCTAGTTCTGGCCTCTGGGGCAAAACAGATCGTGATTTCACAAGACACACACACACACACACACACAAACCAAAAAAACTGTTCAAGTCATGTCATGAATTGGCATTGAGCCTGTGGGCCAAGAAAGCCCCCATGCCATTTCCCAGTGAAACCTTTGTTTAGCCAGAAGTTTCCCCCAACCTGGAGCAATGCACTAGATGGTTTGAGTTTGTATATAGAGTTTGACACTTATCCCAGTTAAATTTCATTTCATTAGATCCAGCCCATCCTTCTAGCTAATTGGGTGAAATATTTCCTTTCGGGGCAGTCTGGACCCAGTTAAGTCCTTTTTCATTTTGCACAATGAAGACTCATGTTGCCCTGAAAGGTGTTAGGATTTTTTGGGGGAAAGAATGGAAATCTCTTGATGTTTTTTCCCCTATATTTTATGGCCTTTTTTTATATGAGTGAATTTATTTCAGTATTCTAGTGACTTCTTTTCCTCCTTGTGTACATGCTCTTCATTGGCACAGGTCACAGCCCCCTCCACATCCCAGGGACAAGCCCCAGACCTCAGATGACAGACACTTGGTCCATCCTACACCTGTACTGTACCCAAAGTGTCAAGTTCTAAAAGGACTCTGGGGAGCTGAATGGACCTTGAGCTCAAAGTCAGCAGTATGTTCACACAAGCCAGTGTGATCTTGGAAGAGGACAGTAGGGAGATAAGAAGCTCCCCCCACACTGTCCTCCACCATGGCTGTTTGGCCCAGGTCTGGACACTGCCATTTAAAAGGGAAGTTGGTGATTTAGAGTGCATCCTGAGGCGTGCTATCAGGATGGTGAAAGTTTTAGAGTCTCTGTTAGAGGAGGAAAGAAGAGGAGAAGAGAAAGCTTGGGGAACAAGACAGCTTTGATCAATCGTTGGAAAGCCTGTCAAGCAGAGATGGGATCGGCCTTGTTCTGTTGGGCCCTGGGAAGTAGAAAGGTGAGATGTGCAAATTTAGAAACATTTCCTTCCAAATGTCTATGTGGACCATTTGTGCCTCACCTGGGGTAGAACCTTCTGAGCTCATATCAGTCTGATCAGCCACAGCTGGACACGCTGGGCCTTGCTTCCAAAATAATGATGCCATTTTGGTCTTCAAGCATGAGGACAACCAGGAGGAGTGGCAAAGAGACCAGTCAGGCTCGATGTCTGTGAAGGTCTAGGCTAAAGGGAAATGGGGGCTGCCTTGAAAGGTGGCTCTCCTTCCTTGAGGTCTCCAAGCAGAGGCTGGCCCACTGCCCGTCAGGTGGGTAGTAGAAGGGACTCTTGTTCAGCTGTAAGGTAGGTTTGCTGACCCTGACAACCTGTCTGGCTCTGAGGCACTAGGACTCTGACTGTCAGTGGCAAAATGGGAAATCCAAACATCTTTGCAAGATGTGAATTTTCCTTGTCTATTTGAATTTTGTGAATTGTTTTCTTTCTAAATTTTATTTTTATTTTCAATTCCAAATTCCAGCCCTTCCCCCACCTATTGAGCAGGCAAGAAATACAATATCCATTATACGTATGAAGTCATGCAAATATCTTTCCACATTAGTCATGTTCTAGAAGAACAAAGCATGAAAAAGAAAGGGGAAAAAATGTGCTTCAGTCTGTACCCTGAATCTCAGTTTTCTGTCCGGAGCTGGATAGCATTTTAAATCATGAGTCCTATGGAGTTGTGGTGGATCGTTACATAGATCAAAGGAGTTAATCATCATTAATCATTAGTTGATCCTTATTAACGATATTGTTGTTACTGTGTACAGTGTCTTCTCGTTCTGCTCACTTCACTTTGCATCATTGCATAGAAGTCTTCTAGGTTTTTCTGAAATCTGCCTGCTCATCATTTCTTACAGCACAGTAGTATTCCATCACAGTCATATACCACAATTTAGCCATTTCCCAATGGATGGTCATCCCCTCAGTTTCCAATTCTTTGCTACCACAAAAAGAGCTGCTATAAACATGTTTGTACATATAGGTCCTTTTCTTTTTTCCATGATCTCTTTGGGGTACAGACCTAGTAGTGGTATTGCTGGCTCAAAGGATATGCACAATTTTATGATGCTATGGGCCTAGTTCCAAAGTGTTCTTCAGAATGGTTGGATCATTTCATAACTCTAACCGAGTTTTCCACATCCCCTCCAGCATTTGTCATTTCTTTTCTGTCATGTTAGCTAATTTACCTCAGAGTTGTTTTAATTTGCATTTTTAATTTGTTTTCAATTTAGTTTGTTTTTAATTTGCATTTCTCCAATTATCCCTGAATTATTTTAATTGAATTTATCATGGGTCGCAGAGAATAAATTCTTCTACTAAAGTTCTCCCTTGATGACTTGTGGTGTGAAGATACTGCTGGACTCACCTCAGATGACCTGCTGTCTTGTGTTCTACCCAGGCTGGAAAGGTTTCAAATACTGGTCCCAGGATGGAGTGGCTGTGTGGTCTCTTAGGTCTAGCTTGACACTGAATGGGCAAGAGTAATTTTTGAAGATCATTTCTAAAGTCACTGAGTGGTCCTCCTGGGGGACTGAGTGTTCACACCAACAAATAGTGCACAGATGGATCCCTTAGAATATTGAAGTGTATTGGCTACCAGGGACTGTACTTTGTGTGACCATTTGTCAGTTGGGGGATGTGGTGGTGTGTTGGCTGCATTGTGTGCCAACAGACCCTCATCTGGGAAGAAGAGCAGGATTAGGGACAGCTGTGTCTGAAAAGGAAGCTGGGCTTTGAGTAATGGGGTTGAGGTTGCTGGGAAGAGAGGGCTGGAGTTTCTGGGTAGACTCCATAGTCTCTGGGTACTGGCCATGCACTTTCTGGGAAGGGACAGGTCGTCAACTTTAGCCTGCATGGGAAATGTTTTTAGTTCATTCAAGAGGAACAGCTGTAAATTCCTGAAAACACTTAGGGTTCTAGACAGATCATCATCTCTCATTCCCTATGGACTTTATGGAGATAGGAGGCTTCCAGGAAAGGAAACTGTACAGTATCTCAGTGCTTTTAGGATGGTAAAGGTTGGCAGACCGTCTCATCTTAGGGAATTTATGCACATTCATACACATTCGTTCATTTATACACATTATACACATTTATATACACATTCAAATATTGAGCCACAAGAACCCCCAGGATCACAGTGCCCGCCTTCCTCATAATAAAGGTCCCTCTAACTAGTTGTCATTATGGAAGGGATCCCCTTGTCAAAGAGCGTGTCCTTTCTAAAGTGTTGGAGTTTGAGTTAAGCATGTGTTTTTGTGCCTCTACAGGCATTTCATTAGTGGAAGAATGTTTGTGGGGTCACAGGTCATTACTTGGTTAATCCTATATAGCATGTGACTGTCTGCTCATGGTGCGGTAACAGGAAGGCTTTGCTCTTTCTTCTTTAAGGAGCACCTCTGTCTTATGGCATTACTTAAGGCATTACTGCTCAGCTTCATTTTGGTCTTCTCTTATGACTTTTGGCATATTACTATTTTGTTGGTTGGGTATCTTTTAGGTGTGTGTTGTTCGGCAGGTCTTTGGAGCTTAAAAGGACCTCAGGAAGTCATCTGATCCAACTCTGCATCTTTAGGCTTGGCACTAACTGTCCTCCAGGAAAATGACTGTCTGACCTTTTCTCACGTGGTTCTGGTTTCTTCAGGCAGGTCACAAATCTCTGCCCGCTTTGTGCCTTGTATACTTCTTGCCCTCATCTTTGTGTAAATCCTGGAGACCTTCCCTTGGGTCTTCAGTGGGATCCAGGGTAATTCAGGATGCCCAGCTAATATTTCTCATGCTCATTTTGTGAGTATCTCCCTTCTTCCCGTCAGGTGTGTCCTTGTCCATGAATCTTTCACCATGTCTTGTGCTCGGGCCATTGTTGGTAACTGGCTTTCTCCTTCTGGTGCTCCTGGGGGCCTCTCCTTTGCCCTGAGGGAGACAGTACAATCTCTTTTGGGGCTGCTCCTGGTTTAGGCACCATCCACAAGGCCTTTCTTCTATCTGATTAAAGACTTATGTGTTCAAAGTGAGTTCAATGGATAGAGCGCTAGGCCTGTAGTCAGAAAGACCTGAGTTCAAATCTGACCTCAGACACTTACTAGCTGTGGGATTCTGGGCAAGTCACTTAACCTCTGATTGCTTTATTCCACTGAAAAAGGAAATGGCAAACCACTGCCTTTGCCAAGAAAACCCCTTGGACCGTGTTGGCACGCTGTGGTATGGGATCATGAAGAATCAGACACGACTGAATTACCGAACATAGACAACAATCTGTCCAATGTTGTTCACACCTTTGTCACGACCATTTACAGTAAATCCTCAGAGACTGTTTTCTTTGAGTGTTCATTTTTTGTCACAAGGGTTTTCTTTTCTTTTTCTTTTCTAGTGGAGGGAAGGTAGGAGAAAAGGAGAAGAAATTTTTAATGGAAAAAATTTTTTAAAAAAGAAACAATGTAAAAAGTGTTGCTAAGAATGAAAAATAAACACACGGGAAATGATTCTTTCTGCTGCAAGCAATTGGAAGGAGGCTCCTGTGAGTTGTTTTTTGAAGTCTGAGTGAACAAACGTTTTCAAGAAAATGTGGTTTATTATTTTCAGTTAAAAATTCAGCAACCGCTTGTTAAGGGTATAGCATGGGCCAGTCCCCATGTCATTAATGAGGACACACCGACGAAAAAGAAATATTTACTGCTCTCAAGAAGCTTACATTAAGGAGAGATGTTTCTATGTGAGAGTGGACCATTTCTATAGAGAATCAAAAGCAAAATATTTTGAGTCATTTCCAAATTTAGAAGGTACTAATAATGGGGAAAGCAAGTGGCACCAAGCCCTGAAGGAACCAAGGGGAATGCAGGGGTGGAGGGAGGGTGTTCCAGACATGGTGTCAAGCAGGAGATGGGTCTCTGAGTTGGCCAGATGGGATGGAATATAAAGCATAAAGAAGAGTGATGTGTCATAAACCTGTAAAAGAAGGCTAGAGCCTTACTCTAAATGCCAGAGGTTCTAGAGGCCCTTGGGAACCATTGGAGCTTCCCATTGGAATGGGGAATGATGTAGGCAGCCCAGTACTTTAGGAATGTCACTTTGGCAGCCATGTGTAGCATGGGGAAACATCAGTTAGGAGGTGAAGGCCAGACCCAGGGTGCTTGTGTTGTGAGTGGAGAGAAGGGGACAGATGGCAGAGATGTTGAGGAGGCAGAATTGACAGGACTGATTGGGCATGGGAGTTGTGTGTGTGAAGGAGAGTGAGTGACAAGTTGAGGGTGACCCAAGATTGTGAACCTGGGAAAGATCATGGTGGCTCTAATAGAAACAGCAAATTCAGGGAGAGTGCTGCATTTGAGGGGAAAGACAATGAATCTGCTTTGGACATGTTGAGCTTGAGATATCTTAGATGGCTAAAATATAAAGAGATCTGGTGTTTAAAAGCATAAGGTTCATGTATGTGCCTTAACTCTTTTCTGTGACCATGCTGAGTAAGTAAGGACTAGAGCAGCCACTTCTGATGTTTCTACATGCTAGGCCAGGCTTTCCTAGGCAGGGGCTGGTGCAGCCTCTCCCATATCACCATAATAGCCCAGGTTGTCCCTGGTAGGGACTAGGGGATGCCTTCTTTCTGGACTGGCTTTATTCTAAGCCCCCTCCCAATGAGTCTTCTTTATTTCCACAGATTCTACTGTTGCACAATACTTGACTCAAACTCCTTCGTAGAATCGGGTCTTGATGCTCTAGTGTTGTCCAGGCTTTTCTTCGGGGACGAGAGAGACCTCAGCAGGAGAAGGTCATGGTTGTGGCCAGGCCTAGAGCCCCTGCTGATGCCATCTGTCTCCGTACTGCTCTGTAAGGATGCCCTATTTCTTTCTCTGCTTCTCCCCTGTAGATCCTTGATGAAATCTCTGAACATGGCATTCGAATTTATCAGCTGCCTGATGCAGACTCTGATGAAGATGAGGAGTTTAAAGAACAAACCAGAGTCCTGAAGGTGAGTGTATCTTTTGCCCTTTGTGCCTTTTTTTTTTCTGACTGGATTCGCCAAATATTCTACTTGATAAAATCATGGCTATGCATGGAGGGCATTTAGTCTCTGAAGACCTGGTTTGGGAAAAGGAAGAAGAACTTCCTGGGAGTCCCTCTGTGCCATGAGTTGGCATTGGCTTCCTTCTGCCTTGTTCCCACTTGGATTCTAGCCCAGGAGGGTTCAGAAGAGCCACACTAAACACTAGCATTTCTCTTGGCCTCAAATCCTGGCTCTGCCATTGGCTGACTGGATGAACTCGGGCCTTAGCTTCCTCATCTGCAAACTGAAGGCTCACTGGATGACCTCAGACCTTTAATATGCTAACCCTCACAGACTTATTATCCTAATTTTATAGTTAAGGAAACGATGCTCAGAGAGATTCAGAGGTCCAGAACTGGACGGTGTCAGTGTCCTCTTTGATAGACGAGGAAGCAGATTTTCGGAGAAGTTAAGTGATGAATTGCCCAAAGTCACCTGTAGTGGGGATTTGCACCCAAGTCCTCCCTAGTGCCATGCTGCAGTGCCTCATCCTCCATGATAGCAGGTTGAGCCTCCCTGTCCTACCCTTACCTCCCCTGTGCTCTGACAGATGCATCTGAGAATTCTTCTAACAGCCCCTGGGGACCCTCAGTAGCCAACTTTTTGGAATGTACACAGGACCGAAAGGGAAGAGAAGGCAAAGAAAGCCTGCCCACTCCTGGGGGGCTGGTCCTCCTTGCCCAGGAATGGATGAGAGTGCTCGGCAGAGCATCCTCCTCTGCTGCAGGTTGGCCTCTAGGGATCAAGCAGAGGGCTGAATTATTGGCTGGGAAGAGGGGAAGCAACATGGCAGGGCATCCATAACCCTAAAGGTTCTTCAGGTGCTGTCCTTGTGGTGTTCTCGCAGGCCTACTCTGATCCAGCAGCTCAGATCCCATGGGCCCTGGGTAATGAGCCCTAGAACTGACCGTGGACTGACTCGGTAGAGTCTGCTCCCTGAATATGAATGATTTTTTCTTGCTGCTGGTGTACTCTGTGTCCATTTGTGGATGATGACAGGTGACTTGTGGACACAACTCATTTTTTCTTCCCATTTCAGCCTTCCTTAATCCAAATTTGTTGTAAACTCCCTTTAATAATCGACATCGATAAAAATAACAGTGGTCATGGCCGTATTTGTATGAGAAAGGCAGCTTCAGAGACAGGAAGTCCTGGGTTCAGGCACCACTGTGGACTCATTCTCTGGCACTGTGACCTTTCTGGCCCCAGGTAGTGCTCAGATGAAAAGGAGTAGAGCCACTGCCAGTCAGCATTGGTAGGGGGAGTTTCCTTACTGGGTATTCCCTACACTAAGGTGGTGTAGGTCAGAACAAAAAGAATCATACACCTGTATAGCACTTGGGAATTTGTTTTTTTAATAATATTTTATTTTTCCCAATTATCCGTAAAAACAATTTTTAACATTTGTCTTTTAAAATTTTGAGTTTCAGATTTTCTCCTTTTCTCTCCCCTCCCTGATAAGGCAAGCAATTTGATATAAAACTGTAGAAGTGCAAAATATATTTCCATATTAGCCATGTTGTGAAAGAAAAAAAGACCAAAAAGAAACAACAAAAAAACCCCCAAAGTTTTAAAAGTATGCCACAGTCTACATTCAGGCTCTATCAGTCCTCTCTCTGTAGAGACAAGGGCAACAGCAAGGACCTTGGCATCCACAGGAGGGCCGCTGGACAGGTTCTTAGATCTGCTTTTCTTAAAGGAAAGCAACTTTTGAGGGGTCAACAATCACTTTAATCAAGCACATGTATCATTCACTTAGTTCAGGGGAAAAGTCAGCACCCTGAACTTCAGAGAAAGTACAACAGAGAAATAAAGACCAGCAGACAGAACTTCCAATTGTCTGACCATAGACAATACATACATCGTTACCAGAGAGAGAAGCACCAACATCTAGGTTTTCAAAGTCAGCAGGCTTCTTAAAATGGCTGCCCAGAGTCTCATCTGGCACACGAACCTTCTTCCAAAAAATAAGTCCCAAAGCAGACCTCCCTTTCAGGGCTGGAGGGTACGACTTTTGTGACCTTGTGCCTCATTAGTAACAAAAGGTGTTTGGGGCTCATTAATGGGCAGGGAAGATCTTTAACTCTTCCCCCACCCACTATTAACCTTATAGCAAGGTAGCATTTTTCATCCTAAGTCTTTCAAAATTGTCTTGAATCATTGTATTGATCAGAATAGTTACATCATTCACAGCTGATCATGATACAATGTTGTTGTTACTGTATACCATGTTCTTCTGGTTCTGCTCACTTCATTCAACATCAGTTCATATAAGTCTTTCCAGGTTTTTCTGGTCTACCTGTCTGCCATTTTTTATAGCACAATAGTATTCCATTACATTCATATACCACACCTTGTTCAGCCATTCCCCAGTTGAAAGGCATTCTCTAGGTTTCCAGTTCTTGGCCACAACAAAAAGAGCTGCTATAAATATTTTTTGTACACGTGGGTACTTTTCCCATTTTTGGGAATCTCTGGGATTTTTGGGGATCTCTTTGGGATTCAACTCTAGAAGTGGGATATTGCTGGGTCAAAGGGTATGCACATTTTTATAGCCCTATGGGCATTGTTCCAAATAGCTCTCCAAAACTGTTGGATCAGCTCACAGCTCCACCAACAATGAATTAGTGTTCCAACTCTCCCACATCTTCTCCAGTATTTATCATTTTTCTGTTTTGTCATGTTAGCCAATCTGTTAGGTGTGATGCGGTACCTCAGAGTTGTTTTGATTTGCATCTCTCTAATCAATAGTGATTTAGAGCATTTTTTCATATGACTTAATAGCTTTAATTTCTTCCTTTGAAAACTGCCTGTTCATATCCTTTGACCATTTATCAATTGGAGAATGGCTTGTATTCCTGTAAATTTGACTCAGTTCTGCATAGATTTTAGAAATGAGGCCTTTATCACAGACATTAGTTGTAGAAATTCTTTCCTGGTTTTCTTTTTCCCTCCTAATCTTGGTTGCATTGGTTTTGTTTGTGCAAAACCTTTTCAATTTAATCCAAGTTATCCATTTTGCATTTCATAATATTCTCTATCTCTTCTTTGGTCATAGATTCCTCCCTTCCCCATAAATCTGTTTTGTAAACTATTCCTTGCTCCTCTAGTTTGTGTATAGTATCAGTCTTTATATCTAAATGATGTCCTCATTGGAACTTTATTCTGGTATGCAATGTCAGGCATTGGTCTATGCCTGGATTCTGCCACACTGTTTTCCAGATTTCCCAGCAGTTTTTGTCAGACAGTGAGTTCTTGTCCCAGAAGCTGGGGTCCTTGGGTTTATCAAACAGTAGACTGCCATGGCTATTGACTGCAGCGTCTTATGTACCTAACTGAATCCACCGGTGTGCTCCTCTATTTCTTCTGCTCATCATTTCTTAGAGCACAATGGTATTCCATTGCAATCATAAACCGCTACTTGTTCACACGTTCCCTAGGTAGATGGACATCCCCTCAGTTTCCAATTCTTTTCCTCCACCAAAAGAGCTTTTAGGAATATTTTTGTACCTGTGGGTCCTTTTTCTTTTCCTTTTATCCCTTTGGGGTACAGACTCAGTAGTGGTAATGGTAGTAGAGGGCATGCACAGTTTTATAGGGCTTTGAGTATAGTCCCAAATTGTTCTCCAGAATGGTGGGATGAGTTCACAACTCCACCCAGAGTGCATTAATGAACCTATTTTTCCACATTTCCTCCAGAATTTGTCATTTCTAATAGGTGTGAGGGGGTACCTCAGAGTTGTTTTGATTTGCATTTCTCTAACCAACAGTAATTTAGAATGTTTTTTTATATGACCATAGTTTGCTTTGATTTCTTCTGAAAACTGCCAGTTCATATCCTTTGACTGTCCATTGGGAGATGATTCATATTCTCAGATTTGACTCAATTTTCTATATATTTGAGAAATGAGGCCTTTCCCAGAGAAACTTGCTGTAAAAATTTCCCCCCCAGTTTTCTGCTTTCCTTCAAATCTTGGCTGCATGTAACACGTAGAAATTTTCAAGGCACTTTAACAGACATTATTTCATGTGATGATCACAGGAACTCCCCTGGGAAGCAGGCAAGGTGGGGATCTAGCTGGGGACCATCTCCTAGATTGAACAACTGAGGCCCAGTGAATGTGGCTTCTCCCTCAGTCAAGGTCACGGGCTGGGAAGGTAGCCCATCCCTCCTGATTTGTTGTCCAGAACTCTCCCCACAGCACCAGAGCCTGCTTCCTCTGTACCATAGAGAGAGAGGCTCATTCCAGGAACCTGAGGCTGTGTTTGGAGTGAAGGTTTGAAAAAATTTCCCTCCATAAGCATAATGCTAACACATTAATAGTGTAAAAACTTGTGGGGAGCCAGAGTTGGGGGGAGGGCATTCCCTCCTGGTTTCCTGCTGGAGGAGAAAGATCTCTGGGCAGGTGGAGAGCCCTTCTCCGCACTTGTGGGTCTTTGGGGACAATGAGCGCCTCTCAGTCCTGTTAAAATCCTATTTCTTAGGCTTGGATTTTTCCTCTGGGCCTCACAGGTCACCAGGCACACTAGTACTTTTCTGAGGTTGGCAATTTGTTGGATCCACCGAGGCTGGAATGACCCAATTCTCCAAAGCTCTTTGGTGATGGCATTGGTGGATTGTGGGCTGTGTGGATGGAGTGACCTAGCTTTGGCTGTTTCCCAGGACCTCCCCTCCTTTGCACTTAGCTTTGGTACCAGCTTGACTGAAGCCAAGAGAGGGAGGAGAGTAACAGAGGCAATCACCAGCCAAACCACAGGCCATTCTGGGTAGCTGAGGCAGCAGCATGAGGTCAAGAGCGACCCACCCTGGGAGGCTACTCCTCTCCCCTCTCACTCTCATCAGGTAGACCTAACTGGCTTGTACAGAATTCACTCCTTTGTGAACTTGGCCATGTCCCTTCTCCATCACCTGGTGTTCTCTAAGGACCCTGCCAGCTCTGTGACCTCAGCCAGATAGATCCTGTGCCCTTCCATCCATCTCTGTGGAGGGTCGGGGCAGATGTGCCAGAGGCCTGCTCTGCTTCCGCCTTCCTCGTAATCCATGGCTGGCCCTTCCTGGACCAGTCGGGCCTGCCCAGAGGGAGAGCTTTTCTATGATTTCTTATGCCCAGGGAGCATACTGTGGTGCACACTCGCCATCTTCTCGGTGTCCCCTGCTTTTTGGCTTCTCCTGAACCCAGCCCGATGCTCTCCCATGACTTGGGCCTGTTTGGTCCCCTCTGGGCAGTTTGCCCTTTATTCCTCTCCTTTCTCTTGTTTGTAATGTCAATTTATTGACTTTTCTCTTTCCTGCCACCTACAAGCTTTGGATAATTGCTTATTGTGTGCCTAGTAGTGCACTAGGGACCATCCCTGCCTCCGAGGGTTTTATATTTTGTAATGTGATCCCAGAAAAAGAAATGAATATGTGTGTGTGTGTGTGTGTGTGTGTGTGTGTGTGAGAGAGAGAGAGGGAGAGTGTATGTGTGTAAGTGTATGTATGTGTTTCTGTGCATCTATGTATGTGTGTACACATGTGTATGTATGAGTGTGAGTGTTTCTGCGTGCGTGCATGTGTGTGTGAGAGAGAGGGAGAGTGTATGTGTGTAAGTGTGTGTATGTGTTTCTGTGCGTCTATGTATGTGTGTGTACACGTGTGTATGTATGTGTGTGAGAGTGTTTCTGTGTGTGTGTGCGTGTGTGTGTGAGAGAGGGAGAGAGGGAGAGTATATGTGTGTAAGTGCGTGTGTGTGTTTCTGTGCATCTATGTATGTGTGTACACACGTGTGTATGTATGTGTGTGAGTGTTTCTGTGTGTGCGCGCGTGTGTGTGTGAGAGAGGGAGAGAGGGAGAGAGGGAGAGTATATGTGTGTAAGTGCGTGTGTGTGTTTCTGTGTATCTATGTATGTGTGTACACACGTGTGTATGTATGTGTGTGAGTGTTTCTGTGTGTGCGCGCGTGTGTGTATGTATGTGTGTGTGGTGAGGAAAAGTGAACTGACGAGTTGGTACACAAGGGCATGTCTTTTGAAGGAGAGTGGCGCTTGTGCCGATCCTTACAGGGCGAGAGGGGAGGAGGGGGTGAGCCAGTGCAGCAGCTGGCCTCCCTGACCTCCTTTACGTGCCCCCTCCTGCATGAAGCCTTCTGCAGCCCCTGAACCCCAGGGCCTTCTCTCTCTTCGTTAGCTCCTGTTTACACCGTGTGTCCAGCTTGCTGTGTTTACCCTTCCTTGTTGTTCCCCGTGAGCTTGTGGGCTCCGAGGGCAGGGACTGCTTGGCCTCTTTTTGTATGTGCCTGGCACATAGTAGGCACATAACAAAAGTTTGTTAATGGGTTGGCTGGTGTAGAGCGTGTGAAGGGGAGGAACGTGTTGTCAGCCTGGCGAGGTAGTTGGGGCTTCACAGGCCCAACAGACAGTTTGTGTTTCATCCCTGTGGCTCTGGGGTCATCTGCAGCTTCTTGAGCAGAGGGCCGATGTGGTCAGTGGGTCTGATATTGTAGCCATGGAAGGGGGATGATGGAGGGCCCCACCATTCATCTGACTTTTGAAGTAGTTCAGGTGAAAGGTCACAACAACTCAGAGTGATGCTGCGACCAGAGACAGATGAGAGAAGTTGAGGAAGAGGAGTGGGCAGAGCTGGCATCATGGGTGCCAGTGGGGGAGGACGCAGGGGCAATGTGAGGGGGGATCCTGCTTACAAACCTGGGAAGAACTCTGCTGCCTGCTCCTGTGATCAGGACATGGAGAGGACCACATCTCTGCCCTCCTTGCCCTGTCTTCTTGTGGCTCGCCATTTCCTCAGCCCCTCGTGCCATACCTGTGTTCCCTCTCAGAACTGAACTGTTAGATGAAGCACACCGTCATCTTCTTCATATCCTTCCCCCCCACTCACTTCTCACCCTTTTCTTGGTTTCTGCACTTGGCTGAAACAATCCCTTCCCTGCTACATCCCCAGCTTTTTCTTATCCCTCATCCTAGCTGATCTTTCTACAGCTCTGAACACTGCTGACTGCCCCTCCACCTGGATACCCTCCTTGCCTGCCTCAGTAGGCCTCTTCGTGTCCAATCTACACCTAAAAAGTCTTTCTCTAACCTCGTCAGCCCTTGGCCGCCTTGCCTTCACTCTCTTCCCGGGCTCTGCTATCTCTGTTTCAGAGCTTCTCAGCCTGGGGCCCGTGAACTTCTTTTAGAGAAAATATTTTGATAATTGTATTTCAATATAATTAGTTTCCTTGGTAATCCTCGGTATTTTAGGGTACGCATTTCTGAGCAGTGCATAGGCCTCACCAGACAGGTGACCAAGGGGTACCTAAGGGGTTATGGCCCTTTGTCTAGATCTGTTTTGTGTACAGTTGTTTTCTGTTCCCTGTTGGAATTGTAAGCTCTGTGAGGGTGGTGACGGCTTCTTCCTTTCTCTGTATTCCTAGTGATTAGACCAGTGCTGGGCACTTAAAATACCTTTCAGCTTAGCTGTGTCCTTCCTAAAACGTGGTGCCTTGAACGGGGTCTGCCCAGGACGCCTCCTTATTCCTGGAAGCTGTGTTCAACGTGGCATCAGCTGTTGACTCATGACCTCGAGTCCTGCCCTGCTTGCCCATTGGGTGCTTGGAAAGCTGGCCCTGCTCTCTTGGTCTCCTTTGGACTGGTTCCCTTTCCTTTCTCAGCTCCAGCACTCAGCATACAGTAGGTACTTCATAAATGCTTTCGGGCCATTTTGGTCTTTTAGATGTCAGTAGTCTCCCGCTCTGACAGGGATTATACTCCAAGACTGTCTTTGATTCTCTCTGTTTCTTTATGTTTGTTCTCCTGGCAGTCTTGGGATCTTTCATAGGAAGCTTATTTGTCATACACACACACACGTATAATCTGTCATCTTTATCTGTATCACTTCCCAATTCAGGTCTTCCTCCTGAGGTTCAGACTCTTGTTTTATTACGGTCTGCCTCTTGGACCGAACTGCCTGGATTTCCTCTTGGCATCTTAAATGCAACATGTTCAAAACAAAAACACTTCCCTGCCCCTGAAACTACCTTTCTCCTCAACTTTGCTATCTGTTATTATCATAAGTAATAATAATTCCCATTTACATAATACTTTAAGGTTTTGCAAGGCTTTACAAATATCTCCCTTTATCCTCACAGCTCTACTAAGGGGGTGCTATTATCATCCCCATTTTACAGGTAAGGAAACTGAGACAAACAGAGGGGACATGACTTGCCCAGAGACATTAAGTGCTTGCAGGTATCCGAGGTTAGATTTGAACTCAGGTCTTCCTGACTCTGGCCCAGTACCCAGCTGCCTCGTTTCTTTTGAGAAGATCATTGCCATTCTGGTTCGGTCAGCTCATACTCATCCTTCTCTCTTTCCTGCCCCTTCCTCCCCGTGGTCTTGTCAGTTCTGTGTTGGTGACGTCTCTTTCATCCATCCCTTCCTCCTCCCTCATCTGGCCACCCCTCGCTAAACGCAGGTCTTCATCCTGTCCTGCTTGGGCTGTAAGAGCAGCTCCCTAAGAGGACGCCTGTACCCAGCCTCTCATCTCCTTGTGCCTGTTCTGTCTCCCGACCTCTGGTCCGCCCGCCCCGTCTGACTCCTGGCCTCTCGTCTCTCCGGTCCTGTTCTGTCCTCCACTCAGCGGCCAAAATCGCCTTCTCAAGGCTCAGTTTCCACCTTGTTCCTTCCCCGCTCAGGAGTCTTCAGAGGCTTCAGGGACATACCCCAACACCTGTTATTTAAAGCCCCTCACAGTCTGACCCCAGCCTACTTTCCACACTTCAGAGGCGGAGTGTTGCGGTGGATGGGGGCACTCAGAACGACCCTGCTTCACCTCCTACCCTTGGACACTTACTTTCTGTGTGCCCCTAGACAAGTCCCTTCTCTTTGCCTCAGTTTGCTCTTTTGTAAAAAGAGGTTGACCTCAGTTCCTTCCTGGCTCTGAATCTGTGGGACTCATTTCCTGTTACTCTCCTTTATGTATCTGCTGTTTCTGGCTGCCACTTGCCCCCTTGTGCTCACAGGAGCTCCTCCTTGCCTTCCTCGCTCCCATTCCACCCTCTCAACATCATCGGCCTTCTCTTCCTCCTGCCCAGCAGACAGTTGTGGCTGCTTAGCTTTGCCTTCTGTCTCCAGGGAAGCGTGGGCTCCTTGAGATGAGGACCCTGATCCTCCTTGCTGTCTCCCCGCACCCAGCACAGGGCCTTGCCTGGAGACTCTTGGTTGAGCCAAACAAGATGGCAAGAGGTGGCAGATAGAGAGTTCTGGGCCTATGTCAGTCCTGCCCCTTCGTGCGGTCTGCGTGATCTCGGGTGGTTCTTCCCCTCTCCGGGTCTTTGCTTCCTCCTCTCTAGAATGAGCCCTAGATCCAGCCTCCTCGGACATGCGTGCCGGGGAGCAGCGTGTTCCCCGCTCTTCTCTCCTGCCTCATTCTCCATCTATGGTGCCTGCCTTCTAACTGACTAACTGAGTGCACTCTCATCGCATGGTCTTCTGTAATATTCTGGTTTTTGTTGTTCATTTGTTTCAGTCCTGGCCTGTTCTTTGTGATCCCATTTGGGGTTTTCTTTGCCGTTTCCTTCTCTAGCTCATTTTACAGATGAAGAAACTGAGGCAAGCAGGGTGAAGTGACTTGCCCAGGGTCACTCATCTAGTAACTCTCTCAGGCTGGATTTGAACTCAAGAAGATGAGTCTTTCTGACCTGGCACTCTGTGCACTGGGTCATCTGACTGTCCCCATTCTAAAATTTAGTGACAGGAAACTGTCAGTCTGACATTTCCCTTGATCATTTGTCTATCCCCACCACTCCTTACCCACCTGCCTTCCTAGGATCTCATTTTCCTCCTTTGGAAAGGAAAGAAATTTGACTAGATCAGAGATGTCAGACATATAGCCTGTGGCCCACACCGTTCTGAATGTGGCCTGAATGTTGTTGGGAAATATTTAACACAATGGATAATGTTCCATTTTATTTTATTTTTAA
This sequence comes from Bettongia penicillata ogilbyi, assembly GCA_023548195.1. NCBI lineage: Eukaryota > Metazoa > Chordata > Mammalia > Diprotodontia > Potoroidae > Bettongia > Bettongia penicillata. The sequence goes on along the minus strand of JAJHZJ010000154.1, from coordinate 4,102,560 downwards.
TAAAAATTTATTTAACTTTTTACATTCATTTTCCCAAAATTTTGGGTTCCAAATTTTCTCCCCTTTTATCCCCTCCCCTCACCCCAATACACCGAGCAGTCTAATTTTCCCTATCACCAACCTGCCCTCTCTTCTAGCATCCATCCCTTCTCTTGTCCCCATCTTCTCTTTTGTCCTGTAAAAGGGCCAGATAACTTTCTTTTCCCCATTAGCTGTATTTCTTATTTCCTAGTAGCAAGAACAGTACTCAACAGTTGCTCCTAAAACTTTGAGTTCCAAATTCTCCCCATCCCTCCCTCCCCACCCATTCCCTTTGGGAAGGCAGGCAATTCAATATAGGGCCTATCTGTGTAGTTTTGCAAATGACTTCAATAATAGTTGTGTTGTGTAAGACTAACTGTATTTCCCTCCATCCTATCCTGCCTCCCATTGTTTCTATTCTGTCTTTTGATCCTGTCCCTCCCCAAGAGTGTTGACTTCAAATTGCTCCCTCCTCCCATTGCCCTCCCTTCCATCATCCCCCCACCCCTTGCTTATCTCCTTCTCCCCCACTTTCCTGTATTGTAAGATAGGTTTTCAAACCAAAATGAGTGTGCATTTTATTCCTTCCTTTAGTCGAATGTGATGAGGGTAAACTTCTTGTTTTTTTCTCAGCTCTCCTCTTTTTCCCTCCACTAAAAAGCCTCCTGCTTGCCTCTTGAATGAGTTATAATTTACCCCATTCCATTTCCCCCTCTTTCCTCCCACTACATTCTCTCTCACCATTTACCTTAATTTCTTTTAAGATATGGTCCCATCCTATTCAATTCACTCTGTGCTCTCTGTCTTTGTATGTGCGTGCATGTATGTATGTGTGCGCATGCACGTGTGTATGTGTGTGTATGTGTGTCCCACCAACTACCCAGATACTGAAAAATTTTAAGAGTTACAAATATTGTCTTTAGCCATGTAGGAATGTAAACAGTTCCCCTTTGGTAAGTCCCTTATGACTTCTCTTTGCTGTTTACTTTTTCATGCTTCTTCTCATTCTTGTGTTTGAAAGTCAAATATTCTTTTCAGCTCTGGTCTTTTCATCAAGAGTGCTTGAAAGGCCTCTGTTTCATTGAAAGACCATATTTTCCCCTGAAGTATTATACTCAGTTTTGCTGGGTAGGTGATTCTTGGTTTGAGTTTTAGTTCCTTTGACTTCTGGAATATCCTATTCCACGCCCTTCGATCCCTTAATGTAGAAGCTGCTAGATCTTGAGTTATCCTGATTTTATTTCCACAATACTGGAATTGTTTCTTTCTAGCTGCTTGCAATATTTTCTCCTTGAGCTGGGAGTTCTGGAATTTGGCCACAATGTTCCTAGGAGTTTCTCTTTTTGGATCTCTTTCAGGTGGTGATCGATGGATTCTTTCAATACTTATTTTGCCCTCTGGTTGTAGAATGTCAGGGCAGTTTTCCTCGATAATTTCATGGAAGATGATGTCTAGGCTCTTTTTTTGATCATGACTTTCAGGTAGTCCCATGATTTTTAAATTGTCTCTCCTGGATCTATTTTCCAGGTCAGTTGTTTTTCCCATGAGATATTTCACATTCTCTTCCATTTTTTCATTCTTTTGGCTTTGTTTTGTGATTTCCTGGTTTCTCAGAAAGTCATTAGCCGCCATCTGTTCCATTCTAATTTTGAGAAAATTATTATCTTCAGTGAGCTTTTGAACCTCTTTTTCCATTTGGCTAATTCTGCTTTTGAAAGCATTCTTCTCCTCATTGGCTTTTTGAACCTCTTTTGCCCATTCAGTTAGCCTATTTTTCAAGGTGTTATTTTCTTCAGCATTTTTTTGGGTCTCCTTTAGCAAGGTATTGACCCGTTTTTCATGCTTTTCTTGCATCTCTCTCATTTCTCTTCCCAGTTTTTCCTCCACCTGTCTAACTTGATTTTCAAAATCCTTTTTGAGCTCTTCCATGGCCTGAGGCCACCGGACATCCACCTGGGATGTCTGGGATACAGAGGCCCCGACCTCCATGTCTTTCCCTGATGGTAAGAATAGTTCCTCGTCATCAAAATTGAAAGGCGGGAACATCTGTACCCCATCAAAGTAGCTTTCTATAGTCTTATTTTTCTTCCCTTTTCTGGGCATTTTCCCAGCCAGTTACTTGACTTCTGAGATTCCTGTCCACCCCCGCCTAGATGCGCCCAGCTAGTCCTTGGGGTCTGGGATTCAAATGGGCTTTCAGTGGCAGGCGCGGCTGCTATTCAATGTGAGCTTAAGTTCTGGTACTTGGGTGGGGACTGGGCCACCTCCCAGGCTCAATTCCCTGAGGGGGTTTATGCAGAGACCTTCAGTAATGGGGTGGGTGGGGGCAGGGCCGTCTCCCAGGTTCAGTTCCCTCAGGGGGTTTATGCAGAGACCTTCGGTAATGGAGCTTCTGCTTGCTCCAGGAGTCCTGGGCGGCTGCCGCTCCCTCCGCCACTGCCTCTGCTGCTCGCTCCGCTGCTGCCTCCTGAGGGGACCTGAGTCACGGAGACACCCCGCTCTCTCTCGGCCAGCCCAGACATCTCTCTCACTGACCTGTAGCATCAGTGGGCAGAGGTTCTGTCCTTGAAGCCTGCTCAGATCTGCTTCTCTGGGGCCGTGCGGCCAGGGCAGCTCAGGGATGGACTCCGCTGTCCGGAGTGCGATGGATCCCTGGGGACGGCTCTCCAGGGCTCTCTGGAATGGAAATCTTTTCCACTGTGTTTCTGTGTGCCTTGCAGTGTGCCAGAATTTGTGGGGAGTTCTTCTTGCAGGAAATATATGGGCTGTGGGTTCGGAGCTAGCATACGTGAGTCTTTCTACTCCGCCATCTTGGCTCCACCCCCATAATGTTCCATTTTAAAACAGAGTCTAGATGTGGCCTGGGTAATCCTGTGTACAACTTAGGGGCTGCCATTTCTATTGGAGTTTGACACCACTGGGTTAGGCGGTCTCTCAGACCCCTGGACGTAGTTCTGCTAGATGCTGATGTCTTGAGCACAGATGACTCCTGAAAACTAATTTGTTTCCTTTTTCACCCTCTTCATTTAGGCCAGCATACCGTTTGCTGTTATTGGCTCTAACCAACTCATTGAAGTCAAAGGAAGAAAGATCAGAGGTCGCCTGTATCCTTGGGGTGTGGTTGAAGTTGAGAATCCAGAACATAATGATTTCCTAAAGTTGAGGACTATGTTGGTGTAAGTAAGACTGCCCCTGGGTTAGCTTTCATGGATGAACTGGGCCAGCGAACAGTTTCTCTGAGTGGCCTTTGAAACATTAGGCCTTCTTTTTTTCATGTGATGTTTTGTGGGCAATTTTTTCCTTCCAAATGCATAAAATGGAAAGTGACTTAATTGCTGGAAAAATGAGCAAGTCCAACTCTACTTAGTTCAGATAAAATGTCTGATTGTGGGGGCACAGCTGGGCTGGGATCTGCTGTGAGGAGGTCTGTTTCACTTTGTATTGTTGGGGGCCTCCACTGGTGGTTGCCAAAGCTATGTTCTTCCTCGTGGGAGAAGATACCAGGAGAGTCTAAAGAAGGAAGGTTGGGGAGGGGGGCAGATAAAGAGGAACCTGGGACAATGTGATTCAGAGAGTACTTTTAAAAAAAGTAATAGTATTTGATTTCTTCCATTTACATGTAAAGACAGATTTCAACATTCATTTTTGGATAGATTTTGAGTTCCAGGTTTTTCTCCCTCGCTCTTCTTCCCCTCCCCAAGAAGGTGAGCAGTCTGATATGGGTTATTCATGCACAGTCATGTAAAATGTATTTTCACATTACTCGTGTTGTAAAAGAAGAAACAGTAAAAACACAAAAAGCCAAAGAAGAGTGAAAAGTCTGTGTTCAGACTGTGAGTTCTTTCTCTGGAGGTGGATAGTGTCTCCCATCCTGAGTCCTTTGGAATCATAAAGACACGTTCTCAGAGGACAGTGAGAATCCTTTCTGAGAAGTAGACGGCTTTTCCAGATACCGGTTGCAAAGAGGATGTGTGTGTCCATCGATGAACTTCCTGGGGTCTGTTTTAACTCCTAAGGAGCCCAGATGTCAAATATTACAACTTCATTAAGTACAAATGGTAGTGTGTCCAGTGTGTAGCCATTGGTGGCTAGTGGAAGACCCATCTTGGGACCTTGGTTTCCTCTTCTGGCCAAGGAAGGGGTTTAGGTGAGATGATCCACCATCTCTCCGTAGACTTGACTATATTTAAGGAGCTGTTGGGGCCCCATTGTGTGCTTCCTTCCTAGCCAGGGCCAAAGCTTTGATTCCCAAGAAGACCATGGTCATGGGCAGAAGGGGAGGTGCCCCTTCCTCCTCCCCAAAGTTTAACTCTGGGCGTTTTCTTCTTTGGGCTAAATGCGCACTTCTGTCTGCCCACCTGGAAAAACTGGGGAGTGGGCGTTTTGTCTTTGACCTTGCTTGAGAGGGTGGGAAGGGAACACTCCCAGGTGCAGCTGGAAACCACATTAGTGACCCTTTGCTGCCCTCTAGTGATGGCCTAAGGACAGCCAGCTGCTGTTACTAACCACCCCTTCCTGCCCTTGCAAGATGATTGAGGTTCTTACTTTACAGAAGGGGAAGCTAGGGGACCAAGTGCCAAAGGAGCCAGTAAGTCCTGGAGGCCAGATTTGATTCCAGTGCTCTGCTCGTTGTGCTACAGGGATGGGATCTAATAATGAGAATGCTGGACAGGCTTTTGTCCACAGTCCCTTCTAAACCGAAATCTGATTCTTTCCTTTTGCGCCGTATGTCATGGCTGATGTGATAATGGTAAATGAGCATTTTCTGGAAGGCTAATTATGTGTTTCCATTGTTTCTATTTATAGTGCCATGCACTCAGTAGGTACTTAATAGGTATGTGAATTTGTTGAAAGCACGCATGTATACATATGAGCTATACTTTCCTTAGAACTCTTTGCGAGAAATTTATGTCTAAACACTTAACAAGTGACAATAATAGCTCAGTTCTCTGGGGCTTTGAGCTTTATAGTTTCCTTAAAACCTTATGAGAAAGGTAGGTTAAGAATTATTATCCTTGCTTGACAGATGAGGCCATTCAAACTCAAGGAAGGTGAGTAACTTTCCATGGCCACATTATCTGCTGGCGAGTGGCAGAGCCAGGTGGAGCCCAGAAGAGGGACTTCAGTGGCTCCCTAATCCAGTCCAGTCCCCCCAAGGATCCTCACACCTGCACACCAGAAACCGCCGGGGGTCAAGGGAGGACACCAAGCACACCCGATAGATACCAAGGCTCTACTCTCAGTGCTGGGGAGAAAAAGAGGAAGATGATGAACCGTTCCTGTGCTCAGGGGGCTTCTGATCTCTTGGCTTCTTGTTTGCAGGTGTATGTTATCTCAAAAAAGTCCTAGGAAACTCCTTAGATAGTCAGAGCTAGGAGAGATTGCAAAAGCCTTTTCAGTTTTCTCATATAAAATGTGATGGTTGGATCCAAGAGCCTGCAAAGTCCCTCCCAACTCTAAATCTCTGAGCCAAAATCTAGTCCATTCTCCATCTTGATGTGATGAGTGTCCAAAGGGAGAGTGATGGCCAGAATGGGCCAATGCCATATGAGAGCCGTTGAGGGAGATGAGAGTGGTTAGGTTCTAAGATATTTATTCTGCTTGGTGACAGAAGGCTGAACAAGGGAGAAAGTGAGAGAGAACAAGCCATCTCTACATGGAGTTGGCTGCCCTGGGAAGTGGTCAGGGTTTCAGACAGAGGATGGAAGACTCTGGGAGGGCTGTGTGACAGGCGATTTTGGTGGAGGTGCAAGCTGGGTTCAGTGGCCCCCAAGGCTCCTTCCAGCAGTAAAGTGATATAACTTTGGATCCAGCCTTGTGCGAGAGGCTAGAGCGACATCTTCTCAAGGGAGCCACTTCTCCAGGGAGGAGGATGTTTAGTAGTTACTGGAGATGTTGGGGGTGCTTGAAAGGGGAATCACCTTGCTTCACCCAAAACCACATCTTTAAAGTCTAGGTTGTTAACCTCAAAAATGCCTAGCTGATGAGTCAGAGGATGCATCTCAGGTCTCCTAGCCACAGGATGATGCGGTGTATAAGGGGGAGGGCTGCTCATCCACCTTTTGGTGTCCATCTGTTGCCCAATTCTCACCTGTGGTTCCAAGAAACTATAACATATGCAGTGGCCACACCCTGGTAATTCTTGGCAGATGGACTTAAACTGGGTTGAGGGGGTAGCCACCAGGCCTCAGACCTGTTGGTGAGTTAAAGGGTGTCTACTCCAAGCATGTAAAGATTTTCCCCAGTGGAACGGGTGGATGAGAACAGTTTGTTCTAATGGCCATGAAGGTGGCTGAAGCAGGCACTGTGGTGAGCTTAGTGGTCAGACGTTGAAGATGCCAAGTTCATCCCCTGCATCCTGGGCCATCCTCAGTCATCCTGACTTTTGTCCTGCCACTGGAAGAGACAGTGAGGCTGGTGACTTCATGCAACTGCCTCCTTTAAATCCATTTCACACATGAATCAAGCAAGATGTCATGGATCTTCTTCAAAAATTAAGATGAACAACACTGTGAATCCCTGAGAAGAGACTGTTGGAGATGCTCAGAATCTGGACCATCATGTTTGGGAAGCAAAACAGGGCTTTTTCTTCTCTTTTTTCCTTCTTTTCTTTCTCTATTTTCTTTATTTTTTTAAAAATTATTTTTTTAGTTTTCAACATTCATTTCCACAAGATTTTGAGTTCCAAATTTTCTCCCCATCTCTCCCCTCCTCCACCCCATAACGCCTTGCATTCTGATTACCCCTTCCCCCAATCTGCCCTCCCTTCTATCACACCCCTCCCTTCCCTTATCCCCATCTCCTCTGTTTTCTTGTAGGGCAAGATAGATTTCTATACCCCATTAAAACAGGGCTTTTTAAGACACCAGAAGTCTGACCAGAGCCACCTCCCAGTTGTTGGACTGGCTAGTGTTAGTGAGGACCCATCCTCTCCACATACGTGGACCACGTTCGTTGGCCTGCTGGATTGGTGTGGGAGAAGTCAGATGTTGACCCAGCAGTGGTCTGGATTAGCCAAGACCCCAGCAGGCCTCTGGCCCAGGAGAGAGAGGGGCTGGAATGGTCATTCATGACCTCCCTGGAACCGATCAAGGGGAACCCTGTCAGCATGTGTTTGCTGGTGGAGGAGCCAGGTTGCCTCCAGATGCCAGCTTTGGACCCTGATTCAGACCGCCCCAGCATCAGTAGGGAGTGCCGCTTGATTGCCTCCTCCACACTGGCCGAGCAGTATTGAACTGAGGGGATGATGGAGGAAAGCAAACTTCAGGCTCCCAGAGCTGACTGAGTTCCCTGGGCTCTTTCTCCCTCCCTTCCGGTCCAGCACCACATCCTATCCCATTCACTGCTTCAAGCCCAACAGCCCAGGCCAAGGCCAGGAGTTTCAGACAGGAGTCCTTGAGAGGCCTGTCATCTTGTAGAAGCCATCTGTGCCACTGATCCCCCTCATGGCTCTTTCCAGAGTTTCTTGAACAGTATTTCCTGCAGGAATCAGGAAAACCCTCCTGTAAAAAGTGGGATTTGAGCTATCTTGAGAAGGTGTGGGGGAGAGCATGGGGTGGGAGGTGGTGCATGGTTGGAAAATGAGTGTGGTATGTGGGAAACTGCGAGGAGCCAAATGTGACTGGATTGTAGAGGATGTGGGCTGGGGTGATGGGAAGACAGGGTGACCTTTAGGATATCACCTTGGATGGGAGTGGGAGGGACACCAAACAGGAGCCTGACCAGAGGCTGAGTGAGATGTGAGGAGGGTCTGTACTGGCATGATGGCTGTGAGCAGAGAGATGCTGTGAAGGGAGGTGGGGCAAGATTGGGCAGCAGAGTGGGCATGTGGGGTGACTTTGAGTAAGGAATGAGATCGGCTCTGAGGTTTCAGGCCAGGTTAATAGGTGGTGGCACCGCCCCCCTCCTCTGCCCCCCTCCACAGCCATAGGAAAGCTGGGAAGAGGCTTCAGGGGAAGATAAGGAGATGGTCTGTGGTGGGGGTCGATCTCAAGTAGAAATAGATCCCTGCAAGCCTCATATTGACTTAGCAAACCACCAATTTCCATTATTTACGTGGTTTTCTATTTTCAAACATTTCCCAATTACATTTTAATTGGGTCTGGGACTGCCTTAATGAACAGTTTAATACCTGGGGTCTATGGGGCGTGCAACTTGAGAGCTTTGCTCTCCTTGGCACCTGCTGCTCTGCCTGGTTTCAACTCCCAGGATAAACTCATCACTTCCGATTTCACCCCCAGGATGCTACTGCCATTTTGATTGACTCCCCCTCCCTCAGCCTCTGCTGCCCTCCGAATGGAGGGTTGGAGAGGACCAAACTCCTCCCAGTGCCTTCCTTTAGGGAGAGCAGGGATTTCCTTTCTTTTATTAGCTGTATCCCCCGTGCTTGGCACATAGTAGGCTCTTATAGTCCATGTTTATGAATTAGATATCATTTAAGACTGCAGCTCCCATGGGACACTAAGGCTGAAATCATTTGTACAGAGATGGTGGTTGAGTCCAAGTAGTTGACGAGGTCACCAAGTGAGGGAAGAGAGAAGGGAGCCGGGCAGAGTGTTGGGGAACACTGAGGGTTTGTGGGTATGAGAGGAATGCCTGGTTAGGAGTAGTCACTCTTTCCATTAGGCAGAGCTGCCTTTGAAAGTTCTCTCAAGAAACTTGGAGTGTAGTGCGAGGGATAGGATGGGCAGACGGGTAACTGTCGTACAAATTCTAATGTGCAGACTGCCTCACGGACGTCTCAGGGGAGGCTTCCTGTTACAGAGAGCTTGGGGAGTGGAACAGAGGCGGCCTCAGCCAGTCCAGCTTAAGGGAAAGTTGTTCACAGTCCTCTGCTATGTGCAGAGGAGACCACTGGAGGGGTGAGGGCAGCTGACCTCAGGCCAGATGAGGGCAGTAGAGCCCTCCAGCAGGGCTGGTGCGGTATTCTGTGAAGTTCTTCATTTGGAAGAAAGTACTGTAAGCTTTGACAGCATCTCCAAAGGCAGGGTTGGAGCCAGACCCCTTTGTACAGGGGCAGCCAGCTGTGTTACAAGGGGACAGCACTCACTGGGATGCATGAGTGAAGCCATGGTGGGTCATGGGAAGGGAACTGGAATGAGCCAGAAGAGAAAATGTGGAGTGAGAAAATTCACTGCATTGATGTCACAGGCATTTCAAATATGTAGGGAGGAACCTGGGGATTTCTTTTCCGCTTCCTCCTGTCCCCCATGGCCTCCCAGAACTGGACACTGCCAGTGTTGCTGCCATATCCCATAAGGGGCCACACCTGGGGCAGCCCGCAGGTCCCTGGGCAACAGGTTACAACAGGAACTGATGACTCCAAGGATATCTCGAGGCAAAGGAATCTCTGCCTTCCCATAGTTAGACAGTCCATTCACATGGGTTGGGACCATTCATGGGGCCCGTTGAACATATATGCTGCTGAGCTCTGGAGAAACCCCACAGTCTTTAAAAAGGACCTTCCAGCAACTATATGAACCAGATGAGTAGCCTAGAGCCCTGACCCTGGCTACCCAGCCTCCCTTCCTTTCATAGTGTGTGTGTGTGTGTGTGTGTGTGTGTGTGTGTGTGTGTGTATGTCCTTTTCCTTTCTCATGACCTGTCCTCTCTCTCTTCAGTCCTCTGTACAGGACTACACTCTGTATCATAGACTATTTTCCTTTTCTTCTGATTTTTTCCTTTTTTCTTAACTGTCTCTAGTCCAGCCCTTAACAATGTATAAATTTTGTTTGCCTTTTTAAAATAAAACATATATGGGGAATTTGCACCAATATATAACACTAAGAACCGTTTCCCTGTAGTTTTAGGTTTTTTTGATGGCCACATGAAAAAATGCTGCACATCACTAATAGTAGGAAGTTTTCAAATGAAGGTCTACAGAATTCTGTTTCGCTTTATGCAGATTGGCAGGAGTGGAAAAAGATAAATAGTCAATGTTGGAGAGGATATGTAAAGACAGACTCACTGATGCATTGTTGGTGGAACTGTGAAATGGTCTGACCATTCTATCACTTTGGAATTGTGCAAGAAAAGGTACTGTACTGTCCATGCTCTTTGACTCAGTGATACCTGTTGGACGCATACCAAGGAAATAAAAGACAGAAACAAATGTCCACTATGTATGAAAACTATCATAGCAGATAGCGTTCCTGATGTTATGGAAACAAGGAGGGTGTCTCAGGATGCCACTAGGTGGTGCCAGAGGGCATAGAGCGCCGGGCCTGGGGTCAGCAAGACATGGGTTCAAATCCAGTCTGAGACCTGTACTAGCTGTAGGACCCTTGACCCAGAAGTTTCCTCAGCTGTAAAATGGAAACAATGACTACAGTGAGGTTTTTACCCAGGATTGTTGTGAAGGTCAGATGAGAGAATAGTTGTAAAACAGCACAGCCTGGCACATAGTAGGTGCTTAATAAGTGGTTGTTTCCTCCCCTCCTCAACTGGAAGATGTCTGAAAAATTATAGGACATTGTCATCTAATAAAAAATGATAAAAGCGAGGAACCCAGAGAAGCGTGAACAGACTGATCTGAACTGATGTAGGATGAGATCAGTAGAGCTCGGAGACAATGACGGCTCAATGACCTACTCCGTGATACGAACAGGAAGGTCAGCAAAAGAAACAGCCTGTCTTGTAGGAGCAGCCGGCATGGACACAGTGCTCTAAGGATTGCAAGGCGCTCAACAAATACTATCTCACGTGGTCCTGATGACAACCCTGGGAGGAAGGGACTGCTATGAGCCTCATTTTACAGATGAGGAAACTGAGGCAGATGGGGCGCAGTGGCCTGCCCAGCCAGGCAGTGTCTGAGTCCAGATCTGAACTCAGCTTTTCCTGTCTCCAGGCCCAGTGCTATATCTCTGCTCTGTTCTCATAGTAATGTCAAAGCCAGTGAAGACCCTGGACAACAAGCAGGTGAGGAAGCATCTCTCCTCCCTCCAGGCCGTGTTTTCAGAAACGGTCACAGTATCATTTGTTTTTGCTTAATTGTCTTTCTTTTCACAGAGTTTAGTTGGGGGTGAGGTGAATTGATGAAATTGCTCTGATGTAAAGTTAAATGTCATGAATAAAATGGATATATGGTTTTCTGGTTTTTGAGGATGATCATTGGAGGAGAAATATAGATTCCCATTTCCCATCTCACTTACTGGTTACTCTCCCCATCTCTGAGCCTCAGTTTCCTCATCTATAAATTGGGTATAGTGATTTTGATAGCCCCCCTCCTTCACAGTTCTATTGAGAGGTTGGAAGAAGGAACTGTGTTTGAAGCACCAGGCACCCATGAGATAGCTTTGTAACTAGAAGTCTCTCAGTTGGCATTAGGGGTTTTTTAAAAATTCAGTATTGCTTTCGGGTCTGAATTTTTCCCCTCTTTGCCATCTTGAGAAAAACCAAACTGTTACAAACATGGACAGGTAAAACATTCTGGTCAGTCGAGCATTTATTAAACACCTTCTGTGAGCGAGGCAGTGTACTTGCCTGAGGTCTGGAGAGTTGGAAGTTACCACATTTCCTGACTTTGAAAAGGATTTGGGGAGACGAGTGATTTCCTTAGAAGTCAGAGACAACTGGGCAATCCAGTCCAGATACCAGCTAGTGCGTGGTCGGTGGCAAAGCTTGAGTGGGTGGTTTTTTTAATGAGTTAATTTATTTTTAGTTTTTGGCATTCACTTTTATAAGATTTTGAGTTCTAAATTTCCCCCCTTCTCCTTCCCTCTCCCCAAGACAACATACAATCTGATGTCGGCTATACATGTACAATCAAATTAACACACTGCCGCATTAGTCATGTTGTAAAGAAGAATCAGAACAAAAGGGGAAAACCACAAGAAAAAAGTGAAAAATAGTCTGCTTTGATCTGCGCTCAGACTCCATAGTTCTTTCTCTGGATGTGGATGACATTTTCCGTCATGAGTCTTTCAGGATTGTCTTAGATCCTTGCATTGTTGAGAAGAGCCAAGTCTATCAAAGGGGATCCTCACACAATGTTGCTCTAACTATGTACGATGTTCTCCGTTTCACCCAGCGTCAGTTCACATAAGTGTTTCCGGTTTTTTTCTGAAATCTGCCTGCTCATCATTTCTCATAGCACAATAGTATTCCATTACATTCATATACCACAACGTGTTCAGCCATTGATGGGCATCCCCTCGATTTCCAGTTCTTGGCCACCACAAAGAGCTGCTATAAACATTTTCATACATGTGGGCTTTTCCCATTTTTATGATCTTTTTGGGATACAGACCTAGAAGCGGTATTGCTGGGTCAAAGGGTACGGACATTTTTGTAGGTCTTTGAATATAGTTCCAAATTGCTCTACAGAATGGTTGGAGCAGTTCACAGCTCCACCAACAATGCATTGGTGTTCATCTCCAACATTTCTCATTTTCCTGTTTTGTCATATTGGATAGTCTGATAGGTGCTGTGGGTACCTGGGTGGGTATTTTTTGCATGTGTTGGGGGTGCCCAGTGACTGAGGCAGTCAGCCTATGGGAGGGATTAATCAAAGAAAGAGAGAGCTTCTGGGGAAGAAACGGTGAGGAATTGGGATTGACTTAAAGAACAAATGCACTCATGTGGCCCGTGTCCTGGCCTCTTTTTAGGACGCACATGCAGGACCTGCAAGAAGTAACCCAGGATTTGCATTATGAAAACTTCCGCTCAGAGAGGCTGAAACGTGGCGGCCGGTGAGTGTGGTCGGATCCCTTGGTCTTGGCTGCCAAGATAGCGCAGGGTTAGAGTGGGGCTATGGAAGAGTGTGGTGCAGAGCCCTGGGCCCAAGGCAGGTGGCCCGAGTGGAGGGCTCCACTCCCGTGTGTTCCTTTAAGCCTCTGTGGGGGCTGAATTCCTGCTCCAGGGTCTTTTCTGCACACTTGGATTTGACTGTTGGCCCACGATCTTTCATTTCTGACCCTGGGTTCTTCTGGTTCCCTTCTGCTCTGGTCTGGCTTTGAATAACTTCCCCCTAACTACTTTGAATTTGGGAAATTCTCTTCTGTGTTACTGGGGGCTTTTTTTCCTGAAATTTTGTGCTATTTAGAACATTCAGTTTGGTTATCAGCAGACATACACTTGAAAAACAAATCTAAGTAAATGAAATTCACATTATATAAAGCTTTAAGGTTTACAGAGTACTTTCTTGTCCTAAGAGTTGGATAGGGCAGAAATTACTATTCCTGTTTGCACATGGGGAAACTGAGGTCCCAAGAGGATAATGATGTGGTCCATGTCACTTAGTGGTAGAATAGGGATTTGAACCCAGGGCTTCTGACTCCAAAGAGCATCCCAGTGGCCACATTGCTTATTAATGATAAAGAACATCCAGGTCAATGAAACTCTTGGCAGTGCCATCACCATGACTCCCATTTTCCTCCTCCTTTTCCCTGCACAAAGGATTCTGTGCTTTAGAAGACACTGGAGGAAGAAAGAGCTGAGCCTAGGAGCACCAAAAGGTGGTTTTGTTTGGCAGAGAGCTGGGGATTCCTGGGCCACAGGATGACCTGGGGGGTGCTGCCCCTGAGGGCCAGCCTCCTTTGGGAGCCTTCAGATCATGACATGTTTTTGTGTCTTTCAGGCCAGAGGGGGACGAGGTGGTTGACAAGGACCAGATTCTTCAGCAGAAGGAAGCTGAGGTAAGGATGCCCCACAGCTTTCTTGGGGCTCCCCACCCCCACCATTGTCTGTGTTTATGCTGTTAAAAAAAGGTCAGTATACAGGATTGGTTGAAAGGGAAATACTCTTGAGGCACTTTCTGGATGGTGCTTCCCGTGTGATTAGAATTTTATAAACACAACAGAAAAGCTGTTGTGTATCTGGTCTGTCTTTAAATAGCCTACAGTCTGCCAGCAGACGTGTTCCCCTCCCAGGATGCTCTTCCTCAGTCCTCACTCCCTGGGAGCTTCTTCCCCAGGGCCCCCTGCAGGGGGAGGGTCTCCACTCTCTGGGGGCCAGGTGCCGCTTGCTCCCAGGAGGCCCTGAGGTGCCCTGCCACAGCCCAGCAGGATCCTTCTTGGGAGAAGTAGCATAAGTGCTTTTGGTTAGAGGGGATGCATTGACAATTTTTCCAGAAAGTCACCCCTGTATTACCTCCCAGAATGGGTGACAGTGTTGGTTCAGCTCCAGGAGCATTATTGTGGCAGGAGCATTGCTGTGGCTCATCCCTTCTTGCTTACCTAGCTCAGATACATACACATGCACTTGCACAATCCATGCACAAACACACACACATGCACACATCCATGCACACGCACACTCCCTCACTACTCCAGTGAGGCCTCTTGAAATCCTCTTGTTCCAGACCCTTCCTGGGCAGGAGGTGAATTCTTGGCCCACATGGTCTGTCCCCTGGGCCTTGAGTTCCCACCTTCCTCATAGAATCCTGAAGCTTTGAAGGCTCTGCTGATGTCCCCAAGTAACACTGTCCCCATGTGCTTCTCTGTGGCCATCGTTTCTCTCCCCAGAATTCCTTCGAGGGTAGTGACTGCTTGTGTCCTTGGCCCTTCCCCCAGTGCTTTGCCCATAGTAGGAGCCTAATAAGTGCTCACTGAACTGACCCTTGCTCTTGGTGCAAGCTTGATAGCTGTCCCTCCCTCTACTCCATCGTTGCCTCTGAACTGAATATCCCATGCGGAGCTCAGTGTGCACCCTTAACCTCATCAAAGGGATTGCAGACCAGGCTCCTGCAGACGCCCCCAAAATCTCTCCAGGCAGCCTGGGTTGGCCTGGCAGCTTGTAAGGGGCTGCTTTCGCACAAGCAGAGTGTTGGCAGGCAAAGGTGACTCTGGAGGTCCTACTGCACAGCATCAGTCCAGTACATTGGACTCCATCTTGGACTGAAAGGGACCGTGGGAAGTGGCTGGGGATAGTGAGGTCATGCTCTAGACTTCTCCTGGTGGTGACAGCTGGAGGAAAAATGGCCAGAGAGGCATGAGGAGCCCCAGACCTCCTGGGGTGCCCCGAGGGGAGCCTGTCCTGTCTGTCCTAGTACCCTCTCTTAAAGAGACCACCCACCAGCAAAGGATGTAAGGGGACAGACAACCCACAGGAGCACACAGCCCTTGCCAGTGGCCCCACACCAAAGAAACACAGCATGTTCAGGAATCAGCAAAGAATGCAAAGGTCTGCTGCATCCCAAGCAGGAATTTGATTCCTTTTTGGGGCCAATCTGAAAATAGTTTATTATTATTTGGAACCCTAATGGAAATACAGCTGCAGGGGGACAATAAGCAGGGCCCAGAACTGAAAGGAAGGGAAGGGCGCTGGATTGTATGTGGAAAGCCAGGCAGGACTTTCACTGATCCTAAGCTGCTTCTGGCTAATGGTCACCAATATTCTCACAATGAAGCTCCATGGCTATAAGTCACAGAATACCATGGCCTCAAAAAAGTCAAACTCTCAGGTGACTCAGGCAAGCCAGAGCCGCACAGAGGGCATAGGCTGTCTGAGTGTTGCCGGTGACCAACGGTGAGCTGCATGTGAGAAATGGTATAGAAGAGCTCCAGCAGATGGAGGGTGGCCCCGATTGCTCTCTGCATGTTTTCCACTCCCACCTTTCTGGAGATTTCAGGGCCTGGATTGTTAGGAAAGCCAGTGCCTTGTTTTTGACATTCCATGATTTTGGATAATGCAAGACCATCCTGTGCAAGACAGCTGCAGGCATGTCTGTTAGATCATCCACTTGGAACTGAAGGGAATTGCACAGCCTTGGCAAAGTGGCTGCTTAAAGGAGAGATTTCTCATCACTCCCCTTTTCTGAATGTAGAAAGTAGGCAGGTGGACCAGAGAACTGCAGCCCTGTCCTGTTGGCCTGGGCTCAGGGCTTCTCCTAGAGGAGCCTGCTCCTCATTGGAGCTGCTGCAACTTCTGCATCTTCTTTGCACAGGACTCTGTATTGATTAGTTTTAGGTTGACAGTAATAGCATCTCCGATAGCTGGGGCTCTAGCATCCGCTGGCAGCGACATCATCTCCCATCGCTGGGGCTCTATCATCTACTGTCAGTTACAGCTTCATCACCTCGATTCCAGGGGTCATGCCATCAAACACCTCATCCAGCCATCCTCTCTAACTCTGATACATTGCTTCAGAGTTTCAGGTGCTTGGATTGGAAGTTGGGGAGCAATCTGGCACCTTGGAAATAAAGAGGCCTCCCCAGATAAGCCCTTTCTCTTGCCTTTCGCTTTTCCGAGGTGGCCTGTGACAAATGTTTTTGGGCTTGGGAGCTTGTGTGGTATGTGGGGTGGGGCTGAGAGGAAATGGGCTCACATTCTTTGGCCTCTGCTGAGAAAATAAACAGCCAATTCCCCTTCTGTTTTGCATTCCGGCCAGGCTTGGTGCTTCAAGTCCTAGTTATAGATTTACAAGGTTTGCATAACTCCAGGGAGAATTCAGGTCTGAGTCTGTGCCAGAGACCGTCATTCTCAGGCATCTCCTCTGCTAACTAACTTCAATCTCAAAGACCCTGTTTCGGGCCTGTTGGCATCATTAATCTCCATTTCAGCTCCTTTTATAAGACTGACTCATTTCATCACGTTGAACTCCTGTAAACACTGGAATCCTATTGTCAGGTTTGGCCTTAGATAGAAAAAGAGAGAGGGGGTGTATAAATTTCTTTCCTTGAGCTGTGAAGGAGTTGCCTGGTGGTACTTCTGTCTGGTCTGTAATTCAGGTTACAGTGAGTATTTCTCTTACTGTAGTCAATAGCAGGCTTTCTTTCAAAGTAATCTCTTGGCAGCCTCCCCTTTTGCAATCTTAGGTGCCCTTCCTCTGTGACCATGAGACCTGCCCTGAAAAGTTTCATAAATCTCTTGCTAAGCCTAAAATGCCCAGGATGTATTGAAAAAAACACTTGATACCATCTTCTGGGCACCCAGTATGTGGGGGAGTAGGCCATCGAGAGACAACTGTCCTTGGAAAGGATGTCAGGAGTATGCCAGGTTTCCCTGAGCACCAGAAGATGCAAAGAGGAGGAAGGAAGGGTGGATGCTGTGTAAGGCCAGTGTGACAGGGTCATGGAGTTTGGGAAGGGGAGTAGTGCGCAAGAGGGCTGGAAGTGGAGAATGAGGCCAGGTGGTGCAGGGTTTGAAATGCCAAACAGAAGAATTTGTCCTTTCCAGCTCTGGCTCTCTGATGCTGGAGGTAATTGGGAGTTTATTAAGTAAGGAGAGACCTGGCCAGATGGGCATTTGAGGAATGTCCCTTGGGACACTGGCCAGGAGGCCTGGGGGATGGTGGAGAGAAAGTAGAGGGGTGGGAGCCACACTGATAAAAAATGACAGGGTTTGGCAGTGGATCTACTGTGGGGTGAGAGGGAGGAGGTTCAGGAAAGGCCTTTACTGCTCTGCATCCCAGGGATGGGAGCCAAGGGGAAAGAGAGCCAGGTGCTTTTTAGTGGGGGCCTCACTTCCCTTGTGTGGTCTGTGCCTGGACCTCCCGAAGGAAGGGGCTGCACGAGCTATCCCCTTCCAGTTTGGCCGCCAGGAGTGCAACTTCTGGCTTTTTTTAATGGAGGATACAAGCAGCCACAAGGAGGCAGCACTAGAATTGGACCTTTAGTACCATTAACATCCCCCACATCTCCGTTCCAGTTGGAAGAAAGCCTGTTGGGGTTTCTGTTGGGGGCATGCCACCCCCTCTCCAAGCAGCACGTGGCATTTGTGGAGCGCCCTCCATCCCAGACTGGACCTGGGGCGGTAACCCTGCCTGCTCCCTCCTGTACAGAAGTGTCCCCCACGTGATTCCAGGCCAGGTTCTCCTCCTCCTCCTTGATTGGTGCCTGCGCTAGGGTCCCCTCTGCCTCCTCCAGGCACAGCCCATCCAGCCTTAGACTCTTTGTCTGCAGATTGCCCCAGTCTGCCCAGAGACCCTGTTCTGGCCCTTCTCTTTGGATCTGGGGTTTTCCAGTCCAGCCCTTTTCCCTTTGGATGATCCTCACATGTCATGGTTTCCATTCTTACTGCCTTCCCATTTTCCTTTGGACGTTTTACAGTTTGTCCTTAGACTTCCTACAACATAGGAACTCCTTCAAACCAGAACTCATGTTCCGACTGTATTTTGAGCAGAGCAGTAGGAGCGCCCCCTGACCTTGTGCTGCTGTTGGGCCTCTGTTAGGGCGGCTTCAGGCCACCCTCACGGTTTGGATCCTCCTGGATCGAGTTGACGTCCATTTTAATCCCCGTGTCTTTTTCATAAAAACTCTTGTCCAGCCGTGCCACATCTTCTACTTGCACACTTAGTTTTTTGAATCAAAATATGGAAGTGTGCTTTTTTGCCTTTTAAGTTTCATCTTATTAGTCACTAGTCAGCTGCTCTGTGCCAAGAACTGTGCTAAGGGCTGAGGGTACAAAAAAAGCCAGAAGACAGACCCTACTCTCAAGGAGCTCACAATCTAATGGGAGAGATAAAGAGCAAACAAGTATATGCAAAGTAACTAAATATACAGTAAACAAAATAGCTAGGATAAACAGGAAATGATTAAGAGGGGAAGCTCTAAGTCACCAGAATTAGAAAGGGTAGAAGGTACGATTTTAGTTGAGACGTTAAGGGAGCCAAGGAGACAGAAATGAGGAGGGAGAGTATTTAAGGCTTGGGGGCAGCCAGAGACCATGTCCAGAACTGAGAGATGAAGTGTCTTGTTTGTGGAACAGCCAGGAGGCCAGCATCACAGGAGCAAAGGTTAAATGTTGGAGAGTAAGGCGTAAGAGGACTGGAAAGGGAGGAGGGCCCTAGGTTATGAAGGGCTTTGAAGACCAAACAGAACATTTTGTATTGATCCTGGAAGATGTCGGGAGCTGCTGGAGTTTATTGAGTGTGGGTGGGGGGTTGAGTGGGGGGAGGTGGAATGACATGGTCCTTCATTGGCTTTAGGAAGATCACTTGGTGCTGAATGGAGGGGAGAGATTTGAGGCAGGCAGACTCTTGGGTGTGAGAGGATGCTTGTGTGGGGGACAGTGTCGGAGGAGAGAAGGGGGCATATTTGAGAAATGTTGCAGTGTTTGTTAGGGCTTGTTAACAACTGAGTGATGGGGGGAGGGAGACAGCAAGGAGTCTACGGTGACCCCTTGGTTGGGAGCCTGAGGGACCGGGAGGAGGCTCTCCTCTACCCTCATAAGGAAAGTGTATGTGGGAGGGGGAAGGGCTTAGGGAAAAGTGTGATGAGTTCTGTTTTGGACAGATCAACATATTGCATATATTTGGACATTTAAGTTGGAGATGTCTGAAAGGCAGGTGGGGATGCAGGACTGGCAAGCAGCAGAGAGATAGGGGACAGAATAGGTAAGTTTGAGAATTGTCAGCAGAGATGGTGATCACATGCAGGGGAGCTCATGGGGTCACCATGTGGAGTGATACCGAGGGAGAAGAGCTCCGAGGGCCACCTGTGGTTAGAGGGGTGACCCAGAGGAGGAACCGCCACCTGAAAGGGATGAGGGAGGCAGGGGAGAATCAAAGGACAGAGTGGGAGAGGAGTGCTCAGGCTCCTGTGAGCCATCCCTCCACACTTGTGTTGTCTGTAAATTGGACAAACATATCACCTACTCTCCACTGAAACCTTTGATTAAAAAAAAAAGACAGTACATACAGCAGGCAATGCCCACAAGGAGCTTACATTCTCTTGGGGAAAAGCTACATGTGCACAGATCCCAAACATACCAGAGTAACTACAGTTGTTTCAGGGTTGGGAAAACTGTTCATATCTGGGCATAATTGACCTCAGATAGGAAGGAGCATTTCAGTGGGGCCGGAATGGCCTGGAGATTCCAAAAAGTAGAAGTGTTGAGAAAGGAGAGAATTCTAGGCAGGGACCACAGCATGTGCAAAGGCATAGAGGTGAGAGAAAGAATATACTCTCTGAGGAAGAGGAGGTAGTATAGTCTGAGTAGAGGGTAATCAGTCTGCAAAGCTAGATGGTGAAGGGCTCTAGATGCGCAGCAGAACTTGTATTTTACCTGACAGACAACGGGGAGACATGGAGCCTTCTTGAGCAAGAGTAGCATGGTCAACTTTGTGTTTTAGGAACATAGCCATGTGCTTTGGCAGCCATATGGAGGCTGGGTTGCAGAGGCAAGAAACTGAAAGCAGGGAAACCAACTGGAAAATTTGGTAATAGTCCAGGCTACACCTGATTAGGATCTGGGCTGGGCTGGCCACAGGACATGGATGTGAGAGATGTTGAGGAGAGAGAGTTGACAGCCTGACCACCTGGCTGTGGTGGGTGTAGGAGAGAGAAGAGGGGACCTGGGTAACTCAGGAGCAGGAAGAGAATGGAAGGTGAATGAGGACCCCAGGATGGGAGAGGGACAATGTCCCGATTCTCAGAGCGGGACAGGAGAGGATCTGGAAACAAGAGGCCAGCGAAGTTAACTGATTCCTCAGAACATTCTAGAGTAGATTGTTGGAAACCATGGAGGAAGAGGAGGTAGTGATTACAAAGTGGCCTCAACAAGAGGCCATGTCAGATGAGCCTCATGTCTGTTTTTGACAAGATTACTACATGAAGAGGTGAGAGGAATCCTGTGAATATAGTTCGCCTAGAATTTAGCCGTGGTTTTGATTGCGTACCTCATACTATTTTTGTGGAGATGTGGACTAGCTGCTGTGATCCTGGTCAAGGGAAACTGTGAGTTGCTTCTCAACTGAAAGAAGGAAATACTTATGCCCTGCTGAAAAGAAAAAGATATTCTTCATCCTTGCTCATGTTTATTCTGTGTCCTGTCTCACGCTGGTTATATTCCTAGCGAATTTATGCTTGCATCCTGCACCATTATTCTTGTGAGATTGCTGTCCCTCTGGACTCTGGGACTGGGTGATACAGTGGGAGGTAGCAGCCACAGTCCAGGTAACAGCCATCTCGAGTCCCCAGGATCACCAGGATCACTGGGGTTCTGTACATTCTGTAGGCTTCCTGGGCTAAATTCTGGCCAGCTATCTAATACTGGGCATTTTTTTTCCAGGTCTGACTGATTCAGTGGCAGAGTATCTGTTCTCAAGAGGCACAGTAATGTTGATGATGGTGGCAGTTGGACTCCTTTGATTGAGAATGGCTAGGCCCTGTTGAAGTGTCTCCTCTCACTCCAAAACAGTAGGATTCATCTGAACTTCTGGTTTTTGGTTCTCTTGCGTTCCTCCGTCCCTCACTACACAATTAGATTGTCTTAGTGCTGCTTGGACGACTGGTTTCAAAGAGTAGTTGTTGATGGCTCCAGGTCAACATGGCTAGAGGTCTTCAGTGGAATAAGGACCCCAGGGATATGTGTTATTGGCATTTCTTTAATCGGTGCCTTGGATAAAGGTATAGATGGCATTGTCTTCACATTTGCAGATGCTTTGTCCACTTGTACAGTTATAGTGGGGATTCTTTTTGCTTATGTATTGGACTAGGTAACTGCTGAGGTCCTTCCCAACTCTCAGATTTTGCAATTCTGTGGGGTTAGGGCGAGGGTGGCTTTGGGGAAAGGGGATGAGTTCTAGCTTCATCATGTTGCGTTTGAGCTGCCTATGGGATCTCCATAGAGAGATGTACAGCAGGTTCCTCCTAGCTATGATGGCTGAATCCATGGAAGTTATTGGGTTGCTGAGGGAGAGAGAGAGTCCTGAGGACAGAGCCCTCACATTGAGCCTAGATGACAGTTCAGCACGGGGGGGACTACAGAGGCCTGCTTGGACAGGAAAGAGGAGAAAAGCGAGAGCAGTGAAACCCAGGGAGGAGGGGAAGTCAGGAGTGTCCGATGCTGCAGGGAAGTCAGGAAGGATGAGCTCTAAGGAAACGCCATTGCATTGAACATTATGGAATTGCTGCTGACCTTGGGAGTGGTAGCTTCAGAAGCAGGTTAGGTGAGAAATGAATGAAGTGATGAGGACGTGGAGGTGATGAGCATAGCTTTCTTCTAAGATTTTCATTGTAAAAGAGGAAAAATATAGGACGGTCGCTTGAGGAGATCTTGGGGTCTATTTGTGAAGCCCTGTAGGCAGCAGGAAAGAGGGGAGGGGACTGAAGCATAGAGAGAGCTGCTGACTTCTAGGGCCCACAAAGGTGGTGGGACTAAGGGCACAAAGGACAGCTTGGCCTTAGCAAGAAGGGCCACCCACCTCTTCCTCAGAGACTAGGACAGGGGTGGGATACCTGTGGCCTAGAGCAAAGGGAGGAGAGAAAGAAGGGGGGGGTTTGAAGAGCCAAATATGGGGGAGGGAAAGAAACTCACATCAGATGGCCTTCATTTTCTTGGGAAAATCTGAATTGAGACCCTTGGCCAAGGGGGAATGGTGTAGGTCTAGTGTAGACGGCTTGAGGAGACAAGAAGTTTGGGAGCTGTGAGCCAGTCTAATCGTTCTGGAAAACAATTTGGAACTACACTCAAAGGTGTACAAAACTGGTCATACCCTTTGACCCAGGGATCGTTATCCTTGGTTTATACCTCAAAGAGATCAAAGATAAAAAGTACCCATATATACAAAAATATTTCTAGCAGC
This sequence comes from Bettongia penicillata ogilbyi, assembly GCA_023548195.1. Classification (NCBI taxonomy): domain Eukaryota; kingdom Metazoa; phylum Chordata; class Mammalia; order Diprotodontia; family Potoroidae; genus Bettongia; species Bettongia penicillata. Next base: position 4,080,074 of record JAJHZJ010000154.1, on the reverse strand, counting down.
TCTTTTGGTGATGGAAAACAATTGAAAACTAAGCGAGTGTCCATCAACTGGGGAATGGCTGAGCAAGTTATGGTCCATGATTCTGATGGAATACCGTTATGCTGTAAGAAATGACAAGTGGGATGGTCTCAGAGAACCCAGTATGAACTGATACGGAGTGAAGCAAGCAGAATCAGGGAACAGTTTATACAATAGGAATCCTGTAAATTCAATTAATTGTGAAAGCCTTGGGAACTTCGATCTGATTTGGAACTGTAACTCCAAAGCACTTGTGATGTAAAATGCTGTCCACCTCCAGATAAAGAAGTGATAGCATTAGCGTATCTTGAAGCCTCTCCCCTCCCTTCCCTCCCCTCCCTTCCCTTCTCCCCTCCTGCCCTCTCCCCTCCTCTCCTTTCCTTTCCTTTTCTCTTCCCTTCTCCCATGCTAATTTAGGAGTTTGTATGACTGCGTTTTTGTAATGGGCATTCTTTTTCTTGCTTTTTCTAGGTGGGGGAGGGGAAGTACTAGAAGGATTGCTATGTTACGGTGAAGTTGAAATTAGAAAACATTACATTTGCAGTGGCGACAGTTTCTCCATCAGCGTTACTGAGCTCTCTGAGCAGGAACTGGGAAGCTGGGTGCTGAAGGTCCTGGGGACTGGAATTTGGAAAGGGATGAGCACCGGTAGGTGGGGGAGGGGCCCGTTAGAGCCAGTCTTATGACGTAGGGAAATCCAAGGCGGGACAAGGTAGTTAGCGGTTGTGGTGTGTTACAGGATTCATTTAGGAAGGAGCAACAGCAGAGATGTGGGAGGAGAGGAAGCCATGGCCACGTCGAGGACTTTCCAAGTTGTGTTTTGAGGGCCTGGAGCTGTTTTCAGTGAGGGCAAAGGTCAAGGCCATGGTCATTCCTTGGGCAGCTGAGTTGGAGGGAAGATGGAGGCCATGGGAGATGAACTGAAAGATCAGGGTGCTTGAGGCAAGGCAAGGTGGTGGAAAAGGCAGTGAGCCTGGTACTTCACTTCTTGGGAGAAGACACTTCATAAATTAATGACTGGTACCTACATGCTACTGGATCTAGAGAGAGGGACATGTCCGAATGCCCTTGACCTCCGAGGGGGAAAGCTGCCGAGTGATGGCATCATGGGGAGACCCTGGAGGGGCCGTGAGAAGCCAGGGACATGCCCATTCCTCCTCTTGTGTTTGCTCAGGGTCAGATGAAAGAATGTGCCTCCTGTAAAGTGGGTAGGCGCAGGGAGGGATGACTTTTTCTTCCTGGGCAAAAATTGATGGAGTGTGAAAAGAGGAGGCCCAGTATGGAGGGAAGTTTATTAAGTGGGTGTGGGAGGAGGGTTATGAGTATCCTCCAAAAAGGTGAAAGCTGTTGGGGTATTAGGTAATAATGAGCGATGATTATCACAGGTCCTAGCTTCTAACAATGTCGTATTTTGGGGGAAGGTCTTTGTCTTGACTTGGGGGCTGGAGGACTCAAGAATAAGTTTGGATTTCCCAGAACAAAAAGCCAAGGAATCCGAATATACCCCCAAAAAGCATTGGCCTGATTGGGGGAGTCCGAATCGTGCTATTGAGAAAGGCCTCAAGAGTCTCAAGTCTTGACCCTCAGAAACTGAAAACACAGAGACTACTTTGGAGGCGTTTGGTGGATCAGGGCGAATGTTCTCATGGGCTTCTTTAATTTGGGCTCGTGTCTGGCACAGCAATGGTTAACTCACTAGCTCAAGGAAAATGTCGTATCTAGAGTGCCGATATGCCTTGTAAAGAAACCAGTGACACATTTCTTTTCTCGATGGAAGTCCCTCTGTTTGGGCTATGTACTGCCTCGGACTTGAATGTATTTTTCTTGGCTTTAATTAACAGGATTAGTTGCACCCTTTGTCATTTTTGGTATTGAAGGTATTTTTAACCAACACAGTGAGTATCGTGGGAACATCCTGAGCTTCCCGGCATGTCTGTGGTCCAAGCTCAGCCCTCTTTTCCACCATCCCCCAGCCTTCCTTTTCAGAGAGGCCAAAGCACTTGATTGGGGTCTGCCTATTTTTGTCCACTTATGTTTAAAATTAAAACCAAGACAAAACTGGAAAAAAGTCAGTGTTCAGTTACAGTTCCCTTTTTCATGGTTCTGTATCAGCTGTCTTGAATAATTGTGTCAGCCAGAGAGTGTGATAACGGGGATAGTGGGCTATTGACCACAGCACGGGAACAGTGCGATTCTCTAGACACTATAGAAAGTCAAAGAGAGGGAGGAAAAAGGGGGTGCTTCCCAGGAGCCCAGAGACATCCAGCTTCAAAGGGGAGGGAGTTCTCCTTTGGAAAGGGCCTGATTCTCTTCCCTTAATGAGGCCCCCTCAGTTTTATGAAGAATGCATTGCATCTCTGGTCTGGTATACGTTGTAATTATTATAATGGACAAAAATGGGCTCTAGCAAAGATGAGACCTCAGTGATGATGATGAAAATATAAAAACCTTGGGGGTTTTAAAAGGATTCTATAAATATTGTCTCCCTTGAGTCTTAAAATAATGAGAAATAGTAGCGAAAGTATCATTATATCCATTCTATAGTTAAACAAACAGGCTCCAAAACATACTTGCCTAAGCTAGTAATTGACAGGTCTAGGATTCAAACCTAGATCACAGAATTAGAGAATTAAACCTAGAAGAGACTTGAGATATCCCACCCGTAGAAGTCCTTCATTTCACACATGAATCAACTGAAAAGCAGAAGGGAACACATCTATATTAAGCACCTACTATGTGCCAGGTGTTGTGCTAAGTACTTTATCAATACCTTATTTGGTCCATACAACAACCCTGGGAGGGAGGTGCTGTTATGATCCCCATTTTGTAGATGAGGGAACTCAGGCGGAGGTTAAATGATGTGCCCTTAAGTTTCTGAGACTGACTTTGCCCTCAGGTCTCCCTGACTCTAGACCCAGCTCTCTGTGCACTGTGGCACCCCTTAGCTGTCATATAACTGGATGACCCAGTTGACCATTCAAAGAGTCTCCAGGGAGTGAGAAAGTAGACGTAGGGCTGATCAGCCCCTGGGATCATGTATCTACAGGTGGAAGGGACTTTAGGGCTTTTTTAGTACATGTCCCTTGTTTTGCAGAGTCCCAGAGAGGGGGAGGGACCTGCCCAAGGTCACATATGTAGTAAGGATGAGAGATAGAACTTAAATCCACTGGTACTTCCTCCAGAGCCAGTGCTTATCCCCCTGTGCCACTTCACCCAAATATAGTGGGTTTTGTTTTCTGTGGTTTTTGTTCTTTAAAGGAAGCTTGAGGCCAGAGCCTACTGGCTGATGGGTATGGGCAGGATCAGGGGCTCCTCTTCCTCATCCTTGATCTGTCCTGGGCCCTCTTGATCTGAGGCCCACACATCCCCATTAAATAAAGTTTGACATTGAGCAAGGCAGGAGAACATCGAACGGGCCTAGACCCTGAGCAGGTTTGGAGTATAAATGCAGAAAGCAGCAAGGAGGCCAGAGTATGTGAAGGAGAAAGTGTGAGTGAGGGAGGAGGATAATCCCAGAAAGGGGGAATGGAGCTGGATCCTAGAGGACTTTACGTGTCTGGGAAGTTTGCATTTTATCCTTGGGGCAGCTGTGAGACATGCAGACTCCTTGAGCAGAATAGAGTGGGTCAGAACTGGCCTTTCAGAGTCTTGCAGTTGTGTGCAGAAGGGGAGAATCTGGAGGCTAAGAGAGTAGCTCTGGCTGCTGAAGTGGGGGTCACCAAGCTGTGTTCTCTAATCTCAACTAGGCTCTCACTGCAGCAAGGCAAACCTTTTCCTCCTGCCTGATTGACTCCCTGCTGCACTCTGACCAGAGCCATTCAACACCTCCTCTCTTTCTCTCCAGCGTCCCACTCTACCCTCTCAACTGAGGGTCTTACCTTGTACTTCCCATCTGGCAGGGGCTGAATCTGCCATAGACTTAGAGACCTTCCTGGGTCAGGAGGAGATGGCATGAGCTAGGTTTTCCCTGACACCCACATGGCTTCTCTATCATTATAAAGTTAATTACATTTTATATATAAAATACTAGAATGCTATTTTTTGAGGATTCTGAAAACAAAGCATTCTCTCAGTCTGTGTGGATTGACCCTTATTTGTAATTCGATTTTTCTAGATATTTCAGTTATTAGTATGACATCAGGCAATCAGTGAAGATCTATCAAACACCGACTGTGTGCGAGGGAGACCAGAAAGGCCAAAGATACTCCCTGCCTTCAAGGAGCTTACAGTCCAATGGGGGAGACCACATGCAAACATATATACAAATGAATCTCTGTACTAGGTAAATGGGAAGTAATTAACAGAGGGAAGGCACTAGAGTTAAGAGGAGCTGGGGTGATAGCTTAGCTGGAGACTTGAGAGAAGCCAGGAAGGTCAGTAGTTGGAATGGAGGAGGGAGAGCATCCAGCAATGGGAGACAGCCAGTGAGAATGCCAAGAGATTGAGTGCTTTGGTCATGGAACAGCTAGGAGGCCAGTGTCTCAGGATCAAAAAGCAGAAATTGGACAATAAAGTGGAGGGGTAGTTAGTAGGGCTGGATTATAAGGGACTTTGAATGCTCTCCAGAGCATTTTGTATTTGATACTGGTAGCAACAGGGAGACACAGGAATTTATTGAGTAGAGGGTGACCTGGTCGGACCTTCCGTTTAGGAAAAGCATTTTAGTGGCTGAATGGAAAATGGGCTGGAGTGGAGAGAGACTGAGGGAGACAGACCCACCATGCTGTGGCAGTGGTCCAAGTAGGAGGTGTTGAGGGTCTGTACCAGGTTAGGGGCAGGGACAGAGGAGAGAAGGGGGGGTATTTGAGAGATGCTGCAGATCTGACAGGCCTTGGCACCAGCTTGGATTTGGGGGCTGAGAGGTTGGTTGGTTGTTGTCCTTGGTTTTTGAAGAGGACCAGAATGACATCATCATGATAAAATGAGTTTCACTGTGTCCGACTATGGCTGATCAGACCAATACGAGCTCAGAATGCTCTATCACAGATTGGGCACAGATAGTCTGTGTGAACATTTATGGTGGTTACTCCAGATTTGCACATTCTACATTTCCTTTGAGCTGTTTCAATTCTGCTTTGCTCACAGCACCTTCTCTGATGTGGGCATGCCATGCTGAGTGGTCCTGTGCCAGTGTCTCCCATGTCCCACAATCAAATACAGAGTTCTTGAGAGAGACCTTGAGAGTGTCCTTGTATCATTTCTTCCGGCCACCATGTGGTCTCCTGCCCCAGGCAAGTTCTCCATAAAATATTTTTGGCAAGTGTACATTTTGCATTTAAACAGCCCCCTGCCCCCACCCCCCGCCCCCAGCAGAGTTGCACTCTCTGAAGCAAAGTTTGAATGCTTGGTAGTTTAGTTTGAGCAAGGACCTCAGTATCTGGTGCCTTATTCTGCCAGGTGATCCTCAGAATCTTCCTAAGACAATTCAAATGGAAACGATTCAAATTCCTGGCATGGCGCTGGTAGACTATCCATATTTCAGAGGCATGCAACAATGAGGTCAGCCCAAAGCCTCTGTAGACCTTCAGTCTGGCAGTCAAATACCTCTTCTTTCTTATACTTTTCTTTGGAGCCTCCCAAACTTTGAGCTAGCTCTGGCAAGCATGCATATATCAACCTCATTGTCAATGTGTACATCCCTGGAAAGTACACTACCAAGGTAAGTCAACTTATCCACAGCATTCAAAACTTCTCCATTTGTTGTAACAGATGGTTCTATGTATGGATGGTGTGGTGGTGGTTGATGCAGCACCTGTGTTTTCTTGGTATTAATTTTTAGGCCAAAATTAGCACAGACAGAAGAGAATTTGTCCATACTTGATTGCATCTCACCTTCAGAGGCTACACTGAATGCACAATCATCTGCAAATAGAAAGTCATGCGCCAACACCCTCTCCACTTTGGTCTTGGCTTGTAGCCTTTTCAAATTGAAGAACTTACCATCAATATGGTAGTTGACCTTGATGCCATGTCATCCTCATTGAAAACATTTGACTGCATGGCTGAAATCATCATGCTAAAAAGCATGGGAGCAAGCACACAGCCCTGTTTCACTCCACTGGTGACTGGGAAGGCACGAGAGCTTTGTCCATTACCCAGAACCTGGGCAAACATGCCATCATGAAATTGACATACAATATTGATGAACTTCTCCGGGCAACCAAATTTTGACATAATTTTCCATAATCCCTCATGACTAACAGTGCCAAAGGCTTTGATTAGATCTACAAAAGTTGTATACAGACCTCTATTCTGTTCCTGGTATTTCTCTTGGAGTTGTCAGGCAGCAAACACCATATTGACTTGGCCCTTTCTGAAGCCACACTGGCTCTCAGGTAGATGACCATCTTCCAGGTGAAGGATCAGCCTATTAAGGAGGACTCTAGAAAGAATTTTGCCAGCAGTGACTGAGAGAGAGATCCCCCTGTGATTGTCTCAGGACAATCTATTCCCTTTACCCTTATAGAGATGAACAGTGGAGGCATCCTTGAACTCCTAGGGGATAACCTCCTCTTATCATATAACCTGGAAAATTTCAGTCAGCTTCTGGATGAGCAATGGCCCCCCCCACCTTGTAAATCTCAGCTGGAGTAGAATCAGCACCAGGGGCTTTGCCACATGAAAGGAGCCTAATGACCCTCAAAACCTCTTCTTCAGTTGGAAGTTCAGCTAAGGAGGGATTGACTTCAACCTGAGATAAACGGCCCGTGGCCTCAGTATTAATTGATGATGGTCTGTTGAGAACATTATGGAAGTGTTCAGCCCATCTCTCTAGGATCATGTCCTCATCACTAATCAATGTGACTCCATCAGCACTGAGTTGTTGTGATGCACCATAGGTTTTTGGTCCATAAATAGCTTTCAGGGAATCATAAAAGTGCATTGGATTGTTATTTCATCTGCCTTTTTACTGAGGCAGGAATTCTACTACTCTCTAAGCTTTGCTGTTATTTTGCTTTTGATGGAATTAAATGCTGCCTTCTTAGAAATGGATAAATTATCCTGCTGGTAAATCCTGTGGAGTTCTCGTTTTTCAGTTAGTAGCTTCTGAGTTTTCCCAACATTTTCATCAAATCAGTCTTGATGCTGCAGATGTTCTGAGTCTGATGAGAAAATGCAGTGCTGTACACCAAATCTCTGAAAACTGCCCTTTTTTCCACCTTTGGCTGAGAGGTAGTGAGGAGTTGAGGATGATGCCTAGATTGTGAGCCTGGAGGGTTGGGAGAAGGGTGTTGTCTTCTACAGTAATAGGGAAAGCAGGAGGTGGGAAGAATTTAGGGGAAAAGGAGTTCAGTTTTGGACATATTGAGTTTAAGATGTCTAATGGGCATCTAGTTGGAGGTGTCTAAGAGACAGGTGGAGATGGGAGATTGGAGGTTAGCAGAGAGATTAGGACAAGATTTGATGGAGATGATGGAGATGATAGTTAAATCCCTGGAAGCTGATGCGATCGCCCAGTGAAGTATTATTAAGGAGAAGACAAGAGGGCCCAGGACAGAGCCCTGAGGGATTCCTACAGTTTGAGGGTGTGAACTGGAAGAAAATCCAGCACAGGAGACGGAGAAGGTGTGGTCAGAGAGGTGGAAGGAGAACCAGGAGAGGGAAGGTCTTGAAAACCTAGAGAGAAGAGAGTGTCAAGGAGGAGAGAGGGATGGACAGTGTCAAGGGCTGCAGAGAAGTAGAGAATGAAGATTGAGAAATGGCTGCTGGATTTGGCAATGAAGAAAGAAATCCTTGGTCGCTTTGGAGAGAGTATCTTTGGGGGAAATGGTGATGTCAAGAGCCAGATTGTCAGGGATTGAGGAGAGGATGAGAGGAAATGTGGAGGCCCCTCTTGTTGATGGCTCTCAGGTTTTTTCAAGGAGTTTAGCTCCACGGGGCAGAAGAGATGTCAGAGGATAGCCGGCTAGCAGGGAGGGAATATGATCGATTGATGACTTGTTCGGAATCTACAAGATAAAATCAGGATTAAGATTGTCCTAGCATTCTACAGGATGTGTCTCACGTAGCTAGGCTGGGGAGAGGTCAGTAGTGCAGGGATTATTGTTCCATTTTACAAGTGAGGCAGTTGAGACTCAGGAAGTGACTTATATGCCGGTCAAAGAGCTACACATGTCAGTTGTGATTTTCTTTTTTAAAAAAAGTTAATTTATTTTTAGTTTTCAGCATTCACATTTATAAGATTTTGAGTTCTAAATATCGCCCCCTGCCTTCCTTGCCCCTTTTCTAAGATGGTATGCAATTTGGTATAGGCTGTTCATGTATGATCATATTAAACATATTTCCACATGTCATCTTGTGACAGAAGAATCATAACAAAAGGGAAAAACCATGAGAAAGAAAAAAGAGATAAAATAGGGAAAGCTTCAGTCTGCATTCAGACTCCATAGTATTTTCTCGGGATGTGGATGGCATTTTCCATCATGAGCTTTTTGTTTCAGATCATTTCAGCTGAGATTTCCAATACTGTTATCCAAGAGATCAGCTGTGTTTGAGATACCGCACTGAGCACTAGAGATACAAAGGCAAAAAAGAAAAACAGCTTTGGTTTTCCAAAAGCTCCCATTCTTTTAGGAGGATCCAGCATGTGCAGAAGTGAGTATATGTAAGGCGTGCAAGGGACAGCAGGTGCTGTGGGCCCCATGCAGTCATGTCTGTGCCTTTGCCAGGCCCTGCTCATGTATGATTGTGTAATAAGTTCTCTGGGGTTGGGTCCTATCCCCAGTTTATCTTTCTGTAACTTGTTTGGACATGATCGTTTCCATGTTATTTCCCCCATTATACTGGGAGCTTCTGGAGAGCAGGGACTTTTTTTGCCTTTTTGTATTCCTTGAGTTTAGCAAAATACCTGGCACACAGTAGGTACTTAATTAATAAATGTTTGTTGACTAACTGGATTAAAAGTTCTGCATGATAGAGACTGAATTTTTTTTTAATTTTAAAATGAATATTTAATAATTTTTTATGGATATCTTTTATTTTTACATCTCCTAAATTTCTTGTGTTCCTTTCTCCCTTACCCAAAAGCTATTCCGTGACAAAAAATATTCAGAAAAGGGAGAGGGAGAAGAAAAAGTCAGCAAAAATGATCGATATATTGAAAAAGTTTGAAAATGCAGTATTCCACATTGTGGACTTGTGGGTATGAAGTGTATTCTCAAGGACCTAGCCAGGCCACAGGTTCCCCACCCCTGGGTTATTAGAAGCCTCTCATAAAGGGAAAAGTGTAGACCTTGGGAGGGCTGTGGGGACCATGCTGGGAACCAGTGTTTGTTTCTACAGGTTTACAAGATTAAAAAAGCCCTTTTCAAGCCCTAAGAAAAACAGAGGGCGCTGTCCCAGGGAGCATCTGGACAGACACTGCTTCCCTTCTGTTGTTGTCTTGTTTCGTGCGTACCCACAGATAATACAGTTTTTGGCAACTGTCCCTTGTATGCTGAGAGCTGCAGCTCTCCTGATGTCCCTGCTCCCTTGTGATGAGAATATTGTCCATGAATTGATATCGTTTATCATTTGAATATGATTCAGATCAGGCTGGGTCCTCCGTTCTTACTGCTCCAGGCTGGAATTGCAACAGTCTCTCCCTGAGAGTCAAGCCATCCTTGAGTAGCAGGGCCCTGTCCTGAAGGCGCGTCATGTGGGGCTTGTCTCCATCTGATTCCTTCACAAGTTATAACAAATCATGAATCACACTGACAGACAGCTTCTTCCAGAACGTTTTCTTGATTGCTCTTTTCTGAAGAAAGTGATGAATCTTCTTTCAGCAGAATAACTCTCAGACACAACATTAGGGCAGTCGGAGCTGAAGACCTGGGTTTAGCTCCATGCTCTGCCATTTCGTTTGCTGTGTAGTCTCGGGGCACCACCCCCCCGCCATTCTGGAGCTCCGTATTCTCATCTGTCACATTTTGAGTTTGGATCAGATGGTCCTTCCAGCTCTAACATTCTTTGATTCTGTCACTTGAGTTTGTGTTTTCATGTTGCAAGTTTTTTCCCTTGGTTCCTCCATTCCAATTCACCCTTTGGTCCACTGTCAGAATAACTGTTAGTGTGTGTAGCTGTTGTAACGTTAGTTAGCTGCTCATAAATCTTCAGTGGCTTCCCGTTGTCAGCCATGTAAATGGCCTACTTTTCTAGCTAGCGATCCAAGGCCCTCACCTTGTGCTACCAGACCTTTGTCTGTAGAATCTCAGCCTTGGGAGGGTACCTCAGCAGCCTTGAGTCCGTCTCCAGCTGAACAGGAATGCCTTCTGCAACATCCCTGGCATGTGGCTCTGCAGCCTAGGCTTGGGGGACCTCCCGTGAGAAATACTTTCCCTGTAAGTGAGGGAGAGCAGGAAAGATCGCTTGTCTCCATCTTAGGAGAGAAGAAACTGGGCTCTGATTGGTTGATGTACCTTAGCCCAAGTCACATGATGCCCAATATGAGAGGTGGGCATCACCTAATACTACTGATTTCACCTCCAACCATCTTTCCATCTCTGTTTCTCTGTCCCTCAAACAAATCCTGGCCTTTCCTGTTTTTGTGCCTTTGTACATGGTGTTCTGAATGCCTGGGAGCTCTTCCCTGTCCCTTGAAATGCTGAATTCCTGTTCAACACTTGAAACCAAACTCAGATGGCACCTTCTCCATGAAACCTTCCCTGCTGCCCTTCAGGCTCCACCTAGCATCATGTTTCTCCTTCTCATATTAAACTATATTGTGTAATAGTGTTATCTGTGTTTGGGTCTTGTCCCACAACGGGCTTGTAAGTGTCAAGAATGCAGGGGCCATGAGTCATTTAAATGTGATCTTTCCTCCAGAACTTAGAACACTCCTCGGTGCCATGTAGGTGTGCCATGGCCTCCTGATCACATAGGAGAATGTAGAGAGCTAAGGAGATGCCTGAAGAGCAGGACACGAGAGGAGCAGGCTCAGTTTTAGCAATCTAACGAGCGGGTTTTGTAATTCCCATTTGTTGAACTTCACTGGTGGCCACGTCATGCCGTCATCCTATCGAAGCGTGGTGTTGCAGTAGAGGCCATCTGGTGCGAGCTCCTCAGCCGCCCTCAGCTTCACCTCCCACCCCTCTTCCATCCATCCCTCTGGCTTAGAGGATGCAGGAGCCTGAGGGAACTTCCTTCCAAGCCTACTGTCCTTCCTAGCCACATTAGCCCTCTGTCGAGCATGTTCAGTTCTCTCCCCCTGGCCTCTTAGCATCCTGCTGCTGGGCCTTGGCAGTGACTTCCTAGCTCAGGAGGGAGATGGTGGCATGGAGAGCATGGGGCTGGAGTCAGGAGGCCTGGTTTCTGAGCCCAACTTGTTGCCTACTAGCGGTGTGACAGCTAATCACACAGTCACATGTGTCCTTGCAACCTCACAAGGTCATGAGAGAACCTTTTGAAACCTTGGGGTGCTTGGGAAATTGGGGGTGTTATTTTGGTCTTCTGTCCATCCTGAGGGCAAATTAGCCTCCATAAAACTGCAGTTTGATTGGCCGGGTCTCCCAATCAGGATCTCCCAGAACCTGCAGGATCAAGCCCTTTGGTCGTTGGTGTCACTTTCTTGGCTTTTCCGAATCTAGTTCTAAGCCCCTCTGGAGTTCTCATTGCTGCATTCCTTCAACCACCCCTTCTCCTGTGCCTCTCAGACCTCCCCATCCTTGCAAGTACAGGGCTTGGGACTTCCTAACTCTCTGCCTCTCTGCCTTTGCTTATATCTGGGCCCCACTTGGAATATTTTTCTCTTCTTCATTGCCAGTGAAATCCCATCCTTATTTCAAAGCCCACCTTGAATCCTACTTTTTCCAAATGAGGCCAGCCACAAGTAACCTCACTGTTTGTGTATGTAGGTGCATGTATATCTTATCTGTCCAACCAGTTTATACACCCAGACACTGTTCATTTTACAAGTATTTATTTCCTTGTAAGTGCCAAGCACTCTAAGAGGCAGTGAAGGAGATAGGAAGCCTAGATTAGAGTCAGAGACTGTAGCCCCTGCCCTCAGGGAACCACGAAGCTGAGGGAAATCCAGAGAATCAGACTATGCACTATTACATAGTCAAGACAGAGAACCTTAATGAGGTTGGAGGGGCTTTGTGGAAGAGGCTCTAAAAATGGCTGAGAGCTCAGAGTTGGGAGGGTGCAGGCCGGCGTGATGAGAGGCAGGTGAGGTCGGAGCAGGTTGGGGCAGTCAGGTAGCGCCAACTTGGCGCAGGCCTCATCTTATTTCTGTCTCCCTCGCAACAAACCACTAGGCCACCGCGTACTTGTTAAAGTTGGTAGAAACAGCCGTATAATTCTGTTTCCTTCTTGGTACCTATCACAATGCTCAGCACATATTAGGGTCTCAGTTAATTTCACCAGCTGGGTCTTTTCCTTGCTACCACCTTATTTGTCCCTTCCTTCCTAAATTGATCGGAGGAATGGTCTGTACCCATTACCCGTCCATTTCCACAATCTATTCCTCTCTTAATTCATTACAGTCTGACTTCCATCCCTACATGCTCCTCAAACTGTCCCCTTGAAAATTAGCAGTAACCTGTCTGCTGTGTGCCAGGCACTATGCTGGGTACCAGGGATAGAGAGAAAGTAGGGAAATAGAAACGGGCAAAACCTCGGTCCTTGGTGTTGGAGAGCTCACCACCTGGTGGGGGAAACGTCATGAAAACAACATACAAAGAAGCTGCAGCTGGAGAAGGGGGAGCTAGTTCACATGGAAGGCAGAGGGTGGCATTGAGGGGGCTGGGGAAAGCTTCCCAGAGAAGCTGGACCTTTAGGTGAGATGTGAAGGGAGCTGGGAGCTGTGAGGGGAGAGGGGAGCTGGCTTTGGACCAGACAGGGTCTCTGAAACTCCTTCTTGCTTGGGAACTGTGATCTTAGAATTAATGCTGCAGCAAGCCTTGCAATCGTTATTTCCTGTTGGGTTGTTTTTTTAAACATACATTAGTTTTAGCAAGTGAATAAGGAAAATGTTCTCTTTCAAATATTCCTCTGTATTCCCATGTGTTGTGCTTGCTCTGGCCCACTCTCCTGAGGGGCATTAGGGATTCTTTTTTCTCTGCCACTGGCACCAACTGTATTTAGGAGTGCCAATCTTGTTTAACCGCTTATCATCAAATGAACTTTGACGGAGTAGCTTGAAAGCTGTAATGAGAATAAACATGGACACCCTTCCCCCAGTCCACTGGGGGCATCATTCTGGACCATCTGCGTCTCTGGGGAGGGGAGAGCAATGAGGGTCCCAGTTGAGTTCAGTTGGGACACGGCCTTCAATTCCTAAGGTCAGGTTCTGGTGACCCCTCGAAGGCATCTCCTCCCTGTTCTCATCCTTCTCAGGCTCTGTGACACTTGATGTGCTGGCCAGCTCTGCTGTGGCGAAACTTTCCTCCCTTGACATTTTATCCCTGCCCTGCCCTAGGCCGTGTTCAGCACCTCTGACTCCTTCTCTGTCCCCTTTGCCAGCTCTGTAACTGCTCACACCCTCTGCCGCTGGGCCTTTCTTCTTCTCTTGCTGGCTGTGTAAGAATTTTTGAGCTTCCATGCTCCCACCGTCTTTTCAGAGGGACCAGAGCCTCTCCTTCTGGGTTCAAGGCTTGACTCTGGGACTTAGTAGTTGTGTGACCTTGTGCAGATTAGGGAAGCTCTGATCCCGAGTGTCCTCCACCTATAAAATGGAAATAGGCTAGTAGAGGGAATAGATCTCTGGCCTTCAGACCTAAAGCTGTGTGGGCAAGGTGCTAACCTTTCAAGAGTTAGGGTTTAAGATTAGAGTCAGAGGTGTGTTTAGGGTTAGGGTTAGAGTCTGAGTCAGAGGTGGAGTCAGAGGCATTTAGGGATAGATAGATGGATGGATGGATGGATGGATGGATAGATTAGATAGACAGATAGATAGATAGATGATTAGATAGGCAGGAGATAGTCCTGAGACCTAGTGGATTTGCAAAGGGATTAGGGGAAAATTCTTTGTGACTTAAGTCTTAAAGAATCAGGCATTACCATATGGATGATGCCTAAGTTCCTTGCATCCAGCCCCTCTCTTTTTGACTTCTCTCTCATCTCTCCACTTGCTTCCTGGGCGTGACTGTCCTGGCGTCATCTCAGCGTGCCTTAAGTGAGCTCACTACCTGCCTCTTGCCAGTGGTCACTTGACTAATTCAGTCCACCAAATGTTTATTGTGCTTCTGTGAGCCAAGCATGGCACCAGGGCAGGGGGGCAACATAGGTAGATACCAAATGAGTGTGTTCAGGAGGGAGGGAACCCTTCCAGTGGGGGCTTCTCCATCTTTACGAGGCTTAACTCCACATGTTCTGGCCTCAGCTCCTGTGTCCTTTCCATTGCTGCCTCTCCATTTGGGATTTTCCCCCAGTCACATTGGAGCAGAGTAGAAAGTGACTGAAAAGGGGGCGTAAAGCACCTCAGCTCCCCTGGCACGATGCCTCAGCGGCTGTAGGAAGATCCCCAGTTCTGCCTGGCCAGGGCCCCTCTTGCCCGTTCTATCCGCTTCATCCTCAGTTGACCCACATTATTTTGGTTTGGTCCAACAAGTTTGATTAAACACATACCACAGAACGCTGCTGAATGGCTCTTGTCACCATGGAGTTTACAAGGATGTCACCCTTGATTGGCAGTGGCTTCCCAGAATACGATTCACCTGTACGGGTCGGCAGGGTCTAGGAAGGCCAGGTGAAGAAAGGCGTAAGGCCAAGCCCGCAGTGTCTTCAGAGATAGTCAGCAAGCATTTATTAAGCGCCTGCTGTGTGCCAGGAACTGTGCTAAGGAGAAGGGCAAAGATGGCACCCTGTTCTCAAGCTCCCTGCCTGATGGTAGAGTTGGAGGGAAGGGGAGGACAGAGATGGGATAGAGTAGAGAGAATCTCGGAGGGAAAGGCTTCTCGTGGAGGATGGAGACTGAAGGCAGAGATAAAGTGGGAGAACATATCAGGTGTGCCCTGAATGGGGAGATGGGGCATCTTGTGTGAGAGATGGGAAGCCAAGGTCCCTGGATTTTAGACTTTGTGGAAGACAGAAAAGGGCGAAAGCCTGGAAGAGAAGAGGTGTGGCTTCAGACACTAGCTGTGTGACCCTGGGCAAGTCACTTAATTTGTTTACCTATAGAATGAGGATAATGATAGCATCCATCTGCCAGGACTGCTGTGAGAATCAGATGAAATAATATTTGTGAAGCATTTGGCACAGTACCTGGCACATAGTGCTGCATAAGTATGTGAGTTCTTATTATTTGAAGGACTTTAAAAATTGAACACAGAATTTTCTATTTGATCCTGGAGATAATAAGGCATCACTAGAATCTGAGACAGCTGAGTGCAGTGGATAGAGCACTGGGCTTGGAAGCAGGAAACCTGAGTTCAAATCACTTCCTGGTTGTGAGACCCTGGGCAAGTCATTTAACTTCTGCCTTAATCCACTGGAGAAGGAAATGGCAAACCACTCCAGAATCTTTGCTGAGAAAACCCCACGGACAGTCTTGGTGAGCTGTGTGTTCATGGGGTCACAAAGAGTCATCAGGCACCACTGAGTTTGAGAAGGGAGTTGGTATGGGCTGACCTATGCTTGAGGAAGATCCCTTTGACTGCTGAGTGGAGGATGGGCCAGAGTGGGAGACTTGAGGTGGGCAGACCCACTTCACAAGGCAGCCCAAAACTCAGGCTTAGCAGACAGCCTGCCTGTCCATTCTTCAGATGGTAGCTTATTAAGTAACCAAAGAGCAGGAATGATTCATCGGGCATCCCCAGGCCCCTTGGGTGGATTTCAGGAAGCCTGGGAACCTGGATGAGGAAAAAAATCACATCTTTCTTTCAATACCATTGTTTTCCTGTGAACTTTGTATTTTGTTTTGTGCATTTCAAACTGTGATTCTGAGAAGGGAGCTTCACCAGCTTGCCTGCTTGCCCGAGGTGGCCAGGCTGCCACAGAGGTGAAGAGCCCCTGGGAGGATGTGTTCTCTCGCCACGGTTTAGCTACTTAGCAGCTGCCAGGTGGTGACCAGAGCTCTCAGCATCCTCTAAACAGAGCTGTGCATTTGGGGTTGGGGTGGCTTGCCCGGGATGGTGGGGGGCTGTGGTGGCACCAGGCCTGATGATGGCTTGAGGACCCTAGAAAATCCAGATACCTGTAGATTTTCTGCTGAGGTACTCTTCTATGTAATCCTAGAGGCCTTGGTGGGGTCAGCACCAGTTTATCCCAACTGCTCTCATTTGACAGAGGAGAAAGCTGAGTCTCCGAAGTTATGGAGAGATTTGGTCTCATAGCACTGAGGGAGATGTGAGTGTTGGGCTCCAAACCCAGTGCTGCGACCTGGGCTGGGACACACCAGTACAGGGGGACGGGAGTGTGAATGCCAGTGGGCTCCACAGAACAGAAGAACTTCCCACTGGGGTCTCCTTTCAAGCAACCCCTGGATTGGGGAAGGCCACATGTGGCTTTTCAGGTCCTTGGATGCAGCCTTTAGCTGAGTCCAAGTTTTACAGAATAAATCCCCTCAATGAAAGGATTTGTTCTGTGAAGTTTGGGTGCAGTCAAAGGGCCGCCCTTGAGGACCTGGAGGGTCATGTGTAGCCCCAAGGCTACAGGCTCCCCACCACTGCCAGCCAGGCAATAGCCATGATGGGCCCAGAAAGCTGTGGCTTGTCCCAGGGATGACTGCCACTCCACAAGTGGCATTAAAGCCATTTTTGGAAAAGGCAATGGGCAGATGGTCATGTAGTAGGACAAAGAAGCAGCAGATGCCCCCCAGGGGGGGCCTCCTTGGCACTCCACAGAACAGACTGCAGCACTCTGGGAGGATTCTTTGTGTGGAGCTCAGGGAAAGATGCTACCAGAATTTGAGGGGATAAAGGCTGGCGGAGGAGTCACCAGCTGGGAGGGGCATTCCTCAACTCAGGACAATGACAGGCCCAGCCAAAGAGCTCCATTGTGGCTGGACCAGGGAGATAGATCAGGGAGTATGCCTGTTAACCGCAGGAGAGGTCATTGCAGGCACATCCAGCTTGCCCAGCTACAGAAAGGTGTGTGGGAGCAATGGGAAACAAATGCTACCCCTCTCCCCTTCTGGGCGAGGGATTCTGGTACAGTGCCCCAGGTGAAGTTTTGACATCTATGGCAGCCCCTTCTAATCCTTTGAGGAGCAGAATGTTAGGCAATAGTAATAGTCAAATAGGAGGAGAAGTGTTAGGCAATAGTAATAGTCAAAAACTTTGCCCCACTGCCTTTGACTGTCATCTCAGAAGGAAGGAGGGCCAAGAGTTCTCTTTCTTGAATAAAAGTACCCAAGCTTCTGAATGCCTCAGTTTCCCTTTGTGCTAAACCCATCATTTTGCCTTCCAGCTCCGAAGAATGCAGGAGATGATTGCACAGATGCAGGCCCAGATGCGGATGAAGCCCGGGGATGAGTGAGGGCCACCATGGACAGCAGCACAAGGTAACTTTCTTTTCTTTTTCTTTTCCAAGTTGGATGTGCCAAAGCTTTATGATTTTTTAACCATGTGGTCTTGTTGCTCTCCGTAGTATAAATTTTTTAAAACAAAGAAAACTTGTAAACCTTAGCATGGGTGGGACTTGGAGATGGATGCAGGCTCAGGTGCCCGGTGTTGGTGGGGCTTGGAAAAAGACATGCTCTCAGGCATCTGGATTCCAAGTTAGTGATGATGTTCTAAAGGAGCGGTCTGGCAAGATGCAGGAAGCATCCTAAAACAAGCCGGGACCCAGCAATCCAACCGCTGCAGAGTACAAATGCTCCAGGGAAATAAGTGAAAAGAGAAAAAATGTTGGTACGAAGGCATTTGTAGCTGCACATTAGTAATAGTGAAAAATCGGAAACCCTGAAGTATCCAACTCTGGGACACTGACTCCAGAGACCACTGTTGGTCTCAGGACAAGGAGCAGGCCCCAGGTGCATGGTCCCTCCATCATCCTCAGGTGAGCCAGGTAGAAGGAGGCTAGTGGTAGGGTGGACTGCTGATAGCACCAGCCCTGCTCACACTCCATCCACGTGGATTTAGAACCTGATGCCAGAGGGGCTTGAGAAGAGCTGGCAGGTCAGCATCAGTACCAACCCATGCACCCTCTGGAGCCAGCCTTCAGCCAAGCCCCTCCAGGCATGAGCTAGACTGGTACCCAGCCGATGGACTGCCTGTCATCCCTAGGTGGGTGCTGGGATCTTTCTCATTTGGAAGGATTGCCAGCTCTCCTGAGTTGGCATTGCCATGAAGGGCTAAGGCCAGCTCCTAGGCACCCCCCCAGCTCCTGCCCCTCCAGGCCTCAAGGCACCTCAGATATGAGAAATGTGAAAATTCTGATGAAATAGCCAGGAGGACCGGAGCAGAGTTAGGCCTTTATCTGCCCCTCAGGTACAAAGGTGGTTTTTCTAAAGTACTGATTGTGAAGTGAGCAGAAAATCACTGAGGCGAAAGGGGCATTCCAGGGAGCTATTGACAGGTTGGCATGGATACCTGTGGGTTGACTTAGTTTTGTTTTTAAAGGTTTAGAGCTCATTGTTCACCAGCTTGTTTTTTCTGTGAAGTTACTTGAATCCTTCCATGCCTTGGGAGGAGTCAGCGTTTTGTCTGCACGGACAGCTCCCAGCCTTACCACCTAGTAGAGTAGCTGTGGCCAGGCTCAGGCCGCAAGCCTACCTCCCTTCATTCCTCACTTGGCTTCTGCTCGAAGCTTCTCCAGCTTGATAGGATGGGCAGGCCTTGGGCCTCCTTAATGTGGCCTTCAAGGCCCTGAGGTCCTCTCCATGCCACGTTAGGGTACCATGGTCACTCAGGTGAAGGTTACTGGGCTCCCAATTGTAAAAAATACATGAATGAGCCGACAGAATCAGGAGCATTCAGGGAGGCCCCCCATTTCATGTATCCCAGGAGAGTATAGCAACAGTGCAGCTGAGGAATCTCGCCAGTTAAAAGCATCATGGGAGCTCTAGAAAACAATTCAGTTTTTAATTTAATTAGCCTTCCCCAGGTCAGCAGGAGGATCACATGAGGTGCTGAGGGGCCTCTGTCTCTAAGCTATTGTGAATGACACCGTCTCAGACTGTTGTTATTCTGCAGGTATGAGAATGACAAGCGCCTCCCAACGATTGCTTTTCTTGAATGACTTCCCAGACCCCACTCATTGTTGGCTGTGTTTCCTCAGTGTTCACTAATGACTTTATAGTGTTGGTCCTGAGCCCAACTAAGCCTGTAACCCTCCGTTCATACTGGGAAAACAAAGTGGATGAAAAATATGGCCCAGATTTAGATGGACAGAGGAAAGGGCAGCCCGTCCATTGCCATACATATCTTGGGGAGGTGTAGGTTCTAAAGTATGAGGCAGAGGTGGGGCTGAGATTGTGTCTGGGAAATGGTATACCGCTTTGGTAGGCCCCATCACTTACTGCCCAAGTCTGTCTCTAAAACTTTTTTTATAAAAGCTTTATCATATAATTTCTAACAAAATAACTGTAGCTCGTTTGCTGTGTTTCTCCTGGTGTTTGCTTTGCTTTGGTTGCCATTGTTGACATGTGCATATGGTGCCTCTGCACTTGGGCAAGTCATGGCTTCTCTGTAGGCCTCAGTTTCCTCCTCTGTATAATGAGGGGATTGGGCTTGACTGCTCTGAGGTTCCCCTTCCTGGGCCTCAGATCCTGGGCCCTGTATGTGCAGTTGGGCTTAATGGTCATCTGATGGATGTGCTTGGCATGTGTGGTTGTCTGATGCTCCTGTCCTCGATTCGTGGCACTTGTGTAGTTTTCCCCATTTGTCATTTTAATGGCACATAGCTTCTCTGTCATGTTGGTAGGGCACAGTATCTTTGACCACCCTCAGGACTTGGGGCATGAAAGCTGTTCCTCATTTACTGTTATTTCAGATAAAACACTAGCCATCATTTTGGGTGGTTTGGTCATTTTTCCTCTTAATGTTGCCCTTAGGATTTAGTGAGAGCATGCCCTCCCCCCTCTCCCACCCCTAGCCAGGATGGAATTTCATTTCCCCAGAGGAATGGTGAGATCAAAGAAAGGTGAATGAATCTCGTTTGGACCCTTTCCCTGGTGCCCTGGGTGTCACAATCCTGGGTCATATGAATACTTTGGACATCCTTGATAGCTGCCAATTTAATTTCTGTTTGAGCTGCTATGTATTTCCCAGGAGTTTTGATAAAGGGCTGACCATTCAGCAGCTCTTGGATCTCATCTTTGGTGCATCTTAGGTGCTGGATGGCATTTAGGCTCTCACTGGGAAGGCTGAGGATGCCCTTGTAAGCTATCAGCACCTGTGCCCTGCATCAGCTCTCAAAGCAGTCTCCTCCTTCTCACCTGGGCCACTTTCAGATGTTCCCCTCCACACACAGCTGCCATCAAGGCTTTCCCAGCGAATGTCACTTGGGGGCCTCAGCAAACAGTGCCATGTCCATGTAAAGAGGAGGAAACATTCTTTCACAGGAGGAAATGTGAGAAATTCCTATATTCTTGCCTTTGCCTTCTCTCTCTGTGAAAAACATGCCTGTTGGGCAGTCAGCTTCTGGCCCAGCTTGGTGTACTATGTGTCAGACATTTCAGAATGGGACCTGATTGAAGTTGTTCTTGTTATGCCCTGTGCTTAAAATTCTCTTTAAAAAGAATTGATTATCAATTTTATGAACACCGAAATGAGAAGAAACCCCATAAGTTTGCTATTTTTCTGTGCCTTTCTTTCTCCCTGGTCATGTTGTCAATTTTTGGTTCTTCTGGAATGTAAATCCTGAATCAGACGGATTCTCTTCTGCCAGATGACCTTGGGCCAGCTGCCCACATTCCCGATGGGAAAGAGGAGGATTCTGCAGCTTCCTCTTGAGTCTTGGCCACCATCTTGAGGCTCTGTTGACATGACTTCAGTTTGGAGCTCTTTTCTCACAGAAATGTGCAGATTAGGGTAGACTCATTGAATTGTTTTTCCTCTTGGGGATGGAGATGTAATGGATTCCCACTATCATAGTTAACCCCTATTTCTCTAAGACTTTGGAGTTTACAAATGGCTGTTCTCACAACAGCGCTGTAGAGTAGAATGTGTAGGCATTATCTCCATTTTTGGTTATTTGCTCGTGTTCAGCTGTGTCTGACTGCTTCTGACCCCATTTGGAGTTTTCCTTCAGCTCATTTTATAGATAAGGAAATTGAGGCAGACAGGGGTGAAGTGACTTAACCAGGGTCACACAGCTAGGAGGTGTCTGAGGGCAGATTTGGATTTAGATTTTCCTGACTTCAGGCTCAGTGCTTCTCCACTGTGCCATCTAGCTGCCATTATACAGGGTGGAAAACTGAGTCCCAGAGAGGTGAAGAGTCTCAAAAAATGATACTAGCCCACATGAGTATTGGCTTCAGGACTGCAGCACTCTTTACATGCATTTTCTCTTTTGATGACTGTAGCAGCCCCAGGAAGGAAGGGCTATTGTGATCCACATTTTACAAATGAGGAGACTGAGGCTGGCCAAGGGAGCATATGTTGGCTTGGTCACTTTTGTCTCTGGGACCTTGGGCAGCTTCTTTCCCTTTTCTGGGCCTCAGTTCCTCTATCTGTCCAATTGGAAGGTTGAAGCAGGGGAGGTCTAAGATCTATTCCAGCTCTAAAATCCTGTGCTCATCTGTGATTTGCCCACAGTATCAGACTTAGGGCTTATGCCCTCCTGGTTGCAATCTGGGGATCAGTCCACAGTCCCAGACACGGGCTGTCACCATCATGAGCCTCAGAGGACATTTCTTGACTGAGTTTCCTGCTCCGAGCTCCAGATTTTAAGCAGATAGCGATCCTGCTGACCACATGGCCTAACCTCTCAATGAAAATATGCAGCACCAAGATTGAAGCATAAACACTTCAGGACTGGGGGAGGGGCTTGGGGGAGGAGGAGGGTTGGCCCAGTTCTGTAGACAGTAGCTGTGACTCAGTAGTTTTCAGCTATTTACATAAATGGCAGCTGTGAGAGCCTCATTTTAAAAGAATGAGCATGATTACTTGGTCTAAAGAGCTTAGTCTGCATTAAGCTCATGGACTGTGTTCTTTTGGATCCATCCAAACTCTCCTAGTTGAGATTTCCCCCCGGTCCCTCTCCTCGTCTTTCCCTCTTGGTTCCTTCCTTGCAGCCCTTCAGGAGGTGTAAGCATGTTGTCCACCGTCACTTAGCCTTCCTAAGCAGACACAGAGCTGTGCATTTGTTTCCCTGGTTCTGGACATCTGCATGCACTCAGAGCACTGGCTGCCTGCCTTCTGTTTGCATCTGGATTTCATAGTCTGTAGTGTGGAAAGTACCACGTGGGGGCAAAGACAGGAGCGTGCTGGAGTTCTCTCTCTGTGCCGTGCGCAGCTTGTTGTGATGGAGTATGAGCCCCGGACTGTGATCCAGGACTTGTGTCTTTCTAGCTCTGCTTCCTCAGCCTCAGTTTCTTTCCCTGTCAAAATAAAGAGAGTTGAATGAGATAGCTCCCCAAGCTTCCTTGCGATTCCAACATGTAGAAATTCAAGAGCCAAAAAGCATTTATTAGCTACCCTATATCTGTTCAGTGTTGAAGGAGATTCAGAGTTGAGATCAGACACTGTTCCTGCCCTCCTCTTCCTTACAGCCTGTCCTGAGGATAAAGCAATAGACAGAGTCAGCACAGTAGAGAATGGCTGAGTCAGGTCTGAGGGGACGGTGATTTATTGTTGGCAGAAGAATCAGGGAAAGTTTCATTTGAATTGGACTTTAAAAGAGGTAGGAGTCAAAGGGGAGACACCCACTAGGCATGTTTGTGGTCCTGTGCTGGGGCTAAAGGGAGAGGGGTCAGAAAACTGGAATGGTCCCTGACCTCTAACAGTTTCCAGTCTGCTTGGACACCATGACATGTGCCCAGAGACTGAAAGCAAGGGGAAGGAGAGGAACAGGAAGACTTTTGGAGAAATGGGCTCCTGCCTTGAGCCTTGAAGGAGCACTGGTTTGTGAGACATGGAGATGAGAAGGGAGTGCTCTCTAGGCCTGTGAATGACTTGTGTGAATGCAGAAGACAAAGGGGGTGGTGCAGCCTGCCCAAACATGATGCTTGGGAAGAGGAATGATGAGAAGAAAGGAGGGAGAAGGAGGTGGAGTCTAGACTCTGGAGGGTCACACTAAGGGACTGGCTCTACATCTTTCCATTGTGTCCTATGTGGCCATAGTTTATATCATGACATCAACTAGTGAGAATTCTCATGCTCCTTGTTGACACTGATCAGGACCTGGCAGTGTTTGAGCCTGTGGGCAAGTGTGAGCCACTCAAAATTTCAGTGGCTTCAGGATTCTATGCCTCAAGAAGTTGATATTGGCGGCTGTGTGGGGAGAGGACTGTCTGAAAGTGGCCCAGGTGAGAAGGCATGAGGTCCTGTATCAGAAAGAGTGCTGTGGGAGGAGGTGGATGGATAGTGGCAAGAGATGATGTGTGGAAGTAGTAGCAGTGAGACTTAGCAATTAGATGTGGGAGAAGGAAAAGCCGGGGGTGACAATAGGTAGGAACCTGGGTGACAGAGACGCTGTAGAAATCGGGGAGCTTGAAGGAAAGACAACTTTGAGGGGAGACATGATTCCATTTTAGTGTTTGTGTAGCACCTTTTGGACACTGGGAGTTTTCAGTGCCTGTAGTACAGGTGAAGGCATTTTACATTTCTAGTGGGGAAGAAGGAGTTCCTGGTGTGATGGCCTAAGGTTGGGATACCTACTGAGAGAGTGGAGTGTGGCAAACGCTCAGGGAGCTTGAGAAGAGAAGGTTTGGAACAGCTGTTGAGGGGAATGGGATGGAGAGTCAGTCAAGGAAGAATAAGTGTTTGCCATACCTCAGTGAGGGCCCAAATGAAAATAGATAACATGAACTTGCTTTCAGTAACTCAGGAGTGCAGGTAGGGAAGGTGTGTGGTAGGAAGGATCCAGGATCCAGGATTGATTCAGGGTTTGACCAGTAGGACAAGAGGCTGAATGAGGGAGCCAGAGCAGAAGAACAGGGAGGTTGCAGGGAGGACAAAGGATTTCTAGCAGGAGTGAAGAAATGAGGAGATTTTAATAAGAGAGGGGAAGCTCTGAGTTCAAAAATCCTAGAGAGAGCACAGTCAGGGGTGATGATGAGATCTGAGAAGGGACCGTCCTTGTGGTAGTGTTTTATGCATTGACTTAATCTCTTTCTAGAAATTCCATAAGCCAGGAATGCCTTGCCTCCTTCCCCTTCCCCAACACACTCAGTCCTTCCCAGCTCAATGACCTTCTTAACATCCCCTTCTCTTATCACATTTCCCACATGTGTCCCACATGACACATTGCTTACGTCTCATGTTTTCAGGTACAACTATGAACATCTTTTCTGCCTCCTGTACTCTAAATCCCATGTAGGCAAGGTCTGTCTGCTGAGACATTTTACCCTTCTAGTGCCTAGCAACAGTGTATTGCACACAGTAGGTGGTTAATAAGTATTTATGGAATTGGAAAATGTGAGAAATCTGATGTCAGGTAAATGAACCTCTGACTTGTGGCTGACATTAATGGTTCTCTCTCTCTCTGAGACTTGGGATGGTCAGAAGGCTGTGGCGCCTTCAGACTCTGGACACTCTGAAAGCAGTCTCAGAGCCATGTGGGTCATTGGATTTGGGGTTGTTGTGCTCCATCCAATTGCTCCATTTACAGGAGAAGAAACTGAGGCACACAACTGGGAAGTCATTTTACTGTGGTAGTAAGTAGCAGGACCAGAATTAGAATTAGCCAGCTTTTTTGACTCCAAAACCAGTATTCTTTTTTTGAGAAATTAATGGACATGTTACATCATTATCCGCAATTGATCAGTTTCCTAAGCCATTCTCTATGTAGAGTTTCCTTAGCTTAAAAGAAGTCACCAAGTCTCAGGGACAGAGATTTCATCCAGTCCTCCAGTGTCAATATGATTGTGTTGATTTGAATTCTAATACTTTTTAGTGTTGCTTACCTTTGTGTTATGGTGATCATGTAATGTTTTCTTAGTCCTACATGACTTTGAACAGGTTTCTTTGAATCTCTCAAATTCATTATTTTTTATTCATTCATTCCATGCTCGTTTGTCCAAACATTGTGCTATGTGTTGGGTACTCAAAAAAGTCCCTGCCCTTAGGGAGCTTGCCATGGGGGCAGGGAGAGAATATTTACACAGGTTGGAGAAGTAAAAACCCAAAAAGCAAATACAAAATAATGGGTGGTAAGGACCCTAAAAGGCCTTATTCTTGACCTGAGCTTTACCAGGAATCTTGGAAGTCTGTGAACCAGAGGTAAGGAGGGTGTGCCATTTACACCTGGTCCATATGGATTTGACTTATTCGAAGGCACTGAGACAGGACATGGAATTTTGTGTAAGAGCAACAAGAAACACAGTCTTTATGTCTGGACTTGAATTTGTGAGGGAGAATAACGTGCAGTTAGCCTTGAAAGTTAGGCTGAAACCAGCTCAGGAAAGGCTTAAAATTAAGCAAGGCAATGGAGTGCCTGTTTTATCCTAGAGTCAGCAGGGAATGGCTGAAGCTTCTTGAGCAGGAGAGTGGTGAGGGGAGGCCTGTGCTGGAGGATGATCAGTTTGGCAGCTGTGTGAGCTGAGGGTTGATTGGATGGGTGGAAAAAATAAAATATTACTTAAAATAAGAATAGGGGTTTGTTTCGGCACTGTGATCTTCTGTTTTATTTTAGTATCACAGTCTGTCCAGCCCTTCTACAACTGATGAACACCCATCTGGTTTTAGGGTTTTTTTTTATTAGCATAAATGGTGCTACTGTGAACATTTTGGCACGTGTGAGGTCTTGTCTCTGTCTTTGGCTTAGGGTGAATGCCCAGTGTTAGCAATGCAGGATCAAGGGAGATGAACGATTTACTTTTCTCCAAATGTTACACATTGGCAAGACAAGTTCACAGCTGTGCCAGTGGTGGGGAACTCCAATGTGGATGGCAGTCCTATCTGTCACCTTTGCCCAGAAGTGAAACGTCATTATTGTTTCCTAATCATCCATGACCATATAGAGCATCCCAGAACCAAGTGTGGATCCCTGGGGGCTGCTCCCCTGGCAGCTTCCTCCTGAGACAGAGCCATCTGGCTGCTTAATCTTCAGGGCCAACCGATCAGCCTGTTCTGAATCTACCCACATCTCTTCCTCTTTCCCACAAAAATAGCTTCAATCAGCCACAATTTACAAAGTGCTGAGAGGCTGTAAATTTGGGTCCTCTGTGTTCCTTCCATGTGCCATCTTATCGCCTTCCATAAAAAGGGAACAAGGAGAGGTCAGAAGGATGAGGGCTTCATGAAGCTGCTCTAGCTCCTTAGGATCACCATTCCTTTAATAAGGAGGAAGAGAATTTGGCCAGAATTTATGTCAAGCTCAGTAGCACAATTTTCAGATTCAATTCCATTCCATTTTTTAAAAAGGGGGACAGAATTTGCCTTTCTCATCCATTTTCTATACTCTTTCAGAGTCCTGACAGTGGCTCAGCAGCCATATCAGCCCGTTCTTCCATCTTCTTAGGATGTTTCAGGGCAGGTGACCTGAACTTACCAAGGACAGCTAGATACTGTCTTGCTGTCTCTTTATTGACATGGGATATCCATCCCTCCTTCCTTGCCTCACCTTCATTTCCCCCCAAATTCCTGACAGTCCAGACTCAATCAGGGCAAAGCAGTGTGACAACAGACACCATTTGGAATGATAGGAGTCACCCATGAGTCCTTCTGGAGAGATGGAGGACCACCAGGCCTCCCCGTCTGATCTGCCTCTGCTCTGCAGACCCCGTTCTCAGGACCACTGAGCACTGCTGTGCCCACGTGGCTGAACTCTCAGAGAAGTGTTGCCTTTTCTGTTTTTATCCACAGTCCTTGGCACTGTGCTTGGCACATAGTAAGCATGTAATATGCTTTTTAATATTTTATTCATTCACTTTTGATTGGTCATTTCAGAAGCTTTTGGGAGCATCTGAAATAGTAGGAAAAGAAAGTCAGAGCTTTCCTTTCTTTTCATCATTAGTTCTCACCATGCCAAGCACTGTTCACATCCTTTTGATAACCTCCCCCATTTCACCAATATAATTTTAAAAATAAATTTTAGAAAACTATCTTTGCCTTTGCTTTCCCCCTTCAGCTCATTCTGAGTTTTAGTGGCCGTCATGTTGTTTTTACAGGACTGTGTCCCCTTGGGAGTCATCCTTCTGACATAGTTTTTTAAGTCGCTCGGTCAGCAAGCATTTATTATATGTTTACTGTATGCCAGGCACTGTGCTCCGAGCTGGGCCTACCAAGAAAGACAACAACCAGTCCCTACTTCAGGGAGATTACATTCTAATGGAGGAGACGTCATGAAAATGAATAGGGACAGAGAAAACATAAACAGAGTAGGTAAAGATGGTGGTGATAGAGGGGCCCCCTGAAGAGGCCTCCTGCAGAAGCTGGGACTGGAGCTGAGTCAAGAGGGAAGCCAGGAAGCCAGGATATGGAAGGTTCTTTTGGAATATGGCTCACCTTTCCAAAGCCGCATTGCATTTGTGTCTCTCAGCCCTACCCCATCGCAGTGTTACCAGTCAACTCTGACGGCTAAGTCTCTGAGACTGTGGGGCTGTTACTGGCTGTATTGTAAAGCACCAGGAAGTTGTGAAAATAGTCCTGTTGGCAGCATCTGTTGTAAGGAGAGTGGTGAGGAAAGCATAGGCCAGCCCAGAAGTAGAAGATGGAGTAACTCATTGTTCGTGTTTATTATTTTTACACAGCATTGTGTTTGACCTTCTGATCTACAGAGAGAGCTAACTTATCCACCAGAAAGGACCCATCAGTGATCTCTTATATTTGTAGAGCATTGGAAGATTGACTACAAGGAATTTTGTTTTCCTCCCAGCCCTGATGTGAATTGGTCGCGTCCCTAGGTCTGTGTATAATAATCATCTTTTACTTTATAAAATATTCCCCTCACAATATCCCAAGAATTAAGTAGTTCAAGGCTAGGTCTCCCCATTTTATAGCTGGTGAAACTGTGGTGGGAGAACAGAGAAGAGACTTAGCTAGAGTCTATCAGAGTTGGGATTTGAAATTCTTGCCTCTGACACCCAGCACCACTTATTCAGCGTCTAGTGGGTCATCAGTGTGAGTGAAAAGTGAAAAATGGAATTGTATTTGCCTTGCCTATGAAATGGGGACATCCACAGACCTTGACCATAGTAGACACTTAATACATATTGAGAGAGTGAAGCATCAGTGGCACCTCAGATGAGGTGACGTATTTGTGGGAGCCCTTTGTAAACTGCCACTGTACCTATTGGTGGCCCCATCACCATCATTGCCATCATCAGTGAAGCCTTCCTCGGTGGTTGTAAGAGATGATGAAGATGTAGATGATGGGTTGCCAGCGTGTCACATAACAAGACAGGATGGTGGGCTGCATCTGACAAGGCAAGTCTAGTGTCTTATACTTGGTATTCAAACAAGCCTTGGCTCATACAAGTACAGGACAGGAAACCCAGGTTGAGACAGTGATTTATGTGAGGGTTTTTCGTGCTCTCTGCAAACTCTCTGTAAGTCAGCTGAGTGATTTGGCTACCAGAGACACTGGGATGTTCATAGGCTGCATGGACCAAGGCCCCTTTCGGGGAGGGGCATCCTTTGATGTCTCAGCCTCAGTTCCCTCCCATCTAAAACTAGGGGGACAGTTTACACAGCCTCTCAGATCCCTCCCAGCTTCAGGTTCTATGACCCCACATCTTGCCCAAGGCTACACAGCCCCAAAATGGCAGACCTTGGATTCAGCCTTGGATCTTGGGAAGCCTGGTCTTCTTTCTCTTTCAACTGCACCATACAGAGGAGTCAGCAGATTGGCATATGCCATTTGTTTCCTTTTCCTGCTTTCTCCTAACTTACTATGGAGTTTTTCAAATGAAAACAAACGTGTGGGTTTCTCAGACAGGCTTTGAGCTGAATGATTTTTTCAAGATTTATGGAGTTGTTATGGCAACCAGAGCTCTAGAGTTGTGGCTGGTGCCTGGGCAATGTGATGAATGACATCAGTCTTTGGAGGAAGGGTGGTGGTGCCAAGGCTGAAGTTGTGGCATCTGACGTGTATCCAAAGGGAGGCTGAGCCCAGAAGACCATCAGTTGTCTGGCACTGCTGGGGTTTGTGGAGTCCAACAGCAATCATCCTCACTCATGACATTTCTGGATCTCTTTATGGTGCATAAAGGGCTTGGTCCTCATTTGCTCATTTGGTCTTCATGGTAACACTTGGAGGCATGTGTGCCAGAGGGATTTTTATCTCCATCTCCATTTACAGATGAGGACACCAGAGTTCTGAGGCAGTGTTTCTTGCCCATGATCATGCTGCTAGGAAGTGCATGGGGCA
Source organism: Bettongia penicillata ogilbyi (assembly GCA_023548195.1). Lineage (NCBI taxonomy): Eukaryota > Metazoa > Chordata > Mammalia > Diprotodontia > Potoroidae > Bettongia > Bettongia penicillata. The sequence goes on along the minus strand of JAJHZJ010000154.1, from coordinate 4,050,722 downwards.
GAATTTGAATCCAGGTCTTTTCCTGACTCCCAGATCCAATTTAATTCACCTTGCACTGATGAAGCCCTTCTGTTGATGGACACTATGCCCGTTACTGGGCATCCATAACTCTTGGGGGACGTGATGCCTACATACAAATATAATCCAACGTTGAATGTGATAGGAATAAAGGGGAAATTGTTGGGTCACAGGATTTTTTTTTTTTACATGAAAAGGATCTTCGAGTTCATCTAATCCAACCCTCTTGAGACCAACAGAGGTTATCCAAAGTCACCTGGGCAATAAGCAGAGTTTCAGATAAAGGATCATAGGAAAGTTTGAGGAGGTCAAGACCTCATTTAGCTGGAGAGAATAGGAAAAGCTTTCTGGAGGAGGGAAATGGACAAAAGTTGGACACCAGAAGAATATATATTTCCATAAACAGAGACCAAGAGAGATGATGTGGAGTGTGACCTGCAAGAATTCAGAGCTGAGAAAGGATGGAGCAAGATCCCTGGACAAACTATGTATGAAGTCAGTTCATCAATATGCATTTATTAAGCACTGATTGTGTGCCAAGCATTGGGCTAATGCGCGCGTGTGTGTGTGTGTGTGTGTTCATCTTTTGTGGCCAAAGAAGACCACGCCATCCGTGAAATGATGACATGACTTGCACTTGACTTTGTTTTGAGTGAGGGAGGCCTGTACAGGTCACCAGCCTCACTTCTCTTCCAGAGCCGTCTGAATCCAGTGAACAGATATTCATCAGGATGACTGGAGATGACCCAGGATGAGGCAGTAACTTGCCCAAAATCACACAACTAGTGAGTGTCAAGTGTCTGAGGTGAGGTTTGAACTCAGGTTCTCCTGGCTCCTGCACTGGTGTTCTACCCACTGTACCACCTAGGTGCCCACACTGGGCTAATGCAGAAGGAGCAAAAAGGGGCAAAACCAGGAAAGAGAAGCAATGTGAAATAAGGCTCTGGACCTCCCACCCAGGCTTATGGTGAGAATCAAGAGATAATAACTGTAAAACACTTAGCACAATACCTGGCCCATAGGAAATACTATCTCAGTAAGTGGCAATGATGGTGATGATTGGGACAGAAAAATGAACGACTGTGAAAGAGGAGTAACAAAAATTTTGCAATAACGTGAAAAGAACATGATCTCTGTTTAAGCCAGATGCATTGATCTTAGAGATGGGAGGCAGAGAGTCTACTGAAGGATATTACAGGTCTTCCAGAAAAACATGGCAAGCCCAAAACCCTCAACATCCTAATGCAAGAAATAATACAAGAAAATTCTTTAGAATTTCTGGGTACAGAAAGAAAATGCAGGTCCCCTCCAGGAAAACAACAAAACTAGACCTGTGCTGGAGACTGCAAGATGCCTTGTGGCTAAATTGAGCAATTCAGTGACAAATAGCAAATTCTGCAAGCAACCAGGAGAGTCACCCTCTATATAGAGGAAAAGAAATTCAAGTGACACAAGACTATTCTGCAACCACCAGAAACCTCAAGAAGGAGTGGAATAATGTGGTCCAAAGAAATTCAAGCTGCAACCCACGGTGACATATCTGCAAATCCAAGCCTAACTACCAATGAAAATATGGACATTTAATTTTTAAATTAGAACTTCAAAGTATTCCAAGAAAGAAAATTAGACTGCAACAAGTTACTTAATTTCAAACACTGCTGGTAACAAAAATACACGAAAGATAAACAAATACAGTAAACAAGGACCACCGCAACAGAGTAACAACAGATAAACTATTCAGAAAAAGAAGTGGAATAGAGGTGATGATGGAAAAATAGTCCTGAAACATCAGGGGCTAAACTTCGCAACACCCTGCCTTAAGGCGAATTGATATTTTCATGGGACTAAGTATCAGAATGGAAGGGTACTTTATTTGTTGATATGGTTCTAGAAATGCCAGCAATAGCAGTGAGACAAGAGAAGGAAGTTAAAGGAATAAGATAGATAAAAGAGGAGATAAAACTATTCTTTTTTGCTGATAGTTCACTTAGAAAGTCCTAGGGATTTGGCAGAGATATTTGAGACAAAAGCTTCAGCAAAGTCACAGGCTACAAAATAAACCCTGAAAAACCACCGTTTTCTATATAATATTAACAAAATCCAAAAGGCAATAATAGAAAGGAAAATCTCATTTCAAAAAACTACAAAACACAAAATACTTGGATATCAGTCTACCAAAGCACACAAAATGATTATATAGATAGTTATAAAGTGTTCCTTAAAGAAATAAAGAACAGCTTAAATAGCTGGAGTTCTGGGAATATACAGTGCTCATGGCTGGGATATACCGATATAATTAAAATGAAAGTACTACCAAAGTTAGTTTACACTTTTGATACTATGCCAAATTATCCTTTATATAACTAATAAAATTCATTTGGAAAAACTCTCAAATAACAAGGGAAATCATGGGGAAAAAAGTAGAGAAGAGAGGCGGAAATAACATTTCTAGACCTCAAACTATATTACAAAGCAGCAGTCATCAAAACCATTTGTTCTTAGTTTAAAAATAAAGAAGTAGATCAATGGAACATATTAGACAAGGCAGAATAAAAAACAATGGAACTCAGTAATCCAGTATTTAGTAAGGCAGAAGAAATAATTTACTTAGGAAAACATTTTCTATTTAATAAAAACAGATCTTATGCCCGTCACAGTTATGGGTAAGAGATGTATTTTTAACTGAAAAAGAGGGAAAATTACAAAAGATAAAATAGATAACTTTGATTACATGAAACTGGCACAGACAAAATTAATGCACCTAGGATAAGAAGATAAATGGTTGAATGGGGAAAAAAATCTTTGTGTCAAATTTCTCTGATAAGAATTTGGTATCTTAAGATATATAAAAATATACACATATGCATATGCATGTGGTGCATGTATATAACATAAAACATGTACACATATATGTTACAAGAAACCATTCTCCAATAAATAAATCCTAAGAGGATATGAACAGTAAGATCTCAAAAGAAGAATGGAAAACTGTTAACAACCATATGAAAGAATACTCTAACTCACAAATAATAAGAGAAAAGCAAATTAAAACAACCCTGAGATTTCACCTCACACTCTCAAGTTGGTGAAGATAATAGAATTTTTATATGATACCTTTGCAGTTCTCTTTACAAATATTATCTCATTTGAGCCTCCCAACAACCCTGGGTTGTTGCTATTTTTAACTCCATTTTAGAGATGAGAAAAATGAGCCAGTCACTAACCTTGCATAGGATCATACAGCTAGTAAGTTTCCGAAGCCAGATTTTAATGCAGGGCTTCCTGACTCTGGGTTTGCTGGTATATCCACTGTACCACAGAGTTGCCTCAAAATATGGGAGAAAGTTGTCAAAAAGATGATAAAAGATGTAAATAATCAATGTTGGAAACATACTGATACATTGTTGATGGAGCTATGAGTCAATTCAGCCATTTTGGCAAGCAATTTGGAGTTATGCAAATAATACGACTAAAATATTCATACTCTTTGACCCAGAAATTCCATTCGTAGCTTGTCCCCCAAATCAGTCTTTGATAAGAGAAAGTCCCTACAGATGCCTACACACAGAGATACACACACATGCGTGCACACACATGCATGCACACACCAGTACTTTATGTGATAGCAAAGAATTGGAAACAATGAATGTCCTTCAATTCTGCCCCATTTGATTGTAAGCTTCTTGAGGACAGGGACTGTCTCTTGCCTTGTGGTGTATCCCCGGTACTTAGCACAGTGCCTTACGCATAGTAGGCACTTAATAAAGTGTTTATCGATGAACTGGGAAAAGATTAAACAAATTATAGTGCATGAATGTAAGGGAATACTACTGTTCTGTAATCAGTGTGATGAAGATAGAAAAGCCTGGGAAGATCTCCATGAACTGATGCAGAGTGAAGTGAACAAAGCCAAGAAAACAAAACCCAATGACTACAACAATGTAAATGGAAAAAATGACCACAAAAATAAAGTGAATGTTGCAGAATTACAAAGAACAAGAAAGACTTGAGAGAAGAGAGATGCGGTGGTGGGAATTTCAGGAGGATTTGCACATTGCACATATTTTCAGACTTTTTGATGTGATGATGAGTTTTAGACTTTTTGATGTAGTAATCAGTTATATTGATTTTTTTTGCATTAAAATATTATTTGCTGGATGAGATGGCTGTCTGTGGGAAAAAATACTGGGGAAAGTTAAATAAAAAAAGACATCAAAATTGTTTTTAAAAAAATCAACCAGATTTTAAAATTTTTTTCTTTAATATTTTATTTTTCCCCACTTACATGTAAAAACAATTTTTATCATTTGTTTTTAAAACTTTGAGTTCCAAATTCTTTCCCTTCCTCCCTCCCCACTCTACTCCCCTCATTGAGAAGGTAAGCAATTCAATATAGGCTCTATGTTATATGTAGTCATATAAAATATTTCCATATTAGTCATGTTGTGAAAGAAAACATAGACCCCCCCCCCCAAAAAAAAAAACCTCAACTCCAACCAACCTCAAGACAAATAAATAAAGTATGCTTCAGTCTGTATTCAGACACCACAATTCTTTGTTTGGGAATGGATAGCATTTTTCATCTTAAACCCTTCAGAGCTGTCCTAAATCACTGTACTGCTGAGAATAGCTAAGTCATTCACAGCTGATCATCTTAGAATATTGCTGTTACTTTGTGCACAGTATATTTCACTTGACATCAGCTCATGCAAATCTTTCTGAGAGCATTCTGCTTATCATTTCTTATAGCACAATAGTATTCCATCCTAATCACATACCACACTTTGTTCCATCATTCCCCAGTTGATGGACATCCCCTCGATTTCCAATTCCTTACCACCAGAAAAGAGCTGCTATAAATATTTTTGTACTTATGGTCTTTTTTCTTTTTTTCTTTTTTTATCTCTTTTAGGATTCAGACCTCATAGTGGTATTGCTAGGTCAAAGGGTATACATGGTTTTATAACCCTTTGGGCATAGTTCCAAATTACTCTACAGAATGGTTGAATTAGTTTACAACTCCACCAGGAGTACATTAACGTCTCATATTCCCCACATCCCCTCCAACATTTGTCATTTTCCTTTACTGTTCTAATGGCCAATCTAATAGGTATGGGGTAATACCTCAGAATTGTTTCCATTTGCATTTTTCCGATCAGTAGTGATTTAGTTTTTTTTTTTAAATATGGCTATAGACAGCTTTGATTACTTCATCTGAAAACTGTTCATTTTTTTTTTTTATCACTTGTTAATTGGGGAATGACTCTTATTTTTCTAAATTTGACTCCATTCTGTATATGTTTGGGAAATGAGGATTTTATCAGAGAAACTTTCTTCAAAATTTTTTCATAATCACTATAGCTATGTGTATTCCCCTCCATCCTATTTCCCACCCCCATTTACATTACTCTCTCTCTCTCCTTTCACCCTGTCCCTCCTCAAAAATGTTTGGGTTCTTGAAAGTCAAATTTTCTATTCAGCTCTGTTCTTTTTGCCAAGAATGTTTGAAAGTCCTCTATCTCATTGAATATCCATTTTTCCCCCTGAAGGATTATATTCAGTTTTTATGGGTAGGTGATTCTTGGTTATAATCCTAACTTCTTTGTCCTCTGGAATATCATATTCCCAGTCTTCTGATACTTTAATGTAGAACCTGCTAAATCTTGTATTATCCTGACTGTGGCTTCACAATATTTGATTTGTTTCTTTCTGGCTCTTCAAAATATTTTCTCCTTGACCTAGGAGCTCTGGACTTTGACTTTAGTATTCCTTGGACATTTCATTTTGGGATCTCTTTGAGGAGGTGATCAGTGCATTCTTTCCAATTCTATTTGACCCTCTCATTCTATAATATCAAGGCAATTTTTCTTGATAATTTCTTGAAAGATGATGTCTAGGGTCCTTTTTTGTCATGGCTTTCAGAAAGTCCAATAATTTTTAAATGATCTCTCCTGGATCTATTTTCAAGGTCAGCTATTTTTCCAATGAGGTTATTTCATACTGTCTTCTGTTTTTTCATTCTTTTAGTTTTGTTTTATTGTTTCTTGATTTCTTATAAAGTCATTGGCTTCCATTTGCTCAATTCTCATTTTTAAGGAATTATTTTCTCCAATGAACTTTTGTACCTTCTTTTCCATTTGGCCAGTTCTACTTTTTAAGGAATATTTTTTTCTTCAGTGAATTTTTGTGCCTTTTCCTCCACTTGCCCTCATCTGTTTTTTTAAGGGGTTATTTTATTCAGTATTTCTTGTGTCTCTTTTACCAAGCTGTTGACTCTTTATTCATTGTTTCTTGCATCACTCTCATTTCTCTTCCCAATTTTTTCTCTACCTCCCTTACTTGATTTTCAAAATCCTTTTTGAACTCTTCCATGACCTGTGACCAATTCATATTTTTCTTGGAGGTATTTGATGTAGGAGCTTTGAATTTATGATCTTCTTCTGAGAGTATGTTTTGACCTTCCTTGTCACCTTGGTAACTTTCTATGGTCAGATGTTTTTTCTGTTGTTTGCTCATTTTCTCAGTCTATTTCTTGACTTTTAACTCTTTATTAAAGTAGGGTTCTGCTTCCAGGGTGGAGGGTGCATTGTCCTAAGCTTCAGGGGTTTTATGCAGCTGTATTCAGAATTATTTCTAGGGACTTGTAATTTTTCATTTATTCTAAAGTGGTATGATCTAAGGAGAGGTGTGTTTACTACTCTCCTGCTCTGTGCTCTGGTCCGTGAGTGGTCACAAGCACTGTTTTCTGCCTTGGAACCGTGGAGAGGGTCCCTGTCCCACTGCAGCAGAAGCTTTGGTGTGCTAGTCCTTTTTCTCACCCTGGAACTGCCCACCCGGTATTGTGACTCAGATCCAAGTGTGAGCAAAGCAACAGAGTCCTGCCTCAGTGTTAACATAGTGACCCCCTGTAATCTCCTTCTGACCCGTTGTTCAAACCCCTTACTGTGTGTGGGCTGAGAGTTCTAGAAGCAGCTCCTCTCACTGCTGATTCAGTGACTTCCATGGCCTGCTCCTGCTGGGGCCTGGTCTGCACTGGACTGCACTCCACTCACTCAGGTGTGACAGACCTTTCTTGCCAACCTTTCAAATTGCCTTTGTTGCAAAATTATTTCACCCTGTCCTTTTGTGGGTACTGCTGCTCCAGGAATTGTTTTATTGCATTATTTAAAGGTGTTTGGAGAGGTTTTGGGGAGAGCATAGGTGAGTTGCTGCCATCTTGGTTTCACCCTTCCCCACACCCCATCAGCTAGATTTTAGAACAATGTAGACCTCTGAGCTCAGATCCTTTCTCTTCAAGGTTCTTCAAAGCAGTTGGGCTTATCAGTAGACTGATAAGGAGCCTTTGGGCCATAAAGACCTTGGTCCTGGGCTACTTCTGGAACACCTGTACCAGAGTAACACTGTGGAGCACTGAAAAGTCATTTATCCTCTTAGGGCTCTAGGCAACCATCTTTGACTACAAATTGCAAGAACATGCCAGCCTGCATTGTGAGAGGGAGTTTCTTTGCCTGGGAATTCTCTGTACCAGTTAAATCACAATGTAGTCCCTAGTTGTAGCTTAATGATATCTTCTGTTTCTATGATGTTCTGCAGTCCTGTTATCACACCCCCCGAGTGAGACAGAACAGACTTTTCTCCTCTTTACAGATCTGCGGTATGAGAGGGTTAACATGGTCTAAAAGAAGGATCCTTGGATATGGTGTGCCAAGTCCTGGGAGCCAAGCCCTGGTGCTGTTGATCCCTGCCTGGATAACCACTCTCTCTGAGTGGTTATTTTCTCACTAAGGGGTTATTTTGTAGAGCAGGAAACTGGTCTGAGGATGGTCATTGACTGGCCCAAGGTCACACAGGTAGTGAGCAGAGCTGCAGTGCAATTACAAAGAGAAAGCTGTGATGAACATTTGGGAAAGTGAAAATTTGGAGGGTCAGGGGCAGCTCCCTTAAAAGAGACAGTGCCCAAGATTGTGCTGCCTGGGAGCTTGGAGGAGAGGCCAGGCAGAGCTAATCCCAGTGAGATCTGACAGGCCCCTGGCAGGGAAAACAGCTTTTCCCAGGGCATGTTATAAGGGCAGGGGTCATAGGCCTGGCTAATTATGCATTCCCTTGTGAGCCTAGCTTGTTTTTCCTCAAGCTTTGCCCCCTGTCCCAATTAAGCTGCTGTAAGGCCATGAAAGGAACCTTGGCTGGGGACTGAAGCCATGTTAGGAATCTTTAGTAATCCACTCTGCCACCTCCCATTCCTATTGCCCATTGATATCGATAGATGGCAGAGGGATAGTTTGTACCACCTCTGCTCAGCCTTGCTAGGGTCCTACAACCGGGTAAGATAGCCTCACCTCATCAGACTGAAGTCTCAGGGTAACAAACTGATGCTAACTTCAGCTAGGTGTGGGAAAAGGAAGTTGACTAAGTACAGTGTGGGCCCAGCAATAGCTGTTTGATGACAAGCCTGGCTAAGCAATTGAAGTTCGTCACTGGATCTTAGTGCTTTTAAAATGATGGTGACCCATGAAGCAGATAAAAATGCAGAATGGCCCAGAGCCCTGGCCATTCTTCCCCATCCATGGGCATGATCACGGAGTGGTAGAGAAAGCGGAGGGCTGAGACTTCCCTTTTTCAATCTACAAATGTTAATTTAATCGTTGGTACTCTGAGTGTGTGAGCACTTTCTAATTACCAGCTTGATGCACTTGGAGAGGACCTGAACCTCCTCCATACTGACATTCTTGTTATAAAAGAAACCAGAAGATGCAAAGCAGTAATAGCTCAGCGAAGGAATGGCTTACAAATTCTCGTCCAGAAAGTGAATCAAGGATTTGGCAGGGTTGGCTTCATTGTGTGCCTGAAGCAAACAAGAAATTTCCCTTCGTAGCACTCTTGGTCATCTTGCCTGGCAGCACTCCCCACGGTCGTAAGCAGATAGGCCACTGTACGTGTGCCAGCGTCTGCTGCAGTGATGAAGGGCAGACATCCCATGAAGATCCTACTAAAATCCTCCCAGCCAGGCAGCACAAGCGTGTATGCATGGGAATGTTGCTCTGAAGGGGAGGCTGGCATGGCAAGAAGCAGAACATGCCTTGTGAAGAGGACATGAATGGGAGCAGAGGCCCCTGAGGAGTTTCCATTCTCTCCATCACAATTCAAGAGAAGAGTAGTCAGGAGATGGTGGGAGGCACTGGGAGGGAACAACATGACAGAAGGTTTGATCGAGTCTGTCTTAGACAAGAAATGGTAGACTCCACTGCGTGGGTGGTGCAGGTGACTGAAGAGGGAAGGGGCTCGAAGCAGATACTGCAGGAGTGCAGCTCAGGTCAGACTGTGGGACAGACATTTGTAGCGGCCCCAGTCAGCCACCATTCAGCTGGTGTGGATGTGGGAGCAAGAACTTGGTCTGTGGGCTGATTCAGCATCGGCCTTTGGAGAGGGATGACTAGGACCAGCAGGATGAGGAGATGTGTAGCCAGGAAACTGAGGCTTTGCAGACGGTTTCTTTTCTGCGCCCCCCGCTCCCCACAGACCTTGTCTTCACAGCCTCCCAGGTGCCCAGGACTTGAGATGTAAAGACTAGAAGAGGCCTGGGGTGTGGTGGCACATGTCCACCGTCCCATAATTACTGCTCTGGAGTGAACCTCAGTGAGCTAAGCCCAGCTGTGGTGAACAGGGGCACCAGGCTGCTCAAGGAAGGGCAGGCAAACTGACCCAGCTCGGAAATGGTCAGAGCTCTGATAAGATCAGTAGCAGGATCAGACTTGGGAGTGGCCACTGTCCTTGCAGCCTGGGTAAATTGGGGAGACCCTGTCTCAAAGGAATCTGGAGTCTAAGGGTTATAACAGAGCATTTAACTCAAAACCAAACTCAGCTTTAAGAGCATTCAGTAACTCCAACAGCCTTTCCCTCAGGGAGTTTCTGTTCTAATGGGAGAAGTCTGAAATGGCACAAGGGAGGACACTTAGAAGGTGGACAGCATGATCCAGGGATGGCCAGGACATGGGCTAGAAGCCTGGTTCTGAGCTGCTTCTCTGGTAGCTGAGAATCTGGTGAAAGAGGAGGAGGAGGAGGACAACCAAAGCACATCTTTCTTCCTCCTGAGTGGCAGGTATAGAGTGAGAAGGGAAGAGGGCCCAGGTGAGACCCCTGAGGGATGCCTGTGGCTAGGAGGAAGATCCAGCAAAGGAGGCGAAGAAGGAGCTGTCAGAGAGGGAGGAGGAGAGCCAGGAGAGAGAAGAGGAGTAGATCTGAAATCTAGAGAGAAGACAGGGTCAGGAAGGAGAGAGTGATCAATAGTGTCCAAGGCTGCAGACACACCAAGGAGGAGGCCTGAGAAAAGGCCACTGAATTTGGCAGTTAAGAGATCATTGGTTATTTCGTAGAGAGGAGTTTCAGGGGAATGATGAGGTCAGAAACTAGATATAAAGAGTGAAGGAGTGAGAGGAAAGTGGAGACCCCTGCTGTAGACAGGCCTTCTCCAGATTAGCCACAAAAGGCAGGAGAGATGTGGGATATCAGCCGGTAGGGATGGAGGAGTCAGTCATCTCCAAATCCAAGCTCCTCTGACCCTGTGGCTGGTACCATAGGTAGAGGATTAAACAGGAGAGGTTGAAGCCATTGGGGGAGGATGAATCAAGTTTCCACACCAGCCTTCTTCCTTTCAGTAGTAAGGTCCCAACTTCTATGATCCTTGCAATCAGGTCGGGAGCTCAGCCATGCTGGCCAGCCCTACTGGTGTAATAGTGTCCTTCCCGCCTGGCGTTCTTGTTGTCCTCTCTGACACTGGCCTCCCTCAGGATTTGGTTTTTCTAAGTCATCATTTGAGCCTTGCTTTGAAACACTCTGGGATGTGGTCATCCCTTTCTAACTCTCCCAAAATTTAAAACCAAATTAATTGGATGACTCAATAAAAAATAATTTTAAAGTAAGTTTTTTTTTTAAAGAATGTTTTATACTGGGATGGAGAACCTGTGATCTTGGGGCCACATGTGGCCTTTTAGCTCCTTGGATGGGGACTTTTGACTGAATCCAAGTTTTACAGAACAAATCCTTTTATTAAGGAAATTTGTTCTGTGAAGTTTAGGTTCAGTCAAAGGACCACATTTGAGGACTTAGAGGACCACATGTGGCTTCAAGGCTGCAGGTTACCCACCCCTGGTTTAGTGCTTCATTAAAGCTCTCTCTCTTCGGTGTTTCATTGTAGCCTGGAGGTGACCTGAGTTCTTAAAGGCATCAGCAGTAAAGCAGTCACAGGCTCTTGGGAGTACCGATGGAGGCCACACAGGCACAGGCGTGGTCATCTGAGGGCAACCAGAGCTAGGCAGGGAGCTCATCACCACACTAAAGGATGACTCTTTTCAGCCACAGAAACTCAGGAAACCTCAGTCAGTCCACAAGGGTCAGAGGAGGCCCAAAACTGAAAGTGTTGCCTGCTCTCCTTTAAGAGAGTAGGCAAGGGCAGATCAGGGGACTGAGGCAATCGTTGGTGTCAAAGCTCCAATAGAAACTGGGAGACTGAAGATGGCAGAAAAAAGGCAGGACTCTCCTGAGCTCTCCCAAATTTTCCCTCCAAACAACTTTAGATAACACCTCAAACAAATTCTGGAGCAATAGAACCCACAAAAGGACTAGGTGAAACAATTTTCTATCTCAAGACAATTTAGAAGGTTAGCAGGAAAGGTCTATTGCACTGGAGTGAGAGTAGGACTCAGTCCAGCAAAAGCTGTGTTAGTACAGACTAGGCCCCAGCAAACTAGCGGTAGGCCCTGAGGTGACTGAATCAATGATAGCAATGGTGTTTTCTCGACCTCTCAGCCCAAGACTGTAAGAGGGATCAGACCACTGGTCAGAAGGAGATTACAGGAGTCCCTTTGCTGGCATGAGGGATAGGACTCTGTTGCATTGCCCATACTCAGATCTGAGTGGCAGTCCTGAGCCTCAGTCCCAGGACCAGGAGGAGCAGTAGCACACCAGAGCTTGTAGCTCCAGGGCAGCAGGGACCCTGGTCACAGTTGCAGGGTAGAAAAGAGAATTTTTGGTCACTGAGAGACCAGAGCACAAACCAGGAGAGTGGGTAAACACATTTTCCCCTAGATCATACCACCTTGAAGAAACCAAAAACTTACAGATCCCCAGAATTATCTCTGAAAGCAGTTGCACTAAGAAAAATCTGAAGCTTGGGACAGTGCCTCCTCTGCCCCTGAAACTTTAACATAAAGTTAAAATTCAAGAAATAGGCTGTTAAAATGAGCAAACAACAGAAAAATATCCTGACTATAGAAAGTTACTATAATCAAAACACAAATTCAGAAGAAGTTAACAAAGTCAAATCTACCATATCTAAAGCCTCAAAGAAAAATATGAATTAGACTCAGGCCATGTAAGAAATCAGAAAGAGTTTTTAAAATCATATGAGGGGTAGAGGAAAAATTGAGAAGAGAAATGAGAGTGATGTAAGGAAATCATGAAGAGACAATAGCTTGATTAAAAGAGGCACAAAAAAATACTGAAGAAAATAACACCTTGAAAAGCAGAATTGGCCAAATGGAAAAAGAGGTACAAAAGTTCACTGAAGAAAATAATTCCATAAAAATTAGAATTGAGCAAGCAGAAACTAATGACTTTATCAGACATCAAGAAAAGTAAAACAAAATCAAAAGAATGAAAAAATAGAAGAAATGTGAAATATCTCATTGGAAAAACAATAGACTGGAAAATATATCCCTGAGAGATAATTTAAGACATATTGGACTATCTGAAAGTCATGACTAAAAAACCAGCCTAGACATTACCTTTCAAGAAATCATCAAGGAAAACTTCCCTGATATTCTAGAACCAGAGGGTGAAATAGAAATGGAGAGAATAAATCACCTCCTGAAAGAGATTCCAGAATGTCAGAGAAAATATTGCAAGTAGCTAGAAAGAAACAATCGAGTATGGTGGTTCCACAGTCAGGATTACACAAGAATTAGCAGCTTGTACATTAAAAGATCAGGGGGGCTTTGGAATGTGATATTCGAGAGGGAAAAAGAGCTAGGATTACAACCACGAATTACCTATCCATCAGAGCTGAGAATAGTCCTTCAGGAGAGGACATGGATATTCAGTGAATTAGAGGACTTTCGGGCATGAACAGAAAATTGGCTTTCAAATACAAAACTCCAGAGAAGCATAAAAAAGCAAACAGGAAAGAGAAATCCTAAGGGATTCAATAAGGTTAAACTGTTTACATTCCTACATGGAGTTATATGAAAGATTCTCTAAATCACTATTGATTAGAGAAATACATTAAAACAGCTCTGAGCTACCCCCTCACATTTCTCAGTTTGGCTAATATGACAGAAAAGGAAAATGGCAAATGTCAGAGGTAGTGTGAGAAAATTGACACTAATGCCCTGTTGGTGAAGTTGTATATTAATTCAACCGTTCTGTAGAACACTTTGGAACGCTGTCCAAAGGGCTGTAAAATCATGCATACCCTTTGACCCAGCCAATGCCACTACTAGGTCTGTATCCCAAAGACATTTAAAAAAAAGGAAAAGGAACTATATGTACAAAAATTTGGAAATCAAGGGGATGTCTGTTAATTGGGAAATGGCTGTTGTATATGATTGTGATGGAATATTGTACTAAAAGAAATGATGAGCAGGTGGATTTCAGAAAAACCTGAAAAGACTTACATGAACTGATGCAAAATAAAATGAGCAGGACCAGAACATCATATACAGTAACAGCTACATTGTTCAGTGATCAACTATGAATGACTTAACTCTTCTCACCAGTACGGTGATCCAAGGCACTTCTGAAGGTCTTAAGATGAAAAATGCTATCCACCTCCAGAGAAAGAATTGATGGAGTTGAAATGTAAAATGAACCATCCTTTTTCTTTACTTTCTTTATTTTTCTTGTGGTTTTTGGGGGGGTTTTTTTGGTCTGTGTTTTCTTTCCCAATATGACTAAGGTGAAAGTGTTTTGTATGATTGCACATGTGTAACCTATGTCAAATTGCTTGCCTTCTCGATGAGGAGGGAAGGGAAAGAATTTGGAACTCAAAACAAATGTTCAAAATTGTTTTTATATGTAATTGGGGGAAAATAAGGTCTTAAATTAAAGCAAAAACAAAAAGCAGCTGGGGAGGCTTCTTTTACCCACTTGGTGGAATTTCAGTGACTGTGCCCATGGGAATGATAGCCTTGTACAGTGAGAACTTCAATTTGGCAATTATTACCGATTGCTTCTCTAGGGCTATGTCAGAAATGCATACAAAGATGAAACAAAGCATTGGCTTTGCTCTCAGGGTGCTCACCATCCAGTAGAAGGGATGGGAAGTAGGCATAGTACCCATGATGCCAGGCAGAATGTGGAAAGAACACCAAATTTAGAGGTCAAGTTCCTGTTCAACCACTGCCATTGTGACTGTAGACTGGTCACCACTTTTCTCGAGGATTCATTTTTCTCATTTGTAAAAAACACTGCACTTGAGATCATAGAGATCCAGTTGGAAAAGAGCTTGGAGGCCATTGAGTGAAGCCCCCCCATCCTATCCACCAGGGAGCCAGAGAAGCAGTCAGGATCCAAGAAGCACTGGGACTGGAGCTCAGATTGAACCTCTTCAGATTTCTACTCCTGCGTCCAGGGCTTGGCTCTCTGGATCAAAGAACCCCAGTCAACTTTTGGTTGCTTCTTCCAGTTCTTGCCAGTAGAGCAGGCTGCCGCAGTTCGCTCCTTGCCCTAGGTGGTTCCCTCATCTTACCTCTGGCCCCAGTCAGGAGCTAGTTTTAGGCTCTTGTTTGGGATTTAGGCAATGCCACTTCCAGGACTGAGATTCTTTGCAAAAATAGGAAGAACAGACAAAGGCAAAATAATACAAAAACCTCAGAGCCCAGGAAAATAATGTGGAAAACTACCCTGTTCTACCTCTGACTGGGACCGGGCTGGGGTTTGATCCAGAGATCCTCTGAGAGCTCCAAAGTGCTGGGGAAAGTCAGAAAAGACCATGGTGGGCATCGTCCCAGGTCCAGAGAAGACTAAGGGCAGGACTGGGAGGGGGCAGATCCATGTGTCTCATGGAGAGCAAGAAGGGACCTTAGAGACCATCTGCTGCAAGCCCCTAATATTCAGAGAGGGAATCAGAGGCACCCAGCCAGGTTATTCAAACCAAACAACCAGAGGTGCCTCAGAGGTCTTGAATATGCTTCCCCAACTTGTCCAAAGCCCCAGAAGAAGTGACTGGCAGAGCTGTTATTTCAATCCAGGTTTCCCACCTCTGAGTTCAGTCTCTCCTACACCATCCTACTCCACCCCATCTCTGTCCAGCACCAACCTTCTGGAACACCCATGACCAAAGCATTTCTTTTCTGCCTAACAGTCTTTTAGATATTTCAGAATCACTCAAAGAAGGGTCCAAGTAGTTCAGCTCAACCTGCTCATTGTGTAGATGAGGGAAATGAAGACCAGGGTGACATAACTTACCCAAGGTCACGGCACCAGTACGGGCAGAGAGAGGACTTCAACCCAGGCCTTTGGAGTCATCCCTTTTGACTTCATTAGAGCATTGAACTGAGAGTCGGGGAGACCCGAATTCTGGGCCAGGCTCCAACATTTCCATTCAGCTGTGGTGATCTGGGAGAGGTTCTAAAATCTCAGCATCTCCATTTCTTGATCTGTCAGTTGGACATAACCAGTCTTTCCCGGTCTTCATCCAAGGGTTATTGTAAGGACCAAACCATATAATAGATTGAGAAAGCCTCTTAGGAAACTGTGAGTGCCCCTTACACATGTGTCTGTGGTGATCATATGATCATAAGAGAGCAGGGATGTGTGGTTTCAGAGACTAGCCTGCTTCTCCCAGGAGGCTTTGGAAAATTAGAAATGGTTGGGGGTTTGGTGTTCCCCAGCCCAGACACTCAGTCAACTGAGTCTGGGGCATCAGCAAAAGCCTCAAGGACCCTAAATCAGAATTGGAGCTAGGAGGGACCATACAGGTTGTTGGATCCAGCTCCCTTATTTTGCAGAGGAAAAGACCTGAGGAGCAGAGAGAGGAAGCCCCTGGTCCTAGGAGCAACAGACCCCACAGGCTAGGCCCTTTGATGCCAACTCCAGGGTTCTTTCCTCTGTTCCCTGGGGCCCTGTTCAAGGGCAGGAAGGCCAGGCTCTCCTGTTCCCCTACCTTGGGCAGTGGGGGCAGTGCCAGCCCCTTTGCCCCTTACATTAGCAATTGCTTTCTCAGACCTTCTCCTCCAGCTCTTCCCCTCCAGTCCTAGCCTCCATCCTCCATGGCAATGACACCCTGCTTGAGCTGGGGGCCAGGGGGCCATTAGGAAACAGCATATCTGCTGTCTCATCCCATTTTTACCACTCAGAGGCTCTATGTGCAACCATTGGTTGGCAGTTTTGGACAGGTAATCTCTGGATAAGTAAGTGTTAAAGTAGACAGCATTCCTCCCAACTCTGAAATGTTACCCCCCATCATCTAGGCAGCTGGACAGAGCACTGAACCCCAAGTTAGGATGAGCTGGGTTCAGGTCCAGCCACTGGCCTCAGACACTTATGAACCTTATGACCCTGGGCAAATCACCTAATGTCTGCTTCAGTTTCCTCGTCTGTGAAATGGAGATCATAGTAGCACCTATCTCCCACAGTTATTTTGAGGATCATGTGAGATAATTTTTGTAAAGTGCTTTGCAAACTGTAAATGCTCTTATTAAAATTATTATCATCAAAACTCTCTTTACTCAGAGTCTGGTTCTTTTCTGAGGCACAAAGGAGGCTCTCATCCATGGGAAACTGGACTGGATTTGGAGTCATGAAACCTGAGTTTAAATCTTGACTAAACTTCCCACTACCTGAATGTCCTTGGACAAAGTCACTTCACCCCTCTAGTCATCTGTAAAATCAGAAGGTCAGACGAGGTGACTCAGAAAGCCTTGTCCAGCTTGTAAGTCTCTGGTCCTATAGCTTATCGACTAATTCACTTGGACAGGTGAATGACTGATAACTGCTTGGAGTACGGTCCATCTCTCTGGTCTCTTCTGGCTCCCAAGCTCAAGGGCTCTAGGAGAGGTGGTTGTAGACTTAGTAGTACAAACAGTATTTTTGACGTGGTGTCATTCTGTAAAAAGAATGATCACGAATGTGGGTGCCATGCCAGCAGAAACTGACTAATTCAGACATTCAACATTGAGCACATGGAACCAAACGGAGCTGGTTTCCCCACCTTGGGGGATGGGTTTTGTGCCATGTTTATGTGTTCATTGGTTGCTTTTGTTGTGTTTTTAGTTCTGTCACCCCCACAGAAACCTTCAGAAAGTATAGCTCTGGAAGAAAACATTTCAGTAACTGTTAGAAATGTTGCTATAGCCACTAGCATGGCCAGGTCAGGTCACAATGGAACAGGATCCATCTCCCCAAAACGCCAAGGGAAAATGTGGTACAAACTGAGAGCAACTACATCAGCTAGCAAGTGATTGTTTCAGAGCCACTTGATTGGTCCTCAGGAAAAAGTGAACCTTCAGAGGGCTGACAGGTGGAAACCTTGTTCTGCATTCCTCTGTGGGGTGGGAGAGGCTTCTTAGAGTTGGGAGAAGAGTGAGAAACCAATGTTTTAAAAGCCATTTCTGTGAAGAAAAAACACTTCTCATGGACAAGACAATATAAAGACTGGAGTACTAAAGATGACGAAAGTAATTTTTACTAATGAAACTTATTTTTTTCATTCAAAATTCACCTGAGACTGAGATAAATGTGTTTCACTGACCTAGGATACTCTCCTCATATAAACCCCACTGAAAACCTTTGAGCTATAATTAAGGATAAACTTGGAAAGTAGTAATAATAACTTGATTTATCTCAGTTGATCCTCCAACTCAGAAGGAAGTGCTATTATTTTCCCCCATTTTACAGATGAAGAAACTGAGGCAGGCAGAGATTAAGTGACTTGCCCAGGGTTGCACAACTAGCTAGTGTCAGACTCCAGGCACTTTGGTGCCACTGAGCTGGATAGAGGACCTTTGGTATACTTAATGTCCCATAGGATGTAGTTTCATGATGAAGAATTTAAAAATTGTGTCAAAATCTTGTAAACTTAATGCCAGTCATGCCAAATAAGTGATAACAACAAAAAGAAGACAAGCCTGCCCAGTGAATGTTTTTAAATATGAAAAGAGTTTAATGCAGTGAATTAATTGCGTTAAGTCACTGCCTTTAATTATTTCCCTTTGCCCACCATCCCACCATGGGCCCCCAACCGGGTTGTGCCCAACACCCTACCATGGTCCACCAACTCAGCTGTGCCCACCACTCCACCATGGGCTTTCCTCCTTGGCAGGGCCTGGGAGGGGTTTGTTGAGTGAATGAAGGAGTCAGTGGGTGAGTGACAAGCTGCAGCCCTCACGCCCAGATTCCAGGGATCTGATCAGCACCTCCACTGTGTGGACAGCTATGTTCTTGAGTTCTTGAGGTTAAAACCTTCATTCCTTCTGCTGTCTGCTCCTAGGGTGATAAGTCACTCTAGATGCAGTCTCAGGGTGGCAGACCCAGGCTTCCAGAGCTTGGATTTTTCCAGCACCATTTTCTAGAATCAGTCCCACATGTGAGGAATCTGGGGGACTCTGATGGAGAGAGTCTGCCAGACAAGGCCCCAGGTATCAGGGGGTACTTGTCCTACTTTGTCGGACTCTTGCCCAGGCGGATTTCTAGGTCAGCATATTTCCCATTGACTAGCTCTCGTCTCTCCCTTTGGCTCATCTCTGCAGCCTCCAGCTTTCAATGAGGAATTGTGTTTTGCTTTGTTTTTAATGCATAATGGAAGATTTGTCAGCTCCGAGGCAGGCTGGCTATGGATTCTTGCCTGAGTTCTTCTCAGAAACTTTGGAAAAACAGTAAGTCAGTGAACATCCTTCTTTTTGCTATGCATCCCAACCCAGCCTTGTCTCTGGGCACCCTCTGCTCAGGACAAAGGGTGGTCGTGGGGCAGAGAGGAAAGAGCCCTGCGTGTTGCTTCAGGACTGGTTTGGGGAAAGTTTGGACCGTTGGCAAGCAGGCACGGGGGCAGCCTCACATTCCTGGCAGTAAGAATGCTTGGAGATGCCCCCCCAGTATAGTGGGGTACATTTGCTTCTTGCCACATACATGTTCTCCTGGGCCAGTGTGGGTGACTTGGGAGCTGCAGTCTTGGGGAGAGCTCCCGAATCGATGAGATCTCAGACCCATCTGAGCATGTGACAGTTCTGTACCTTTATAGAAAATCAAATATAAATAAAAATAATTTTAAAAGGATGACATAAAGATGAAATAATATTTGATCCCACTATCAATAGAGAGCTAGACCACTGAAATTTATTGGGCAGAGAAGTATCATGATTGGCCCTGCATGTTAGGAAGATCACTTGGCTGGTTGTAATAATGCAAATGGAATTGTATTGTCCCCATTTCTCAGAGGAGGAAATTGAGGCTTCAAAAGATGGAGTTGGCCAGGCTCCCAGAGCCAGGCCGAAGACTGAGCTCTTGCATTCTTTCCTCTCTCCTCCTTCTCTCTCTCTCTGTCTCTCTCTACCCCCTGTCTCTCTCTCCCTCTCTCTGTCCCCTTCAGAAGCTCACTTTCCTCACCCCTACCTTCCCACTGTACCATCTTGACCATTATGTCATATGTGGGTGCTCCTTCCTCTGGCATGGACCTATCCTCTGTGACTCAGTTGGATAAGGAGAAAATCCTTCTAGCCTTGGGCTGCCCCTTGGAGCCCCCAGCCCCACACTTCACAGATTTTCTTCTTTGAAGTCATTCTTATGGCAGCAAGGTCACAAGTGTCTGCTGTCCACTGTTACAGGGTGCCCAGGTGGTCTGATGGAAGCACAAGTGTGGCCTCCAGGCACCCAGGGACCCTTGTCCTTGAGGCAGGGGAAAAGACTCACACATGAACTTTAAAAGTGACTTTAGCACCAGGTAGCTGCCATCAATAATATGTTGTATCAATAGGCAATAAACACTGATTAAGCACCTACTGTGTACCAGGAGCTGTGCTGAGCTCTGGTGATACAAACAAGACAGTGCCTGCTCTCAGGGAGCTCACAGTTATAGTGCATCCAGCTGAGAACAGAGATGCCTGAGCTTAGCCCCCTCCCTAAGTTGGGGTTTGGAGTTGATGCTCCACCCTCCAGTCAGAGGGACAAAAGGGGTGACATGGGAGCCTACCACGGGCTGATGAAATTTGGTACGATGATGAGCTTTTTCCAATAATGAGCCTCCTGGGGCACTGGGCGATGTCAGAGATGGTGCTGGAGCTGAGAGGAGAGACAGAGCCCAAGGGCCTGACCCAGGGGGGAGGGTTCCCAGAAGGTCAAGTGTGTGCTGAGCCTCAGAGGATGGTCACAGGAAGGGGATAATGATTGAAGGAAGGTACACATTTGTGAAGGAACTGGTGTACTGGAGAAACAGTGACTAGACCAGCTGGTGTGCCCTTGAGGAGGGGGAAAGGCGGGGATGGGATGAGGCCAGAGAGAGGGAGGTTAGACGTGATCCCATGGGCATTAATAAACTTCTAATGTCCTGATGCCCCCTTTGGCATCCAGCCTTTGTTCCTTAGTAGGAAATGCAGAACTTTTCCCTAGCTTTAGGGGTCTCTTGGGTGAATCCCAGTCCTACACTGGAGAGGACCTCCAAGACTGAGCTAGAATTCTCTCTCCTCCCCATAAAAGGGTCATTCATCATCTAGAATCTTGAAGAATCTGGGGAGGGGACCCTAGTTCCCTATGAGACCATCCATCCTTGTGCACTGCAGAGTGCCGATGCCTCCTGCATTTGGCGGCCCTGGATATAGTTAAAGGCAGTCCAGGCCTGGAGCCCCTCTCTGCCATCATCTCTTTGACACATGGGCTTTGTCATGTGTTGCACTGGGAAGACTTTGCTAACCGGGGGTCGTCTCCTCTTCTCTCCTACAGACGTCCATGATGCTCTGGGAAACGGATCGGCGCTTTGCTGTCATCTGCCAACCCACCAGCTTATGAGGAGCCCTGCAGGATGATGGCCCAGATCCTGCCTGATCTGCACAGAAAACATGGCTCCATCTTTGTGATACTCTAACCAAGAAAAGAAAGAAATGTACTAAAGCGCAAACCCGTCCAGACTTCTTTCTCTTAGCCACTCGCTTTTTTTCATGCTTTCTCTAATAGGGCCTCTCATTTCTTGCTGGCTACGCCTCTTTTCTATGAAATCATGTGTTACGCTTTCTTGGGTTCGTGGTCTCATTGATAGAAATCATAGGAAAAAACTGCTGTCTCCCTGCACTGCTTGTACCAAAGGGAGATGGGCCACTTCGGAACATGGGCCTTTGTTGTTTTCAGCTGACAAGTCTGCATTGGCATTCCCTGATTAACCGTGCTTTCTGTCCGAGCTGATTGTCTCTGTACCATCAGACAATGTTTTCACAATTCCATTTGTGGTATTTTTCTACAAACAAATCGACAGATAGCAGTTGTAATATGCATAGATATCCATCATGTCCTTCCGGGACCTTCTGCCATCTGCTTCACAACCTGGGCTGTGTTCCTGCTGGAGGTTCTCTCGGTCCTGTGACCCTGTGATGCTGGGCCCTGCAAAGAGATGGAGGCAGTTTAACTCAGACTGTAGCACGTAGTGCCTTGTGTCCAAATGCACCCAGGCAGCTGGGCCAACCACCTTCTGTGCCTTCAGCAACCCCCCTCATGGGAGTCTTTCCCAAGGAGCGCCTTCTCTATCTGAGCTAGCTCTTTAAAAGAAAGGTGCTCCAGAGCTGCTCAGGGGGTGATGTCACTGAGCCAGCCTTACTATGCACAATCAGGGGACCTTTGGTTCTGGGCACCCTCCTGGGACATCCCCTCCCTCTCAAATGCTTTCTAGGTCCACCTGCAGAAGAAATTATACCATTTGAGGGGTCTTGTCTGCTTAAACTGGACCATTTAAAAACTTCACTGTGGACCACACACTAGTTTGGAGATATGTGCTTGTGAGTTAAGCTGCCTTCCCCACAAGTGAACCTTCTTCTTAATCAATCATGTTCCTATCTTATCTGCCTTTATTCCATTTCCTCTTCCTCCTGCTCTCCCCTGAGCTCTGGAAACAGGCAAAGCCTGGGGATGGTGGCTGAGGGAACCAGGAAACGAGTCAGTCTGTAATGTAAAGGAAACCCCCAGACAAGCCCAGTCAGACCTTCAGTACCACCCCCCCAGGATGGGGGGAACATTAGCTTCCTTGAGAGCACATGCAGCCCTGGGCTGGATCATTTGGGACTCTGTGTTTGCATATAGTCCGAGCTTAGGGCCAGCCAACACTGCACCTCTTTGGTCTTTCCCGTTCCTTGTCTTTCATTTAGGTTTCTGGTCTAGGGCTGTACTGAAATGAATTCTTCCAAACAGTAGCCTGCGGTACGTGTCTGTACCATGTGAATGCCATGGTGCTTGACCCTAAAAGCCTTCTGTGTAATCCTACCTTCTGGGGTTTGTGACTTTATAGAATATACTTAACCTTATTAAAAAGTTTCTGTTTCACTTGGTGAGTCTGCTACTTTTGTCTCCCTTGGCTTCCTTTCCATTCATAAAATCTCCCATTGGCCAGCTGGCTGACTCAGACCTCCAGCTCTTTGGGGACCATGAGTGGGAATGGGGAGGAAGAACCCCAAAGCTCAAGGAAAGAGGTCATAGTTCAGTTCATCCAGCATCAGTGAAGCGTTTACTGTGTCCTGCGCAGTGTGCTAAGTGCTACGATCAGAGACAGAACCACACACATCCCCTGCTGACAGTGATCTAACATTCTGCCAGAGAGAGGCACTGATACAGCCTTCACTCAGCCAGGCAATACAAACTATCTAGACAGTCATGTTTTGGAAGGGGAAGAGGAATTGCTGCAAAGTACAAATTACTACAAAAAATGAATCCACCAACAAAGTTTTATTAAGCACCTACTATGTGCAAGACGATACAAAGAGAAAATATTTAACAGAAGCAATCCTCGAAGAACCTACAGGAGATGTCTTCTCTGGAAGGGGACATGTGGAAGAAAGGAGGTGGTGGTTTGGTGGAGCACTGATGGGGTTTGAGTCGAAGCTTAAAAGAGAGGCCAGGAAGCTGAGAGGCAGAGAGAGAGACAGAGAGAGAGACACGGAGAGAGGGAGGGAGGGGGAGAGAAAGAGAGAGAGAGAGAGAGAGAGAGAGAGAGAGAGAGAGAGAGAGAGAGAGAGAGAGAGAGAGAGAGAAAGAGAGAGAGAAGCTAGGGCAGGTTTCACATGGGTGAAGGAATGGCCAAAGAGACTCGAGAAGGTTCTGGACGGATAGGAGAAGAACCAGGAGAGAGAATCCAGGAGAAAGTTGCTCAACAGAGTGAAAGGCTACGGAAAGGCAGTTTCAAAGAAAGTGGCAGTTAAGAGATCATTGTTAACCTTTGCTACGCCCATTGTTAAGAGCAATTTCGGTTTGTTGGTGAGGCCAGAAGCTAGACTGCAGAGGGATTAGAGCTGGAAGAGACATAATGGCGGCCCTAATCGCCATGGCTATCTCACACAGTTTAGCCATAGAGGAGGAGTAAGCTTGAGAACTATAGCTCGCAGGGATGATAGGATCAAATGAAGGTTTTTAAGAATGAGGAAGATATAGGCATATATTTGGAGGCATCTGGGCAAGATCCAGTAGAGACAATGAAGATAAAACGTGGACGATTTGCTAGGGGAAATGGGAGGAAAATGGTGCATGTGGGGAGGGGTTGACTTCTACAAAGAGAAGGGTTATGTCTTCATCCAAGACCAGAGTGAAGGAGAGTTCAGTGGGGAAAGATGTCTAGATGGCGTGAGATTGGGAGAATGGAAGGTCTTAGCAACTGGCCTTTGTTTTTCCTTTGGGGAAGTAGGAGATGAGGCTTTCAGTTGAGAGACTTGGTTGGTGGGGAAGGACGTTCCCGGAGGTATGAAGGGAGATTAGAAGGTTTGGAACAGATGCTGTGGAGAGTAGGGTAGTTAACTGACTAGGGAAAAATATATTGCCTTGTTACAGTGAGAACCTAGCTGAGATTAAAGAACATATTTCTAGTGAACCTCTTCAACGAACTCCTTTCAGCAGCATATAAGTGGTGGAAGGTATTCAGGGTTAGTTGGGGCTTGTCAAGGTGTGAGCAGCAGTTGGATAAGGGGATGGGAAGTAGATACTATGTAAATTTAAATGGATTCTCCAGGGATCAAGATAGAGAAAAGTTTGTTCCATTTCTGTGACCTGGGCCCTATTCTTTCTCTACACGTTCTTAGAATGGACTTGAGGATCATGTCTATGCAAGTGTCTGCCAAATCCAGCCTTCTTCCCTCCTCAGCTGATACCAGATAGGCATCTCAGTCTCACTGTCTTCAAAAAGAATGTGCCATCTAACATCACCCCCCCTTTAAATTATCTGAATTTGCCTATTTTTTGTTGTTGAAGAAGACACCACTAGTCTTCTGTCAGGGAGATTTGAACTCTGGGTCATCCTTGATTCCTTCCTCTCCCTCAGTCCCTGATTCTAATCAATTTTATCTTCATCTCTCTCCGTTCCTTTCTCTCCCCTGAGTTCAGGTCCTGTCCCCCAGACTATTGTAATAGCCTCCTCATTTACTCCCTGCCTCCAGTCTTTTCCCAGTCTGATCCATGGTCCCCCCAGCTGTCACACTGAAATTCCTAAAAAACAAGCCTGATGTCTTCCCCAAACTAGACATTCTGTTGTTGTTTTTTTCTCTAGAAAAAATAAGCCATAAACTCCTCTGACATCTAAAACCCTTCACAAAATAGCTCCCATCTCTCTCCAGACCTTTCACCTTATTCCCCTGCACATATTCTCCAAACCGACCTACTTGCTGACCCCTACCTGGACATCTCCCATCTCTCACCTCCCACCTCCATGCCTGGGATGCTCTCCTTCCTCATTTCCACCTTTTTGAGTTCCCAACTCTCTTCAAGGTTCAGTTCATAGGATCATAAGAACATAGATTCAGAGCAGGAAGAGACTTAGAGACAATTGGATCGGAGCCCAGAGAGTTAAGTGATTTGTCCAAAGTTGCACAGAGGCAAGATTTGAGCACAGGTCTTCTGACTGTGCCCCCTTCCCCTTCTGACTTCTGCTAGTGCCTTCCCTCTGTGCTCACCTTCTGTCTCCTCTATCTGTATGACCCTGGCTATTTATACATGGTGTGTCACCCCTTCCCCTGATTAGAGGCTAAACTCCTTGAAGGAAGGAAGGGTTTCAGCCTTTTTTTTTGTATCCCCAGTGCTTGAGTTTTGTTTTTATTTCACCTCAATTTTTCTCTGTGTCTCTTTTTCCCCCTTCTAGAGATCCATCCCCTATAATAGGGAATATTTATTAAATGCTTGCTGGCTGACTCATTTCCCCAGAACCAACACATGCTTTTTTTTCTCAGAATAACAATTTTTTTTTTTTTTTGTGGAAGTATCATAATGTTTCTGGACTCCAAACTCCAAAGGGATGGAAAGTGACTGCAAACAGAATCGATGAACAGGGAATGACGGACTCTCCAGATTAGAATAGAGTGGCCTTTGGATATTGCAAGGACAAGGGGAGCTGAAGCAACAGGGAGGGAGAAATTTCTGAAGTCAAAAACACGCGGGCACGTAGGATTACAAATCCACCTCGACCCCAAAAGAGCTCTTTTGAGCCCTCCTAGGAGCTCCGTGCAGTCAGGCCTATGAAAGATCTGAGCCCAGTACGTCAACGTGTAGACATAATTAACTTCAGAGTAGCATGAAATGGTGAATCTTGTGGTTTGGAACTGTAGCGATTCTAAAGTGAGACAATCTCTGGTGTAATGGGGGAGGATGGTGGCTTTTTTTTACGGAAACCACAGCAAATATGTGAGGAAGAGAAGGTTCTAGATGTGACCTCTGCTTTCAGGTATCTGAAGAAAGATGAGTCGGTGCCAAAGGGCAGAACCCTTTAAATATAAGCTGCAGAAAGTGTAAGGAAAAACAGTCTAAGAATGAGAGGTGTCCAAATGTGAAATTGTCTTTCTTGAAAGGCAATACTCTCCCTGTCACCGAGATATTCAGGCAGAGGCTTCTTAGTGGAGTTACAACTTTGGTGAAGTTAGAGATAAGTATAATGTATGTGTCATAGATTCTGTATTCAGATATCACCTAGGCTACAGGTTTCATGGGGAGCGGACCATTTCTTTCTAAACTTTCTACCCAAAGCAGTGTTGCCTCATTTCAAGAGGGGAAGCAAAAGGAAATCCAAATCAAACTTGGCCTGAATCTCAGTGGAGCCACAGCATTCCAAGAGCTGAAACTGGTAGGAGGAGGTCATGTGAGATTCTTTGAAAAATGCAGCCACAGAGATAATGGTTCAATAACCCTTGGATTATTAAAAAGTATGGGAAGCTTAAGATAAAGAGGTGTATGCTCACTGAATGTATTTGTCTTGGGCTTGGAGTATGTTTTATGCAAGATCTGATTTATGCAAGATCTGAATCAATCAATAAACACTTACTAAGCATCTGCTGTGTGCCAGTTACCATGCTAAACCCTGGGAATGCAAAAAGTTGGCAAAAGAAAATCCCTGCACTCCAGGAGCTTCCAATCTAATGGAGGAGACCATATGCAAACAAATATGTATGAAGCACACCATACAGAGGATAAATCAGAATTAAAAGAAAAGGAATCATTTGGCCAGGTCTCCCAAGGGCTCACATTCATAGATGGCACTGTACTATGATCAGAATCTTATTAGGATTCCTCAGCAGTATCACCCACTGTGTGCCACACCATCCATTAAACACACACAGACACACATAACTGTTCTCCCAGCAATGCATCCATGTTGTTTGGTGACAAATCTTGGAATGGGGCAATTTCCAAGGAGTCAAATTTACAGGTGCAAAGGACAACAGAGGGTTAATTGTGTGTTGGGTTTGAGCAACCAGCTACATTTTTCCAGTGATGACCTTTGAGCAAGAGGTTGTATCAGGGACAAAAATGCAGGAAGGATCCATGATCACCTCAACATAGTGGGGCGGGGGGCTCCCTCCCTACAGCTCATAACTCAGCTATGACTCACTGGAGAAGCTAGAGAGACTTGTCCTCACTCACACAGATGTTCAAAGCCCAGGATCAGATGTGAGATTTGAGTCCAAGTCTTCTGACGCCAAACCCAGCACTACCCACCATCCCAAGCTATTTCTAGTATATAAGGAATATTAAAGATATGAGTGGTGGGAAAAGGAGATGGGGAGATTTAGAAATGATAAGGAGCACTCTCCGATGTTGAGTCGACACAGACCCACAGGATGGGATAATGTAGACAGTTGTGATCTGCATGGAGGAGTTACCCACATGGAGAAAATCCCACATCCATTGAAAGGTATGTAAATAAGGAAAAACTACTAATGACTGATCTCCTTAAGTGGGATGGATGCTGCCTTGGGAGGAAGAGACTTTCCTTCACTTCATTGGAGAATGGAGGACGTTAGGTGGAGGCTAGTTGGTGGGGAAAGCTCTGTGCTTTTACTAACCTGTGCTTGAATTTTTCCCTCTGTTAGAGTGGAAGATTTTGAAGGCAGGGACTCTGTCTTAATAAAAGTTGTCATTTCCCCTTCCCCCAGCAGCACCTACTGTAACATGACTTCCTACTCACTCCCCACACTTAATATTAATTGCAATCAATAAAATTTGAATGAAGAAAAATTCACTCCTATTAATAAGTGAATCGTTGTAGGAGTGAATTCCCTTTTCCTGAGTCTCTGATCCCGACGGAATGAGACCGTGAATTCTCTTTGAGAATGATGACTGGACTGGAAGAGGACATCCTTCTGACCAGCCCCCTCCTCCAAGGAGATCTTTCTCAGTAGATCTGCAGAAGGTAGATGGGCCCTAAGAGGCAGAGCAGAAGGAACCTTAGCAGTCCAATGCCTTTTACCATACCTCAGAAAAGGGGTGGTCTCTGCTTGTATGCTTTCAGTAATGGGGAAACAGATGCCCTCCCATGGCAACCCATTCCACGGATAGTTCTGGTGTTTAGACTTTTCCATGCTTCCTCCCCCAAAATCCAATCTGGTGTTTCGCATGTATTAAGTGCATGTCATGTGCTAGGACAGATAGGTGGGGCAGTGAACTGAATCAGGACGACTCTTCTTCCTCAGATCAAATCCAGCTTCAGACACTTACTAACTGTGTGACCCTAAGCAATTCACTTCACCCTGTTTGCCTTGGTTTCCTCATTTATAAAATGAGCTGGAGAAGGAAACCAGTCCAGTATCTCTGCCAAGAAAACCCCAAATGGGGTCACGAAATGTCTTATGTGACTGAAAAATGACTGTGTGCTGGGACCACAAAGTTGAAAGAGCTGAGCAGTTCCTGCCCTTGACAGATTACATTTTAATAGGGACAATCTGACACCACACAGGCAGGGGTGGTTTTGATATGACATGATAAAGGCAAAGGAGAGATCGAGACAGTGCCCTCCGTGAGAAGTCTTGAGGAGGGGCTGATTCCACTACGAGGGGGTGGAATAGGCTTCAGCAAAGAAGCCATATCTGAGAGGCCTGAAGGAAGAGGAGAATTCCAGCAGAAGATGCTGCAGAAAGAATTTGCCCACCCCAGTATCTGGAACCAAGCAGGATGAGTGTATCTGCTCCCCCAGTAAAAGCCCATCCCATAGATG